>CM024761.1:69404278-70091155 GCA_014218235.1 Colocasia esculenta | reverse complement strand
AACTTACTGTAACTGATCATCCAATCCATTCCAACTGCACCTGAAATTTGCTGCCAGACATGGACTTGTCTAAAGATCATTCATATGAAGCTAACTCCAACAACTCCAATCATTTCATGCCACAAATCATCATGTGCTTTCATAAAGTAATAGCATGGCTTTCCAGCTGTTGACGGAAAATGGCAACTTTTGGTGATTGTTGTAAGCTGATGTTGTCACATACAGCATAATAATCAATGGGTTGTGCAATATTGGATTCTTAGAAGAGCCCTGTCGGTGGTTGAAGAAATGAATGCACAGGGTAGATCCCCAAACCTTGTTACATATCAGACACTATCAATGGCTTTGTACAGTGGGGAACACTGACAAAGCTCTTGTGATCTGAGAGGGATGGGGGCAGTGAACAGGAATTGTAAGCTGATGTTGTTGTGTACAGCATGGTAATCAATAGCCTCTGTAAAAAGGGGTCCATCGATGATGCATATAAACTTGTTTGTAGAAATGAATATTGCAGGCATTTCTCCAAATATTATCACATATAATATCCTTATAAAGGGTGTTTGCAGGCTGGGAAACATTGGCAAGGCCCGTAGGCTGGTTAGACAGATCATACAGTCAAGTAGTTGCTCTAAGCATAATGTGATCACATATACCACAATATTTGTGAGCTTTGCAAAAAGGGATATGTAACTATTGCATTAAAATTCATCAAAGAAATGAATGTGCAGGGCATTTCTCCAAATGGCATCACATATAATACACTTGTTAAGGGTTTCTGCAAGGTTTGAGCCACCATGTCGGCTTTAGGTTATTCCTGAAGATGAGATGCTGGGTTTGTGAATTTGTATTATTACCTACAAACATGATAATCAGGAATCTCTGCAGAGAAGGATTTATAAATGGTGCTGTAGCACTTTTTGATGAGATGCGAAGAAGGGCTTCTCACCTGATCCATTCATTGAAACTATGTTGCTAAAATGTTCTAAAAATGGCATACCGCACCACCAAAGCATGACTGCTCATTGTAATTCTCCACATGGCATAATTGTGAGTGGTGCAAATATCACTCTATGAATAGTAAGCACATCTTGATGGAGTCGTCATTCAACAAAACAACTCATCTAAAACCATAGTAAGAATGATCTTTTCTTTTTACCAGAAAGCAGTTCTTTTACTTAAGTTCTTATACTTAGTAATGATCTTTGTGCATTTCTCTTTTTAGCTTCAGGCAATGTGCACCATGGGCTGTTTCTTATGATCACACTGGCGATTCTAAGGATCTTGATACGCAAAATCTTATGTAAGAATGATGTTTCCTTTAACTTGAAACTACTTCATGTCTTGAAAATTTTAGCTCTTTCCTCCCTCTGAGTTTTAAGTTGTTTACCTTTATCTTCTCATACACCTAAACAAAACTGGAGATGCCGCAGCTTCATACTTTTACAGCTTCTGCATGAACACCACCAACTTCTTTGGACAAACCCTCGTGGAACTCCCAAGAATTAAATGATTGGTCTTCCCAGTTATCAACTGATGGAGCACCCCATGAGAGCTTTTCCACACACATTTTTCACACTTGCTGCACGCAGCAACCAAGTCATTACTACTTAAGAGCACCCTTCCCTTGCACTCAAGGATTTCAGATGGATCTTGTCCCATTAGTCCCTAGCTGGCCTTTTTTCTGTTATTTCTTGCAAAACCATGTGTGAGAGAGAGGGACAAAGAGCTCACTGCCGCTGCATCTGTGAAGACACTCTAAACAAATACAAAAGCCTCATGCAGAAGCAAGCAATTATTTTACGCATTATAAATGCACAGGGGTATTGATCATATATGCAATGAAAAGTTGAAAGAACAAAAAAAGAAAGCTATATTTTTTTCAAATATATAGTTGCACAGGACAAAATTTAATTATCTGATGTGTTTGTCTCTTTGTTTCAGTGTTTAGGCTTGCCACCTTATCCTAATCATGTCTCTATCAATCTGTCTTGGACATTGTATGTCTTACTGGACTGGATGGTGGATCTATATGTCAGACTGATCATTTCATCATGAATCGCATGCAGATGGATGCTCGCAGCTTGCTATGGAGCTTGCACCTTTGATAATTTGGCAAGATGGTGATTCAAAAGCAGATTTTCGTGGCCATCTCAGTATACGTCAAAAGGTCCCTCAAAAAACCATAGATCGGATCAGCAACAGTGCTTATGACATTCTCAATGGTAATTACCTTATTCAACTTTCTTAGAACCAATTCAATGTCTGTATTATTTTGTCTTACACATCAATAAGTGATCTATTTTGAAAATATAGTAATATGAGGACAATACAGTTGAATGCATCAAAGTATTGTCAGTTGAAGATCTTCTGGCCAGTGAAAGCCTAAGATCTTTCATGGATTTGTAGACTTGTAAGTCTAGATTATCTAGTCTTGGCATCTTGCAACTTGCCAGCTGCTTACTTCATCTACCTTTCAAGGCCATATGGAAACTTCTAATTTTCCCTTTTTGCTTGTTTTTGGTAAAATGAGGATGCATAATTCAGTACTAAATTCATTATTTCCTCCCATTAAGATGTCTGAAATATATCCAGTACTAATTTCATTATTTCTCCCATTAAGATGTCTGAAATATATCTAGCATAAAATCCAATTGTTATAAGGAGAAATAAAATGTAGAAGTGCTACAGATGGGGAAAAATCATTTCTCTTCACTTGAAGTAGCATTGCTATCATAAAGTATTAAGCTTCTGTCAAAAAGAGATCATGACAAAGAGTCACTGAACTTTGTTACAAAGCACCTGCTGTCAATGGCTCTTGATGTTATCCTTTTCTTTCATCAGATGAAGATAGCATCGACAATGCATCCTCTTTTATTCCACTGGATGACAGTGTTCCCTGAGTATGGTGTCATGAGGTTATCCAGTGCCTCATTGAACATCATAATGTTGTCTTCACAGATGCAAATGAGACACTATGGAGGTGATCACCACTTCTGTCAGGGGAATTGAAGTTCTTTTAGAAAAGAAGAGCCCACAAAAATAATCGAAAGTTCCGGTACATTGTTGGACCTTGAGATTTTCACATTTGGAAATAGCCCGTTATGACAAAAGTAGGAAGCTGATGTATACATAAAGATGCGTAGGCAGGACTGTATAAAGATAATTCTGCTGATTTTTGACCGTTCATTAATTGTTCAATTGTGGATTTCATATTTTTGTATATATAGCGTCTATTTTGTGGTATATGGGCAATGGATTAAACAATAATAGTAATGGTACCTTACAGGTGGTCTTAGAAAAACACACCATCATTTTTCCTGTTTCCCCTTATTAGCTCAGGGCTTAATTTTTTATAGCCGAAGCAAAAAATATTATATTGTTTCTTTTCAGAGGAGTTCCTATAGTGGTTGTGTTTGCAACAAAGATTGAATTCTTATATATAGGAATTGATCACTATATATATAATAGAAGCTCAAACAATAGTTGTATAAGAGAAGAGTTCTTCTACTGTCAGAAAAAAACATAAATTAACTATATAAAAACCAGCAAGGAAAACCCTTTCAGAAGAAAATAAGTAGGACCTTGACTTTGAAACCACAGAGAGTTTGCATGATAACTCAAAATATCAACTTACCAGGCTAAAGTCAATACCAACTTGGTTCTGGAACCCTGTTTCTGCCAAATATCACATATCTAGTTAAGACTGAATAACAGGCAAGTTAACCATCTTCCATGTTCCTTGCCTATCTAGTTAAGGACTGAACAACAGGCAAGTTAACCATTTTCCATGTTCCCTTACTTTCTGAAATTCTTTTCTAATATGCCTTTACATCATTGCTCTGTCACTTTAAACAAACATGTATATTTTTCCAAACATGTATATTTTCCTGATATCCGGTAGTAATGTTCTCTTTGATTTGATTAAGGGTAGAGTCCTATAATATTAATCTAAAATCTATCATAACTTCAAACATAGTTGTGATTTTTCATTATGAAAATAATTAAAACTTCTAATATAGTATTAATATTTACTGGATTTTATAATCAAACCCTTAGTGATCAAAATGGATATAATCTATCAACCTTTTTTTGAAATGGATTATGTATATAATCTTTCAACTTTGAGAAAACCATGCGAGTTGACTACCAAGCTAAAATGTGACATGGTTTTCTTTTTAACTCAATTTTTTAAAACAGATCGTGGGTGAATCCTCTTTCACCAAAAAAATCTACTCAATACACACAAAATTCCATACATCAAAACAGATGGATCCATGTCAAGATCTAGAAAACACATTTTTATAGACCTGTTTAGCGGATAGAGTGGAATGGGCCAACTTTTCCTCTACCTACTCTAAAATTTAAAACTGAATAGATGCTGCGTGCACCTCCTTCCCTGCACATATGTACATGTATATGTATGTACAAAAACAAATAGATGCTGTCGTGACCTCAGGTGCTGAATAGCTCATGTCTTTAGAAGGTTTTATCTGCAGCATGAAAGCAGCAATTATGTGCTGAATCCTGATTTCTTTAGCAGAAGATGAAGGAAATTACAACTATGGGATTTTGTTTGATGTAGGTTTCCTCTTTTTTTTTCTATGTACGCTAGTCTCTTTATATCACATGTAAAGAGCTCCAACATTAAATCAGAGAAATGGGAAGCAAGCAAAAAAATGGGGAAACAATTTGGTGTTGAGTATTTGTTTCAAACTAGAGTGATTATATTATGTCTTTATAAGCCAAAGTTGATTTTTTCTTTACATTGGTCTTATAAAGATTACTTATAAACTACTTCCACATCTAAGTTTGTAGGAACCTGGGAGTAGGTGACAGTGCCAAGAGTTTAGCTTCAGTATTGGTGGATCAAGTGCTAATGTAAAAGTGTGATAATTTCTTGACAATGTTGTAATATCCTGATATTATTCTTGATGTACCTTTCAGAATTTTACATTCATCTTTAGTGCAGATACTATTTTGGGATTGGAGAAGTGGAAAGATAAGAAGACACTTATCATTGGTAATTCCCACACTGCTTATTATACATCAACCATGCCATGCAATTAGAGTTATTGAGACCACAAAATAGTAACAACACTATTTAACCCCCCCCCCCATCCCATGGTATATCCTCTAAGGATGACAGTTGTTTCTGAGTCATAATAAGGGATGACTGACTATTTCTGTGTCATATGAGACACTCATGGTATATCCTCTAAGAAACAATGCTACTGTTGACCCTCATCTTGCCCATGAAATCTGACCTACATCAATTGGCTCACAGAAATTGGCTCAGTTTGATTCTCGCATACTACTGGCAATATACCTTGAGAGGACTGCTATAATATGGTTAGTAAATTATAAGACTACTATTTTTTTTTGTAATCTCTGAAACAATATACCTTGACAGTCAAACATTTGTTTTTATATATTGGACAATTGTTAAATATCATCAGTTTTGCACATTTTTCTTGCACTGCCCTTGGCCAGTGTTTTGTGCTTCTGTGATGATATGTACCCACCCATTTGGTAGTGTTTGTGCACTAATGGTACACAAAATGTTGTTGCTTGATGTTATAGGCTTTGTGGTAGTCTGCACTGTGCTTGCACTGTGCTTGATCAGTCAAAAAGGTCTTTTAGCCACTTGCTTTCATATAAAACATTACTTGCAGTCTAGATTTCAGTTTCTATGATAAGGCATATGCTGCAAATTAAATAAGTATTATAGAATTCAAAAAATGCATAGACTAAATTAAGGGGGAAAAAACAAATGGGCAGAACCTATTATTTGCCACTTTTTAAAAAGTCTCAAACTTGGTATATATGTTTAACATATGTGTTTTTTTTCTACAGTTTCATATGTGTTTTAAAATAGTAAAGCATAAAACTAATGTTTTCAGGAACTGGAGTTTGCACAATCATCACTAGCATTTAGATTTTTTATTAAGCTCAATGTATTGCAAATTTGCAATTGTTGCAAAAATCCTATGACATTCCTGTCCATTAGCAAAAAATAAAATGTCTAAGATCTGTGCATCCAAATTCAAAAAACAATTATGTTATATAGTAATTAACATACCCATTAAGATCTTATGAATAACCTGACAGTGCCATGGATGTTATGAAGCTTCTGTGACTACTATATATATATAGAACCTCAAATTCACTTAATAATATTTTTTTCTATAGTTTCATATGCACATTAAAATAGTAAAGCATAAAACAGAATTGAGGTAGAAGAATTTGTCTAAATTTATGTTGTCAGGAACAAAAGTATATTAAAACATATAGACATTAAACTGTTAGGGACTATGAATCATTAAAACACAACATAAATTTCATACTTTTGGTATATATAAATTAAGAACAAAAAAAATACCTACTGAGGCAATGAGAAAGTGGATAGAAGTTGACACGTAGCCTCCTTTCCCTGCACATATGGTTAATGAAAGGCATGGTTAGTTTCTGGAAGTTCAAACTGAATAGCCAAAATTCCAAAATAGGTTTTTCCGATAGGATAGCTCCAACCTTGAGATTAATGACTTAACTTAAATAATCATTATTTTTCTACAGTTTCATAAAACCAAGTGTTTTGCATATGATATACAAATGTGATATTCCTAGTTCTTATATGTTTTAACCCTATTGGATAACTCTATATTTGTAGTTAAGAAAAGAGGCAGTTCTTTTATACCATGCAGTATAGGCAGCCCAAGGTCCCTGCCTGCATGTCTTAGATCTGATTTTCAAAATTGATTGATTAGTAGCCAAATTCTTAGTGCTACACTTTGTTCTTCTAAACTAAAACCTAATGGCCAACTCCAATGTTCCCATATAATTTTTCTATAAAAAGGCCAAGCTGAACTCCACCATGTTCTAGGTGACCAAATTACAATTCTCCTTACTGTTAGAGACCCTCCACCCAATAACTCTATCACCATAAAACTATACATTTGAAGTACAAATCAATGAGAAATTAAATACAAATATATATCTACATCTAAAAAAAAGTAATAATAATAATAACATTTATATCCTACTCACAACGATGTATTCCGCTTTGAGTCAAATGGCTCAAGCAAGAAGAATGACTCACTAAACTCCAAACCACTTGTAATGTGAAGAAACATTTTGTTAAAAGTAACAAATTGGAAGTTATCTAAACAACTAAATGTAAAAATATCAAGAGGAGAGAAACTGAAAATCTGAAGCAGGATTTATTCACAATGTAATTTGTAAGGAAAAATTTTATTTGACATTAAAAAAAACTAAATTAACAGGATTTATTCACATAACCTCGTTTCTGACATTTAGGAGATGCTTAGATTAATACAAAGAATTGCTATTGGGTTGCCACATGCTTTTTTTAAAATAAACCACCCCCCCCCCCAATAAACCTTCCACTCAAAATCACCGGGAACACCAGGTTTGCATGAACTGAGAATTTTCTTACGGCCCATGAACTCTATAAGCACCAGATCACTTAGAAGTCAGAAAAAAAGGAAAAAAAGATATGATGTCTTTTCTATCTGTCTGATGCCATTTCTAAGACTTTTTGAAGATGATATAATGTATAGATTTCGAAGATTGACCACACGCAAGTTAATCAAATTTTCTGTTAATCTGATGCCAACCATTTAAATCTATACAATTTTGACATTCTATAAGTTATAAGATATAAGAAAAAGGGCTACTACTGCTTAATATCTTAATTGAATTTTCTTTTACAAATATTTTTTATAGAATATATACAAAAATAAATATAACCCACCTAATAAATGGAAAATGATAACCTTAACTGAATAAAGAGAGAGAGAGAGAGAGGCTGAAAATCTATGGTCAATTATGCTATTCAAACAATACAGTGGGCCAAAGTTACTTAGAGAATGCAGCGAACATATCTCTTCGACATAAGGCCAACAAAATTGCAAGAATAAAAAAAATAGAAATGCAGATACAAAACAACATTCAAATGATGAAAATAAAAAGCAAAAGCATAAAGCTATAAATGCAGATACAAAACAACATTAAAATGATGAAAATGAAAAGCAAAAGTATTAATCCAAATGTTCAGGTTTCAAAATCCAGATAATAATGTTTTCTTTTTTCTGTTTAATAAGTGATCATCCAGGATGATCTGTGATGCAAATTGAGGGAGAAAAGCCATAAGCTATGACAAAGCTATAGACAAATCGTAAAAAATCATAACTTGCATTTAATTTATGCAAAATAAAATCCAAAAAGATCTGACCAGACTTCTCAAATGAATGAACAAAAATAAAATCAATCAACAACAAAATAAAAGCTAGGTCAATGCTGATATATAACAATGAGATATGTATGAACAAAAAAAAAATCACTCAACAGAATAAAAACTATCTCAGTGCAGAGATAGTGTGTGTGTGAGAGAGAAGAGACAGAGAAACAGATAGAGAGAAAAAAAATCACCCTCATATCCTTGATTTCTGTTCTGGTTTTTTGTAATGCTTGGTCTCTTAATGTTGCCATCTAATGCTAATTGAAGAAGGGAAATGGAGGGCTTCTGGCATTCGTTCCTAAGCAGGGGAGCACATTCTAAACATTAACCTAAGAAACAAATTAACCTTAATTTCTTCACAGAACATTATTTTTGGGGAACACATTCTTTACATTAACCTACAAAGCTAATGTGTTCTGTGATTAATTTTCAATGCAACAGAAAGCACACACACTTGCTCAAACAACTTCTAGCTGTAGCTGGAGGCTCATGGAGTGGGGGGGCTTCCAGAAAGATCAGAACGACATAAAATCTCCAAGAAGAAATTAAGTACATCACAGCACTTGCTACTTCGAATGTCCGAGCATATTTTATCATTTCGGTTGCCCTTTCACCATTGGAGGAGATGCACCAACTGCTCACCCTAGGCTTTCATGGTGGGTATACGCAGAGGTTTGCCTCTGAATCATCAAGCCCCAACTAAAATATAACCCATCTGTCAGAATGCAAGCCCAGATTGCATGTTCTTATATATCAGAGGTTAAAGATGGTGCACAGCCTATTTGCATTAAGTGCCAGGACCAATCTATCATACCGAAGAAGCCCCCATCGCAGGATGAGGGCTGGGGCAGTCGCCGGCACCCGGGCGTGGAGGAGCTACTGTGTTGACGCCGCTGCGGGTGCTGCCGTTGAGGAGGCGAGGAGGTGCAGGGGAGAGAGAGAGGATGAGGGTTGGGGTTGTCGTCGGGGCGTGGAGAAGATGCTGTGTTGACGCCGCTGCGGGTGCTGCCGTTGAGGAGGCGAGAAGGTGCAGGGGAGAGAGAGAGGATGAGAGCTGGGGCTGTCGCCGGCGCCTGAGCGTGGAGGAGCTACTGTGTTGACGCCGCTGCGGGTACTGCGTTGGAGGAGGCGAGGAGGTGCAGGGGAGAGAGAGAGGATGAGAGCTGGGGCTATCGCCGACGCCTGAGTGTGGAGGAGCTGCTGCGTTGACGCCGCTGCGGGTGCTGCCGTTGGAGGAGGCGAGGAGATGCAGGGGAGCACCTGGGGGGCGGGCGACGTGGGTGACTGCGTGGCAGACCGCGCAGCAGATCAGAGAAAAAAAGGGTCGTGGGAAGTGGAGATGGAGAGCATAGGCGAGATTGCAGAGGCTTCACAGAGGAGGTTGGGCCGACCTCGGGACGATGGATAGGGAGGGACGGAAGAGAGAAAGACGCAGCGCGATTTGGGATGTTGTGGGGAGCATTAAAACGTAATTAAATTCAATACAATTCAAATTTGAAGTGAGAGTTTTTAGGTTCGGAGTTGGGAAAAGGTGCAGTGGAAAATTAACCTGGTGTTTACACGTGTCTGGGGATAGGTTTTGACGGGAAACAGAGAACTCTGTTTTAGTAATATAGTATAGATATAATTTTTTAATTTTGAAAGTCTAGAGCCCGAATATCCACCATCATCCTTGCACAATTTTTTTCTTCTTTAAAAGCATGAGATGCTCCCTGTTTGGTTGTTTCCACAAGGCTGCCATTACTCTTCTCAGCACGGATCGGATCACGACCGTGAGATCGATGAATTCCCGGATCCACTTTACGTGTTTCAACTCGGACCAATAGTAGACTGGGGCCCACTGAAGGCACCCACGAGCCGTATGTGAAGAAAGGCCAAAAGTAGAGATTCCTCGCGGAGCAAGTGGACCAGCCGCTTATCCGGAAACTGCGGCCCGGTCCACGTCAGGAATCGCCCTGCACCCCCTAACGTTTCCCTTCTCCGCAGGATCTGGTTTATTGCTAACGTACCTCGCGCGTCCCGCACCAGTCCTTCCTCCACAGTCCATACCCTGCAACACCACCCCCACCCTCTTCTCCCCATCTTCTGGGCTACCTTCCCTTCTTCCACGGTGTTTGTCGCCGGCGCGGGAGGGTACACGTACGGGGGAGGTGACGGCTAGGTAGCAAGTAGCAAGAGAAGAGATGGCCACCTCCGCCACCCGCAGTGGCGTCCCTGTGCCACCGGGGTTCGCCTTCTGCCGCCGCCAACATCAGGTGAGATTTCCATCTCCTTCTCCCTCGCTCTCTTCCTCACTTTCTGTCTCAAATCTTTAATGGCGCATTTATCTCTCTCATTTCACGACTTTTCGTGCTATGTTTGGGACATAATGTTCTGTCTTCCCTCCTCGTTATTGTTTCAGCCGAATGCGAAGGTGGTGTGTTCTCTTGATGCCGTTGTATACTTGTTCTGCTCCAAGTTGGGAAGCTGTATAAGATTGGAGTGGGTTTCGAATTTCGATGGCTAAATATGCTTTGCGTGTGGAAGAAGAAAATGCGAACCCTCTGGATTGCGTTTTCACTTTGTGGATAACCACTTTAGGCAGACTTATTTTTCCCTCGTTCAAAAGTTTACAATTGTGAAGCAGGATTCTATTTTTACTATTGAGTCTGCTCCAAAAACTTCCCCAATTACCGTTCGTGCTTCCACTTATGGAAAGAGGAAACTACTGTAAACGAGAAAAATAATGCTCCCTTCCGACGCTTATCTTATGTGGGTTACCTATTCATGCTTTTAAGGTCCATCAGCTCTACACGAAACAAATACTGGCGCGTTGTGCCAAGTTCGTCTAACTTTTGGTATTAGCTGCAGCAGAACCATGAAGAAAGTTGATCCAGTCTACAAGCCCCAACTTGCCATTTTAGACAATTTGAATTGTGAGCTAACAATAGCTTTTTCTCACCCACCCTTGTCAAGTATGATTCTGCGGAAGGCTTTTGTTTTCTGGATCGTCTATGATTTGTTGGGCTGTAAACATATAAAGTATTCCAAGTAAGCTGCTACGTGAGTTTTTGAGGTCTTCCATATACATTATGGTTGGCGATGCCTCTTGTTCAAACCCCTATTACATCTGATAGGTTAGTGTTTTGTACAGGTTTCCAACCACAAAGGCTGCTAGTTGTGTTGACTAATACATAGAATGACGCAATCACATGTGTTTCATACTGTTATGTGTTTTGTACAGGTTTAGGAATTTAAAGGTAGGTGTTTTGTACAGGTTTCCAACGACAAAGGCTGCTAGTTGTGTTGACTAGTACATAGAATGACGCAATCACATAATGTCCACATAAATGCTCTCTTGCAAATCTCTATTTTCCCAAATATACTGGTACAAAATTATAAAATTTGTCTAATTATTACTTCTTGAGGTGGGATATCTTGTAGGTCATATGCTAATGTCCAAGGGGAAAAAAAAACTGATTCTTGGGATTAGAACCAGCCATCAGTTTAGTCCCAGTTCCAATTCATTAGACGACTGACTATTTCCAGCTTTGTCTGGTTTTTGAGCAGTTCCCTAGAAAATGTCAACGTCTTGCAAAAGAATCAGAACATTCTGCTTTGGTCATTTCAAACCAAAATATACAAATGTTACTACTGGAGTAGTCTTGGTCTATTGGCTCGGAACATGCCAATCTATCCCATTGATCTGAAGCATGCAAATACACTGGAAATCTGATATTTGTTGTTTTATTGTATGCTGAAAGGCTTAAAAGCTTAAGGTGGCTGGAATACTTTTACATGTTGTACCTTCACTTCACCTGCCTTCACTGAATTCTGTTTATTCCTATTCCGATATAAGCATGGTGGATTCGAAGAGGCATCAGCATATAAAACCTAATTAAGATGTTTGATTATATGCATCAAAATTGAAGTTATGTTTCTGGATGTACGTGCATAATGTTCATACATATCTATGCTGGTACTTATCTGAGCTATTTTTTATGTCATTGTCTACAAGTTCTTGGATTAATAGATGCACGCAAATGAGGGACATGTCTTGGTGTGTTGGATTAAATCTTATTTCATGGAGCTGTCTTGACGTATGTCTAAACATCATATGAACTAGTTTATGTAATTTACATTTACATAAGAATGAGATCTATTAACAACTTGAGTTGGTAGATGGCTGGCCAAGTTTTCCTCTTCATCATTGTGAAGCTTTATCCTATTCAAATTGTTTCCACTTCATGAGTATATTGCTCTTCAGGACACCTATCTCCTCAAAGCATCTTTTCCTCAACACACTGTAGATATAGTATTACATGTCACCCTACACTTTTTGTATTGGCAGTATTTTTCTGTAAAAGGGTAAATATATCATTTTTATTACTATACATTTATGGTTGGTGTATTTTTGGTAAAACTGAAAAAGGTGACTCTTCAACCCTTTTGCAGCACTATGCTGATGAAGTTTTCCATACTGTTTGCATTTTATGTTAACTGAAAAACTCTTTAATTTTCTACAATGTTCCCTGCAGCAATTTCATTTGTGGCTGAACAGAAATCAAGGTTCTCATGTTTTCCTGAAAACACAAAAAAGGCTTAGGAATTTTCCAATGCCTGAATGCTTGGCTGTGAACAATATAAAATCAGCAATTGGTAACACTGACAAAGGAGCGACTGAGCCAGCTAGGGTTCTTCTGGAAAGATTGTTTGCACAAACACAGAGGCTTGAAGAAAAGATGAGCAGAGGTTCTATTCTTGTGAAAGACCATGAATTTAGCATTAACCTTGAAGTCTTGGAGTCAGATCTTCAAGCCGCCCTGTCAGCTTTGAGGAGAAAGGAAGAGGATCTTCAAGATGCAGAGCAAAAGATACTGTTAGACCGTGCTGAGTTAAATCGTACCAGGAAGGACTTGGATCAGAAAGAAAAAATGATAGCCGCTGCACATGTTAAGCAGAAACAAATGGAGGAAGATTTAAAGAGGACTAATGATGATCTAGATTTTCAGGCAAGACATGTTGAGGATCTAAAGCTTTTGCTTGAAGAGCAGAAATGGAGAATTACTCGCTCTCAGGCTGCACTGTCTATCAAAGAAGATGAACTTGATAAGTTAAGTAACGAACTGATGAAGAAGAATGATAAGGTTGCAAATATGATGTTGGAAATTGAATCCAGAGATTGGCTCCTGAAGGAAGCCTACAAAGTTATTGAGAAACAAGAAGCCCAAGTTAAAGAGCTTCAGAAGAAGGTGAAACAAAAAGAGCATGATCTGGCCGAGTCTCTAAATCTGAGGAAAATTGAAGAAGAGAGACTAAAGATTGCAGAGTCCAAATTGGAAAAGCAAGCCATGGAATGGTTATCAACTCAGAAAGAACTGACGGAATTGGCTGAGCAAGTATCAAAAAATATACATGATGTGAACCAGACCATTGAAGACTTCAAAAGAGTAAGTACACTCTTATCTGATGTAAGGTCCGAATTGATTACCTCCAGAAAATCTATTGCATCCTCCTGCAAAATTGTGGAAGATCAAGTGCACCAGCTTGAGAAGCAACAGTCAGAACTTCATGAGCAAAGGTCCTCATTGATGTCATATGCAAAGAGCTTAAGAGATGCTCAGTTGGAGGTTGAGAATGAAAGAAGTAAGTTCGATGTTGCTATGGCAGAAAGAAAGAAGATTGACATGCAACTGTCAGCAGAGAGAGCCCATGTTAAACAGTTGGAAGAGGAATTGAAAACAGAGAAAGCTCAGTTAGAAAAGGCAAAAATAGAGATAGAATCACTTCAAAAGGAACTTCAACAAAAAAGATTGGAGTTTAGTCATGCTGAAAATCTTCTTCAAATTAAAGAATCTGAACTAGTGGAAGCGAGAAAACAAATTATGCTGCTGAAGTCAGAGCAGGCTTCTGTTCAGCTTATCTTGAAAGAAAAAGATGACATTCTTTTGGGTGCGCTACAGAATTTGGCCAATCTAAACAGTGAAGTTATGGAACTTAAGAGCCTTCTGAAAAGCAGAGAGTACCAGCTGATGCAAGCAACTGGAAGGCTTCAAGAGAAAGAAAAACATATAAAAGAGATGCAAAGTGAGCTGACTGACACAAAAAATAAGTTCTCAGAGGCTGCAACAGTTATAGGAAGAATTGCAAAGCTCACAGATGAACTTGTGATATCCATGAAGCATGAGGATCAAGGTGTTTCAGGGTTGTTGAACGAGCATCTTCTGGTACCTCAGCTGGACCATCGAGATAGACTTGAGAAGCAGAAGCAGTTGGAGACTGAACTTGAAAAGACAAAAAAATCACTCAGGGTAAAAGAAATGGAGATCCTCACTGGAAAGAGGGCTCTTATCATCAAGGATGAAGAACTGAAAATGGTGCTTGGCAAACTAGAAATGAAAGAAAAAGAAATGGAGATAATGCAAGAAAATGGTTGGGAGGATGGGAATAGCCTCAAGAAATTTTATTCTTTGACACAGGAGAAGAATGAGAAATGTATGGATTCTGTTGTCCATCCTTTGGGAGCAGGAAGAAATGGTTCTTCAAGGATGAGCAGGGACGTGCAACATGAACGTATTGACAAAAACACAGGAGAGGATTCCGAAGTAAATCCAGATGTTAACGATGGGACTATCCAGGAGGCTGAAAGAGAAGTGGCACATCTTCTGGCTTTAACGGAGAATCTTCTGAAGGAGGCTGGTATTAGTGTTACCAGTTAAGCATCTGTGAAACAAAACAGATTGACATATAGACATCAAACTGATTATTTCAGGGACAACAATACAACCAAGAACATCTGCTCTTGCATCTTTTGACCTGGTTGTAATTGAGCACAATAAGCTTTTGGAGATGGTTAACCTGTGGCATATTATGCTTATCTCAGGAAAAACCTGCGATTGGTAGTGATCAGAAACATTCTTCAGCGATGTGGGCCATGTGGCCTATCTGCTCAAAACATGAGTGCTTTCAGTGAACTGGTGATTCATAGCCTTACATGTCAGATTTCTAAGATTGGGCTGCACTATTCTCTGTTCTGACTTAATACTGAGCATATGTTGCAAGAAACTTCTGAATTCAAGTTAACCAGGAGACCAAGCATAAGGCCTTGTACATTATCACCTTTGGAGCAACTTGGAAATAAATCATTGTTTAGTGCTTCATTCATGATGCTGCATATGTTGAATGCTTTCATCATGCGCAGTATTGTATATACTGAATGTTCTATTTTCCGTGTAGCGATCCTCATTATACCGGTACGGTTATACCAACCCACGTCGGTATAGTGAACGTTACCACAGTGAGACATTTACCCAACAATAACATTCAGCTGAGATACATGTGAATATAAGAATAGAGTAGCGGAAGTAAACGAACCACTGTCTTCATTTCATTCATCATCCACATTTAACATACATGATTGCAATAACATTTAAAGAACTAAAAGTCCACATAATTAAATTGCTGAAAATCAAATACATAATTGTCTACACTTAAATATTTTTCATGATATTGCTAGTACGATGTTGCAATTACATACTATGAAATCAAATATCGCAAAGTACACCAACGATCTAATCTCCACGCTCGGAGTCGGTCTCCACTGCCTCCTCCGCAAGTGCGTCGTCACCAACTACGTCTGTACGCCGAAGCAAGTAATGAGTCTAAAAGACTTAGCAAATAACACTACATCTATCATATATGCACATATCATAGCAGGTTTTTACATACCATTTACAAGACACAACATGTAGCATGCGTGACATTGAAATTAACAACCTATCATGGTAATTCTATTAATGAACACATGATTCATGCTTTCAAATTTTCTAAATTAAAATCTCCTATCACATGTTCTCTAATCATTCCAACACATGAAAGTTCTACTTTCAATTAAGCTAAAACATGAAGGCAATCTAGCATGAGTAGCTTACATACATGAAAGAAAACACTGCTAACATGGTTACTACTCATTCTTACACATACACATAACCATTTTACATGCTTTAAGCTTGCTGTTTTGACATGGTTTAACACTTTACAATCTAACACATGAAAGCTATGTTCTCATTCAAACCACAACGTGAGAGTAAACATACATGGAATGGTTTACACATAAGTAAGGATTGTCCCTAACATGGATTCTACGCATTGTACACATATAGGGCATGATCATAACCACATTTATGTTGCTGTTCTAACATGATTTCAGATCATCATAACATGGATTTCAGTTTCACATCCTCACATTTTGGTTTCACTTTTTTACACAATTTCTAATTCACGTACTTCACTTTTTACACATTGCACATTTACACATGTTCACACTACACAATTTGCACATGATCACAATCACATTTCACATTTTACACTTTAGTGCCGTGACACATAGTGCAAACCACCATAAGAAGGACACATCACATCACATACATATAGACGCCACCTAGGCAATACAGTGATGACTCTTGGACTGCGCAGACCGGGAGAACAAGTCTCCACCCTAACCAGTGGTACTTGTCCACCTCCAGGATTTCATCCTAATGCCCTTAGGATCACAACACATTGAACCTTCTCAGGGAGACTTTTCCCTGATACGGTTCCACTGCCCTCTATGGAAGCAGTGTCACACTTGGCACGATTTACACATTTACCGATTTTAACGCATATCTTTACACATGTCACTTACCTCTCATTCATTTTCTCATTCACACAAGGGCTCTGTTTTTCCTAACATGATGCTACAATTAACAGGGATCACATGTTCAGTAATTTGCATAAATCAGATCACACACACATGTCACATTATTCCCACATTAACATGCATTGTTCACATCTTTGCAAGGAAAAATTCATATTTCACTATATAGTTGTCCAAATGACCTGAAAATTTAACCACATGCTGATTTCGGGTTCATGACCTCACATACAAAATTCTGGAATTTTCTGACTCATGATGCAATTACAGAAAATCAATCATCAATTTTTCATATCATTCGTGATTCAATCCACCATGGTGCGTAACATGAAATTTCAGTTTAACAGGTCATAACCCTGAACCCAATATACACAACACCACAGAAATTTCCCGGGGATTTATTTCACAACACACGATTTACTAGAAATTTAGCAATCCTACACATGTTTTCTATTTCCCAAGTATAAATTTTCAGTAAATCACATTGACATGAGAAAATTCCAGAAAATTCAGAACAGAGACTGACGTATATAGACATGATTCAACAGGATTAGGGCATCCTAATTTCCCACGGATTATTAGGATCATGGGTGAACATACATGGCCATTCTTCCACATGCATTTTAAATAAATAATAACTCAACCATCCACAAAATAAATGTCCAACCATTCTCCCACACATTCCAACATTCACATTACGTAGTATAATAGGTTTACAATATATCCTCATTGCAAAACACATCGAAAGTAATCATATATAAGGGGAGAACAGTTCACTGTTCTGCCCAGATGAACTTAACGGCGGTCTCTGGCCGTTCCAGGAGTGGTCGGCAAGATCGCTGGACGCACACGGGGAATCTTGGCATCAAGGCATTGACGCCAAGTTCCTATATGTGCAGAAACACAGACCGAACTCCAAATAAAGGGGTGAATGGGGGATCCAGGACATGAGGAAAATGCATAAAAATCATAAAACCCTACTAGACATCTACATGGACGATAGGGGTAGGTTACTTGCCTCAAGAAAATACTCCAGACAGATCTTAAAGCTTGGTGAAGCTCTCCTTGGGCAGTCCCAAGAAGCCTCCACAATTGCTCTCCTCCGGGTTCTATGTCGATGCAGAAACCAACCCACGGTTGGGGAAGTCCTCCTCGATGTTCCAGCTACCCTCCCAATGCAGTAGGATGCTGGATGAAGCCTTGAATCGCCGGATTGAAGCCTCCAAAGTTGAGTCTTTGTGCAGCTCCGAGCTAGGTTTTCTCTATCTCTTGAAAGAGGTCAAGAGAGGGCTGTTGCGGTTGCAAAAGGCTTGGTAAATAGGAGAGGGGGCTCTCCTTTCGCACAGGCTTGACAAGAAAGCCTTTCAGACCGTTGGGGACAGCTCCCCAATGGTTGGGGTAGCTTGTTCTCAGGATTTTCGGCTCTGCAACGCATGCAAGCCAGTGATATTAGCGTCCACATCGCTGGACGCTGGACTTAGTGTTGGCGTCCATATGGTTGACGCCGACACAACACAAATGTCTATTGATCTTGACGCCAAGTTGGCCTTCGGCCAGAACTCAAAAACATGCATAAACCATGCACAACTTATACCTATATACATGCCATATGTATGTATTATCATGTACACACTACCATCATACCATTCATACATTATTTACAACTAACTTATACACATGCATACATAAGTATAAATAGCTAATACATACGTAGATATGTACATCCATGCATACACAACATAAATTATTTACACGAAATTAAAATAATGCAACAAAATTCGAGGGCCTTACACCCTCTCCCCCTTAAAGAAACTTCGTCCTCGAAGTTAGAACGACACTACTCAAACAAAAGGGGATACTTCTTCTTCATCGCATCCTCAAGCTCCCAAGTAGCCTCCTCTCGTGAGAAGTTCCGCCAGAGAACTTTCATCGACGCAATACTATTGTTTCGGAGATGTTGAACCTTTCGGTCAAGAATAGCTACTGGTTGCTCGACATACGACAGATCTGGCTGAATCTCCACTGGCTCATGACTAATCACATGAGACGGATCTCGGACATACTTCCTGAGCATCGAAACGTGGAAGATGGGATGAACACTAGCCAAAGCTGGGGGTAATGCTAGCTCATACGCACGCTGCCCAAACGTCTGAGAATCTCATATGGGCCAATGAATCTAGGGCTCAACTTACCATGCCTGCCAAACCTGACAACACCTCGAGTAGGCGATATCTTCAAGAAGACATGATCGCCCACCTCGAACTCAAGATCCTTCCTCCTGTTATCGGCATAGCTCTTCTGCCTATCCTGAGCCGCAACAAGCCTCTTCCTGATAAGCTGGATCTTATCCAAAGATTCCTGCACTAACTCCGGACCGATCAGCTGCCTATCACCGGTCTCCTCCCAACATAAAGGAGATCTGCAGGGCCGACCATACAACGCCTCGAATGGAGCCATACCAATACTCGCATGAAAGTTGTTGTTGTATGCAACTCCACAAGAGGTAAATGACGCTCCCAGTCATCCTTCCAATCCAAAACACACGCTCTCAACATATCCTCGAGCGTCTGGATAGTCCTCTCAGACTGTCCATCAGTCTGGGGATGAAACGCCGAACTGAGCTTCAGCTCCGAACCTAAAGCATCCTGAAGACCCTTCCACAACCTCGAAGTGAATCTCGGATCTCGATCCAAAATGATCGACTTCGGCACACCATGCAATCTAATGATACTGCTAACATACAATCTAGCTAAACTCTCTACTGACTGCTTCTTCTTCATAGGCAAGAAATGAGCAGTCTTCGAGAATCTATCTACAACTACCCAAATCGAGTCGTTGCCCCTTCTAGATCGAGGCAAACCCGAAACAAAGTCCATCGTGACAGCTTCCCACTTCCAAACTGAAATCTCCATCCTTTGCACCAGACCGGATGGTCGCTGTCGCTCGGCCTTTACTTGCTGACACACCAAACACCTAGACACATAATCCGCTACATCCCTCTTCATGCCAGACCACCAAAAGGATCTCTTCAAATCCTGGTACATCTTAGTGTTACCTGGATGAATAGAGAATCGCGATCTGTGAGCCTCCGCTAACACATGCTCACGGACATCTACCAAATCAGGGACACAAACACGGTGATGAAATCTAATCATACCGTCCTCATCACGAGCAATGCCTGCCTTGCCCACTAACTCTAAGAGTCTAGGGTCGGCTTTCTGTTGCTCGATCACCTCATCCAAAACCGAGGACCTAAGAGATAATGAGCTACAAAAGCTGGCATAGCGATGGCTCTAACTCAGTCAACGCGCAAGCCGCATCCTCCAACATCTTCCAATCCTGCTGGAGAGATGGCCTCTTTCTACTCAGAGCATCCGCTACGACATTCGCCTTCCCAGGGTGATACTGAAGGTCGAAGTCATAGTCCTTCAAGAACTCAATCCATCTTCTCTGCCTCAGTTTAGTCCTTTTGAGAGAAAAGATACTTCAAGCTCTTGTGGTCGGTAAACACCTCAAATCTGACACCATAAAGATAGTGCCTCCAGATCTTTAGTGCATGAACCACTGCTGCGAGCTCCAAGTCATGAGTCAGATAGTTCTTCTCATGCTCCTTCAACTGACGAGAAGCATAAGCCACTACCCTTTCCTGCTGCATTAGCACACAGCCTAAACCAATCCGAGACGCATCCGTGTAGATAGCAAAACCTCTACACCGCTCGGTAAGACTAACACCGGAGCTTCGTGAGCTTAGTCTTCAATAATTGAAAACTACTCTCACACTTCTCGGACCAAACAAACTTCACTCCCTTTCTGGTGAGCTAAGTCAATGGGGCGGCGATGGATGAAAATCCCTCAATAAATCGCCGATAGTAACCAGCTAAACCAATAAAACTACGAATCTCCGAACGGGTCTTGGGAACCTCCCAATCCATAACTGCCTGGACCTTTGCTGGATCCACTGCAACACCAGCACCGGAGATAACATGCCCGAGGAAATGAACCTCGCGCAACCAAAAATCGCACTTGCTGAACTTAGCATACAGCTTGTGCTCATGGGGAACCTCTAACACTACCCTCAAATGCTGACGGTGTGTGGCCTCGTCCGAAGAGTAGACCAGCACATCATCAATAAACACTACGACAAAGCTATCTAAATAAGGCCTAAACACCCTGTTCATGAGATCCATGAACGCTGCAGGGGCATTGGTCAATCCGAAAGGAAGGACCAAAAACTCATAATGTCCATAACGGGTTCTAAACGCCGTCTTGGACACATCCTCACTCCGAATCCTCAACTGATGATAACTGATCGCAAATCAATCTTAGAAAAGACTGATGCATCTCGCAACTGGTCAAACAAATCATCAATACGAGGCAAGGGATACCTGTTCTTCACAGTCACTTGGTTCAGCTTTCTGTAGTCAATGCATAACCTAAGTGACCCGTCTTTCTTCTTGACGAACAATACATGTGCGCCCCAAGGGGAAACACTCGGGCGAATAAATCCCTTATCAAGCAACTCTTGCAACTGCCTCCTCAACTCGGCTAACTCCGCAGGTGCCATCCGATATGGAGCCTTCGAGATAGGAGAGGTGCCCGGAAGTAACTCTATGGTAAACTCCATCTCTCTATCCGGTGGCAATCCAGACAAGTCATCAGGAAAGACATCTGGAAAATCCTGCACTACCTCAATCTCTGCAAGAGTAGGTGACTCATCAGCCTCTGGCACCAATACCACGCTGGCAAGAAAAGCGTCACAACCCTTGTTTACCATGCGCATCGCCTTCATGGCAGAGATGACTAACTTTCCGCCAAGTTCCTTGGCAAGGGGTGAGAGAACTCATCCTCACCAGGAATGCGGAAAACAATCCTCTTCCGACGACAATCCACTAACGCATAGTGCTCCTCTAGCCAATCCAGACCAAGAATAGCATCATAGTCCTTCATCTTTAGCAAGAAGAAACACCCTTCTAGGACTCTATCCTCAATGCACACAGGTAACGACGGAATGCACTTCCTAGTCGATACCGTACCCGCAGGGGTGTGCACAACAAAGGGACCTCTAAATCCTCAGACTCTGCACCTGACTTAGGCTAACTGCCTAGCGAACCGCTCGGAAATGAACAAGTGAGTAGCACCCGTATCAAACAAACCCGAGCGTGCACACCTAAAAGTAAAACCGTCCTTCGGTGACATGCTCCGCCTGCTCAGCGTCCTCGCGTGCTAAAGCAAACACTCGAGCTGGGGCTCGAGGCCTTCCTGGTCTTCCTGTAGCTGGCGCTGCTGCCGCTACCGCCGCTGGGGCTGGAGTTCCGTGCTGGACTCCGTGCTGAAGTCTTGGGCAATCCTTGATCTTGTGGTCGCTGCTTCCGCACTTCAAGCACTTTCCCGTAATCATCCAACATTCGGTACCACCATGTGTCTTCCCACAGTGGGGACACTCTTTCTTCACACCAGGGGAACATACAGAAGGTACCTGAGAACTGTCGACTGCCACTGATCGCTGTTGTGTCTGGTACACCGCTTTCTTCTTGTCCTGTCGCTGGAACGTAGCTGCAGGTCTCTTCTGCGAAGCCTTCTTCTCTTCAAGGTATTGCTCCATCTCACCCTCCTGCCTACAAGCAGCGCTGAGGGCCTCGTCCAAAGTGCGGTGGTCAAACGCCATGAGCCTCGTCCTCAGTGATGGCTTCAGGCCCATCACGAATTTCTTTGTCTTCCTGCGCTCATCTGCCACGATATGAGGTGCATATTTAGAGAGTTCAGAAAATCTTGCCTCATATTCTAGCACGGTCATGGAGCCTTGAGCCAAAGAGAGGAACTCCTGCTCCATCCGATCTTGAACATGCTCGGGGACGAACTTGGCCCGAAAGAGCCTCACGAACTCGTCCCAAGCAACATCAATAGCTCCGTCTTCAAACCGGGTACGCAGCAATGAAGCCCACCATACATCAGCTCTTTCCTGCAGTACACCGTTCATAAGCACCATCTAACAAATCTAGCTTAACAGAACATACAAGCATATAAACTAAAGCATACCTGTAGCATGTAGGTGGCTAATGTGACCTTATCCTCATATGCACACCTAATGGCGCGGAAGATCTTTTCTATCTCCCTCATCCAGCTTTCTGCCAACAATGGGTCGCTCTCCCCCTTAAAAGAGGGTGGCAGCATCCTCTTGAATCATTCCATGGTAGAAGGTCCAGCATGGTCCTGAGCTGGTACTTGAGCCTGCTACAGTACACAGCAAGAAATACACATTCAACATAATATCGCATAAGCAAATAAAATAGACTATTAATCATTTTATTAGTCTAACGTGAGCCTCCAACTGTGCTTGGAGTGCTGCCTGAGTATGAGCCTGCGTCTGCATGGCTTGCACTAGACCTTGCATGAATACTCCATAATCCACAGGCGGCGGTGGGGGAAGTACAGGACCTTGCGGTGCCGGGGCCTGCTGCTCCGCCCGCTCATCATGTCTCGGCTCGTCCTCACGGGCCGGCGCTCCGCCACGCCTACCTCTCGAAGCCATGGCTGTAATAAATTTTAGCCACCATTAGCTAGGTTACTAAGCTTTCTAACCATTTTCTTATCTCATTTCCACTTCTTATTAGTGTTTTCTACACATGTGGACATTCCTATGTAGACTTAGCATGTAATGGGGATGATGACTTATGTATATTCATGTGCAATCTCAACCGGTTTCTCTGATACCAATCTCTGTAGCGACCCTCATTATACCGGTACGGTTATACCAACCCACGTCGGTATAGTGAACGTTGCCACAGTGGGACATTTACCCAACAATAACATTCAGCTGAGATACACGTGAATATAAGAACAGAGTAGCGGAAGTAAACGAACCACTGTCTTCATTTCATTCATCATCCACATTTAACATACATGATTGCAATAACATTTAAAGAAATAAAAGTCCACATAATTAAATTTCTGAAAATCAAATACATAATTGTCCACACTTAAACATTTTTCCATGATAATGCTAGTACGATGCTGCAATTACATACTATGAAATCAAATATCGCAAAGTACACCAACGATCTAATCTCCACGCTCGGAGTCGGTCTCCACTGCCTCCTCCGCAAGTGTGTCGTCACCAACTACGCCTGTACGCCGAAGCAAGTAATGAGTCTAAAAGACTCAGCAAATAACACTACATCTATCATACATGCACATATCATAGCAAGTTTTTACATACAATACAAGACACAACATGTAGCATGCGTGACATTTAAATTAACAACCTATCATGGTAATTCTATTAATGAACACATGATTCATGCTTTCAGATTTTCTAAATTAAAATCTCCTATCACATGTTCTCTAATCATTCCAACACATGAAAGTTCTACTTTCAATTAAGCTAAAACATGAAGGCAATCTAGCATGAGTAGCTTACATACATGAAAGAAAACACTGCTAACATGGTTACTACTCATTCTTACACATGCACATAACCATTTTACATGCTTTAAGCTTGCTGTTTTGACATGGTTTAACACTTTACAATCTAACACATGAAAGCTATGTTCTCATTCAAACCACAACGTGAGAGTAAACATACGTGGAATGGTTACACATAAGTAAGGATTGCCCTAACATGGATTCTACGCATTGTACACATATAGGGCATGATCATAACCACATTTATGTTGCTGTTCTAACATGATTTCAAATCATCATAACATGGATTTCAGTTTCACATCCTCACATTTTGGTTAATTTCAATTCATGTACTTCACTTTTTACACATTGCACATTTACACATGTTCACACTACACAATTTGCATATGATCACAATCACATTTCACATTTTACACTTTAGTGCCGTGACACATAGTCCAAACCACCATAAGAAGGACACATCACATCACATACACATAGACGCCACCTAGGCAATACAGTGACGACTCTTGGACTGCGCAGACCGGGAGAACAAGTCTCCACCCTAACCAGTGGTACTTGTCCACCTCCAGGATTTCATCCTAATGTCCTTAGGATCACAACACATTGAACCTTCTCAGGGGGACTTTTCCCTGATACGGTTCCACTGCCCTCTATGGAAGCAGTGTCACACTTGGCACGATTTACACATTTACCGATTTTAACGTATATCTTTACACATGTCACTTACCTCTCATTCATTTTCTCATTCACACAAGGGCTCTGTTTTCCTAACATGATGCTACAATTAACAGGGATCACATGTTCAGTAATTTGCATAAATCAGATCACACACACATGTCACATTATTCCCACATTAACATGCATTGTTCACATCTTTGCAAGGAAAAATTCATATTTCACTATATAGTTGTCCAAACGACCTGAAAATTTAACCACATGCTGATTTCGGGTTCATGACCTCACATACAAAATTCTGGATTTTTATGACTCATGATGCAATTACAGAAAATCAAACATCAATTTTTCATATCATTCATGATTCAATCCACCATGGTACGTAACATGAAATTTCAGTTTAACAGGTCATAACCCTGAACCCAATATACACAACACCACAGAAATTTCCCGGGGATTTATTTCACAACACACGATTTACTGGAAATTTAGCAATCCTACACATGTTTTCTATTTCCCAAGTATAAATTTTCAGTAAATCACATTGACATGGGAAAATTCCAGAAAATTCAGAACAGAGACTGACGTATATAGACATGATTCAACAGGATTAGGGCATCCTAATTTCCCACGGATTATTAGGATCATGGGTGAACATACATGGCCATTCTTCCACATGCATTTTAAATAAGTAATAACTCAATCATCCACAAAATAAATGTCCAACCATTCTCCTACACATTCCAACATTCACATTACATAGTATAATAGGTTTACAATATATCCTCATCGCAAAACACATCGAAAATAATCATATATATGGGGAGAACAGTTCACTGTTCTGCCCAGATGAACTTAACGGCGGTCTCTGGCCGTTCCAGGAGTGGACGGCAAGATCGCTGGACGCACACGGGGAATCTTGGCGTCAAGGCATTGACGCCAAGTTCCTGTCTGTGCAGAAACACAGACCGAACTCCAAATAAAGGGGTGAATGGGGGATCCAGGACACGAGGAAAAATGCATAAAAATCATAAAACCCTACTAAACATCTACATGGACGATAGGGGTAGGTTACTTACCTCTAGAAAATACTCCAGACGGATCTTAAATCTTGGTGAAGCTCTCCTTGAGCAGTCCCAAGAAGCCTCCACAATTGCTCTCCTCGGGTTCTATGTCGATGCAGAAACCAACCCACGGTTGGGGAAGTCCTCCCCGATGTTCCAGCTACCCTCCCGATGCAGTAGGTTGTCGGATGAAGCCTTGAATCGCCGGATTGAAGCCTTCAAAGTTGAGTCTTTGTGCAGCTCCGAGCTAGGGTTTTCTCTATCTCTTGAAAGAGGTCAAGAGAGGGCTGTTGCAGTTGCAAAAGGCTTGGTAAATAGGAGAGGGGGCTCTCCTTTCACGCAAGCTTGACAAGAAATCCTTTCAGACCGTTGGGGATAGCTCCCCAATGGTTGGGGTAGCTTGTTCCCGGGATTTCCGGCTCTGCAACGCATGCAAGCCAGTGATATTAGCGTCCACATCGCTGGACACTGGACTTAGTGTTGGCGTCCATATGGTTGACGCCGACACAACACAAACGTCTATTGATCTTGATGCCAAGTTGGCCTTCGGCCAGAACTCAAAAACATGCATAAACCATGCACAACTTATACCTATATACATGCCATATGTATGTATTATCATGTTACACACTACCATCACATCATTCATACATTATTTACAACTAACTTATACACATGCATACATAAGTATAAATTGTTAATACGTACGTAGATATGTACATCTATGCATACATAACATAAATTATTTACACGAAGTTAAAATAATGCAACAAAATTCGAGGGCCTTACATTCCGTCTGTTGTATCATTAGCAATATTACAAGACTTCCACCATCTATTATTGTTACTGTATAGAGAGGAAGATCCAAAGAGATGCCAAAAGTTTCCCAGTTGACTGTCTTTTTTGACGTCAATCTTCTCGAATGATGCTGCATTTCTGTTCAAGCTCTTCTAACTAGGGAGTAACCTCACATATTCTTTCTGACTGAGGAAAAAGGAGCAATGCTTTTATTGTTATTGATTTGTAATTGAAAAGTGGAGTTACCAGGAGTGGTTGGGAATCTATTGCTCCCTCCCAGGATATGTTGCCAGGTTAGTCTTAAGGATCTTGTGAATGTTGCATGCGGGTGATGAACTTGCCAAGACTTCAAGATGGAAGCTTTAATAAGTGCAAATCCATCTATTTTGTTCCTTTTACTGTTTGTGTGGATTGAGGCTAAGGAGAAGGATTTGATCCTCCTTGTGACCACATATAGCAGATCCTTTCTGAATGGAGCCCTCCTGAAGTCAGTTTTCTGCTGATGTCTTAGTACAGGCAGCTCCTCTGAAACAACATAATTTCCCTGATTTCCTACGTCAGGATGTTATTACTGGCAGTTCCCCTCGAGGGGAAGTTGTATTGTTTTAATTGGTCTGTTTGATAAAACTGTCCTTGTTTAGACTGTTCGGTAAAATATGTGAACTAACATCTAACCAAAGTCTTCTTTTTTCTTTTTTTTTTCTTTGGGTTATAGGGATGTAATTTTTCTTTACAAAGATTAGAATCCTACTTATACACGGTGACTCAGTGATTAGTACTCTTTAATGCAGACCTTTAGTTCATGTCCAGTATCTGGATAAGATGGGGATGGGCTTGAGTTAAGTCCATTATCCATTTGGTATAAGATTCTAGCAAGAGATAGAGATACAAAATGGGGATAGAGATATCTCTGAAAATGGGGTTTGCACTAGGGATAACTCATTTCCTAAGGAACATGGAATGAATGAGTTACCACCCACTTTTTCTTAACCCATTTCACACTTTTCAATGCAACTTTTTCCCTCCATTAATGATACCTTTGCTCTTTTCAATTATATTATTGTAATAATTATATTATTGTCAACATACCTTGACGTCAAGTTCTTTAGCTTCTAGTAGCTGATGCAGCCCTAGGCCGCTCCCTAGGACGATCCAGTCGAAAAATTCACGATCTGCTAATGGGAAACGCTTTCCCTTATCAAAAAACACCTATATGAAGTCGAAAAACAACGATCCAACACTTGGATCTACAATTACACCCTCAAAACCCGGCATGGAGAAACCCTCCCCAAAACCTCAATTTTCACACAAATCTCATGCATTTCATGTTCACAACAAAGCCAAGAAGGGTTCAGGGGTAGGATCCCTACCTTACAATGCCAAAAACCTCAAGAAAAACCTCGGGATCCCGCCAATTTCCCCAAGCACACCTTGCGATATCGATTCTCTAAAACAATCGTTTCCTCGCTTGATTCGAAGCCGCCACGTGCACCACGAGCTCTCGTCTATTGGCCCAATTGATATGGCAGCAAGATTAACCTAGAGCGGGGATGAATAGGAAATCTGAAAACTGAAACAAAAATCACCACTTGAAAATGTTTAGTTAGTATAAATAAACGTGTGCAATGGAAGTTAAGAGCACGGAAGCAAACACACAAGGGACAGAGAGATTTATCCTAGTTCGACTCTTCCAAATGGAAGTCCGACGTCTAGTCCCCAAGCAAACTCTTAGAATTTCACTAACCACTAACATTGGTCTTCCCTTAAACAAGGGCGATACAACACCAAGCATCCTAGTTGGTCTTCTTCTCTTTCTCGGGCAAGAAGGCATCCCACTGTTTCACCTTAGCCAAGTGTTTCTTTTACGAGCTCAGAAGCAACTCACTGGTACACACCCCAACATGTCTTCCCTTCAAAGAAGGGGAACACTGGTGTAGACCCAAGATGGTCACCACTAGGCACAAGCTGATATTCCTTTCTAATCAAGGGGGACGTTTGCACAACAAGCCTTATCTTCAAACCGAAGAGGAACATTTCTGAACACAGAAGCAGGACCTAAAGCCCCTAGATCAAGCTCAAGATACGCAATGAAATGCTTGATTTGAGACTGAGCCTAAGAGGAAAAGAGTTTACAAGGAAAGACTCTCCTTAGACTAAACCCAACTCTCTCTCTCTTAAATATACAAAGACACACAGAGAGAGAATAAGGAAGAAGGAAGACGGCTTGAATGGACTCGAGCTCTCTTCCTTTCTTGCTTGAGTGTTTATGGAGTTGCATGCTCACTGGATGTATACTCCTTGAATGATCTTTAGGTTTACGCTCTATTTTTTTTCTTGTATCTTCTTCAGTTTCAAATCTTCATCCTTTTATGGAGCAGCTTGAACAGATCTGTTGAAGACTAGCCGTTGGAGCTTTTTGGATTTGTTGAGTTTCTTGACTCTTTTCTTCTTCTACTCTCCTTCTGTTGAGTCTAATAGATGCCTTCTTGAGTCTACTGGCTATTTGCAATGGAGGAAGATGTTCCAGCTGCTGTCCACTTCCAAGGATGCCAGCAACAGGTCCAAGATGTTGACCAAGTGTAGAGGTGGACCTGTAGACATTAAATGTAAGGCAGATGTTCAGACTCGAGAAGTCATTTGTCAAATGGCTCATACCTCTTTTTGCCTTCTGTTTATATTTCCTGCAGATAGGTAGAAATAGAAGGTAGGTGTTTTTTTTTCATTGCAGGAAGGAGGAATTCTCTTTTGCCTTTTGTCCATGTTTTCCTGTTGATAGCCTACTGTAAGAGCTTTTTATCTGTCAGAGAAATGACAAGATAAGAGTTAGAAAGTCATTTGAATTTTCAATGGGTGCCAAAGGTATTTTGAAACCTAATCGGTGTGACCCATAATAGCAATCGATATGAGATTAAGTTTATAACATCGATCAGTAGAAATAGAGAGGCAATCGATGCTTGCATAAAGGCAATCGATATATTAGATGCAATCGATATGAAACAAATGTAATCGATGCATGAATGCAATCGATGTCGAAGGCAATCTATGTCTAAGTTAAAAGACAATCGATGTTCAAATAGTTAGCAACCGATATTTTAAGATAATCGATATAAGCAATTGATGTGAAAGCAATCTATGTTCTAAGATAGTCGATATAAGCAATCGATGTGAAAGGCAATCGATGTTCTAAGGCAATCGATGTTACCAAAGGCAATCGATGTTTAAGTGAAAAGCAAATCGATGTTTAAGTCAATCGATGTTTAAGTATAATCGATGTTTAATAGGTAATCGATATGAAAGACAATCGATGTGAACACAATCGATGTTTAAGTATAATCGATATTTTGATGCAATCAATGTTTATGCAAGATGATCGTTGTTTAATAGGTAATCGATGTGAAAGATAATCGATGTGAACACAATCAATGTTTAAGTGACAATCGATGTTAAGAGACAATCGATGTTTAAATGAAGCAATCAATGTTTGAATTCATCAGCAATCGATGTGAGACTTCGACTTTAGAGAAGTCGCAGTAAGACTTCGACTGATAACCTTTTTTCATCAATCGACACCTAACTTCGACTGTACAGGAGTTGGAGCCAACATGATATATATGTATATGATGTGTACTTAGAAAAAAATTTGAGCAAGTAGAAGAACATATGCACCATCCCAACATAGTGTTTATAAAATATATTTTTCTGTGATATTATTATTGTGCATTTGAAGATTATTTATGATAATCATGAGGTTTTGTTATCACCAAAATAAAAGGATAAAATATAGGAGTGATTCAACAATCTGCCCCTTTTTGGTGATGACAAAACTTACGTGAATTAAAAATTATTCAATGCAACATATGAACAGAAAATTCATAGCATAAAACACTCTCCCCCTTTTTGTCAATAACCAAAAAGGAAGGATCTTACCATTTGCATTCTCCCCTTAAGGAATATTCTTATCATTTTGAAGCAGAGAGGTTGAACAATACTTGAATGAAATATCTTCTCCCTCTTTTACTTACTCCCTCTGAATGTGAGGCTCCCCCTTAGTTGATGCTCTTCCAAATCTTCATAAATACCTTTTGTCTGTCGACCAATTTGTCATCATCTGTCAGCAGTTATTCCATGGTGTGTCGACATAGTGTTGAATCTGTCGACATCTGCTATTGTATGTCCACTTGTTGTTCTGTTGGGAGGTCTTCAAGAATATTCCCTGTATTGATCCTATAAAGAGACATAAATTCTTGCAAGGATATTAGTAGCATTGTAGTTTTAAAAAAATGAATGTAATTTTAAACAAAACTTAAAAAATTAAGGATGACTACTTCCTCTTCTGATTGGAATGAATTGAAGATTTGGTAGTCATCAATCAGATGCTTTTAGCATCCCTAACCATACCCATTTGAATGCCTTCTTGTTGTTTTGTTCATCAAGAGCAAATTGACATTCTCTTCATCTTCTTCTGTGCTTGAGCTGTCTAAGGAGTTGTTTATTGAAAGTGTCTTCTGTCGTGCCATTCGGACCTGATGTGCCTTACCCTTAGCTTTTTCTTCATTATAAGCTTCGTCAACCATTTCCTCTTCAGGGATGTCCTTATTGAAAAAATTTTGAGGCTCCCCCTCAACCTAAGGTTCCTCCTTTATAGCTTCTTCTTCATGTGGAATGATGTCTTCCTGAGAAGCTTCCTGTTGCTCCCTTAGAATGGATGCTTCACCATTGACTTCCATTATATCATCAGCATGTAATTCTTTCAATATTTTTCTAATGATGATAGTTGGAGGAGATGGAATCATAGCTTCTTGCCTTATTTATTTAGACACTTGAGCATCAGTGTCTTCTTCTAGAACAAGAATGATTTCATCTTGAGGAGTTTCTGGATTTTTCTCAACTTGAGTAGTAGGTACTTTAGCTGTAATAAGTTCTTCTTCATATTTGAGTTTCAACTCATCCCATATATCTTTGACTATCTTGCACACTGTTATCCAGTTGAATTGATGTTTGGATAGTGCATAAGACATGAACTTCTTAGCCTTGCTATTCAGGGATATCTTCTTTGTATCTTCAGCTATCCATTCTTCCTTGGGCTTAGATATGAGGAGATCACCATCTTCGATGATGCTCTAGAGTAGATAGTCGCAACCTTGTAGGAAGAATTCCATCCTTATCCTCCAGTAGGTGTAATCACCATCAAAGAGTGGAGGCAGAAAGATGGATTGGCCTTCTACAAATTCTTGAACTGCCATTTGATCTTTGCTCTAAGATCGTTAGATCTTCTTGATTTTTAGAGACCAAGGCTCTGATGCCACTTGTTGGCCCACTTGATATGACAACAAGACTAACCTAGCGGGGGGGGGGGGGGGGGGGGGTGAATAGGAAATCTGAACACTGAAACAAAAATCACCACTTAAAAATGTTGGTTAGTATAAATAAACATGTGCAATGGAAGTTAAGCGGTGGAAGCAAACACACAAGGGATACAGAGAGTTATCCTAGTTCGGCCCTTCCAAATGGAAGTCCTATGTCCAGTCCCCAAGTAAACTCCTGGGATTTCACTAACCACCAAGCAACCTTGGTCTTTCCTTAAACAAGGGGCATACAACACCCAGCACCCTAGCTGGTCTTCTTCTTTTTCCTAGGCAAGAAGACAGCCCACTATTTCACCTCAGCCATGTGTTTCTTTCATGAGCTCAGAAGCAACTCACTGGTACACACCCTAGTAGGTCTTCCCTTCAAACATGGGGAACACTAGTACAGACCCCAGACGGTCACCACCAGGCGCAAGTTGATCTTCCCTTCTAATCAAGGGGAACACTTGCATAATAAGCCTTCTTTTCGAACCGAAGAGGAACATTTTTGAATATAGAAGTAGGACCTAAAGCCCCTAGATCAAGCTCAAGATACACAATGAAATGCTTGATTTGAGACTGAGCCTATGAAGGAAAGAGTTTACAAGACTCTCCTTAGGCTAAACTCCCAGCTCTCTCTCTCTCTCAAATACACAATGAACAACAGAGAGAGAATGAGGAAAAGGAAGACGGCTTGAATGGGCTTGAGATCTCTTCCTTTCTTGCTTGAGTGTGTATGGAGTTGGATGCTCACTGGATGTACACTCCTTGAATGATCTTCAGATTTGCACTCTATTTTTTTCTTGTATCTTCTTCAGTTTCAAGTTTCATCCTTTTATGAAGCAGCTTGAATAGATCTGTTGAAGACTAGCCATTGGATTTTTTTGGATCCGTTGAGTTTCTTGGCTCTTTTCTTCTTCCACTCTCCTTCTGTTGAGACTAACGGATGTCTTCTTGAATCTGCTGGCTATTTGCAATGGAGGAAGATGTACCAGCTGCTGTGCACTTCCAAGGATGCCAGCAACAGGTCCAAGATGTTGACCATGTGTAGGGGTGGACCTGCAGAAATTAAATGCAAGGTAGATGTTCTGACTCGAGAAGTCATTTGTCAAATGGCTCATATCTCTTTTTACCTTCTGTCTATATTTCCTGCAAATAGCTAGAAATAGAAGGTAGGTGCTTTTCTTTTGCTGCAGAAAGGAGGAATTCTCTTTTGCCTTCTATCCATGTTTTCATGCTGACAGCCTGTTGTAAAAGCTTTTTATTTGTCAGAGAAATGACAAGATAAGAGTTAGAAAGTCATTTGAATTTCCAATAGGTGCCAAAGATATTTTGAAACCCAATCGGTATGAGTCATAATAGCAATGATATGAGATTAAGTTTATAACACCAATCGGTAGAAATAGAGAGGCAATCGATGTTTGCTTAAAGGCAATCAATATATCAGAGGCAGTCGATATGAAACAACTGTAATCGATGCATGAAGGCAATCAATGTCTTAAGGCAATCGATTTTTAAGTTGAAAGACAATTTATGTTCAAATAGTCAGCAATCGATATTTTAAGATAATCGATATAAGTAATCGATGTGAAAGCAATCTATGTTTTAAGATAATTGATATAAGCAATCGATATGAAAGCAATCTATGTTTTAAGATAATTGATATTTGCAATTGATGTGAAAGGCCATCGATGTTCTAAGGCAATCGATGTTGCTCAAAGGCAATCGATGTTTAAGTGAAAAGTAAATTGATGTTTAAGACAATTGATGTTTAAGTATAATCGATGTTTAATAGATAATCGATGTGAAAGACAATTGATGTGAACACAATCAATGTTTAAGTATAATCGATGTTTTGATGCAATCAATATTTATGCAAGACAATTGATGTTTAATAGGTAATCGATGTGAAAGGCAATCGATGTGAACGCAATCAATGTTAAGAGACAATCGATGCTTAAAAGAAGCAATCGATGTTTGAATTCATCAGCAATCGATGTGAGACTTTGACTTTAGAGAAGTCGTAGTGAGACTTCGACTGATGACCTTTGTTCATCAATCGATACCTAACTTCGACTGTACTGGAGTTGGAGTCAACATGATATATATGTATATGATGTGTACTTAGAAATTTTTTTGAGCAAGCAGAAGAACATGTGCGCCATCCAAACATAGTGTTTATAAAATATATTCTTCTGTAATATTATTATAGTGCATTTGAAGATTATTTATGATAATCATGAGTTTTTGTTATCACCAAAATAAAAGGATAAAATATAGGAGTGGTTCAACACTGTTGGCCACCAAAAGAGGTGGAGAAGGAGAGAGGTAAAGGTGGAGGTGTGGAAGGGGTGAAAAGGTGGAAGAAGGGGGCCTTGAGTTGCCTTATAAAAATAGGCCCAACATAGGTTGACGTCAACATAGGTTGTCATCAATCGCACTGCCTAGAACTTGACGTCAACATTGATTGTCGTCAAGTTCAACGCATGGAAAATTCTAGAAACCTAAGTAGACGGCAACATCCCTTGCCGTCAAGACCAATTAGACGACACACTCTACTACCATCAACTCATTGTTGACGTCAATCAACACTATACCACAAAAGCCCAATAAGGGTGCAATAAGGCACATGGCCTTACAACCTCCCCCCCCCCCCAAAAGAATTTTGCCCCAAAAAGTAAAACAAGCACAAGGGGAAGAGAACACACCAAAGAGGTACAGAAACTGCTCACGCATCTCATCCTCCCTCTCTCAGGTCGACTCGCCGCCTGAGTGTCGCTGCCACGCAACACGAACCAGTGGAATTGCCTTGTTCCTCAATATCTGAACTCGGCGATCCTTGATGTATAGAGAAAACTTTGGTACTGTCAACACTGGTGTCACCTCAGTCCACTCTGAACTCGAGAAAATGTGAGACTCATCAGCAAGGTACCTCCGCAACATCGACACATGAAACACATCATGAACCATTGCTAACTCCAAGGGTAACTAAAGCTGGTATGCTAGGCCTACAACTCACTCAGTCATGGTGAAGGGTCCAATATAGCAGAGACTCAACTTCCCACGCCTACCAAACCTCATCATCCCCTTCATAGGGGACACTCTGACAAACACCTGGTCACCCACCTGAAACTCAAGCGGTAGCCTGCGCTGGTCTGCATAACTCTTCTGCTGGCTTTGTGTTGTCTAAAGCCTCTGCCTGACAAGCTGCACTACCTCTACTGACTGCTGAACCAACTATGGCCTGGTGACAACATGCTCACCAACCTCAAACCAGTCAAGAGGAGTATGACACAATCGTCCATATAGAGCCTCATAGGGTGCCATGCTGATGTTGAAATGATAACCATTATTTTATGCAAACTCGACCAACGACAAGTGATCTGCCCACGATCCCTGCCACTCCAAACAACAAGCTTGCAGCATGTCCTCCAAAGTCTGAATAGTCTACTTTGACTGACCATCTGACTGTGGGTGGTAGGTAGAGCTAAACGCCAGCTCTATCCCCAAGGCTCTTTGGAAGCTGCGCTAGAACCCAAAAGTGAAGTGAGGATCTCTATTTGACACAACAGAGATCAACACTCTGTGCAAAGGAACAATCTGCTCCACATAAAGTCTGGCCAACCTACTCACCCCCCAATCAGCTCTAACGGGCAAGAATCTGGCAGTCTTCGTCAATCTATCCACAAGCACCCAAATACTATCATAACCTCCGGATGTCCTCGGTAATCCACACACAATGTCTGTTGTCACATGGTCCCACTTCCACATGGGAATCTCTAACGACTGAACAAGCCCTCCAAGGTGCTGGTGCTCAGCCTTCACCTGCTGACAGACCAAACACCTCGCAACAAAAGCCGCTATGTCTCTCTTCATCCCGAGCCACCAAAATTGTCGCCTCAGCTTATGGTACATCTTGGTTGACCCTAGATGAATCGAGTATCGGGACCCATGTGCCTTCTGCAACACTGCTCTCCTGACAGACTCCTCAGCCGACACGTAGAGTCTATCTTAGAACCTAACAGTCCCGTTGCCCGGAAACTCAACCTCTGGGAGTAGCAACACTCTGTGCAACTCTGGATTTGCCTGTTGTGCCTCAATAACCTATAGTACAATGGCTGGAGCAACCAACAAACTACCAAACAAACACTGCTGCCGCCTGGTGGAGACTCTGAGGGATCCCTCTGCCGCAGACCGCCACAACTGCCACTCTCTCAACATGAGATGGCTGATCTGTGCCTTCCTACTCAATGCATCTGCCACTACATTAGCCTTCATAGGCTGATACTCAATACTGAAATCATAATCTTTTAGGTACTCCATCCAGTGTGGCTGCCTCATATTTAAATCCCTCTATGAAAAGACGTACCATAGGCTATGTGGTCGGTGTGAACCATAAATCTCACTCCATACAAGTAGTGATGCCAGATCCTCAAAGCAAAGACCACAGCTACCAGCTCCAAGTCGTGGGTTGGGTAACTCTCCTCATGGGGCTTCAGCTAACGCGATACATAAGCCACCACTCTGCCATGCTGCAACAGAACTGCTCCTAAACCAACACCAGAATCATCTGTGCAAACCTCAAAACCCTCCATATCTAAAGGCAACACTAGGATTGGCGCTGACGTAAGCAGTCGCTTCATCTCCATGAAGCTCTGCTCACACTGCTCTGACCACTCAAAAGGTACTCCTTTCCTCGTCAACTGAGTCAGGGGGTGTAGCAATCTGTGGAAAATCTCTGATAAACCTGTGGTAGTAACCAGCCAAGCCCAGAAAATTGTGTATCTCTATCATTGTACGGGGCCTCTCCCACTGCAAATTGCCTCAACCTTTACTAGATCCACTGAAACTCCTTCACTGAGATCATGTGTCCCAAGAAGTGAACCTGCTGCACCAAAACTCACACTTGCCGAGCTTGGCATACAGCTGGTGCTCTCGCAGAGTCTGCAACACGATCCTCAGGTGCTGGGTGTGCTCCGCCTCTGAAGCAAAGTACACCAGAATGTAGTCAACAAACACCACGACAAACTGGTCTAGGTACTGGTGGAACACCCTATGCATCAGATCCATAAAAGCCGCTGGCGCATTGGTCAGCCCAAACGACATCACCAAAAACTCAAAGTGCCCGTATCTAGTCCTGAAGGCTGTCCTCTCCACATCTGAATCTCTGATTCACAACTGATAGTAGCTTGACCTCAGGTCAATCCTCGAGAAAACTCGAGCTGACTGAAGTTGATCAAAGAGATCATCAATCCTAGGTAGAGGATACCTATTCTTGATGGTCACTTGGTTCAGCTTCCTATAATCAATACACAAATGTAGGCTACCATCCTTCTTCTTCACAAACAACACTGGAGACCCCTAGGGAGAAAAGCTAGGATGAATATAGCCTTTCTCCAATACCTCCTCCAACTGTCTCTTCAATTCTCTCAGCTCAGTTGGTGCCATGCGGTACGGTGCCTGTGCAAAAGGTGCAGTGCCAAGAACAAGCTCAATAGTAAACTCTGTAAGATCCTACTCTCTTAGGGCCTTGGCCCCCTCCTTAGGATCACGACGGGCCTGTTGGTCAGTTGTGACATGCTTCTTGTCGTGCCCCCTTTGGGGATCGCATCTTTGACGCACCATCTGGAGGCGTCGCATTCTTGTCGCCATTTGGAGATGATGCGATTTCGTTCTGACCGTTCTGACCGCTGTCCTTCTCTGTCAAAACGGCCTTGTCGGGTGTCAGGTGCGTACAACGTTGATGCTACCTGGCAGGTCATCGCGTTCAGGTTTGACACAGTCTTTGGTTTGACCGCATTTGGGGTCGCGACTGAGGGTCAGTCACAACATGGTGTTGCAACCTCTGGAGCCATCGCGACAAGGTTCTTGTTGCGCCGCCCGACCCATTGCATTTCTGGGACCGTCATTCAAAACTGAGGCAGGCAGCCATTCCCCCCTTCCCCTTTCTCCTTTCCCTTCTTTTTTCTTCCTTCTTCCTTCCCCGAGCCCTCTTGCTTCTTCCGGCTTGTTCATGGTGCTTGTGGCGAGGAGTGACGTCCCCTTCGTGTAGGTGACATGCTCGTGGTGCTTGGAGTGAGGAGGTGGCGGCCATTCCTACGAGAAGGCCCTACGGGTTGGCTCTACTCTTTGAGGTAGGGACTTCCCCCTCTTCTCTCATTCTAGCATGCTCCCCTCCCCCTTGTGATTCTTGTTTCTTGGCCATGGTTGGGGTTTGGGAAGGAGAGATCCATGCCTTGTTCGTGGAGAGGTTCCTTTGAGTGTAGATTTCCATGTTTGATGCATGAATCATGAGGTTTTGAGGGTTGTTTGCCTATTTCCATGTTTCCTAGTGTTTCCCCATGTTCCCCTCCCCCAGTAGGGGTGGTTTGTACCGTTTTGGGGTGATCCTTGGGAGGACTATCCCAGGATCCCCCTCGGCTGAGATCACGACTGGCTTGAGGGTCGCGATGATGTCACAACGCATGCGCCAACCGTGACAGTCTTGGCTGTCGCGACAGGCATGGGTTCCGTGACATCATCACGATGACCAGGGGGCATCACGACATTGTCGTGGTCGGCCTTGGCATCGCGACAGTGTCACGATAGCCATGGGCATCGCAACGGTAACAGATTTAGGTAAGTTCATGTGAAGTCCATTTCTCGTGGAGTCTTCGCCATTCTCGGTTCTCTCTATACCCATGGCACCAATGCTAGTTCCTAGTATGGTCCTACACTAGTCATTCGCCCGATGCTTGACACCTGAGGGCTTGTCCCTTGAGAGGTTGTTACTGTTTACCTTGGACCCCCGTCCCCGTGCGCCCGTAGAGGGAGTACTCCAGGCGACGAGTGTGCTTGAGTCACGGACTCTGGACAGAGGGAAAATGGTGCTTAGGACAGCAGCGTCGAGTCATTTACAGAGCTCACGTAGTTGGTCTGGGACGCCGATGTCGTTCGGAGTTCTTCCCGGTGCAGGCCAGCTAGTCCTTCTTCTCACTGCCTTGCTCTTTGTGGCACCGGAACCACCTAGAGGCTAGGCGTGGGACCGCAGTCTGGCCAGACCTCGGCGGTTACTATTGTGGTTACTTGCGTTCCTGCCCCCACTCTGACGAGACATGGAGGTCTTGACCTGGGTCGAGGGTAAGACATCAGTGGACGCTCTTGACCAGTTGACTAATGGTAGTGGTTTCGTAGCTAGTGTCACTTGTCCATGCAGGGTTCCCTCTATCTGTGCTATCAGCCGTGTGGTGGTCACGACGTGTAGGTCGTACGGAGTTTCGACCGCGTTGTCCTTTCCGTACTGTCTCTAGTTAGTAGTTTTGCTTATGCACTTTCCTGTGTAGGTTAGAATATATAACTGTTGTTATTTACTTTACTTATGTATATTCTTTCCTGCCTGTTAGAGTCAGTAGGAGATTGGTAGTCCCTACTGAGCTTCTGTTGTGAAGCTCATCCCTCCTTTTTGCAGGTGAGACTTCCCAGCAGCGGCAGGGTGCGCGTCGTGCAGAGTAGACGAGGCAGTCGTTGTCGTCCCCGTAGCTAGCTGTGGGACTCCCCTTTCCTTCAGTTGTACTTCACCCTCGGGGTATGCCCCTAAGGGCCTTGTTCTTCCCTTCGCTTACTTGTACTCGCTATGTGTTAGGACTGTACCTAGAGCGTTACGTAATGGTCTCGCTTTTCTTCCTGCTTCCGTGTGTGTGCTCCTAGTTCAGCAGTTGATGTTTATTTCCTTTAGATATTCTGTTAGACTTGTGTTATAGCCCTTTCGGGTCCCAGATCTGTGGGCGGCATCAGTGAAAATCTAGTCCTTGGCTTGGGTCAAGTTCTCGGGGTCGTTACAGTTGGTATCAGAGAGAGTCTAACAGGACTTGTAGTGAATTTAAACTGCAACTAGAAAGTCCCAACAGAAGTACAAGTACACTGCTAGCCGCTCGAGTTAGTGTCGTTAACCTTGTTGGTTGTGTGCCATGCAGGATATGGCTCCGCACCGATGTACGCATACCAGAGAACTGGTGGAGCAACAGGCTGAATCAGATATGCCAGTGCCAGGTCAGGTTTAGGAGATGTCAGCAGGAGGGTCTGTGGCACAACCTCAGAGGCAGCGGCAGCAGCGGCACAGGGTGAGCAGCAGTAGCAGTGGCAGCAACACCCACCATAGCAGTATGGGGATTGGTTCCCCAGGGCCAAGAAATTTTTTATGAATATGCTTCAGGGCACATGGCAGACGATAGTAGGAGGACAGCCACCGGTACCTCCCCTAGTGGTGCTAGAGCAGCAGGCAGATCTACCGGTAGTGCAGCCGGTTGTGCAGCAGGAATCGGGTACTGGGAGTTCCCGAGTTGGTAGGGTGAGGACGACAGTGACTGAGGATAGAACTGCCCTCTTGGAGGGTTTTTGCATCTCCGACCACCAACATTTTTCGGCGACTATGACCCAGACTGGGCTGAGAGTTGGACTCATGAGTTGGAGCATACGTTCGAGACCATGGAGTGCGTCGAGGAGGATCAGGTGAGATTGGCAGTGTATCAGTTCAAGGGACCAGCCCATGAGTGGTGGAGAGTTCAGAGGCTGACACACTTCCCAAGGCAGCGATTGGATTAGGTTTCTTGGCAGTGGTTCTTAGAGGTCTTCCACGGAGTACTTTCTCGACTATGCTCGACGTGAGAGGCGAGATCAGTTTCATGAGCTGACATAGGGGGGCATGACAGTTGCGCAGTATCATCAGAAGTTTGTCCGTTGTTGAGCCATGTTCCTCATGTGGCCAGCAGTGAGCAGGCTTGTGCAGAGAGGTTCATTTCAGGACTGAGGCTAGATTAGCGGTGGGGCGTGACCGCTCACATGTGCGCCACTTGAGAGTGGCAGTGGCTAAGGCCACTGCCTTAGAGAGAGAGGCTTGGCAGCCCCAACAGCAGCAGTAGCAGCTTCCTCTAGAATCACCTCGTACCAGTGTCCCACTGGTAGCCGTGGTAGCGCGACTTCTTCCTCTTCATCGGGTTCGGGCAGCTCTGGCCTGCGCTTAAGGTTCAGGCAGATGACCACTCATGGGGGAGGGCAGAGCCGGCAACAAAAGCGCTAGTTGAGGTTTGCAGATCAGTCAGTCCAGCGGGAAGCTGAGCAGGGCAGGCAGGAGGTGGTTTGTTACACTTGTAGTTTACTAGGCCATTATAGGAGGGATTGCCTGATGGGGCAAGTCCAGTAGCTGCAGCAGCCAGTGCAGTACACTCAGTAGTTGCCGCAGTACCAATACCCTCCACAGCAGCAGGCACCCCGAAAATAGTAGTTGGGCAGTACCAGCAGTAGCCTCAGTAGTTCCAGCAGTACCAGCCACCTTAGCAGTTTCCGCCGTACCACCAGCAGCAGCAGTTCCCACAGCACCAGCAGCCGGCAGAGCAGCAATAGCCCCAACAGGCGCCGTAGCGTGGGCGTAGTCATGGTCGCGTGATGGCTTTCACCAGGGAGGAGGCCGAGGTGTCAAACCTAGTCGTAGGTACTTTGCCTATCCTTGGTAGAGCTGCTCGTGTTCTGGTTAATCCTAGTGCTTCTCTTTGCTTTGCTTCCAAGGAGTTTTACGAGTCACTGGTTCGTCACACCCCTGAAAGGCAGTGTGACGTGATGATTGATCTTCCATCCGGTGATTACATGCGTTCTTTTGGTTACCTTGAGGGTGTCACAGTTGAGGTCCAGGACACCAGTTGCCGGCCAGGTTGTACGCGTTACAGCTTCTTGACTTTGACGTCATCCTTGGCATGGACTGGTTGGAGGCTCACTCAGCTGTCGTGGATTGTCAGCAGAAGACCATGCGCTTTGAGATACTTGGAGCACCTGTTCTCTGCTTCTGAGTATCTGGTCTACCCGTCGACCTTTTTTTTTTTTTTTGTAGAGCTCGATGTTTGATCCACGATGGTTGTGTAGCGTACCTTGCTTCTGTTTGTACATCTGAGCCTAGCAGGTTGTCAGTTTCTCATGTACCTATTGTGTGTGAGTTTTCCAACATTTTTCTGGAGGACATACCTGGGTTACCGCCTGAGCGGGAGGTAGACTTCTCCATTGAGTTTTTTTTTTCAGGAATGATGCCTTTGTCTAGGGCACCATACCAGATGGCTCTGTGTGAGTTGCGCGAGTTGAAGCGCCAGTTTGCTTTAGTTGCTTGAGCAGGGTTTCATTCATCTGAGCCATTCACCGTGGAGAAGGATGGTAGTTTGTGGTTGTGCATTGATTACAGGCAGCTGAACTAGGTCACAGTGAAGAACAAGTATCCGCTGCTTAGGATCGATGATTTGTTTGATTAGTCGCAGTCAGCCACAATGTTTTCAAAGATTGACTTGAGATCAGGTACTACCAGTTGAGGATCAGAGAGTCAGTGTAAGGCCCTTGATTTTTCATCTTTGGGTGATTTCTTATGCATGTATAAATGTATGCCATTGATGTATAAACTTTATTGTGCATAGTACCTACTTGTTTACATTACATGAATAAGTAGTATTTTAATGTGTGCATTATATATATATATATATATATATATATATATATATATATTATATACATGTGTGGTGTACATAAAGTTTTTGCAGTTTTAAGTTCAATTCTGGCAGCAAGTAGACGTCAAAATAGGTGGACGCTGACCCCAAGTCAGCGGCCACATCGATGGACGCTAACCCAGTATTGACAACCAGTGATCTGGACGTTTACCTCCCAGATCAGATGCGTTTGCAGATCCAAAAATGCCTCCAGATATGTCGCCCTCTGATTTGGAAACCGTTTCCCAACGGTAACCTAGCCTACCCTCTTGGTGTCTCCGACCCTTAGCCTATAAAATACCCAAATTCCGGCCGGAGATGACCCCTTTTGACTCTTTTGTCAAACCCTAGTTTTCTCTGTGTGAAACCCTCACTTCATGCTCTGAGATCCGGCGACTGGTGACTTCTTACGGCATTCTTCATCGACAAGGAGGGAGTCTGAACAATGGGGAAGGCTTCTCAGCCATCGGGTTGTGCTCTACATCGACACAGAACCCAGATCGGAGGGATTCTGAAGACTCTTTGGCTCTGGCCAAGGAGAGCTTCTTCGACCTATAACTCCATCCGTGGATTTTTACAAATGCAAGTAACCCATACCCATGGTCCATACATGTGTCTAGTAGGTCCTAGACATTTTTACGGATTTTAAATCGTGCCCTGGAACCCCCTTTCTTCGGTGTTTTGTGAGTTCTGTCTGTTTTCTATAGACAGGAACTTAACGGCAATCTTTGCTGCCATTAATATCTTAAGTTGGCGGCGACATTTGTTGCCGTTAACATGATAGGCGGCCACCTCTTGCCGTTTAGTTCTTCAGGCAAGAACAGTGGACTGTTCTCACCTATGATTTATTTTTCGAATTTCTACGTATGAAGATATATTGTAACTTTTATATGTTATGTAATATATGTAGTGGATCATGTTGTGTAATTTCTGTGAATTTTCGTTAATTGTACTATTTATTAAAATTCCTGAAATGCATGTTAGATAGGTTTTATATCTAGTAAAGTTGTTATTTACTTGATCCATGTGGAAATTGTGTACCATAGAATTTCTGTAAGATGTTTATAGATGTCAGTCCATGTCATGAAATTTGGGATTTTTTTGATATCTGTATAATTAATTGTGATTTCTGAACTGTAAAATAGTGAATATGCATAATTAGTTTTAATTCTTCAATAAACTGTACGATGCAACCTAAATTCCTAAAAATTTCATGTGATGTTATGACTGTAAATACAGGTCTTGAACTATTAAAAATGATTACAATACTGTGATTTCATAAATAATCGAGTTATGAGTAAACATGTAAAATCACTGTTTTAAATTCTATAAATCGTATAGCTCAAAAAAATGTGAAATTCTGTAAGCATGATGTCCAACCCGTAAACAACCTGTGATAAAAATTTCATGTGGGTTGGACAATAGTAAGTAATAATTTGTTCATTTCATGAAGAAATGATTAATTAAAGCATGTTCATTGTAATTATAGATTAACTAAATAGTTTCAGCATGATTAGTACTAATCTATGGTTGATTAAATAGTGTTAACAGTAGTATCATGACAGGGAACCAAAACCGTGTGTATACTTGTGAATATGGAAATAATGTGTTAAATAGTGTGAAATCGTGTGTGCTTAAAAATGGAAATTATGTAAACGTGCCAATGGGTGACACTTCTACCTTAGAGGGCTGTGGGACTGTACCATAGTAAAGTCCGTACGGGAAGGTTCATATGTGTGTGATGTCCCATGGGAATTGGGATAAAATCCTGGAGGTGGACAAGTACCACTGGTTAGGGTGGAGAGTGCTTCTCCCGATTCTGTGCAGTAACTAAGATCTATCACTTGATTGCCTAGGTGATAAGATATATTTGTGTGATGTGACAAGTGTGTGTCCTTCTAGAGGTGGTTTGGACTATGTGTCATGGCATAAAATGAGATAATGTGATTTTGTTTATATGTGAAATGGGCATGTGTAAAAATGTGCAAAAGATTATGTGGAACTGTAAATTAATATGATAATATGTGAAATGGTGAATCAGACTATTAAATGTGTTATACCATGTAAAAACAACGAGCTATTATGTTTATAAATGCGTTATGAATGTGAAGTTGTACCTAGAATCCATGGTAGGATCATTTCTTTCACTATGTGTAAATTCCATGCTTATATGGTTATTGTATAATGACATAAACATGATGAAAAGTGCTTGCAATTAGAATGATAAAGTATGTGTAGAAAGCATGTGGTAGGTAATTTAATTCTAATGTAAATATAAAGCATGTGGCCTATATCAAAGGCAGTAGAATAGCATGTTTAGATGTTTACAAAAAAAGGATTGTTAAATCCATGTTACATGAAATCGTGACTTGACTTAAGGGTAAAATGTCTATATAATGTGTGTATGTATTATGTGTGTGGATTTGCTTGCTGAGTCTTTGGACTCACTCTTGTTTCGGCGTACAGGTGCAGATATCTCTACTTCTTTGGAGGAGACAGTTAGGAGTGACTCCGAGCGCGAGGAGTAGCACCTTTGTGGAGATTTCAGCATTTTATACTTTTCTTTCATAGTATGTAACAAAGAACTTGATGTAATTCAGTTGTGGACAATGTAATTTACTTTAAATTTTCAGTTGTGAAATGTTTAGTTCATTCTTGTACTATATAGACTGTGGATAAATGTGGATGATGGAATAAGATCTTTTATTTAGTTCTTTATTTCCACTGTATGTGTTTATATTTGTGTACATCTCAACTTATTGTATGTGTTAGGTAAATGTCCCACTGTGGCGACGCTTTCTATATCGACGTGGGTTGGTATAACCGTACCGATATAAAGAGAGTCGTTACAGAGATTGGTATCAGAGATATGGTTGAGATTGTACAAAATATGCATATACCATCATCTTCATTATATGCTAAGTCTCTATAGGTTGTGCACATAGTTAGGAATCTGATAGATTGGTCCTTAATTGTGATTAAATTATTTTACAGTATATGGCTTCACGCGGTAGATGCGGTGGTGTACCTGCTCGTGATGGCGAGCAGAGGAGGGATGAGCCTAGGCGTGAGGACCAGGGTGAGCAGTAGGCCCCAGCACCCCATGGTCCTATGCTTCCTCCTCCACCGCCAGTGGACTATGGAGTGTTCATGCAGGGTCTAGTGCAGGCCATGCAGACGCAGGCCCATACTCAGGCTGCACTCCAGGCTTAGCTGGAGGCTCAGGTTAGAATAATAAGATAAAGTAGTCTGTTTATTAAATGCATGTTTGTTATGTTGTATGTGTTGCTTATGATGTTGGTTGTAGTAGGTTTAGGCGTCAGTTCCCCGGGCTGACCATGGTGGACCCTCCATCATGGAACGTTCAAGAGGATGTCGCCACCCTCTTTTAAGGGGGAGAGCGATCCGTTACTTGCTGAGAGCTGGATGAGGGAGATCGAGAAGATCTTCTGGGCTATTAGGTGCACTGAGGATGACAAGGTCACTTTAGCCACCTATATGCTGCAGGTATGTGTTGTTTTATTATGCATTTAGTTTCTCTGAGTTTAGAGTTTTTTGATTAGTCATTATGGGTGGTTTTGGCAGGAGCGAGCCGACGTGTGGTGGTCCTCGTTGTTACGTATCAGGTTCGAGGATGGTGCTGTGGAGATTGGTTGGGACGAGTTCGTGAGGCTTTTCCGAGCCAAGTTTATTCCGGAGCACATCCAGGACAAGATGGAGTAGGAGTTCCTTTCTTTGACTCAGGTCTCTATGACCGTACTGGAGTACGAGGCCAGGTTTTCCGAGCTATCTAAGTATGCCCCTCATATTGTAGCTAATGAGCGCAGGAAGGCAAAAAAGTTCGTGATGGGTCTGAGGCCATCGCTGAGGACGAGGTTGGTGGCTTTTGACCATCGTACCCTCGATGAGGCCTTTATCGTAGCGTGTCGTTAGGAGGGAGAGATGGAGCAGTATTTGGAGGAGAAGAAGGCTTCTCAGAAGAGGCCTGCAGCTCCTTTCCAGAGGCAGGAGAGGAAGAAGGCGGCTTTTTAGCCACCGCAACATCCCGTGGCATCGAGAAGCAGTCAGGTACCTTCTCAGCATTTCCCTAGTGGCCAGAAGGAGTGTCCTCATTACGGGAGGACACATGGTGGTACGGAATGTTGGAAGTTGGCGGGGAAATGCTTGAAGTGCGGAAGCAGTGAGCATAGGATCAAGGATTGCCCTAGACTGCAGCAGGGAGGTCAGTGTGGAGCGGCACCAGCCCCAGCAGCAGCAGTAGCAACACCAACGACAGGATGACCAGGGAGACCTCGAGCCCCAGCTCGAGTGTTTGCGTTAGCTCATGAGGACGCCGAGCAGGCGGATCATGTCACCGAAGGTACGGTTTTGTTCTTAGGTGTGCATGCTCGGGTTTTGTTCGATACGGGTGCTACCCACTCGTTCATTTTCGAGCATTTTGCTAGGCAGTTAGCCTTAGAGTCAGGGATAGAGTCTGAGAATTTAGAAGTCCCTTTGTCTGTGCACACACCTGCGGGTACAGTATCGACTAGGAAGTGTATTTCGTCTTTACCAGTGTGCATTGAGGATAGAGTCCTAGAAGGGTGTTTCTTCTTGCTAAAGATGAAGGACTACGATGCTATTCTTGGTCTGGATTGGCTAGAGGAGCACTATGCGTTAGTAGATTATCGTGGGAAGAAGATCGTTTACCGCATTCCTGGTGAAGATGAATTTTCTCATCCATTGCCAAGAAACTTGGCAGGGAAGTTTGTCATCTCTGCCATGAGGGCGATGAGAATGGTGAACAAGGGTTGTGACGCTTTTCTTGCCAGCGTGGTATTAGTACCCAAGGCTGATGAGTCACCTACTCTTGCGGAAATAGATGTAGTGCGGGAGTTTCCAGATGTCTTTCCTGATGATTTATCTGGATTGCCACCGGTTAGAGAGATAGAGTTCACTCTAGAGTTGCTTCTAGGCACCTCTCCTATCTCGAAGGCACCTTATCGGATGGCACCTGCGGAATTAGCTGAGCTAAGGAAGCAGTTGCAGGATTTGTTAGATAAGGGATTCATTCACCCTAGCGTTTCCCCTTGGGGCACACCTATCTTATTCGTGAAGAAGAAGGATGGGTCACTTAGGTTATGCATCGATTATAGAAAGCTAAACCAAGTGACGGTGAAGAACATGTATCCCTTACCTCGGATTATTGATTTGTTTGACCAGCTACAAGATGCATCAGTCTTTTCTAAGATTGATTTGCGGTTTGGTTATCATCAGTTGAGGATTAGGAGTGAGGATGTGTCCAAGATGGCTTTTAGAACCCGTTATGGACATTATGAGTTTTTGGTCTGACCAACACCCCTACAGCATTCATGGATCTCATGAACAGGGTGTTTAGACCATATCTAGATAATTTCATCATAGTTTTCATTGATGATGTGTTGGTCTATTCTTCGGATGAGGCTACACACCGTCAGCATTTGAGGGTAGTATTAGAGGTTCTCCGTGAGCACGAGCTGTATGTAAAATTCAGAAAGTGCGATTTTTGGATGCACGAGGTTCATTTCCTTAGGCATGTTATCTCCGGTGTTGGTGTAGCAGTTGATCCATCGAAAGTCCAGGCTGTTATGGATTGGGAGATTCCTAAGACTCCTTCGGAGATTAGGAGTTTTCTTGGTCTTGCGGATTATTATCGGCGATTCATTGAGGGATTTTCATCCATCGCCACACCATTGACTCAGCTAACCAGAAAGGGAGTAAAGTTTGTCTGGTCTGAGGAGTGTGAGGGTAGTTTTCAATTATTGAAGACTAAGCTCACATCGGCTCCTGTGTTAGTTTTGCCGAGTGGTGTAGAGGGTTTTGCTATCTACACGGATGCATCTCAGATTGGCCTTGGCTGTGTATTGATGCAGCAAGGAAGGGTAGTAGCATATGCTTCTCATCAATTGACGGAGCATGAGCGAAACTATCCGACTCATGATTTGGAGCTTGTGGCAGTGGTGCATGCACTGAAGATCTGGAGGCACTATCTTTATGGTGTCAGATTTGAGGTGTTCACTGACCACAAGAGTCTAAAGTATCTTTTCTCCCAAAAGGAATTAAACCTTAGGCAGAGAAGATGGATTGAGTTCCTGAAAGACTATGACTTCGACCTCCAGTATCATCTTGGAAAGGCGAATGTCGTAGCAGATGCCCTTAGTAGGAAGAGGTCGTCTCTCCAACAGGATTGGAAGATGTTGGAGGATGCGGCGTGTGCGATGACTGAGTTAGAGCCATCATTGTGCCAAGCTTTTGTAGCTCAGTTGTCCATTAGGTCATCGGTGTTGGATGGGGTGATCGAGCAACAGAAAGCCGATCCTAGACTCCAAGAGTTAGTGGGCAAGGCGGGCATTGCTCGTGATGAGGATGGTGTGATTAAATTCCATCACCGTGTTTGTGTTCCAGACATCGTAGATGTCCGTGAGCATGTATTAGCAGAAGCTCATATGTCTAGATTCTCTATTCATCCGGGTAACACTAAGATGTACCAGGATTTGAAGAGATCTTTTTGGTGGTTTGGCATGAAGAAGGATGTTGCGGAGTATGTGTCTAGATGTCTAGTTTGCCAGCAAGTGAAGGCCGAGCGGCAGCGACCATCTGGTCTTATGCAGAAGATGGAGATCCCAGTATGGAAGTGGGAGGCGGTCACTATGGATTTCATTATGGGTTTGCCTCGATCTAGATGGGGTAATGATTCGATTTGGGTAGTAGTAGATAGATTCTTAAAGACTGCGCATTTCTTGCCCATGAAGAAGAAGCAGTCAGTAGAGAGTTTAGCTAGATTGTATATTAGTAGCATTATTAGATTGCATGGTGTCCCGAAGTCGATCATTTCGGATCGAGATCCAAGATTTACTTCGAGGCTGTGGAAGGGTCTTCAGGATGCGTTAGGTTCGGAATTGAAGCTTAGTTCGGCGTTTCATCCCCAGACAGATGGACAGTCTGAGAGGACTATCCAGACGCTCGAAGATATGTTGAGGGCGTGTGTTCTGGATTGGAAGGATGATTGGGAGAGCCATTTACCTCTAGTGGAGTTCGCATACAACAATAGTTTTTATGCGAGTATTGGTATGGATCCATTTGAGGCATTATATGGTAGGCCTTGCAGATCTCCTTTCTGTTGGGAGGACACTGGTGATAGGCATCTGATTGGTCCAGAGTTAGTTCAGGAGACTTCGGATAAGGTCCAGCTGATTAGGAAGAGGCTTGTTGCGGCACAGGATAGGCAGAAGAGTTATGCCAACAACAGGAGGAAAGATTTGGAGTTTGAGGTAGGTGAGCATGTCTTTTTAAAGATTTCGCCTACTCATGGTGTAGTTAGATTTGGTAGGCATAGTAAGCTAAGTCCTAGATTCCTTGGCCCGTATGAGGTTCTTAGACGATTGGGCAATGTGGCATATGAGCTAGCTTTACCCCCAGCATTAGCTAGTGTCCATCCCACGTTCCACGTATCTATGCTCAGGAGGTATGTCAGAGATCCATCTCATGTTATTAACCACAAGCCAATGGAGATCCAGCCAGATCTTTCTTATGTGGAGCAACCAGTAGCTATTCTTGACCGGAAGGTTCAGCATCTTCGGAACAAGAGTATTGCGTCGGTGAAAGTCTTATGGCATAACTTCTCGCAAGAGGAGGCTACTTGGGAGCTTGAGGATGCAATGAAGAAGAAATATCCTCAATTGTTTGAGTAGTGTCAGTCTAACTTCGAGGACGAAGTTTCTTTAAGGGGGAGAGGGTGTAAGGCCCTTTATTTTTCATCTTTGGGTGATTTCTTATGCATGTATAAATGTATGCCATTGATGTATAAACTTTATTGTGCATAGTACTTACTTGTTTACATTACATGAATAAGTAGTATTTTAATGTGTGCATTATAGATTATATATATATATATATATGTGGTGTACATAAAGTTTCTACAGTTTTAAGTTCAGTTCTGGCAGCTAGTAGACGTCAAAATAGGTGGACGCCGACCCCAAGTCAGCGGCCACATCGATGGACGCTAACCCAGTATTGACGGCCAGTGATCTAGATGTTTACCTCCCATATCAGATGCGTTTGCAGATCCGGAAACACCTCCGGATATGTCACCCTCTGATTTGGAAACCGTTCCCCAACGGTAACCTTGCCTACCCTCTTTGCGTCTCCGACCCTTAGCCTATAAAATACCCAAATTCCGGCCGGAGATGACCCCTTTTGTCTCTTTTGTCAAAACCCTAGTTTTCTCTGTGTGAATCCCTCACTTCATGCTCTGAGATCCGGTGACTGGTGACTTCTTATGGCATTCTTCATCGACAAGGAGGGAGTCTGAACATTGGGGAAGGCTTCTCAGCCATCGGGTTGTGCTCTACATCGACACAGAACCCGGATCGGAGGGATTCTGAAGACTCTTTGGCTCTGGCCGAGGAGAGCTTCTTCGACCTATAACTCCATCCGTGAATTTTTACAAAGGCAAGTAACCCATACCCATGGTCCATACATGTGTCTAGTAGGTCCTAGACATTTTTACGGATTTTAAATCGTGTCCTGGAACCCCCTTTCTCCAGTGTTTTGTGAGTTCTGTCTATTTTCTGCAGACAGGAACTTTACGGCAATCTTTGCTGTCGTTAATATCTTAAGTTGGCGGCGACATTTGTTGCCGTTAACATGATAGGCGGCCACCCCTTGCCGTTTAGTTCTTCAGGCAAGAACAGTGGACTGTTCTCACCTATGATTTATTTTTCGGATTTCTGCATATGAGGATATATTGTAACTTGTATATGTTATGTAATATATGTAGTGGATCATGTTGTGTAATTTTTGTGAATTTTTGTTAATTGTACTATTTATTAAAATTCCTGAAATGCATGTTAGACCGGTTTTATATCTTGTAAAGTTGCTATTTACCTGATCCATGTGGAAATTGAGTACCATAGAATTTCTGTAAGATGTTTATAGATGTCAATCCATGTCACGAAAATTTGGGATTTTTCTGGTATCTGTATAATTAACTGTGATTTCTAAACTGTAAAATAGTGAATATGAATAATTAGTTTTAATTCTTCAATAAACTATACGATGCAACCTAAATTCCTGAAAATTTCATGAGATGTTATGACTGTAAATACAGGTCTTGAACTATTAAAAATGATTACAATACTGTGATTTCATGAATAATCGAGTTATGAGAAAACATGTAGAATCACTATTTTAAATTCTATAAATCACGTATAGCTCAGAAAAATGTGAAATTCTGTAAGCATGATGTCCAACCCGTAAACAATCTGTGATAAAAATCTCATGTGGGTTGGACAATAGTAAGTAATAATTTGTTCATTTCATGAAGAAATGACTAATTAAAGCATGTTCATTGTAATTATAGATTAACTAAATAGTTTCAGCATGATTAGCACTAATCTATGGTTGATTAAATAGTGTTAACAGTAGTATCATGATAGGGAACTGAAACCACATGTATACTTGTGAATATGGAAATAATGTGTTAAATAGTGTGAAATCGTGTGTGTTTAAAAATGGAAATTATGTAAACGTGCCAATGGGTGACACTGCTACCTTAGAGGGCTGTGGGACTGTACCGTAGTAAAGTTCCTACGGAAAGGTTCATATGTGTGTGATGTCCCATGGGCATTGGGATAAAATACTGGAGGTGGACATGTACCGCTGGTTAGGGTGGAGAGTGCTTCTCCCGGTTCTGCGCAGTAACTAAGATCTATCACTTGATTGCCTAGGTGATAAGATATATGTGTGTGATGTGACAAGTGTGTGTGGTTTGGACTTTGTGTCATGGCATAAAATGAGATAATGTGATTTTGTTTATATGTGAAATGGGCATGTGTAAAAATGTGCAAAAGATTATGTGGAACTGTAAATTAATATGATAATATGTGAAATTGTGAATCGGACTATTAAATGTGTTATACCATGTAAAAACAGCAAGCTATTATGTTTATAAATGCGTTATGAATGTGAAGTTGTACCTAGAATCCATGGTAGGATCATTTCTTTCACTATGTGTAAATTCCATGCTTATATGGTTATTGTATCATGACATAAACATGATGAAAAGTGCTTGCAATTAGAATGATAAAGTATGTGTAGAAAGCATGTGGTAGGTAATTTAATTCTAATGTAAATATAAAGCATGTGGCCTATATCAAAGGCAGTAGAATAGCATGTTTAGATGTTTACAAAAAAAGATTGTTAAATCCATGTTACATGAAATCGTGACTTGACTTAAGGGTAAAATGTCTATATAATGTGTGTATGTATTATGTGTGTGGATTTGCTTGCTGAGTCTTTAGACTCACTCTTGCTTCGGCGTACAGGTGCAGATATCTCTACTTCTTTGGAGGAGACAGTTAGGAGTGACTCCGAGCGCGAGGAGTAGCACCTTTGTGGAGATTTCAGCATTTTGTACTTTTCTTTCATAGTATGTAATAAAGAACTTGATGTAATTCAGTTGTGGACAATGTAATTTACTTTAAATTTTCAGTTGTGAAATGTTTAGTTCATTCTTGTACTATATAGACTGTGGATAAATATGGATGATGGAATAAGATCTTTTATTTAGTTCTTTATTTCCACTGTATGTGTTTATATTTGTGTACATCTCAACTTATTGTATGTGTTGGGTAAATGTCCCACTGTGGCGACGCTTTCTATATCGACGTGGGTTGGTATAACCGTACCGATATAAAGAGGGTCGTTACAGTCAGATATTGGCATGACAGCTTTTCGTATGAGGTATGGTCACTTTGAGTTCGTCGTGATGCTGTTTAAGCTCACAAACGCGCCAACAACTTTCATGGATCTGATGCATAGGGTGTTCAGTGAGTACTTGGACAGGTTTGTTGTCATCTTTGTAGATGACATTTTGGTCTACTAGGCTTCTAAGGAGGAGCACGAGGAGCATCTAAGGATCGTGTTGGAGACGCTGCGGAGTCACCAACTTTATGCCAAGTTCGACAAGGGCAAATTCTAGCTAAAGGAGGTGCACTTTCTCAGACATATGATCTCAGGTTCTGGTGTGGCAGTAGACCCTGCCAAGGTTGAGGCAGTGTTGTCTTAGGAGCAGCCCACTACAGTGTCAGAGGTTCGCAGCTTTTTGGGTTTGGCAGGTTACTACAGGAGGTTTATCCAGGATTTTTCTAGGATAGCAGAGCCGTTGATCAGATTGACCAGACTCGAGACCAGGTTTGTTTGGACTGAGGACTACGAGTGTTCAGAAGCTGAAGGAGAGGTTGACTTCAGCACCGGTGTTGGTCTTACCATCAGGCAGCGGAGGTTTTGTGGTGTACACGAACAATTCAAGTTTAGGCTTGGGTGCCGTGTTGATGCAGTATGGTGGGTTCAGCGCCTATGCTTCTAGGCAATTGAAGAAGCATGAGGAGAACTACCTAACCCATGACTTAGAGTTGGCAGCCATGGTGTTCGCTCTGAAGTTGTGGAGGCACTACCTGTACGGTGAGGCGTTTGAGATCTTCATAGATCATCAGAGTTTGCAGTTCATCTTCACTCAGAAGGATTTGAACTTGAGGCGGCAAAGATGGATGGAGTACTTGAAGGATTATGACCTTACCCTCTCTTATCATCCAGGAAGGGCTAACGTCGTAGCGGACGCCTTGAGCAGACGAGTTCATTTGAGCTCACTGATTGTCAGGGAGTGGAGGTTGTTTGAGGATCTTGCTCAAGGAGTTTTCTATCCTTCGAGGCATAGAGAGCTTGCTATGATGACTAGTTTGTCAGTTCGTCCGTCTGTGTACCGTTAGGTGCTAGAGCATGAAGGGTTAGCCGACGTTTTGCAGATGCCAGAGGTTGAGCAAGATGAGGATAGTGAGGTCAGGTTTAGAGGAAGATTGTACGTTCTTGTGATACGTGCCAGGCACTGTTGGCAGAGGCTCACAGGTCGAGGTATGCTATTCATCCTGGTTCCACCAAGATGTATCATAACCTGAAGAGGTTCTTCTGGTGGCCTCGAATGAAGAGGGGTGCGGCAGCGTTTGTCGCTCATTGCCATACTTGTCAGCAGGTGAAAGTTGAGCATCAGCATCCCAGTGTTGGGCTGCAATCGTTGCCCATTCCTGAGTGGAAGTGGGATGACATCACCATGGACTTTGTGGTTGGTCTACCCTATTCTCCGCAGAGGCATGATGACATTTGGGTGATTGTGAATAGGTTGACCAAGTCAGCACACTTCCTTCGAGTCAGGATGTCTTGGTCAGTGGATAGGTTTGCCAAACTGTACGTGGACCGAGTTGTTCTGTAAGGCCCAGCAAGTTTTCTATAGGTTTGCGCTTTTAGAAATTTGTTTGGTCAGAGTTTGGGACCCCGGACGACGCGTTTCAACCGAATCAAGGGTCTGCTGCGAGGGGACTCTTGACGTCAAGCATTGTGACGTCAAGATGTGGTTGACGTCAACATCCCTTGACGTCAACCGGATTGCCATCTATTTTGTGCTGGCGTCAACATGTTTTGATGTCAAGGTTTCTTGGAATCTTGACGTCAACAACAATTGACGTCAATATTTCTGTTGACTGCAACATTTGTTGATGACAACTTCTGTATGTTCCAATCTGAGTTTTCCCTTGAAACTTGTGGTTTTTTTTTGATAGGTTTGAAGGGGTAGAGTCGTGTTAGGGCAAAGATCTTACCCCAATTACGACCTTGGCTCTCTATATATAGAGAGGGTTTGTTTTGGGGAGAGAACTTTTGCGCTCTTGCTTGGGTTGGGGTTGTAAGAGAGGAGAGAGAGAGGGCAATCCCGAGGGTAGATCGGCCATGTTGCTGGTTGTTCGAGGTTACTACTGTGAAGAGAAAGCTTCCATGACCAGAGAGGAAGGCTTTGGATGAGGAGATCGTGGCCGGATCATGCTCAACATTAAGGATTTAATCGTGCTTGGAGGATACCTCTTTTGGGTGCGAAAGACGGCTTCATCGGCTAAATTCTCTTGTTGTAGAAATTTCTAGAGGCAAGTAACCTAGGGTTTCTATCCGTGGACTTGTCCCCTAAGGTTTTCCTATTTTTATAGATTTTTATAAAATTATTTCTACGTCGTTTGCCACGTTTCCTTGCCCTCAATCCGCACTTTCTGCAGTCTGGGAGGTTGCCGTCAACCTGAATTTGACTACAACAAGTTGGCAGTCAAGTTCATATTGTCCAGAAATTTATAATTTTGCCATTTATGATGGTTTTGTGAGATTCTATGATGGTTTTTGAGTTCTTTTCGTTCTGTCTTGACCTGTTAATCATCATGATGAGTTTGAGTAACCTTGGATTAATTTTTTTAATTATGGTAATTATTTGAATTTATGTTTATAGGAAAAAGCATGTAAACTCTTGATAAATTTGATTTTCTTGTTGGATACATGTTATAAAATTGTTAAACTCTGTATTTTAGTTTGCTAGACTACTGTAAGCATGATTTAGGGCTTGTTAATCTCATTTTATTTCTGTTCATGAATAATTAGTACTTTTATGAACAATAACCTGATTTTTATCTTTATTTATAAAACAATAGTTGTACTGCTCCAAAAATTATGAAACATTATTGATATGTTGTGCCAAGTATATTTACCCCGTGGTTAAAATTTGAGTATGTTCTGATCACTATACAATTAGTTGTGAATTGCTGAAGCTTTTACTACCATGTTTTAATAATAATAAGTCCCAAACATGTTTTAAAACATGATTAGCATCATGTTTAGGTTTTGTTAATTACTGTTCATGATTAATCTGAGTATCTGAAAGTGATTAATATATGTTTCATGTTATATGTGTGCATGTGCATGGAAAGAGAGAGAATATGTGACATGTGTGCATGACTAACATGATAATGTGAAAGATAAAAGTTGTTCCAATGAGACACTGCCACCATTGATTGCGTGGATCCGTACTATAGTAGTGCCCCTACAAGAAGGCTCAATTGTGTTATGTGATACCTGGGGCAATGGGTCATGTGAAATCTTAGAGGTGGACAAGTTCCACTGGTAATGGTGGGGAGGGCTTCCCTCGGTTCTGCGCAGTAACCAAGACTTGATCGTTTTGCCTGAAAATTAAGTATGTGTATGTGATTGTGTGATCTTTCTAGTGGTGGTTTGGGCTGTGTCTCGACTTGTGTAAAAGTGAATATCTGAATAATGTGTAAATTGATATGTGAACGTGGCACGAGGTATGTGCAAGTGATGTGACATGTGATCGTGATTGTGAAAAGTGAAAACTATGTGAAATCATGTGTAAGTGAATGTGAATGTGATAAATGTGAGAATAAGTGCATGTGGAAGCAAAGGTAAAAGTATATGTGGATATGCCATGAGAAAATAATGCATGTGTTAATGTGATTTATGTTAAATGATAATTGTGATACCATGTTTAGTACCATGTGTAGATGTATGTTAATTATGTCCATGAGTCAGTACTTACTTGATGAGCATGTTAGTAGTATCATGATATATGTTTTGATATAAGCCATGTGTTAGTGTTATGTGAAAGTAAGAATTGCAAGCATGTGATTATATGCATGCTCTCATGTTAGTGACACCATGTTTAGAATTCTTGTTATACATGAGTTAGTATAGCTTTGTTTAATAGATTCCATGTTTAATTATCCATGTTATAACATGAGCATGTGTTAGTTTAATTGTTAATTACTAGTAAGTTAATGATAACATGATAGTTAGTAAAGTGTTAAATTGTTAGAAGCATGTGTGGTAAGCTCGTGGTTTGCAATTCTAAGTTGCTTGCTGAGTCTATTGTGTAGACTCACCCTTGCTAACATTTCAGGAAGAGTCGGGGACTTAATAGCCAAGGAGTTAGCGAGATCGGACGTGGAGCGTGAAGAGTAGATTGAAGATTTATACTTTATTTCTTAGTATGTGATGTTATTATATAAGGACTTTTGGTTTATTATACTTGGAAACTGGCAATATTTAGTGGATGTTATGCTATGTTATTTCTTTTCTTGGACTATATAGACAGTGGTATGTGGATTATAAAGTTGATGGAATAAGAGTGATTTATTTTCCACTGCAATATTCCTTTCTATTTGTGTATATCTCAGCCCATGTGACTATCGTTGGGGTTTTCTCCTTTGTAGCGACTTGCTCTCGTCCGACATGGGTTGGTATAACCGTACCTAGTTGAAGTGGGCTGTTACAGAGATGGTATCAAAGCCACAGGGTTGAGATTATACATGGATAGACATCAACTTGATTCACATCTCAAAGTCTTTGTAGTGGATAGCCAAATCCATGGAATAACTAAGATAGGACTAGAAAAGTGATAAAATGAATGCATGAGAATATACTAGGTGTAGTAATAAATGGAGCTTGACTTGGTGTCTATTTTCTAGGCTATGGCTGGAAGGACTCATCGTTCAAGTATACCCATTCAAGATAAGGAGCCAAGGAGGACTACAATTGAGCAGTAGAGAGTACCAGCAGCTCATGGACCACCTGTGCCACCCCCGCCACCGTTAGTCGACTATGGCACATTCATGCAAAGACTCGTACAAGCGATGCAGACTCAGGCATAGACGTAGACAGCTCTTCAGGCACAGCTTCAGGCAAAGGTTCTAACACCGGCACAATGGAACCGTGGTGTAGGAGGTGTGTCGATCATGGAGAAGATTAAGCGGATGGCTCCGCCTTCTTTTAAGGGGGAGAGTCAGCCGTTCGTTGCAGAGAGTTGGCTTAGAGAGATCGAGAAGATATTTAGAGCTATTAGGTGTGCAGAGGATGACAAGGTTAGCTTAGCAACGTACATGCTTCAGGAGTGAGTAGACTTGTGGTGGTCTTCCATTCTTCGCACGTAGTTTGAGGGTTTGGAGCTAGTTGTGACTTGGGAAGAGTTCGTGCGGTTATTCGAGGCTAAGTTTGTTTCTGAGCACATCCAGGACAAGATGGAGTAGGAGTTCTTGGCATTGACTCAAGGTTCCATGTCAGTCTTAGACTATGAGGCCAGATTCGCAGAGTTGTCGAGGTTCACACTGCACATAGTTGCTGACGAGAGGCATAAGGTAAAGAAGTTTGTGATGGGGGTCAGACCATCATTGAGAGCTAGACTTGTAGCATTCGACCATAGGACTATGGATGTGGCTCTTAGCGTAGCTTGCAGGCAGGAGAGTGAGATGAAGTTGTACCAAGAAGAGAAGAAGGCTCAGATGAAGAGGTTACCAGATCTATTCCAGCGACAGGACAAGAAGATGAAGAGGCTCGTGGAAGACCAGCAGCCAGCTATAGTATCAAAAAAGTCAGCACCCCAGTCACTAGCTTCTACAGCTAGCGAGAAGCCTGAGTGTGTACACTGCGGCAAGCGTCATGGCGGAGACTTGTGTTGGACAAAGGCAGGAAGATTTCTCAAGTGTGGCAGCCCAGATCATCGGATTAGAGAGTGTCCGAAGCTGAAGATGTTTGTTCCACGAGGTGTTCCAGCAGCAGCAATAACAAAGCCAGCAGCAAGACCACAAGCACTGACCAGAGTGTATGCGTTAGCCAGAGATGACGTCGATGACGTCACCATAGGTACTTGATCCAATCTTCAAGGACGAAGATCTTTTTAATGGGGAGAGAGTGTTAGGCACATCAAGTTTTCTATAGGTTTGTGCTTTTAGAAATTTGTTTGGTCGGAGTTCGGGACCCTGGACGACGTGTTTTAGCCGAATCAAGGGTCTGCTGCGAGGGGGCTCTTGACGTCAAGATGTGGTTGACTTCAACCTACTACTTGATCTGATAGCAATTTCGATTGCCGTCTATTTTGTGTTGACGTCAACATGTTTTGACGTCAAGTTTTCTTCGAATCTTGACATCAACAACGATTGACGTCAATATTTCTGTTGAGAGCAACATTTGTTGACGTCAACTTTTGCGTGTTCTAGTCTGAGTTTTCCTCCGAAACTTGTGATTTTTTTTGATAGGTTTGAAGGGGCAGAGTTGTGTTAGGGAAAGGATCTTACCACAATCACGACCTTGGCTCTCTATATATTAAGAGGGTTCGTTTTGGGGAGAGAACTTTTACTCTCTTGCTTGGGTTTGGGGTTGTAAGAGAGGAGAGAGAGAGAGGGCAATCCCGAGGGTAGATCGGCCATGGTGCTACTTGTTCGAGGTTGCTGCTGTGAAGAGAAAGCTTCCACGACCTGAGAGGAAGGCTTTGGACGAGGAGATCATGGCCGGATCGTACTCAACACGAAGGACTTGATTGTGCTTGGAGGATACCTCTTTTGGGTGCGAAAGAGGGCTTCATCGGATAAATTCTCTTGTTGTAGAATTTTCTTGAGGCAAGTAACTTAGGGTTTCTCTCCGTAGACTTGTCCCCTAAGATTTTACTATTTTTCTAGATTTGTATAAAATTGTTTCGATGCCGTTTACCACATTTTCTTGCCCTCGATCTGCACTTTCTGCACTCTGGGAGGTTGATGCCAACAAGTTGGCCATTAACTTGAACTTGACTACAACAAGTTGAGAGTCAAGTTCATCTTGTCCAAAAATTTACAGTTTTACAATTTATGATGGTTTTGTGAGATTCTGTGATAATTTTTGAGTTCTTTTCATTCTGTCTTGACCTGTTAATCATCATGATGAGTTTGGGTAATCTTGGATTAAATTTTGTTATTTATGGTAATTATTTGAATTTCTGTTTATGGGAAAAAGCATGTAAACACTTGAAAATTTTGATTTTCTTATTGGATGCATGTTATAAAATTTTAAACTCTATATTTTATTTTGCTAGACTACAGTAAGCATGATTTAGGGCTTGTTAATCTCATTTTATTTCTGTTCATGAATAATTAGTACTTTTACGAATAATAACCTGATTTATGACTTTAATTATGAAAAATAGTTGTACAGCTCTAAAAATTATGACAAATTACTAATATGTTTTGTCAAGTATATCTACCCCGTGGTTAAAATTTGAGTATATTCTGATCACTGTACAATTAGTTGTGAATTTTTGAAGCTTTTACTACCATGTTTTAATAATAATAAGTCCGAAACATGTTTAAAAATGTGATTAGCATGATGATTAGGTTCTGTTAATTACTGTTCATGATTAATTTGAGTATCTAAAAGTGATTAATATATGTTTCATGTTATATGTGTGCATGTGCATGTGAAGAGAGGGAATATGTGACATGTGTGCATGAATAACATGATAATGTGAAAGATAAACGTTGTGCCAATGAGACACTGCCACCATAGATTGCGTGGAGCTATACTATAGTAGTGCCCCTACGGGAAGACTCAATTGTGTTATGTGATACCCGGGGTAACGGGTCGTGTGAAATCCTGGAGGTGGACAAGTTCCACTGGTAATGGTGGGGAGGGCTTCCCCCGGTTCTGCGCAGTAACCAAGACTTGATCATTTTGCCTGGCGATTAAGTATGTGCATGTGATTGTGTGATCTTTCTAGTGGTGGTTTGGGCTGTGTCTCGGCTTGTGTAAAAATGAATATCTGAATAATGTGTAAAGTGATATGTGAACGTAACACGAGGTATGTGCAAGTGATGTGACACGTGATCGTGATCGTGAAAAGTGAAAGCTATGTGAAATCATGTGTAAGTGAATGTGAATGTGATAAATGTGAGAATAAGTGCATGTGGAAGCAAAGGTAGAAGTGTATGTGAATATACCATGAGAAAATAATGCATGTGTTAATGTGATTTATGTTAAATGATAATTGTGATATCATGTTTAGTACCATAAGTAGAAGTATGTTAATTATGACCATGAGTTAGTACTTACTTGATGAGCATGTTAGTAGTATCATGTTATATGTATTGATATAAGCCATGTGTTAGTGTTATGTGAAAGTAAGAATTGCGAGCATGTGATTATATGAATGCTCTCATGTTAGTGACACCATGTTATAAGTGACCATGTTTAGAATTCTTGTTATACATGAGTTAGTATAGCTTTGTTTAATAGATTCCCTGTTTAATTATCCATGTTATAGCATGTGCATCTGTTAGTTTAATTGTTAATTACTAGTAAGTTAATGATAATGTGATGGTAAAGTGTTAAACTATTAGTTGCATGTCTGGTAAGCTCGTTGTAATGTCGCTTATTTTCGGATCCTTTTTGGATCGTGTGTGTTGTGGTTGTGATGGCTATTGTAAGGCCAGTGTGGTGTAGACGCGTGGTGTGTGTAGGTGTGGTGCAGGTTAGGTCCCGAAATGAAATAGGACCTACTGCAGTTGAGTAGGAGTTGGCGGCCAGGGGTGGTCGTTGACTTGTTGGCGTCCAGGTAAGTGGCCGTTGACTGCATGATCTTGGCGACATTAGATGTGGACGTTTAGGGTGGTGGTTGTCCTTGGCGGCAAAGGGGTTGACGCCAACCTGAGAATTATGCAGGTTATAGGGTCACCCGAGAGCAGGTTCTTCCCCTGGTTCTCTCTCCCTCTTGCCCCAGCTTCACGTTCCAGTGTTTCTAGAGCTTCCAACAGGTACTGAAGGATGCTTGGAGGACCGTGGAACGTGTGGCGGTGACGAATCGCGCGAGGAATTGCCGGTGCGAGGCGTGGTTCCCGTGGGAGTTCGCGGAGGGTTCGGTGTGAACCAGGAGATTGCGGGAGGTTTGAGCGTGTTCTGAGGTAGGGGATGAACCCTGTTAGCTTGTTAGAAACATTAAAACACGACTTAACCACTTGAATCAGTGTTTTTAATGTATTTTCGGATTAAATTGCACCGTGTGGGGTTAATGGGTGGTTTGGTGATTTTATGTAGTAAAGCATGCTGTTTTAGTTTAATTATAATGCATGGGAGTTAGAGGAACTGTTTCCTCCTATCTTCTTGATGATTTCGGGATCAGGAATGCATGTGGGATCGGTTAGGGTTTCTGCACGGAAAGAGCTGAAGAACTTGGCGTCAACATCGCTTGTCGCCAAGCTCATCAGCCGAGATATAAACGGCTAGATCGTTTGCCGTCTACTTCTTATAAGCGGCAGTCGATGTTGCCGCCAACTTGTGCATGTATTCATGCAGTGTGGTTTACGTAGCTTTTCTAGTTATGAATATTGCGTGTTTGTGTGTGCATGGCGATGACCGGTGTGAGCCAGTGCACTTGTTATGCTCTTGGAGCATACTGCTCATGTAATGGGCATGTTTTACGTGAATGATGTGTGATGTACGTAATTGCTTTATGCAATATGTGTGGTGCGTTGGCACCCGTGGCACTCTTGGAGTGCGTTGTCCATGTGTTGGACATGTGGTTTACGTGGAAGACATGTGGTACACCAACCAGTGTGTAATATACACGTGTTGTTTACGTGGTTTGAGTGCGTGTATACTACATACTTTGTTGTAATGTAATTCTTATGATTTGTCGTAGTAACTGGGCAGTGAGGTTCCTGTGTGAGCCTAGCCATGACTTTGTGGTGTTTGGGCAGTAAAGGTCCATACCGACCTAGCCCTGGTCCGTTGTTGTCTTTCGAATAATATTATATTGATTTATGTATTAAGTGGTGTGCGTTGCCACGGAGGTCACCTCATGACCAATGATAGGCAAGTTTGTGGTTCAGTTATGTGTTGGTGTAGGATAGCTTCGGGGTCACACGGTGACCGATGTTAAGCTAATCCTAACACTTGTATATTGTGAATTATAAGTAAAGGTTATATGTGTTAGTATCGTGGTTTGAGCTTGCCGAGTGTGGTGGTCCGGCGCCTATTCTGGAATGCCTCTCTAGTCGGGTACCCCAGGTTCTTTGTGAGTCAGGCACGTGTGTTTGTTGTGCTCGGAGTTTTGTCCCGGTACTTGTGTTGTACCGTTGAGGTCTGTGTCGTCCTTCTGGACACCCTCACTCCTGTGTTTGAGTTGTACGTCCGGCTGAGGGAAAGACGGCAGTGGGGCAGCGACTTCCCAGAGTTTGTTCTTTAGTCGCTTGTAGCGCGCGTTGGGGGTACGGACACCAGTAGACGTCACTGGTCCCCAGCTAGTCCATTTTTCCAGTGCCTCACTTTAGAGTGCTCCGGCCAGAGACTCTAGAGGTGCCAGGCATGGGCTTGTAGCTGTGTGTTTGCAGGTGTGGTGTTGGTTGGTCTCCACAGTTGTTTGACTTCTTCCTTGTGGAGCGGCAGTTGGACCTTTCGCCCGTGACTGCGAGGCTGAGAGGTAGTTCTTGTGTTGTGTTGTCCGGGTTGGATATTGGCCTGATCAACCAGTAGTCCGTTCCCGTGTGGTGGCGTCGTTCCCTTCCGACTTGTGCTTTGCTACTTGTCGTGGTTCGTGTGTTTGTGACTCGTGGTCGAGGTTTAACCAGTTCGAGGTGTGCCCTGGTGTTGGCACAATTGTGATTGAGTTGTGGTTTGTGTTACTTACCGGTTGAGGTTTTACTTGTAATATTGTGCTTAAATAAAGGTACAATATAATTGTGGTCTAGTATGGTGTTTACCACCTTCCTGTACCCTTTGTTCGGGTGTTTGTGTTGTGGTACCTCAGAGTAGCAGGTACATGTTCCCTTCATCGGTTACTTTGTAGTTTTGTGGTGGTACATTGTGTACCAACCTTCTTAGGTTCTCGTGTGTGGTGGAGGTCTTGTGGTTTGACCTGCCACTTGTTGTATCCTAACTGTTTTAAGTAGATCTTGGTTTATATTTTATTGTGGATTAATTTGTGATTATTAATTACGTTACCTTTGTGGGTATTTTGCCGATGAGGCTTGTGGCTTAGGCTTATTGTGGTTTAGTAGAGCTATGCTCCGTGGAGGCTGTGTGAGACCTTCCACTTGTTGAGTTTTACTCTTCTTGGGTATGATTCCAATCATAGTTTTAGTGTGTTATGGATTGGCTTCGTGGTGGCCAGTTCTCACTACAAGAAAAAGCGCATATAGAGACCGATTTAGAGACCGAAATTTTCGGTCCCTATTCGGTCCCAAAATAGGGACCGAATAGAGACTGAAAATTTCAGTCCCAAATATAGAGACTGAATAATTTCGGTCCCTATTCAGTCCCTGAATAGGGACCGAATAGGGACCGAAATTATTCGGTCCCAAATATAGAGACCGAATTATTTCGGTCCCCATTCGGTCCCTGATAATTCGGTCCCAAACATAGAGACCGAATTATTTCGGTCTCTATTCAGTCCCTATTCAGGGACTGAATAGGGACCGAAATTATTCGGTCTCTATATTTGGGACCGAATAATTTCGGTCCCTATTCGGTCCCTATTCAGGGCTCTATATTTGGGACCGAATAATTTCGGTCCCTATTCGGTCCCTATTCAGGGACTGAATGGGGACCGAAATTATTCAGTCTCTATATGTCGGACCGAATTTTTTCGGTCTCCATTCGGTCCCTGAATAGGGACCGAAATTATTCAGTCCCAAATATAGAGACCGAATTATTTCGGTCTCTATTCGGTCCACCGAATAGAGACCGAAATAATTCGGTCTCTATATTTCGGGACCGAATAATTTCGGTCCCTATTCGGTCCCTAAATAGGGCAATCATTCTCTCCATATTTGGGACTGAATTAATTCGTTCCCTAAATAGGGACTGAATTTTTCGGCCTCCATATTTTGAGATTGATTAAATTCAGTCACAATTCGATGACCCTAAATTGTGATCGAATAGTAAATCAGTCTCTATTTTACAGACCGAATGATGACTGATTTTATTTCAGTCACAAATTCTCAATAACGTGAGAAAGATTTGTGACCGATTTTGTGACGTCTCAAATTAATACCAGGTATAGCCGCTAGCATATTTGCAGCAGAAAATCATTTAAAGATTTATATTGTTTCATGTTGGCACCATTTCTGCACATATGTACACTGACAAGGTGTCACTGGATTTTGGTAATAAAATTTAGTTCGAAATTACCATAATTATTAGAAAAATATGTTTATACCAAAAATGTGGATATTGAGAATTTTTGATGCACGGTTAATGAGGTAAATATGATTTATCTACTTTTAGGACAATTTATACTTGATAAATATTTTTTCAGGAAAATTTTAAATAAAAATTTCCATAAACTTGTTTACGTAAGATTTAACCTGCATCTAAATGTGAACATGTGTAAGTAGTGGTAGGTATGTGTAAAAGTGTATATATTTATTAGTATATATATATATATATATATATATATATATATATATTTATATGTGTGTTTGTGTGTGTGTTAATAAAAAAAAGATAAAATAATGTCAAAAAGATTATTAGGTATACTTACGTGTTTTAGCTAATACTCAGTCTTAGCTAGGCAAGTGTTCTTGTGAATTGAAGGATTCTTATTCTTCTTCTTTTCTTCTGACTGTGTTTTGGAAATAGTACTAGTAGTGTCAACACATCTATCCAGTAGTGTTGACCTATCTATCTAGTAGTGTCAGTTAACACTATCTATCCAGTAGTGTCAACACTATCTATGCAGTACTAGTGTTGACCTATCCGTACTCATGTGTCAACACTATCTATCCAGTAGTACTGTCACCATTATCTATCCAGTAGTGTTGACCGATTTATCCCTTATAGCGTCGACCTATCCCTTCATAGTATCGACCAATACCTTGTAGAGAGTTGACACTTTCCTTCAGAGTGTCAACACTCTCTGCTATTCAGGTTGACACACTCTGTTAATTTTCAAATCAACTTATAACTCATGTCTCCAGTGACTTAATTAGGTCGACACACCCATATTCTAGGTCGAATAAAAAGCTCTTTTTTTCTTCCAGAATATGGAGAACAATATGGACCTTTCACAAAATTTTAAATAATTAATCTGAATTCTCAGGTCTACACACACAACGAACTCACACTTTAATCGTCTGTGTTGTTATCTATCGAAATTAGGGCTGTAAATGTGTAACACCTTGATTTTGTTTATAAAAATACTTGGTCATTTGTGTATAATACATGATGACGTTCCAATTAGTTCGAATATTACGCACACCTCCATTACTAAAATAAAGCTCGGTAATAAACACACAAGAGGCCCATAAATTAATAACCTAAATAAGTAAAATTATGTTGATGGAAAAGGATTAAAATAGAATTATATTATATTAAAGAAATATATATATATATATATATATATATATATATATATATATATATATATCAATTATGGCACAATGATTACGTAAGGTAATCACTGTTCATCCTGCGTAACTTGGGTTACGTAAGAACTATATTACGTGTTTAACCCAGGTGAAATCCTTTCGAAGATTTCATCGCCATCGTTCGTTGCAATCTCGCATGCGGATAAACCCCACCTTTAAACCCCGCCAATGATCCTTATCTTATCCTTCCGCACATGCTGCTGCTGCTATGCTTTGCTACTCCTACAACTGCTCTACTGTTACTACTGCTTTACTGCTGCTACTGCTTTGTTGTTGGTGATGCTATGCTTAGGACTGTTCATTTCTCGGTCCAACCCGATAAACCGAACCGAACCGTTCGGTTCGGTTCGGTTCAACTAACTAAAGTAAATTGAGCCGAACCGATTGAACCGAAACAACCCTAAAAAGCCCTAATCTGGTCACGCAGCCCTTCTCCCTCCCGGCCTCAGTTCGGCCTCTCCTCTTTCTTTGCTACACAGCGGAGTGTCGGAGCCCCTGCTCTTCGGCCTCTCCCATCGCCCCGAGCACGAGCAGTCGAGCCTCCTCGGCCAAGGTGGTCGTCGCCGTCCGTGCAACATTCTTGGACAACGTCGTCTTCTTCTTCGTCGGTGTCTTCGACATCTTCTAAAACCAACAGAGACTTTCGCCTGCTTTCTTGGCTAAGAAGACCAGACGTGTTGGTGCTGCAGGTGAGAGATCCCCATTCTATCGATTTTGAGTGGAGCATCGAGAATGCCCGAGCCATTGGCCTTTTTATTTCTATCGATTTTGAGTGGAAATCTGTTGTACTCCTGACATCCCGAACTTTCTCATGCCCCTTTCAAAAAAGCACACACACATCACTGGCGGCAAGATTTAAGCGGACAAGCCAGGAGTCCCATTTGGTTGAAACCAGGTTTCAACTCCCCAACATAATATAAAATTTTGTGTTTTCCACCCAATCTTATATATCGCACGTCTCGCGTCAGATAGAAGCCACATGTTATTAGTTAGTTGTAGTTGTCTTATTATCTTATTTGTTAATTTGGATGAATTTGAGTTTATTAAATATATGGTTTTTTTTCCAGAACTTTCAGGTGTTACATCAGTGCCTCTAGTTGTTGATATTGCATAAGTTTTAGTAGTAAGTATTTCTTGTCGTTATGTAGAGACGGAATAGCGACGGAAAGTTTAGTTGTCGCTAATTCGTCGCTAATACACTGTTATCCCACCAAATCTATTTCCCCTTCCCCCCCTGCGCCCTTCCGTCGAAACCCCCCATTTCCCCTTTCTCCTCCCCCGCCCGCCCTTCCGTCGAAACCCTCCTTTTCTTCCGTCGGAGCTGTCGACCGTCGTCGCTCGCCAGTGGCCGACTGTCGTCGTCCGCCAGTCGCCGGCCGTCGTTGCCATCCCCTTCGCCATCCACGGTAAATCTCTCTCTCTCTCTCTCTCAACCCCCCTCACCCAGTCGCCGTCCTCCCCTCCATCGGCCTGTGCCCCCCTCCCTCTACACCTTGCAACGCCCCCCCCCTCTCTCTCTCGTGCGCTAGCATCCCCTCCACCGGCCTGTGCCCCCCTCCCTCTATACCTTGCAATGCCCCCCCTCTCTCTCTCGTGCGCTAGCATCCCCTCCCCTCACACAGTCACCCTCCTCCCCTCCCCCGGTGTGTGCACCACCTCCTCCCTTCAACCCTCTCTCTCTCTCTCCCCTCGCCAGCAGTCCCTCACCCCGTCGCCGTCCTCCCCACCGCCGGCATGTGCACCCCCTCCTCTACACCCTTCAACCCTCTCTCTCTCTCTCTCCCCCTCGCCAGCACTCCCTCACCTTGTCGCCGGCCTCCCCTCCGCCGGCCTATGCCCCCTCCCTTTGCGCCCTGCAAGTCTGCAATAACCCCCCCTCCCTCCGCCGACATGTGCCCCCCCTTCCCTCTGCCCCTGCAACCCCCATGGCAGCCCACCTCCGCCGCTTGTGCCCCCACCCGACCTACGCTTTCTTGCCCAACTCCGGATTTATTAGTTTTCTTTGCTTACATTTCTTTCTTTTGGACTTCTTTCTTAGGTTTTTCTTCAGATTCAAAGTCATGAGGTCGCCCTAGCTAAGCTCAACTGCCTCCCATCTAACCAGGTGAACTTGGGTATTTTTAAACTTTGTTACTTACTGGCGGTCATGAGTCGAATCCAACCCATTTTAGATGTAGCATTTGGATGAGCCGGATGTGTTTTGCTTTAAAGAGATGCATACTGAGATGGCAGATACACAGTCATGTGATCGATCTATATGGAGATAATCAAGATATGATGATAAGTTTCAATTTTTAATTAAAAAAATAAATTCTCTCATATCCTTTCATCTTATTATAAGTGAATCACATGAGTATATTCGCCATCTCAGTATGGATAAATTGCATGCATCCATTTTGAAGAGGATTTCTCAATTTGCATAAAGCGTACATTATAGGATACTATTTTGCACGAGAATGGGAGAGTTTCGATGTTCTGGCCATTTAATTTTTTTATGTCATGAGTTTTTAAAGCACAAATTTAGAATTTTTAGTAAATCTAAATATAGTTTTGATGTGCATGTCAACATTTTATATGCAAGAACTGGCTATTTATATAGTTTGTATACTTCTGTTTTTCTTTTTTTTTTAGGATTTTCAGATGTGTTATTACATTTCTTCCAGCTTTACTTTTGTTTTAGTTTTTTTTTTAATATCATAAGATAGAAAATATGTAACATAACAGAAAACTCTAGGAAAACATTGTTGTTTGTTGTGCATGGCACTCGGTATAAGTATACAAGTGATTGATCCTTGAGCGAGCACTCATGGAGTTTGTTTGATCCTTGAGCTTGAGCATTCACAAGGTCCAAACTGAAAGCTGCAGCTAGATTATGAATAGTTGCATTCCACTTATAGGGCATTCCGTGTTTTTGTTAAAAGAAACAGTTTTATAAAGGTTACACACCAAACTACTATACAAGGGATTGATCCTTGAGCGAGCACTCATGGAGTTTGTTTGATCCTTGAGCTTGAGCATTCATTGAGTTTGAGATTGAACAGGAGGCTACCCTAGACATTTATCTGTGATTTGTTGACAAACACAAAACATATTTACTGCAAGAATTCTTCTCAGGACTGTCCAGAAATCATTTGAAACTTGGATATTTAGCATGTTGCAAACATGGGGGTTTTACAACAGGACAATCCCACCATATTCCTCCCAGTTCATATGAAGAGACCATAACTAGAAGGCAATTTCTCATTATAGGGCCATTTAGGCATCTTATGTAACGACCCAAGATCCGCATTACCAGTAACCAACCGGTAACCCGAATCCTGACCCGCTAACCCACGAGCCGAAACTCGAAAGGGTAAGAAAAGAAGTGCCTGAGGAGAACATATAAACAAATGTACACATCACAATTTAAAAGCATCTCAAACTGGCATAACTCAGAGACAACATTAAAGTAAGAGTACAGTAAGAACAGGAGTAAAGTACTACTCACAATAGCAAGACGAGACCAACCACAGAGAGACACAGCTCCTCGAACCTCGAAAGCCGACCACGAACCACCTGAGGGGAAGGGAGTGAGTCTCACAAAAAGAGACCCAGTAGGGCAACTAACCCCTACCAGTAACAGAGCTACTAAACAGTGCTAAACAGAAAGCAACTGTAAGTAAACGCGCACACTCTGTCAACACACACTCAGGAATCGGTAACGTAGTGCGCAACTCCCTCAGGAGCGCACTGAGAGAAACAGGAACCTCGCCGGCTCGACAACATTACAAGCACAGCACACACACAAGCTCACACGCAAGAGCTCACACAGCACTCACAAAGTAGGACTCAACCAGGGTCTGCTGTTCAGCGTCCTGAAACCACAGAGTCTCGCAACCCTAGCCACGTGTGCACACTACAGACGCTCTCTCTCACGTCTGGTCCACGACCGGTTTTTCCCCCTACGCCCGACCTAGCGGTAGAGAAGGGGCTCCACGGAGACCGGCTCAAAACCACCACAAGGAGTACGCACAGGACAGAGTCGCACTCGGCGTCCTGGCTCACTAGCGGAGGACGACCACACGCTAGTCATCTAGACGGAGTCGCACCCACGTCTAGGAAACACAACAGAAACGGGCACGCGGTAACGCAACGCGCGTACAACAGACGGAACACACTCAACGCCTGAAACCTCGTACAATCGACGGACATCCCCGTGTCACGTCTCGATACAGTCAAACACAATACGAGCACAGGTAGAGACACTCTCTACACCTGGCGGACTGTGCTAACAAGCGGACACCGCATGTTAACACCTCAAACCACGGAAGAAGGGAAAGCACAGCTTGCTGGGAACTCACCTGTAAGTAGACGGCAGCATCGACTGTCGCTAACCAGGAAGTAAACGGCAACATAGCTTGACGTCAAGGGTAAAGTAGACGACAGCATCGACTGTCGCTAACAAGAGGTAAACGGCAACCCAACGGACGCCTAAAAAGAATAGACGGTCACACTCTAGCCGTTAACCCAAACTTGACGACAAACGATCTTGTCGTTTATCTCCTACCATGAAGTACCTAACGGCAACAACCACGCCGTCAAGATCCTCCCTAAGAGATTGACGGCAACGGATCACACCGTCAACCTCACGCCTGAAGAGATCAACGTCAACATCTCTTGACGTTGACTTCTCCAGCTTCCAGCAGCTGACACAGCCACATGCCGATCCCAAAGAGAGCAATCCAGCCCTCAGACCAGCGAAATGATGAAGGAGAAACTCTCCCCCACATCACACTACACTACAGCAACACCGGAAACCACGATCCATCGCACGGATCGGCCAAACCACTCAAAGTCCCGGTAAAAAGGAAAACCTCCTCAAAGCACGATTCCACGCAAATCACACGCAACAGCATGAAATTAACACTACAAGAACACTAAGGGGTCGAGTCCCTACCTCTGAAGCGTGAAAGAAGTCATGCCAAACCTCAATTTGCGCCGAACCCTTAGAAGCTTCCTCGCGAAAATCGCCACCCGATCCGCTGTTTTCCGCCCGATCTAACCCTGCCTCGCGCACCAAGGTCTTTTCACGAGCTCCCGCCAACCACCTGAACGAGTGAAAACGGACAAAGATCGAAAAGGAGAAAAAGAGAAGGAAAAGGAGAGGAAATGGCTGCTCACGGGTCTGCCCTATTTCAACAGGCGCGACAGGTAGACCTCAACATCCCAAGCCGTCTACTCGAACCGCCAAGGAGTCGACGTCAAGGCCGTTTGCCGTCAAGTTCATCGCAGGAAAAATCCTGAACCGACAACAAACGTCCACAACGCTGGACGCCAACCCCCAGATCAACGACCTACCCCTGGACGCCAACCACTGATCGACGACCACACCTATGCCGTCAACCAGATCCGAACCTCAATTAGACCCGAGATGTTACAGCCCTCCCCCCTTAAAAGAATTTCGCCCCCGAAATTCAAGCCACACAAGAGGAAGAGACAGCAACACAGAGGTACAAAACTACACGCGCATCCCGCTCACCGGTCAACACACTCACCTGAGCATCGCTGCCAACAACACAAAACAAAGAGATTACCTTGTTCTTCAGCTTCAGAACTCGGCAACCCACCAAGAACAGCAACACTCCGGTACTGCCAACCAGTGTCATCACTAACACACAGAAGAAAGGGAAATATACAACGCCGCAAGAAGAGTACCTCAACGACAAAGACACATGGAACGCACCATGGACAAAACCAACACTAGGGAATAAAACCTCCGACTAAGGAGCCAAACCACTTCCACAGCCCACTGGACCAACCATAATCCAGCGACAACACGTTTGTCCACCTCCACACATACCAGAGGAGAACTACACGGTCGTCCACACAGGTCCTCGTTACCGGACACACTAGCTGCCAACACACGCAGCTACACACTCAAGCGGTCGGTCGGGTAACTCTCCCTGTGGGGCTTGACTAACGCGACACGCAAGGCACCAACCTGACATACCGCATTAGCACAGCTCCCAAGCCAACACCGGAAGAATCTGCACAAAACTCGAAACTTTTCGAATTACTCACAATACTTGGACTGGCACCAGGTAAACAGTCACCTCAACTCTCTGAAGTTCTGCTCACGCTGCACTGGCCAACCGAGGGCAAAAACATGCTAGCAGTGAAAAACATAACCGCAATCATCAACAAACCTCGTTGTCGGATACACAAATCGGCAACCCACACTGTCGTCAACAAAACCCGACAGAGGGTGCAAAAGCTGACTAAGACACAGAAAACAACCACCTGAGAGTAGAATACGACGCTCAGGGGTGCAGCCTCACGCTACTAGCTACAGCTAGCACCGGTCATCAGCTAAACCAAAAAGTCACGCGGGCGACGAAACCAACGCAACATCGTACTCGCTGATAGTCCACAACACACGGAACAACGTCCATTGTCGCCACTAGTGTCTCACCGAGACCTTCCTCGCAGTCCGACACGGACAGCAACACACGCAGAAAAATCTCAACACACTAAACAGTATCCACTGTCACCACTAGGTCTCACCCAGACCGTCATCGTGGTCCGACAGGGCCACCCAGGCACGTGGAGCCACAAAACCTTAAAACCACTCGCTCCACAGCACCACACGGCACTTATGCAAAGAACCGCGGAGATCGTGTAAAGGATGACTAATACTTGTCACCTCACAACGAACAAAACACGTGGTCGAGCACTAGCAAGCCCAAGGCCTCACTGTCACCACACGAACCGACAGGAGACTCCGTCAGCGGCTTCTAGACTCATCCACAACACACATAACAGGAAACCGACATGGAGTTAGTAACACATTAACCACACGCGCACACAAAACTTAGTGCGGGTACCAATGTGCTAACCCCTAGAAAAGACACAACCACACGGGGACCGAAACAACCACGGAGATCGAGAACAACACATTGACCTCAGAGGCACTCGTACCGACGCAGGGTACCAGCCCCGATCACACTCGCTCCGAAGAGAAAAGAAAACTTAGACACATGCCACAACCTTAGCCTGGAGTACCACCGACAGAGCTACCTAGACAAGGCAAAGCAGCTACTCCACAACGGCAACGGTATGACCACACGGCATAGGCTAGCACACGTGTCCCAGAGGCGAAGAACTCAACGCCACAGGCTAATAGGAAGACTCTCCACAAGAGATCTGCCAAAAGCCACACACGCAAAAACTACAGGTCAAAAGGGCACTACAGGCCATACCGGCCCCAACCCTTAAAAGACAAAGCGGGAAACACCCTTGGCACATTTGCCAAGGCCACGCAACAACTAGGCGAGTACCACGTCTCACCAAAAACATGGCCACCTCAGACCTCTACAAGGTCGAGAGCCACAACTCCGAGCTTCGGACACACACCACGAGGTCGGAAAACTTACACACGCTAGTGCCACCACAGATTGGCATCCTAGAGGGAACTGGACTCTGAAAGAACGCCAACCGAAAAATTACCAAAACACGGGTTCACACAAGGCCAGACCAACAATGCCTACAGAGACTAAGCACAGCCAGGACACAACCGCCGTGAAAGCTCGGGCAACGAACCACACTTAGAAATGTCGTGAGGAGGCGTCGTCACAATAACAACCGTTAATCTGCCACTGCTCGCAGCCTAAAAATATTCCTCACAACAACAAATAGTACGAACAGGTCTGCCTACAACAAGTGGCACCGGAAACGACAACCCAAACCAAAATATATCCATTTTCACGCTAAAAACTCAGAGATATATTTCAGGCAACCGGGTTTGGTAACCACCAACCCAACACAAAACTAATACCTCCACAAAAAACAAAAAAGCAGGAAGTACCGGGACCCAAAAAAACTATGGCTACCAACCAAAGACAACCACGGTACCTTCCACAAACAAACCACCTTTGACACCAATCAGGCCAGGTACATAACACAAACACTGCACAACGACCTGCCTGAGCCCACTAACTACCAACACCACTATACTCAAGTAAAAACTGACTTCAATACCGCTGGTCATGCCGCAACTGGGGACAGTCCCGAGCCATGTGGCCTAACTGGTCACACCGGTAACACCGGCCACTAAAAGGGCGCTGACTCTGCTGCTGGGGCTGCACACCAGGCTGCTGAACGCTCTCAACTGGCAGCTGCCTCTGCTCAGTCAACCTCCTGGAACGACGAAACCTCCTCCGAACTCTCGAATCTGGCTGCGAACCAGTCTGCTGCTGCACTTGTCGAGACGGACCTGGCTGAGCCTGCACTGCTCCAACCTGCACCTGGGTCTGCAAAAAGTCAGCTTCCGCCGCTGCAGCATACAAATATGCCGCAACAGCATCAGGAACACGAGCCAATAGCAACACCTGCCAGTGCTCCGGCCTCGACTCTCCAACCAACTGCGGGGTCCAATCAAAACCCTGAGTAGCCTGAGGGGGAAGCGGTGGCACTACACCATCGCGCGTGTCTGAGGTCTAGGCTGAGCCAATGGTGGTGGTAGGGCATTTCCAGCCTCCTGCTGTGATGTCTGCACAACCACCCTCCGCTCACGACGCCGCCTTGGAGCCATAATAAATCTACACAGGACATGCACAAAAATTAAAATGCAAAACAACTCCAGACCGCTTGCTGCTACTGTACTCTACCAACTCTGAGTTATACAGAACATTTCCTTATATGTCTCGACAGACCAGGCTCTGATACCAACTGTAACGACCCAAGATCCGCATTACCAGTAACCAACCGGTAACCCGAATCCTGACCCGCTAACCCACGAGCCGAAACTCGAAAGGGTAAGAAAAGAAGTGCCTGAGGAGAACATATAAACAAATGTACACATCACAATTTAAAAGCATCTCAAACTGGCATAACTCAGAGACAACATTAAAGTAAGAGTACAGTAAGAACAGGAGTAAAGTACTACTCACAACAGCAAGACGAGACCAACCACAGAGAGACACAGCTCCTCGAACCTCGAAAGCCGACCACGAACCACCTGAGGGGAAGGGAGTGAGTCTCACAAAAAGAGACCCAGTAGGGCAACTAACCCCTACCAGTAACAGAGCTACTAAACAGTGCTAAACAGAAAGCAACTGTAAGTAAACGCGCACACTCTGTCAACACACACTCAGGAATCGGTAACGTAGTGCGCAACTCCCTCAGGAGCGCACTGAGAGAAACAGGAACCTCGCCGGCTCGACAACATTACAAGCACAGCACACACACAAGCTCACATGCAAGAGCTCACACAGCACTCACAAAGTAGGACTCAACCAGGGTCTGCTGTTCAGCGTCCTGAAACCACAGAGTCTCGCAACCCTAGCCACGTGTGCACACTACAGACGCTCTCTCTCACGTCTGGTCCACGATCGGTTTTTCCCCCTACGCCCGACCTAGTGGTAGAGAAGGGGCTCCACGGAGACTGGCTCAAAACCACCACAAGGAGTACGCACAGGACAGAGTCGCACTCGGCGTCCTGGCTCACTAGCGGAGGACGACCACACGCTAGTCATCTAGACGGAGTCGCACCCACATCTAGGAAACACAACAGAAACGGGCACGCGGTAACGCAACGCGCGTACAACAGACGGAACACACTCAACGCCTGAAACCTCGTACAATCGACGGACAGCCCCGTGTCACGTCTCGATACAGTCAAACACAATACGAGCACAGGTAGAGACACTCTCTACACCTGGCGGACTGTGCTAACAAGCGGACACCGCATGTTAACACCTCAAACCACGCAAGAAGGGAAAGCACAGCTTGCTGGGAACTCACCTGTAAGTAGACGGTAGCATCGACTGTCGCTAACCAGAAAGTAAACGGCAACATAGCTTGACGTCAAGGGTAAAGTAGACGACAGCATCGACTGTCGCTAACAAGAGGTAAACGGCAACCCAACGGACGTCTAAAAAGAATAGACGGTCACACTCTAGCCGTTAACCCAAACTTGACGACAAACGATCTTGTCGTTTATCTCCTACCATGAAGTACCTAACGGCAACAACCACGCCGTCAAGATCCTCCCTAAGAGATTGACGGCAACGGATCACACCGTCAACCTCACGCCTGAAGAGATCAACGTCAACATCTCTTGACGTTGACTTCTCCAGCTTCCAGCAGCTGACACAGCCACATGCCGATCCCAAAGAGAGCAATCCAGCCCTCAGACCAGCGAAATGATGAAGGAGAAACTCTCCCCCACATCACACTACACTACAGCAACACCGGAAACCACGATCCATCGCACGGATCGGCCAAACCACTCAAAGTCCCGGTAAAAAGGAAAACCTCCTCAAAGCACGATTCCACGCAAATCACACGCAACAGCATGAAATTAACACTACAAGAACACTAAGGGGTCGAGTCCCTACCTCTGAAGCGTGAAAGAAGTCCTGCCAAACCTCAATTTGCGCCGAACCCTTAGAAGCTTCCTCGCGAAAATCGCCACCCGATCCGCTGTTTTCCGCCCGATCTAACCCTGCCTCGCGCACCAAGGTCTTTTCACGAGCTCCCGCCAACCACCTGAACGAGTGAAAACGGACAAAGATCGAAAAGGAGAAAAAGAGAAGGAAAAGGAGAGGAAATGGCTGCTCACGGGTCTGCCCTATTTCAACAGGCGTGACAGGTAGACGTCAACATCCCAAGCCGTCTACTCGAACCGCCAAGGAGTCGACGTCAAGGCCGTTTGCCGTCAAGTTCATCGCAAGAAAAATCCTAAACCGACAACAAACGTCCACAACGCTGGACGCCAACCCCCAGATCAACGACCTACCCCTGGACGCCAACCACTGATCGACGACCACACCTATGCCGTCAACCAGATCCGAACCTCAATTAGACCCGAGATGTTACATCTTATATCTTCCTTTGGTTTTAAGGTTGTGTCAGTGGGGGGTGGAAATCCCAAAAAATTGAACATGTTCCCAACCTCACTCCATTAGAATTCCAAATTTAGTTTCTGAGTATGAGTGGTTAGTGGAGTGATCCATGGGATCCATTTACCCCTCGGTGGTTAGGCTGATACCATTTCTTTAGCTGATACCATTTCTTTAGGAGGCAGTGGCACTGAGGATATTACTGGCAAAGATTAGCTGCACATTGTTCTCCCAGAATTATAAGATAATTTGGCATGGCCTCAGTGAGGAATACAAATAGAGATGTGGTTATTGGCAGTGTCCAGCTGCATATCCCTAAGGATGACAACTTGGGATGGGCACTTGGCAGCACATGGCAGTAGAAATCTCTTCTGTTTGTAAGGTTATAAACCTACTACCAGTTCTAGCTGGCCAGCACCTAGACAACTGCATAAGATACACAGGCATCTGATAATGAAGAAAAATAAAAAACAGCCTATTGTACTGGTCACACAGAAAAAACTGCAGAATCTCTACATCCAGATCTATTAGTTTCATGGTCCGAGGATGAACTAATTAAGAATGCAATTTTTTTATATAAAAACTGAGGCAGTTCCATAGACTATGGGCCAGTCTTAGCGAGGGAAATCAGTGTCAAAAGAAAAGGGTCACCAGCAAAGAAATAAAAAGAATTCTAGGAAATCATTTTGTAGTGATGCTTGAAGTCTAGTTTCTTTCATCATGCGTAGTCTTCTTTTTATTTATATTCATGCTACCTGTTGTTTATATGGTGAAGACCCAATTGGATTACCTTTATTTATCACGAATAAAATTGGTCATATACTTCACTTCATTACAAAAAAAAGGATAGGCTTGCAGAAAAAGGGAGGAGTAAATATCTAATTTAATATTTAAGGATCTCTACAGGATCAAATTAATCCAGTGTGAACCTTGTTACACGCAAAACTCATGTAAAAAAGTACGCAAAGCAGTTTCTTAGGTAGTGTATCTTGACACAGTACAAAACCCTATTACATGGATCATCCTGAATCATTTCCAAGATCTCTAGAGATAACAGTTCTGCTTGTTTAAATACAATACGCTTCTAACAATCCATCTCTTCCATCACAGAACCTGGCATAGAATACAGATCAACCTTTTTCTAGGGCAACCACCACTTCTTAAGCAACCCAACCATAACCAACGCTAATCTCGGGAACTATTCCAGCAATTGAATTATTGAATAACTTCCTGCCACGTGTTAAAAAGTTTGAAAGCAAAGAAAAATGATCCCTGGTCTCTTTCTATAACGATAACATTGCATCCAGTAACCAACAATCATCTTATATGGATTATCCTTATCTTTAATCAAGCCAAATAGTTAGAAAATACATCTTATTTTTGCTGATGTCTTCATTAAAGGACCAGGAAAAAAAAAAGATCCCCATCCTGCTCACCTGTCACTGGAGCATATTGATATCACACACCATGAACTCCACAGTCCATATACTTAATCATCATGTTTTGTTGATCTGTCAACCCAGAACCTTGTTCCTTGCCATCTCCAGCACTAACCATGAAAACAATCTTTAAACTCATCAGAGCTACCTTTAAGATGCGATCAAAATGAAAGATATTCCTGAGCTCATGGCTAGAAGCCACATTCCGCTTGTCCCTCATAATACTTCACCACATCTGTCTCTAAGATATAGTGCCCATTCTGGATATACTTAACCAGAAGGGCCTCAACAGAGCAGCTTATGTGTTTAACAACCAAATCCTTCTTCCTTCCTAACACCAAAATCATTTCCTCCTTTATTCAACACAGAAGATCCCAATTCAGAACATGCAAATCCTGGTGGAAATATTTTTCCTTCACCATAGAGAATTATAATACATTTCTTGTTCACTCTATTTTTCCAAAAATTAAGCTGAGAGAGAAATCATGCATTTATGCAGACTAAGCAACAAAGCATCAGGAGATGAGTACTTTTGCAGTGGGAGAGACAGTGGATTCTCAGAGGTGATAGGGCTCTGTGGTGGCTCATCCTTCATGCCAGCCTGTGGATGTTATGCGGGGGGGAAGGAATAGTAGGATCTTGAGAAGGGTATCGAGAGATGGGGTGGGTGTTTTCCATGCTATTTGTGATATAGTTAAGGAATGGACAGGTAGTTGGCGGATTGGATGTTTCCACACGACCTTAGTATGGTACTCAATTGTATCGGGGCGGGTGCTATGTTTTGCAGTATATCGACTACATTTGTACATTCTTTTCTTTAATACAATTGTGGTACTATCCACTAAAAAAAAGCAACAAAGCATCAGGAGGGAAACTCTGCCATCACCTTTGCTCAAGCATCAAGGATTCCACATAGCTAAGATCTCTCAATTCTTGTCTCGTGGTTCCCAATCATGTCATTTAAGTAACAAGGCTCAACAAGTCAATAATTCACAAGAAAAGACTTAGTTCTACATCCCAAAGTTCAAGCAAGTACCATCAGTGTGATATAGTGATGTTGAGAAATCTATCTTCAAACCCACAATCATGTAGAAGACTGTAAGAGAAATGATGGTCTTGGGTCATGTTTAGTGGGCCATCACACAACCCGATGTTAGAATTGTCAACCTCAACCTGTTGTCTATGATTATTGAAGGTCTCTGTTCCTCTAATTTCCACGATAAATTATCTATCAAAATCCAATAAATGGGAGAAGTTGGGGTGGATAAGTAGGGTAAAGGAAGAGTAGGGGAAAGAGAGGAGGATGAAGAGGAGAGAGGCGGAGAAGGAGATGGATGTGCACACAGAAAGAGGTGGATAGATAGATAGATATATATAGAGAGAGAGAGAGCTCAAAAGCACAGAGAGGATCATGCACACATGTACACAGAGAGGAAAATATCTCCTCATCGTCAATATTTCTTTATCTTCAAGATCTCATCTTCAAGCATGCATGCAATCTTTTGTGCATGCATGAACTTTTGCATTATTCTTATACATGTGTTTATGTAACCACATTTAATGGCTAAATGTATAAAATCTAAAGTTTCTTTGACAAATACAAAGATTATCATGGTAAATAGCCAGTATCCCAAGTTTCCCTGCGGTAGCTTCAAGATCTCCTCTTTGTCATTCTGAATGAGTTAAAATCTTATATGGCATTCCTTGGATCAACAGGAACTTGATCCAACCAGAAACTGAGTCCATTCACTCACTATTTACCCAGCCTACCTAGATACTTCCTCAAATAGCTTGACCTTTGACCATATCTAAAACATCTCTATTGAGTTAAACCAAAAAGTATACATCATATAACCAACTAAATCTAGACTCTAGATGGATTATGGTTATGAAAAACCTCAACAACCAAATGATGAGTCATCAAGATCGGTAAAACAAGGGTGCATCTAGAAGGAATGCATCTGCATCCTTTTAGTAGGCATTTACAATTGTTTGTTTGTAGGTTGTTGTTTTTATATTTCAGTTCTAGTGGTTGTGTTAGAAGAGGAACCTCTCCTCACCAGAATTGTACTACCTCTATTTATCTTGAATAAAATTGGTGGCATAGTCCACTTACTTTCAGAACAGAACAAATTGGAATGACTAGACTACTTATACTACTAGCTGATTTGTGATACATTCATGTCAGCCTCCTATAAGCCTATGAGGTAATGCTATAAATTTTCTATGCAGATTCTTCAGAAGAACAAACTTTTAACATGTTTAATCACTGTAACTGTTGATAAATTTTGGTGTTGAATATTACTCTTATCTTGTAAGTGCATGAATGATTGTTGTTGTACTACTGTTTCCACTTTTATAGATGTCTAGAATTTTTCCTTATATGTAAATAATTTTATCTTTTAGCTAGGCTGATCCAAGATTAGCCAATCAGGCTGATCTGATCCAGATTGGGTGGCCATGGCTGATCATGACCCCCAGTATGACTCAACAATCAATGGCAGTTTGCAATCTCCCTAATGGGGATAAGCTCAAGGTTTCTTTGCATTGGCCATGGCTGACCTTGACCGTATCACTCAACAATCAAGTCTCTTATTGCCCATGTGAGCACTTTGGCAAACATGAATGAGGGGTTCAAGAACACTGCCATGCATGTAATGATAAACAGTAGAGATAACAGCCAGAGATGTGAACATCTTACCAATCAAATAAATGCCAAGTGAAACCAGCCAAGTAACCAACATCAGAAACAGTAACATTAGGGGGGGGATTGAGAAAGAAAAGGTGGCAGACATTGTCAATGGCAAAAAAAAAAAAAACTGTGATGTACTGTACATTTCCACTACGTGAAAGTTCCACGTTTTGTACAAGTGATATTCCTATGTACATGTATGCATGTATAGAAGAATATGAACAATAATAAGTCCTTCGGGCAAACAATGAAAAGTAATGCTGTAATAAGCAGAGTTGACTATCTCACATGAGAATAATAAGAAAGGAAAACAGGGTCGGGGACAATCAGAGGTAACTTATCTACCACCCAATTCTATCATCTCCTCCTGCAAATGTCTTTTTGGTTCTTTCTTGGCCACGAGGGTAACCACTGTGTTCTTCTCTTCTTGAAGAACCATATCCAGGCCGCTCATGGAAAGACAATTTCATGGTTTCTGGAAGTTTTTCGCCAGCAATGGGATCATCTCCTCCTACATCCATCAAGCCCATCACAATCTCCACCTTTCTCAGGTCTTGAAAAAATAATGATGCACTTGATTAATCTCACATACCCTGTCTACATTATTATTCATCCCTTTTATCTTTAAAGATTATAGTGTACTTTTCCCTTCCCAAATTGAACAAACCTTCAAAGTAGGCATGCATGTTCGAATCACAAACTAGAAAGAAAGAAGTTTATCATCCACAATCTTTTTTCAAAGTGAGGTCTAACTTTCATCATGGAAGTAAAGGATATGGTAGAAAGGAGAAGATGCACTGTAATTCATATTTGAGAAAGAAAACAAAAGGTCAGATTGGATTAAGAAACTGACAAGCCCCAAATTTGGTGCCCATGCAACATCCCTCACCCAGTTTGTGTGCATCTGAAGTGCAAGAAAACAGTCCATTTTCCAGCTAAAACACTGCACATTTATTCACTACAAAACCTTCAGATTTTGTGCTCATGGTGATGATACCCATAGATCACAATATTACAAGATGCAGATGTTTTTATAACATTCCTAAAAGTAGGTGCCATGAGATGTGCTTTTAGCAGGTGTTGCTTTTGGCTCCTCCTTCTGGATTCCCCTAATAAGCTCACAAACCTATCCACTAAAATATAGGAAATATAAAACAAAATAGAAACAACTAACTATGTTAACTTTTTTAGATATTCTTATTTATTAAAATTTAAATATTTAAAAACTTTCCGTGCATCGCACGGGCAAAGAACTAGTAATTCTCTGAAGGGCAGAGGACGGACTTTTGGATCATATATATGCAGCTCTTCCTTACAACACTCGTATAGATGAAGGAATACTAGGGTAAAAAACAAAAAAACATGGCACTCAAACATGCCTCCTTTCTTTAATTCATTCACATGTATGTGTGAATTTAGTTTCTTATTGCACTTGTTTATCTGTATTCTACTTCTTACTTTAATGCAATTCATTTACATGTGTGTGTGAATTTAGTTTATTATTGCACTTGTTTATATGTATGATATTGTTTTTATTATGTGCTTGTATTATTTGTTGAAAATTTCGGGTGTGTCTACTCACTCCTCTCTGATATACCTTTATTGATTTAGAATATTTTCTTAACCACTTATTAGTAAGTGTTTAAGAAAATATCTTAATCAATAAATATTTTTGGTATATCGGAGAGGTGTGGGGAGATGCTGCCGAAATTTTCAGCAAATAATACAATCACATAGTAAATGGTCATCTGAGTGCGATCAAATATTCACAGATGGGTAAAAAGTGATAATCTAAATAATAAATCCTTCCTATTCATTTCGGTTGCGTCGAAGGATGTGTGATTTAGAATTTTAAAGTTATTTGTCTATTGATATTGTTTGGGCGTAGGACAGCAATGGCTTCAGACCGTTCATGGATGTATCGCAGAATAGTTGATCATGTGGTGTCCCAGGAGTTTAGGGTCGGAGTTGAGAATTTCGTTCAGTTTGCATTGGGGAATCCAAATGCAGAAGTAGACAGGCAAGGTGACATCCGTTGTCCTTGTATGATTTGTAAAAATTTGAAGTGGAATTCCCCATGGGAAGTTCAACGCCATTTATACAGAAAAGGGTTTGTTGAAGGTTATATGAATTGGACATGTCATGGTGAGGATTTCTGGTTGCACGAGCCTAGTAATGTGGAAGGCACAAGTACGTACGTGGATATGGTTGTAGATGCTGCTGGTCCGGCATTCAGTGTACATGTGGATCCTGTATACGCTGAAGACGTGCCGAATAAGGGAGCCGAAAGATTCTATCAGTTACTTAAGGATGCTGATGAGCCATTGTGGGATGGTTGTCAAAAGCACACTCGGTTGTCAGCGGTGTCACAGTTGTTGAACTTGAAATCTGAATTTCATATTTCTGAGAATTGCTTTGATCGTCTCCTCCTCATCATCAAGAGCATGTTACCTCCAGATGAAAAGCTGCCTCAAAATTTTTATCGTGCCAAGAAGATGGTGAATGATTTAGGACTTGGATATGTGAAAATAGATGCATGTCCTAATCATTGTATCTTGTATGACAAAGAGAATGCAGATATGGTATCCTGTTCAGTTTGTCGTCATGATAGATTTAAACCTAAAAGAGGGGTCAATTCTAGGGGAAAGGATATACCTTATGCGTCATTGCGATATTTCCCCCTTACACCCAGGCTGCAGCGGATGTATATGTCTTCAAAGACAGCTGGACATATGAGGTGGCATGCAGAAAGAGTACGTCGGGACATGGATATTATGACTCATCCTGCAGATGGCGAAGCTTGGATTCATTTCAACCATGTTTATCCTATCTTCTCAAGGGAGTCACGTAATGTGAGGCTTGGTTTATGCACTGACGGATTTAATCCATTTGGAGGTTCAGTGGCTTCCTACTCCAGCTGGCCAGTGTTCGTGACACCATACAACCTTCCTCCGAGCATGTGCATGAAGCGAGAGAATTTGTTCCTGTCCTTATTGATTCCTGGTCCGAAAAGTCCTACAAAAAATATAGACATCTATCTAAGACCGTTGATTGATGAATTGAAATTATTATGGACTGAGGGGGTCAATACTTATGATGCATCTAGAAAGCAAAATTTCACCATGAGGGCGGCATTGATGTGGACTATAAGTGATTTTCCTGCATATGGAATGCTATCTGGTTGGAGCACACATGGGAGGCTAGCATGTCCGTATTGTATGGATAATACCAAATCGTTTGTACTTAAACATGGTGGGAAGTCCTGCTGGTTTGATTGCCATCGTCAGTTTTTACCAGCTGATCACCCTTTTAGAAGACAAAAAATGCATTCCTAAAGAACAAAAAGGAACGAGATGAAGTTATATTCGAGAGGTTGTCCGGTCATGATATGGCAGCACATGTTGAAAATTTGCCAGATATCACACAACAGATGGGCAGTACTCGACACCTTTCAGGTTTTGGGAAGGAGCACAACTGGGTGAAGAAAAGCATTTTCTGGGAGCTACCTTATTGGTCGACTCTTCTTGTGCGGCACAATCTAGACGTGATGCATATCGAGAAAAATGTCTTTGATAATGTATTCAACACAGTTATGGATATCAAAGGTAAAACAAAGGACAATGTGAATGCACGCTTGGACTTGTCCATGCTCTGTAAACGTCCAGAGTTAGAAATTGTTGAAGTAAATGGGAAATCAAGTAAACCAAAAGCAGTTTATGTGCTTGGAGGAGGACAAGTAAAGCAAGTGTGTCAGTGGCTGAAACAACTGAGATTTCCTGACGGTTATGTGTCAAATATTGCTCGTTCTGTCAACGTCAGTGAGGGAAAGATATATGGAATGAAGAGTCACGACTGCCATGTATTCATGCAAAGGTTGCTACCTATTGCATTTCGTGACATCTTGCCGAAGCAGCTATGGGGAGCGTTATCTGAGTTGAGTCGATTTTTCACGATTCTATCTGCATCAGAACTCAGGCTTCAGGATGTGCAAACTATCGAACAGAATGTGGTCACCACTGTATGCAAGTTGGAGAAGATATTTCCACCTGGTTTCTTCGATTCAATGGAGCATTTACTCGTACATCTACCATATGAAGCAAAAGTCGGAGGGCCAGTACAATATAGATGGATGTATCCATTTGAGAGGTATATGCAAATATGAACTATTTCCTTCGTACGATTGCACCTTACGTAAGTGACCACATTTCTAATTGTCTCTTACATTGTGGATGTAGGTGTATGCATGACCTTAAAATGAAAGTCCGAAATAAAGCAAAAGTGGAGGGTTCTATTGCTGAGGCATACATTATGGAGGAAATTTCTAACTTTTGTGCAATGTACTTTGAAGCAGACATTCAAACTCGTCGGACACAACCTCCACGTAATGATGATGGGGGGGAATCTGTCGGTTCAAATCGACTCTCAATATTTACTCATCCTGGACGTGCCTTCGGACGTTCTTCAACTCGAATGCTGGATGACAGAGAGTTATGTGCCGCAGAGATATATATTCTTTTAAATTGTTCTGAGCTAGAATGTTATGTTGAGTAAGTACTAATCTCACAATTTAAATTTATATGTAAGTTTTTTGCCTTTATTCTACCTATTCAATGTGATCTGCTATTCATATTGCAGACAATTTGATTCAGAATTAATACAAAAAAATCCACAACTCACTGATTTTGAGGTTGAAAAAGAACGAGAGAAGTCATTGGCCTTATGGCTAAGAGAACGCGTAAGTGTACACCGTCAAAGAGTATTCAACAAAATTCATTTCATTTTATAACTAGCCTTTTCTACACGCAGGTGCAAGAAGGTTTAATTACTGATGAAAGAGTTCGTCAGGTAGCCTACGGCCCATCCAAAATTGCACAGAATTATCCTGGATTTATTGTCAATGGGTATAGGTTTCATACGAAAGACTATGGGCAGAATAAATCTACCATGAACAGTGGCGTATGCGTAAAAGGAAGTACATACAATGAAAGTGAGTATGACTACTATGGTATTGTAGAGGAGATCCTACAATTGCAATATCTAGGACAAGACATATATTCTTGTTCAAGTGTCATTGGTTTGATCCGAATTCCATTCGAAATGACACAACACATGGGATTGTCGAGCTTAAACATAAGTCAAAATTGAATACTTATGAGCCATTCATCTTAGCCACACAAGCCCAGCAAGTGTATTATACAAGCTATCCTTCATGTACAAACAAAGAACGAAATGATTGGTGGGTAGTTTGCAGAGTTAAGTCAAGACTATTCTCTGATTATGAATTGGACATGACTGATCAGACAGCTGAAGAGATCAACGCAGAATTCTTTCAAGAAGACTTTGTTGAAGATGTAGAGTTGACAACTCATATTGGAGAAGACGAATCCGAAGCACCAATGTCCTTGTCTCACGGAAATGAGGTCGAAGAAGTCGATCCACGTGAGATGAAAGACAGTAGTGCTCGTCGTACAGATATTGAATATGAAAGTTCTGGTGAGGAAGAGGAATATACCAGTGATGAATGTGAAGATGATGATGAAGATGGGGTTGAATTAGACATATCGTCATCATCTGAGGAGGAAATGGATATCAATTAAACTATGGTAGAATTTTTCACACTTGTAGAGTATATTTAAAGCAGCTCACTTTCAATATAAGCAATTGACTAGTAAACATTATGATTTTATGTTCTCTATGAAGATATGGTGCGTGGAGGAAGATCTGGTAGCAGTTCTAGGAGGGGCATTCGTGGGAGGGCTTTGTTCCCCGCATCTGGTATGTATATTTTTCTAATAACGTCATCAGCTGTGTATTTTTCTCTGTATATTATTTATGTGTACTTGTGTAGTGTTAATGCCATTAAAATTGTTACAGTTTCTGCTTCTCCTTCGAGTGAGCGGACACCTCCTCTACCTAGCGGACTAGGTATGTATATTTCAATTTTCAAGTATTTTTTGTCATTATTTACACATATTATTAATGTTATTAGAATTGTTACAGTTGCTGGTCCTTCTTCTGCATCTCCTAGCGTGCCTGCAGGTATGTATATTTCAATTTCCAAATATTTTTGTAGTAATTATTTATATATATTATTAATGTTATTAGAATTGCTACAGTTGCTGGTCCTTCTTCTGCATCTCCTAGCGTGCCTGCAGGTATGTATATTTCAATTTCCAAGTATTTTTGTAGTAATTATTTATATATATTATTAATGTTATTAGAATTGCTACAGTTTCTAGTTCTTCTGCTCCTACCGTGCCTGTAGGTATGTATATTTACAAATGTACTTTTATTGTGCATTCATCTTCCTCATTACTTATGCGTTCTATTCTAGTTACAGCTGTTGGTGCATCCTCCGAGTCTCCTCCTGTAGTAGCTGGTATGCATATGTAAAGTTATACTTTAATGTATGCATTAATTCTGATGCCATTAAAATGTCACATGCTCAGGTCACTCTACACATTCTCCAGATGCACCAGTAGATTTGTATATTTAACTGTTAGGGTATTTCTGTAGTCATTATTTAGTATTTTTGTACATTACTCATGTTGTTCATCATTATTTTCCAGGTTCGGTGCCAGAGGATGCTGGTAGTCTGCAGGAGGGCAGAGGTAGTTTTTATGAGAGCACTCTGCGGGAGGTCTGGATTAATGGGTACGTAATCAACAAGTATGTATTTCTTATGGGCAATGAAGTGAATTTAGTTCAGAAATTGACATTATGCAGTTACATCATTGCAGTGATAAAATAGAGCCTACTCAAGCATCTCAATTCATCACAAGAACGTTACAAGCACATTTTCCTGGGCCAATTCATAGATTCAATGATTTTCCGATGGAGGTCCAGGAGCACTTGTATCAGATGTTCATGGTATGTAATTTCGTATTGTAATTTAATTCTTATCGTATTCATACATGCAGTTCACTAACTCTTATGTATATAGAGCCAGCATCGATTCACGAGTCGTACGGACGAGGCGCGGTCTCGATTTGTATGGACGATGACCGCAAGATCAAATTTCAAGCATTTGATGTATAACGTGAGAAAAAATGCAGAGAAACATTCTCAGAGTGCAGACCCGACTCTTTGAGAGGCGGGCGCCCAGTTGGATGAGGGGAGAATATTGGGAAACTCTTTGCAACATCTGGGCTGCAGAGAGATGGCAACAAACATCCTCAATAATGAAAGTTAATCGGGCTGCGAATCCAGAAGCAAACATGCATACTGGTGGGTCTGTCTCTTTTGCGACCCATCAGTCCAGATTGGTAAGTAATTTGTCCATTTCTGGTCTCTTTTATTTATAAAGGTACTCATTTATGTCATGTTTTTTCTGTGAAATAGGAGAAGGAGCTAAAAAGGCAGCCGACATTTTCCGAGGTGTTCGATAGAACACACAAGAAAAAAGGAACGGATGCATACATTAGCGATAGAGCCCGAGTGGTTGCAGTAAGTATTTAGAAGATATTCACTATTTAATTTTTCACATTAATATGAATATTAACTACTATTTTTTTTCTGGTTTCTTGCAGGAGTCATACAGCCAACAAATGACAGAGAAGTACGTCGGGGAGGACGAGCAGCCGCCGTTAGATCCTGAGGTATGGGTTGCGGCATCTGGGGCCCCAAAGAAAGGCCATGTGTATGGTTTTGGGCACAGCATCGACACGAGCCGGGTGTTATCTGGAGGATCCAGCTCAGGGTCACAGACCAGTGCATTCCACGCAGGAGTTGGTACTCCAGGTACTTCTCCAGGACAGCTGATGGGCTTCATTGACAGTAGGATATCGGGCTTAGAGTCTCGTCTGACGGATTCGATGGAGACTCGTCTAGCCCAGATGCAGATGCAGGTGACCGATGCACTACAGGCCCAGCTCTCCCAGTCCCTCTCCCAGGTTATCTCCCAGGCCTTCTCCCAGATCAACATTCCTCCTCCACAGGCAGCACCTCCTCCACAGGCAGCACCATCGACATCAGCACACGCCCCTCACGTGAGTAAATTTATTTTATTTCAGAGGTTTAATTTTAACAGTTAACTTAGTTAACTTAGTTTAACTTTAATTTGGGTTGATCGACACACAATTTCTTGTTAAGCGAGTTAGGTTAGTTAAAAAGGGAGAACTTAGGTAGGTTTGGGGGTTCAAAATTAGAAATACTCATCCGATTGGCCTCCGATTTTTTTCAGAACGGTCGGGGCGATGAGTGTGACTTGTGGAAACTGACGGAGTTCAATTCGGACTCCCGGTTTGACTGCGACGCTCCAAGTCGTCATAACCATGTTAGTTTAGTTAAAAAATGAAAAAAATCGGTTTGAGGGACCAAAATTAGAAATACTCATCCGATTGGCCTGCGGTTTGTTCCAGCACGGTCGGGTCGATGAGTGTGACTTGTGGAAACTGACGGAGTTCAATTCGGACTCCCGGTTTGACCTCGACGCTCCAAGTCGTCTTAACCAAGTTAGTTTAGTTAAAAAATGAAAAATTTCGGTTTGAGGGACCAAAATTAGAAATACTCATCCGATTGGCCTCCGGTTTGTTCCAGCACGGTCGGGCCGATGAGTGTGACTTGTGGAAACTGACGGAGTTCAATTCGGACTCCCGGTTTGACCTCGACGCTCCAAGTCGTCTTAACCAAGTTAGTTTAGTTAAAAAATGAAAAACTTCGGTTTGAGGGTCCAAAATTAGAAATACTCTTCCGATTGGCCTCCGGTTTGTTCCAGCACGGTCGGGTCGATGAGTGTGACTTGTGGAAACTGACGGAGTTCAATTCGGACTCCCGGTTTGACCTCGACGCTCCAAGTCGTCTTAACCAAGTTAGTTTAGTTAAAAAATGAAAAACTTCGGTTTGAGGGACCAAAATTAGAAATACTCATCCGATTGGCCTCCGGTTTGTTCCAGCACGGTCGGGCCGATGAGTGTGACTTGTGGAAACTGACGGAGTTCAAATCGGACTCCCGGTTTGACCTCGACGCTCCAAGTCGTCTTAACCAAGTTAGTTTAGTTAAAAAATGAAAAACTTCGGTTTGAGGGTCCAATGTTAGAAATACTTTCCGATTGGCCTCCGGTTTGTTCCAGCACGGTCGGGCCGATGAGTGTGACTTGTGGAAACTGACGGAGTTCAAATCGGACTCCCGGTTTGACCTCGACGCTCCAAGTCGTCTTAACCAAGTTAGTTTAGTTAAAAAATGAAAAACTTCGATTTGAGGGACCAAAATTAGAAATACTCATCCGATTGGCCTCCGGTTTGTTCCAGCACGGTCGGGCCGATGAGTGTGACTTGTGGAAACTGACGGAGTTCAATTCGGACTCCCGATTTGACCTCGACGCTCTAAGTCGTCTTAACCAAGTTAGTTTAGTTAAAAAATGAAAAACTTCGGTTTGAGGGACCAAAATTAGAAATACTCATCCGATTGGCCTCCGGTTTGTTCCAGCACGGTCGGGCCGATGAGTGTGACTTGTGGAAACTGACGGAGTTCAATTCGGACTCCCGATTTGACCTCGACGCTCCAAGTCGTCTTAACCAAGTTAGTTTAGTTAAAAAATGAAAAACTTCGGTTTGAGGGTCAAATTTAGAAATACTCTCCGATTGGCCTCCGGTTTGTTCCAGCACGGTCGGGCCGATGAGTGTGACTTGTGGAAACTGACGGAGTTCAATTCGGACTCCCGGTTTGACCTCGACGCTCCAAGTCGTCTTAACCAAGTTAGTTTAGTTAAAAAATGAAAAACTTCGGTTTGAGGGTCCAATTTAGAAATACTCATCCGATTGGCCTCCGGTTTGTTCCAGCACGGTCGGGCCGATGAGTGTGACTTGTGGAAACTGACGGAGTTCAAATCGGACTCCCGGTTTGACCTCGACGCTCCAAGTCGTCTTAACCAAGTTAGTTTAGTTAAAAAATGAAAAACTTCGATTTGAGGGACCAAAATTAGAAATACTCATCCGATTGGCCTCCGGTTTGTTCCAGCACGGTCGGGCCGATGAGTGTGACTTGTGGAAACTGACGGAGTTCAATTCGGACTCCCGGTTTGACCTCGACGCTCCAAGTCGTCTTAACCAAGTTAGTTTAGTTAAAAAATGAAAAACTTCGGTTTGAGGGACCAAAATTAGAAATACTCATCCGATTGGCCTCCGGTTTGTTCCAGCACGGTCGGGCCGATGAGTGTGACTTGTGGAAACTGACGGAGTTCAAATCGGACTCCCGGTTTGACCTCGACGCTCCAAGTCGTCTTAACCAAGTTAGTTTAGTTAAAAAATGAAAAACTTCGGTTTGAGGGTCCAATGTTAGAAATACTTTTCCGATTGGCCTCCGGTTTGTTCCAGCACGGTCGGGCCGATGAGTGTGACTTGTGGAAACTGACGGAGTTCAAATCGGACTCTCGGTTTGACCTCGACGCTCCAAGTCGTCTTAACCAAGTTAGTTTAGTTAAAAAATGAAAAACTTCGATTTGAGGGTCCAATGTTAGAAATACTCATCCGATTGGCCTCCGGTTTGTTCCAGCACGGTCGGGCCGATGAGTGTGACTTGTGGAAACTGACGGAGTTAAATTCGGACTCTCGATTTGACCTCGACGCTCTAAGTCGTCTTAACCAAGTTAGTTTAGTTAAAAAATGAAAAACTTCGGTTTGAGGGACCAAAATTAGAAATACTCATCCGATTTGCCTCCGGTTTGTTCCAGCACGGTCGGGCCGATGAGTGTGACTTGTGGAAACTGACGGAGTTCAATTCGGACTCCCGATTTGACCTCGACGCTCCAAGTCGTCTTAACCAAGTTAGTTTAGTTAAAAAATGAAAAACTTCGATTTGAGGGTCAAATGTTAGAAATACTGTCCGATTGGCCTCCGGTTTGTTCCAGCACGGTCGGGCCGATGAGTGTGACTTGTGGAAACTGACGGAGTTCAAATCGGACTCCCGGTTTGACCTCGACGCTCCAAGTCGTCTTAACCAAGTTAGTTTAGTTAAAAAATGAAAAACTTCGGTTTGAGGGACCAAAATTAGAAATACTCGTCCGATTGGCCTCCGGTTTGTTCCAGCACGGTCGGGCCGATGAGTGTGACTTGTGGAAACTGACGGAGTTCAATTCGGACTCCCGGTTTGACCTCGACGCTCCAAGTCGTCTTAACCAAGTTAGTTTAGTTAAAAAATGAAATACTTCAGTTTCAGGGACCAAAATTAGAAATACTCATCCGATTCCCTTCGGTTTGTTCCAGCACGGTCGGGCCGATGAGTGTGACTTGTGGAAACTGACGGAGTTCAATTCGGACTCCCGGTTTGACCTCGACGCTCCAAGTCGTCTTAACCAAGTTAGTTTAGTTAAAAAATTAAAAACTTCGATTTTAGGGTCCAATGTTAGAAATACTCTTCCGATTGGCCTCCGATTTGTTCCAGCACGGTCGGGTCGATGAGTGTGACTTGTGGAAACTGACGGAGTTCAATTCGGACTCCCGGTTTGACCTCGACGCTCCAAGTCGTCTTAACCAAGTTAGTTTAGTTAAAAAATGAAAAACTTCGATTTGAGGGTCCAATGTTAGAAATACTCATCCGATTGGCCTCCGGTTTGTTCCAGCACGGTCGGGCCGAAGAGTGTCACTTGTGGAAACTGACGGAGTTCAATTCGGACTCCCGGTTTGACCTCGACGCTCCAAGTCGTCTTAACCAAGTTAGTTTAGTTAAAAAATGAAAAACTTCGATTTTAGGGTCCAATGTTAGAAATACTCATCTAATTGACCTTCATTGCTTATAGTTTTATTTAATTTATACTTCTAAAATAAGTTATTGCTTATAATAGTATTTAATTTTAACTTATTATTGTATATATATATTGTAGGTTCCTTCATCGGGTGGAGTGGGAGGACACGAGGATGAAGACGAAGACGAAGACGAGGCATCATGATTTTCATTTCATTATTATTATTGTTGTAGACATTTTTATTATTGTTGTTGGCATTATATTATTGTGATGTTGTGGATATTTTTATTGTTATTGTGGACATTTTATTATTCTGATGTTGTGGACATTTTATTATTGTTGTGTTGTGGATATTTTTATTATTGTTGATGTTGTCGACATTTTATTATTGTTTTGTTGTGGATATTTTTATTATTTGTGTTGTAGATATTTTTATGGTGGACAATTATTATTGTTGTGGATATTATTTATTTTATTTAAGCAGGTTATTTTCCTAAAAATATATATTTAAAAAAAATATTCAAAAAATAGAGACCGATTAGGGACCGAAATAATTGGGTCCCTATTCGGTCCATAAATAGGGACCGAACAGGGACCGATTATTTCGGTCCCTAAATAGGGACCGAATTATTCGGTCCCTATTCAGTCCCTATTTTAGGGACCGAATTAGGACTGACAAATTCGGTCCCTAAATAGGGACCGATTTATTCAGTCCCCATTCGGTCCCTAAAATAGGGACCGAATGGGGACTGAATAAATCGGTCCCTATTTAGGGACCGAAAATAATCGGTCCCTATTCGGTCCCTATTTTAGGGACCGAATGGGGACTGATAAATTCGGTCTCTATTTAGGGACCGAAATAAATCGGTCCCTATTCGGTCCCTATTTATGGACCGAATTAGGACTGATAAATTCAGTCCCTATTTAGGGACCGAAATAAATCGGTCCCTATTTTAGGGACCGAACTAGGACTGTTATATTCGGTCCCTAAATAGGGACCGATCTTATTTGGTCCCTATTCGGTCCCTATTAGTGACCGAATAGGGACGGAATTTAGTCGGTCACAGATTTGTGACCAGAATTTTTTGACCGACATATTCGGTCACTATTCGGTCCCTATTCGGTCTCTGAGATGTTTAGGGACCGAATAGAGACCGAATAGAGACCGAATATTTCGGTCTCTATTTCCGATTTTTCTTGTAGTGTCTGTTACCTTGTTTGTAGTATCCGATGTAGTGTGGTTTGGAGTATAAAGGACCAGCTCTTTGTTAGCAGTCCTGTTATTCAAATGCTTGAGGTTTGCCTGTGAAGCTTGCAGCTTAGACAGTGACCTGCCTGTGTGGCTTATAGTTTAGGCAACCAGTTGTTGTAGCAGTGTGCCAGTGAGACTGTGGTTTAGGCACTTTAGTAGTGGGGCTGACTAATGATTTTATGTTAGTCCTGTAGTCCTACTTTTCTTTTGAGAACGTTATGTTATCATCATGAGTATGTTTAATTGTTATTTATTGTCATGATGTGAGCATGAAATGGTTTGGCTATTGATGTTGCCAGTGAGACCCGTTGGGGTTGAGGTGTTTGTGGTTACGGTGTTGTTTTGGGTAGCCCCTACTAAGCCAGTGACTTGTTGAGGCTCACTCCCCTACAGTTCTTTTCAGGGCTTTCCGTGTGTTTGGCTTGCAGCGGCATTGTGTCAGACTTGTACCACCAGCAGTTGTTTAGTAGTTAGTGTTGTGTGAGCTTGTGCTCCCTCGGGGTATGCCCCAGGTAGTTGTACTTTCTTTTAAATTGGACATGTATTAATGTAATGGGACAGTTGTACAAATTTGTGAACAGATATGAGCATATGTACTTTCTTGTGTCTTATATTCTTGTGGTTTGTCTTTTATACTCTTACTGGACACGTGTGTGAGATATCCCTTGCGAGACTTCGGTCCGTTCGCGGGAGGCGGATCTGGATATGGAGCCTTATTGGGCATAAATACCCCGATCCGTCACAGTTGGTATCAGAGCAATGTCCAGTTAGAATATGAAAAGACATTGAAAGTACAATGTCCCAATACATGGATTAATGTTCACTGCTGGTAGTAAGTCTGAGGTTTTGTGTGATATAAAGTAGTTTTTACGTGAGCTTTTGGCACGTATACCGTGTGTTTATGTTTGTTAGATTGGCAGTTGTGAGCAGTTGTTGTGCCACAATGTGGATAGTAGCATAAGTTGTGTGGTAGCATCCTGGCACTAGTGTAGTTAAAGCAGTTAAAGTATAGAGTATTTCTGTGATAGATTAGTTTGGTTGTTAAAGATTTGCAGTTAAAGGAATTAAAGAGATTAACAAGTTTGGATATGGAATTCAGTAAGTAAGTTATAATGAGATAGAAAGTTGGCAGAGACAGGTGCATGGTAGCAAGGTGATAAGGATCAGGTCAGTGTGTGTGATAAGTTGCAGTTGAGAACCTCAGCAAATGTAATGTGGCATCAAAGATCTGAGTCAGATGATATTAAGAAATAGTGTGGATCAGAATGTAATTAGTGTTATGAAGAGTTTGATATAATTAAGTAAGGCAGATGAGCTTTAAAAGAAGTATCAGTACATAAAAGAGCAGTGATTTATGGCAGATAGATTAAATATGTCTGAGATCAAAAATCTGATAAAAGTGTTGTTATGAATAATGATGATAGCAGGAAGTGTGATATGAAGATTTGTATAAATAAGTATAGAAATGATCAGTTGAATAAAGAAAGAGAGAAAAGAAGGATTAGTGTGCAATAAGAATTTGTGAAAATTGCACAAGAGGAATATTTAGTTGATGAATGGCAGTTTAGATAAAGAAAAGATATGAATTAGAGAAAGGAAGAATTTAGCAAATGATAAAATGAATAAAGTCAGATGAGTCAGGAAATATCAGTTAAAGTTTGCATATTGGTGCAAAGAAATGATTTAATTGAGCAGAAAGGAATTGTTATTAAGATATTTCAGGGTTTAAATGCTGGAGCAAATTGATTAAGAATATTTGAAAAGTTTATGCCCCAGAATTATGGGAATTAGCCAGAGAATGTTAGTAAAACAGGAAAAATATATGAAAAGCACAATATGTCAATAGCGGTTTGGCAGATCAGAAATTGCAGTAATTTCTTCAGCATGAATTAATTGAATGAGATAATTTGAAAAGCAGTTGAAGTTAGTAGAAAGTAATTGAAAGCAATACCGTGAGCAGAAATTGTGGACTATTTTGCAAAAGTGTTCAGTGTGATCAGAGTAGCGCAGCGGAAGCGGAAGTAAAGAAAGATTTAATATTTAGAGATTGTTTAAGTTTGCTTGAATAAGGAGAAAATGTAAAGTTTTGCGCAGTGGAATAAAGAAAATAGAGTTTATTATGTTTTTTTAATCAGAGATTGACTTTAAGTAGTATGAGTAGAATAATATGAAAAGAGCAGGAAATTCAAAGATGATGATTGATTTTCTTTGAAGAAGTGTCAGTTGTGAATGTGAATGTAGATGAGGCAGGATAACAGCAAGCAGTGATAAATAGAAAAAGAAAATGGTAGCATAAAAGAATATTACAGTGTAAGATATTTGAGAAAGATAAAGTGGTCTCAGAAGAAATATTGCAAACACAGCCCAGAAATTGTGGAAACAGGTTCAGTCCAAGGAGATAAAGCACCATTGGCAAGGTAGGATCACCTATGGTTGAAAGGTAAAGAAAGGCAATGGAATCGACAGAACAGAGTAATTGTGAGATGAATTGAAAGGCTGAAGCAGAGAAAGAGTATCCTACTTGTTCTGTGTTCGGCTTTATTTGTTTTTAAGTGATAATCCGGATTGTTGTGATTTGTTTTATATGTCGAGGACGAAAATTGTTTTTAGGTGATAATAATGTAACGTCGCTTATTTTCGGATCCTTTTTGGATCGTGTGTGTTGTGGTTGTGATGGCTGTTGTAAGGCTAGTGTGGTGTAGACGCGTGGTGTGTGTAGGTGTGGTGCACGTTAGGTCCCGAAATGAAATAGGACCTGCTGCAGTTGAGTAGGAGTTGGCGGCCAGGGGTGGTCGTTGACTTGTTGGCGTCCAGGTAAGTGGCCGTTGACTGCATGATCTTGGCGGCATTAGATGTGGACGTTTAGGGTGCCGGTTGTCCTTGGCGGCAAAGGGGTTGACGCCAACCTGAGAATTCTGCAGGTTATAGGGTCACCCGAGAGCAGGTTCTTCCCCTGGTTCTCTCTCCCTCTTGCCCCAGCTTCACGTTCCAGTGTTTCTAGAGCTTCCAACAGGTACTGAAGCATGCTTGGAGGACCGTGGAACGTGTGGCGGTGACGAATCGCGCGAGGAATCGCCGGTGCGAGGCGTGGTTCCCGTGGGAGTTTGCGGAGGGTTCGGTGTGAACCAGGAGATTGCGGGAGGTTTGAGCGTGTTCTGAGGTAGGGGATGAACCCTGTTAGCTTGTTAGAAACATTAAAACACGACTTAACCACTTGCATCAGTGTTTTTAATGTATTTTCGGATTAAATTGCACCGTGTGGGGTTAATGGGTGGTTTGGTGATTTTATGTAGTAAAGCATGCTGTTTTAGTTTAATTATAATGCATGGGAGTTAGAGGAACTATTTCCTCCTATCTTCTTGATGATTTCGGGATCAGGAATGCATGTGGGATCGGTTAGGGTTTCTGCAGGGAAAGAGCTGAAGAACTTGGCGTCAACATCGCTTGTCGCCAAGCTCATCAGCCGAGATATAAACGGCTAGATCGTTTGCCGTCTACTTCTTATAAGCGGCAGTCGATGTTGCCGCCAACTTGTGCATGTATTCATGCAGTGTGGTTTACGTAGCTTTTCTAGTTATGAATATTGTGTGTTTGTGTGTGCATGGCGATGACCGGTGTGAGCCAGTGCACTTGTTATGCTCTTGGAGCATACTGCTCATGTAATAGGCATGCTTTACGTGAATGATGTGTGATGTACGTAATTGCTTTATGCAATATGTGTGGTGCGTTGGCACCCGTGGCACTCTTGGAGTGCGTTGTCCATGTGTTGGTCATGTGGTTTACGTGGAAGACATGTGGTACACCAACCAGGGTGTAATATACACGTGTTGTTTACGTGGTTTGAGTGCGTGTATACTACATACTTTGTTGGAATGTAATTCTTATGATTTGTCGTAGTAACTGGGCAGTGAGGTTCCTGTGTAAGCCTAGCCATGACTTTGTGGTGTTTGGGCAGTAAAGGTCCATACCGACCTAGCCCTGGTCCGTTGTTGTCTTTCGAATAATATTATATTGATTTATGTATTAAGTGGTGTGCGTTGCCACGGAGGTCACCTCATGACCAATGATAGGCAAGTTTGTGGTTCAGTTATGTGTTGGTGTAGGATAGCTTCGGGGTCACACGGTGACCGATGTTAAGCTAATCCTAACACTTGTATATTGTGAATTATAAGTAAAGGTTATATGTGTTAGTACCGTGGTTTGAGCTTGCCGAGTGTGGTGGTCCGGCGCCTATTCCAGAATGCCTCTCTAGTCGGGTACCCCAGGTTCTTTGTGAGCCAGACACGTGTGTTTGTTGTGCTCGAGGTTTTGTCCCGGTACTTGTGTTGTATCGTTGAGGTCTGTGTCGTCTTCCTGGACACCCTCACTCTTGTGTTTGAGTTGTACGTCCGGCTGAGGGAAAGACGGCAGTGGGGTAGTGACTTCCCAGAGTTTGTTCTTTAGTCGCTTGTAGCGTGCTCGTAGTTGGGGGTACAGACACCAGTAGATGTCACTGGTCCCCAGCTAGTCCTATTTTCCAGTGCCTCACTTTAGAGTGCTCTGGCCAGAGACTCTAGAGGTGCCAGGCATGGGCCTGTAGCTGTGTGTCTGCAGGTGTGGTGTTGGTTGGTCTCTACAGTTGTTTGACTTCTTCCTTGTGGAGCGGCAGTTGGACCTTTCGTCCGTGACTGCGAGGCTGAGAGGTAGTTCTTGTGTTGTGTTGTCCGGGTTGGATATTGGCCTGATCAGCCAGTAGTCCGTTCCCGTGTGGTGGTGTCGTTCCCTTTCGACTCGTGCTTTGCTACTTGTCGTGGTTCGTGTGTTTGTGACTCGTGGTCGAGGTTTAACCAGTTCGAGGTGTGCCCTGGTGTTGGCACAATTGTGATTGAGTTGTGGTTTGTGTGACTTGCCGGTTGAGGTTTTACTTGTAATATTGTGCTTAAATAAAGGTACAATATAATTGTGGTCCAGTATAGTGTTTACCACCTTCCTGTACCCTTTGTTCGGGTGTTTGTGTTGTGGTACCTCAGAGTAGCAGGTACATGTTCCCTTTGTGGGTTACTTTGTAGTTTTGTGGTGGTACATTGTGTACCAACCTTCTTAGGTTCTCGTGTGTGGTGGAGGTCTTGTGGTTTGACCTGCCACTTGTTGTATCCTAACTGTTTTAAGTAGATCTTGGTTTATATTTTATTGTGGATTAATTTGTGATTATTAATTACGTTACCTTTGTGGGTATTTTGCCGATGAGGCTTGTGGCTTAGGCTTATTGTGGTTTAGTAGAGCTATGCTCCGTGGAGGCCGTGTGAGACCTTCCACTTGTTGAGTTTTACTCTTCTTGGGTATGATTCCAATTATAGTTTTAGTGTGTTATGGATTGGCTTCGTGGTAGCCAGTTCTGTTACCTTTTATGTAGTATCCGATGTAGAGTGGTTTGGAGTATAAAGGACCAGCTCTTTGTTAGCAGTCCTATTATTCAAGTGCTTGAGGTTTGCCTGTGAAGCTTGCAGCTTAGACAGTGACCTGCCTTTGTGCCTTATAGTTTAGGCAACCAGTTGTTGTAGCAGTGTGCCAGTGAGACTGTGGTTTAGGCACTTTAGTAGTGGGGCTGACTAATGATTTTATGTTAGTCCTGTAGTCCTACTTTTCTTTTGAGAACGTTATGTTATCATCATGAGTATGTTTAATTGTTATTTATTGTCATGATGTGAGCATGAAATGGTTTGGCTATTGATGTTGCCAGTGAGACCCGTTGGGGTTGAGGTGTTTGTGGTTACGGTGTTGTTTTGGGTAGCCCCTACTGAGCCAGTGACTTGTTGAGGCTCACTCCCCTACAGTTCTTTTCAGGGCTTGCCGTGTGTTTGGCTTGCAGCGGCGTTGTGTCAGACTTGTATCACCAGCAGTTGTTTAGTAGTTAGTGTTGTGTGAGCTTGTGCTCCCTTGGGGTATGCCCCAGGTAGTTGTACTTTCTTTTAAATTGGACATGTATTAATGTAATGGGACAGTTGTACAAATTTGTGAACAAATATGAGCACATGTACTTTATTGTGTCTTATATTCTTGTGGTTTGTCTTTTATACTCTTACTGGACACGTGTGTGAGATATCCCTTGCGAGACTTCGGTCCGTTCGCGGGAGGCGGATCTGGATATGGAGCCTTATTGGGCATAAATACCTCGATCCGTCACACTCGGGGTTTGCATTTCTAAGTTGCTTGCTGAGTCTATTGCATAGACTCACCCTTACTAACATTTTAGGAAGAGTCAGAGACTTAATAGCCAAGGAGTTAGCGAGATCCGACGTGGAGCGTGAAGAGTAGATTGATGATTTATACTTTATTTCTTAGTACGTGATGCTATTATATATGGGCTTTTGGTTTATTGTACTTGGAAACTGGTGATCTTTAGTGGATGTTATGCTATGTTATTTCTTTTCTTGGACTATATAGACAGTGGTATGTGGATTATAAAGTTGATGGAATAAGAGTTATTTATTTTCCGCTGTAATATTCCTTTCTATTTGTGTATATCTCAGCCTATGTGACTATCGTTGGGGTTTTCTCCCCTGTAGCGACTTGCTCTTGTCCGACGTGGGTTGGTATAACCGTACTGGGTGGATGTGGGCCGTTACATGTTCCGTTGCACGGAACCCCAGTTTCTATCATTTCTGACAGAGATCCGAGGTTCACTTCAGGGTTTTGGCCCAGTTTGTAGAGGGCTCTTGGCACAGAGTTGAGGTTGAGTTCAGCGTGCCACCCGCAGACATATGGCCAATCAGAGAGGACTATTCATACCTTGGAATACATGCTGAGAGCTTGTTGTTTGGACTGGGGTGGCACATGGGAGTTGCACTTTCAGATGGTAGAGTTTGCGTATAACAATAGCTATCACTCTAGTATTGGAATGGAACCATATGAGGCCTTGTATGGTCGGCCGTGCATGTAGCAACCCGGTATTTTTAATAAATAAATAATCTGAAAAAAAATTAAAGAAAAATGAATTAATTAAAACTCATTAAACAAAAAGAAGTAATGGGCTTTGCTAAATGGATCATGTAAAGGTTATTAGGCCAAAATAGGGATTTTTAAAAGATGAATAATAGAATAATACCCTAAATTCGTATCTTAAATATTTCCTAAAAAGAAAAAAGCTATTAAATCATTAAAATAGCTAATATGTGTTGGAATTGGACTCCTAACCCTGCCCAAAATGGCTAGGTATGAATTTGCAACCCAACCTAACCCAATTAGGAGGTGGAAAGCTTGGAAGGTTGAAAGAAATTAGGAAACTCAGAATTAAATAGGAATTAGAGTCATAGTAGGAATTAGAAATAAAGGAAGCTTAAATACCCCCCAACCTCTCCATGGCCGGCCCTAATGTGTTGCTGAGGCTTGCTGGACGTGGAGGAGAGGCCAAAGGAAGGGAGAATTCGTGGGGAGAAGGATTGCTCAAGATCTACAACCCACACTTTGAGTTTTAAGCCCTAGAAGACAAATCGACCCAAAGGTAGGCATTCTCACAAGCTAAACCAATTAATCTCGTCTGTAGGATGTTCCAAACATCAGGAACAAAAGCCCTCTAATTTCTCTAATTTTCATCGACCCTATCCTTTGATTTTTATTTTTGAAGTTCTGCTATTATCTTGACCCCGACCCATCTTATTTAATTTAGATCTCTATGTACTCTTAATCTCATGCCACGAAATTTTAACTGGAGATACTGTTTGTTGTCAGGAATATTTTGCCACCAAAATCCCCAATTTTCATTCAGTATCCTACTAGAATAAATTCTTTTTCCTTCACTGTATGTTGTTATGTGATCTTCGTACATGAACTTGTTTAAAACTTGTCAAGATCATGACTATTTTCAAATTCCTAATTACTGTGTATACTCTCGCATGTCTAGTTTAGTTTAAGAGTGATTTCGTGATTTTTCATCAACTACACACCGAGATCTTTATTTTTGAAAGACCCTGTATCAAAACCTTGAAAGCCTGCACCGCAATCCAAGGCAAACCCTTTTCCCGCTCGAACTCAGGCGTAGAACGTGAGAATGCGATGGCCTGATAGGCCGCATTCTCAGGGGCTGATAGCGACCATCAACCTGTCGCATTCTGAACGCGACAGGAACTAGCGCCACGTTCTGGCCATCTGTCCTGACCGACCCGTCGGGACCTTTGAAAGACCCTGTCGTGTTCTAGATGTACCCTATCGCGATCCTTACAGGGGTATGTCGCCTTCTAGATTTTTGCACCTAAACCCTAGATTTTTGGTGTTCTTGTCTTTCTACAGTGATTATACCTTTTGTTAACAGTCTTAAACGCAGCGAATAAAGATGCCATAATGTGAATATGTATTGATTAATTTAAAAGACACACACATGATCTTTTCATATCCACGATTCTTTCATCATATGCACATACTTGTAACCATCCAATATGACTTGACTTGACATGGAAATATCTCATAATATATCTGGAAATTTACTTCAATGATACAATCTAATTGCCCTATTTTTATTGAACTTGTCTTCGTTTCTGGCAATGTTTTGGAAATACCGTTACCGACGCCCCACTGTTCTAGAATTCCTCTGGAACGTCGAGCACTTGTTTCTATATACACTTTCTCTTGACTTGGACAAACTCTCCATCGGATATTCCTTCCGCCGGACTAGTGAATCCTTATTCAAGGCCTCTGTAAGACTCCTCTGTCCATGGATTCCCACATGGCGGACGAGTTGGTTGTACCCTAACACCTATGACACCCTTAGGGATCAATATGATCCAAACGGATTTTAGAAGCTTTCTCTTATCTTGAATCACGCCGGACCTCTGGACTTGTGCATAACATGGCTAGTGGAAGGGTAGTGAATTCCACCTGACTGCCAACACCAATGGCGTGTGTTGTGCAACTGTTACTTTCGCCCGTTTACTTGACGTTTCATATGCAATGACCTGTAGTTCTCATCTATACTCTACTCACTCATCTATTCACGTTCTCTATACACTAGTCTATTCGTCTAGTACTCTCATCTATTTCTTGGTACTCTCTATTGGTCATTGACTGATTATCTAAAGATAAACAATATAACTAATGTCCGGTAATGTATAAAGGGCCCGGTCTGTTCCTGGGAAGTGCACCCAAAAGTGCTAGTGCCCGCAGGAATTAATTGACCAAGTGTTTGGCATTACACTCAAGTGCTATCTATCTCGACTATCTAAATGACAATCAAAGTGCTATACTATACTCGTTGTGCTATTACTATACATTGTGCTATTTGTGCTATGGCAATCTTGCTCTGTGTTATATTTGGAAACTTGTGCTATTTTCAATCACATGCTATTGTGCTATCTCTTGAGTTACTTGACTCTCTTTCTCTATCATGTAGTGACTCTGCTTTTAATACATTAATCATGTAAAGCATGCATGATCATGAGATTTAAGTCCTACTAGGCATTATCGCTCACCCTGCGTTATTTGTCATGTGTTCTCAGGTGAGACCGAAGATGATACTTACACTCAAGAGGACGGGAATGACTAGAAGTGAAGTCAAGAGTACCCTAACATCTTAGTTTTATGTTAGAGTCTTAGTTTAGTCTTTTACCTTTATTCAATGTAATTGGCCCCTATAAATCGGCTCTGATATTAGTGGTTGTAATAGACATTTGAGGATTTATTAATGAAATGTATTTGTTTTAGCGTTATTCTTGTCTAATGGTTTGATGTCTATTACACGCTCTGTACCCATTTACTTGCAACTGTCTCACGTTCTAATATTCTGCGTTAGGGTGTGATAGTGCAGGACACCACTTCACTGGTTTGAGGTGGATGAGAGGGAGCTCTTGAGACCAGAGATGGTATAGTAGTGTGCAGATACAGTCAGTTTAGTCAGGCAGATGTTGCAGGCAGCACAGAGCAGACAAAAGAGTTATGCAGATGTTCACAGGAGGCCGTTGCAGTTTGAGATAGGAGACCTCGTGTTCTTACGGGTCTCTCTGACCAAGGGAGTTATGAGGTTTGGTAAGAAGGGGCAGCCTAGTCCAAGGTATATTGGGCCTTTTCCCATCTCAGAGAGGATCGGGAGGTCGCGTACATGTTGAGTCTTCCAGCAGAGTTAGTAGCAGTGCACAGTGTTTTCCACGTTTTGTAGCTGAGGAGGTACATTGCAGATCCGCCACATGTGTTGAACTACTCGTAGATTGAGGTTACACCAGACATGTCAGTGCCAGAGTACCCAATCAGAGTTGAGGACCGCAGAGTGCAGCAATTAGGCAGGAGGCAGATTCTGCTCGTCAAGATTTTTTGGGAGAACCGCATTGGTGGTGAGGCTACTTCAGAGCGTGAGGACGAGATGAGGGAATAGTTCCCGTACTTGTTTGAATGATTGGTTAGTTGTTTCTCTTACTGCTTTCTCTTTGGAGATCGAGTTTTCTTCGATTTCGAGGATGAAATCTCTTAACAGGCGAAGGATTTATGGTCCAACTCTCTTTAGGCCTTGGTCCCGTCCTTAGGGTTGCGACGGACCTACTGGTCGCGACAGTGTCGCGACAGCAGGTGTAACGACCCCGAGAACCCGATCCTCGGCCCAAGCCAAGGACCCATTTTTCGCAGTCACTGCCCATGGATCTAAGGACCTAGAAGGGCTATAACACAAGTCTAATAGAATATGTAAAGGAAATAAACATCAACTACTGAACTAGGAGCACACACGCGGAAGCAGAAGGAAGAGTGAGACCGTAGCGTATCGCTCTAGGTACAGTCCCAACACAAAATGAGTACAAGTAAAGAAGGGAAGAATAGAGCCCTTAGGGGCATACCCCGAGGGTGAAGGGGGATACCACTGCTAGCTATGGGGATGATGACTACCGCCCCGCCTCCTCCGCCTGGCGCACGCCCTGCCATTTTTGAGAAGTCTCACCTGGAAAAGAGGGATGATCTTCACAACAGAAGCTCAGTAGGTACTACCAATCTCCTACTGGCTCTAACAGGCAGGAAAGAATATATATAATCAAAGTAAATGACAGCAGTTATATATATATATTCTAGGCTACACAGAAAAGTGCAGAAGCAAAGCTAGTAAACTAGCGACGGTATGGAAAGTGTAACACGCCACTTAGACCCGGTCCAGTTATACCAACTCTCATCGAGTCTAAGAGATGTGCTACATAGGGAACACACCCCGACATATATCAAATGTAGGTTGATTCATTTACAAAGAAATAATAATGCAGCAAAAATAAAGCACAATTCATCAACTTTAATAATCAAGTCCATAGTCCATCAAATAAGTCCACAATGCTATATAGTTTAATTACAATGTTCATAACATAAGAAAGTCCTCACATACAAATATCTCTCAATCATACAATCACAATCAATCCTCTCGCTCTGAATCCGATCCCACTACTAAAGCCTCTGGATCTGCTGTCTCACCTGAAATGTTAAGCAAGTATGAGTCTACAACGAAGACTCAGCAATCGACCCAAAAATGAATTACCAATCTAACATATACATAATGGTTTCAAACATGTTATTGTATATAGAATTCAGCAACCATACTACTTGCAATATATATACATTATCATCCACATCTTAAGTCAAAAGTGAGTACAATTGCTACTAGAGTAAAGCATGAGTTTAAGACATGATCTTAACTTAACAATATTTATCTTTGCTAAAAGGTTTCAGATCTGATCATGATGATATGAATTCAAGTATTAACATGGCACATTTATTATACATGATTCCAAGTGTTTGCATATTAAGCATCATTACAAAACATTCACCCGAATGAAATAAAACAAGCATCATATGCAATCTTTATAGAGCTGAAAACAAACTTTGTTCATAACATATACATATGTACAAATGTTTTGCCAAGACACAGCCCAAACCACCCATTAGAAGTTAGATAGACATGTGAACATATCACCTAGGCAATTAGTGATAGAGTCTTGGTTATTGCGCAATACCGGGGGAAGCTCTCCCCACCTTCACTAGTGGTACTTGTCCACCTCCAGGATTTCTTCCCGTGCCCTCGAAAACATATAGCAATTAGTGGGTCTTTTGAAATTTATCAATTAATGCCTGTTCACTAAAAACGTTCACAAAGAAATACACTTTGAAGATTGTTAGTGTTAGTAAAGAAAAACAACAAACACAAAGAGGACAATCACACAACACCAGAAGTATCCTGGTTCGGACCTCCTTTCCACAGAGTCTACGTCCAGTCCTTGAGCAACAACTCAGGATTTTACTAACTAGAGTACAGTCCCCCTATGGACACTACAACACCCAGCTCAGCTGGTCTTCTCTTCACAACCAGAAGAGGAACAACACCCTGGATACCCCACCAGGTCTTCCTTCACACCAGAAGGTCACACACACACCCTGGATACCACCAGGTCTTCCTTCACACCCGAAGGACACACACACACCTTGGATACCACCAGGTCTTCCTTCACACACGAAGGGCACACACACACCCTGGATACCACCAGGTCTTCCTTCACACACGAAGGGTACAAGCACAGAAGCAAGTAAGCAGGAGATTAAGCCCCTAGATCAAGCTTTGACTAGCTAAGATCTGAAGCTAGGGACTGAGAGAAATGAGATCTACTAACACAAGCTCACTCTCAGAACCAAGCAAGCTCTCTCGAAAATCTACAAACAATGCAGAGAGCAAAGAGCTAATCTAATGGAATGAGGCTTGGCTCTTTCTTGAGAACTCCCAGAAGACTTGATGATCAGAGTGATTTCTATGACTGTCGTTCTCTGTCTATTTCTTGCTTTCTTCTGAAGCTTCATTCTTCAATATATAGCTTCAATTTAAAATCTGAACGTTGAAGTATCCATTGCCTCTAGCTTTTGGTGGACGTTAGACTGAATGGTCCTTGGAAGCTTCCAGTCAACAGTCTTTTATCCATTTGTGCACATAAAGAGATAGGATCTTTTGAACTGTCCTTTGGCTACTACAGGGTCCAATGTTGAATGACGAATGGTTGTCAGAGACCTGCATATATTAAATGCTAAAACAGTAGACAGCGAAGCTGTCTCTTGTTGTCAGACATCGTTGGTGTGAGTATTCACCAAAGTAGTAATGCTATTTTGCTGTTCTGAAAGATGCATAAAGAGTAAGCATAATAATGGGCGATATCATCTACATGCATGCAGAGATACGTTCAGTCTTCATTAAATGCACAGATGTCAGAAAGATATGTACGAAGACTTTGACTATTCAACGCTGTTAAATATCAAGTCGTTATAAACATAAAATTGATGCATCCATGACTTATGAAATTGTTATGCACTAACCACCAAATCGTTGTGACTTAGCATCAAATCGTTACGTTTCTACAAAAGAATCGTTATGATCAAGACGATATAATCAAATCGTTATGAGTTACAAGAAAATCGTTGTGATCAATAAAGAAATCGTTGTGTTCATTAAGGAAATCTTTATGAACACTTAAGAAATCGTTGCGCAAAGCAAATCGTTATGAGTTCTAAAGAAGTCGATGCACGAAGCAAATCGATATGAGCTCTAAAGAAGTCGATGCGTGAAGCAAATCGTTATGAGCTCTAAAGAAATCGATGTGATGGCTTAAGGAATCGTTGCGATGAGCAAATCGTTACGAAGTCTTAAGAAATCGATGTGATGACTTAAGGAATCGTTGCGATGAGTAAATCGTTACGAAGTCTTAAGAAATCGATGCGATGACTTAAGGAATCGTTGTGATGAGCAAATCGTTATGAAGTCTTAAAAAATCGAGGCGATGATTTAAGGAATCGTTGCGATGAGCAAATCATTACGAAGTCTTAAGAAATCGATGTGATGACTTAAGGAATCGTTATGATGTGAAAATCGTTACGAAATGTTAAGAAATCGATGCGATGACTTAAGGAATCGTTATGGGAACGATTTGTTTGTAAACAAACGATGTTTCTTTCTTATAAAGAAATCGTTAAGATACTTATGAAATCGTTATGTTATAGTCCTATTGAAATCGATATACACTAAGGAAATCGTTCTGATTTTCAACAGAAGTCGATGTGGGTTTAGAGAAATTACTTACCTGGCATTGATATTTCTACAGAAGTACCAATACTTACCAGATAGGCTTGATTTTCCTTGAGGTATGTCCTGTGCTCAAAACTTAGGAAATATGTGTTAATAAACTTGAAATGGTTTTGTTAATCACCAAAATAAATATGTAATGAATTGACATTTCATGGGGATAGACTGATCATCAATCTCCCCCTTTTTGGTGATGACAAAACTTAACAAAAGTATGAATAAAAATCTAGATATGTGCAGAATGTATTTCAAAAATGCTAAATATTTTTCTCCCCCTTTTTGTCATTAAGCAAAAAGATAAGCAGAGACAAAGAAGAAGAGAAAAGATTGAAGGGCACCCAAACAAAATGTATTGATTAATTCTGAGGAGGTACAGGTAGATAATAAGCAGTAGACAAAAGAGAGGCAAAATGAGAAATGGTTTCCCATGCCTGTTCTTCCTGCTCTTCAAAAGACAACTTGAACACTCCAGGAGCTAAAGAGTAGGTTGGTCCCATGGAGGGAGCCATCCTGCGGAGATGAAGGGTTAACTGCTGGTCAAGGAAATCAGCATAGGAGCCCATATCCATGGACATCTTGAGAAAGAGGACTGTCCCAAAGCTGGCACAAGCAAGGAACTGATCCATAGAGATAGGGTAGTAGTTTTGCTTCTGCCTCAGGGCTTGGCGCATGGCTACAAAAACCTTGTACCTTTCAACCCAAGTCTTGAAGGGATTATTTACGAGGTGAATGGAGTTCATGTCCAAAAAGGTAGCTGGAGAAACTTGAGGTTTACCTTCCCTGGCTTGAGCTTCATTCAGATCAGACAACTCTTGAGCAGAAAGGGGGTAAAATCTGGTCCATTCTGAGGAAGCCAACTGCTCACATTCTGACAGGATGGGTGCAAGAACCTCAGCACTGACATGGCCCTGGTGATATTCTCGAAAGAGAAATCTATGAAATGCAACCAGAAAGCCTTTCTGTACCTTAATTCTTCCCATAACCCTGGCAAAATGTTCAAAAATGATAGACCCAACAGAGGATTCCATGACTAGGAAGTGAATTTGGGGAAGAGAGATTTCCTCTGGCAGTTGAAGGGAAGCAAAATCAATTTGGACTGCTTCAGTGTGGGCTACAGCTGTAGTAAGAGCTGTGATTGCCTGCTTGAACTGGCCCAACTGAACTTCTGGAAGATGATGGACATATCTAAAATTGTTGAACAGCAGGAAGTGCCTGACCATCTTGATCTCCGTCTGAATGAATGGGCCCCAAGAATGTTTATGGTGGATTTGGAACCATTCTGATAAGGTCATGGAATGGTCCCTTGGAGGGAATCTGGCAGATCTAGCTAGAAGAAATTTGTTATAGAGCTCTTTGTGTCCCCTGGCCCATTGCTCTTCAGACTTGGAGTGAGCAACAGAGAAAAGTTTAGATTGTTTAGTTTTAGATAGAGGAGTATAGGGTAGAACAACATTTAAATGGTCTGTAAGATTGAGGAAGGGAAGGTTGATGATGGTGGCAAAAACAACCTTCTGAAGATATTCTCTATACAGTGGTTTATTTTTGTTGTCCACTATGAGAGAAAACCACAGAGGGGGATATTTAGGGTCAGAGGAAAGGGAGGAAGTGGATGAAATTTTCCTCTTTTTAGGAGCAGAACTAGAAGAGTCTGCCCTATGAATATGATCCCCAACTTTCAGTACAGACCTAAGAATGGCTTCTTCAAACTCATCCTTTACTTTTTCAAGAAAAGGAGATTTAAGTTGAGCATTCTCAGGGATTATAGTAAGGAAAGAGGGCGGAGGAGAAGGATGAAGAAAAGAATCAGACAGAGAAAGGGGGTCATCTGCTAGTCCAGAGGAGGGACCAGAGGAAGAGGAGGCTCCAGCAGAGGATGCTGGAGGGATCTCGAAGATGGGTGGAGGTGGAAGAATATGTGTTGAAGATGCAGGAGAGGAAGTGGAGTGAGATGGAAAAGGTGTTGGTGAAGAGATGGGTCTAGGTTGAGGTTTGTTGAAAGTTTGAGGGGCAGGTGGAGCTGTAGAGGATGAAGGTGGTGATGGAGGAACTGGGGTTTGAGAGGAAGAAGGGGCTGGGGGCTAAGGAGCCATAACTTCTTCTTCAGCCACAGTCTGCACAGATTCTGACTCCATTGGCCCTGATGGCCCTTGCACCTGCTCTGCTGGCCCAGATGGCTCGGACTATCTAACCTCTGCTACTGCTACCGGCCCTGGTGGCCCTGACACTTGAACTGTTGACCCTGATGGTCCTGACTCCTACTTAGTTGGCCCTGAAGGCCTAGGAGAATCTGCTTCATTTCTCTGAGCTGCAGGAGGGGGAGACGGAGGAGGAGCTGGAGCTCCAACCGCCTTCAGGATCTCAGACAGCAAGGATTTCATACTCCCCATTTCCTTATTAAACCACTTCATTGCATTTCTAATCTGAGAAAATTCCTTGGAGGTTGATGCCTGGCACATTTTAATGGACTCCAAGTTAGACTGTACAGAGCACAAGGTCTTGCTTTGAGCATCCAACTGATTAAGGATAGGCTTCAGGTTTACCTTCCTCTGAATCTTCCTTGGCCTTCTGTGAGCAATTCTCTTTTCCTTGCTTTTATTTTCTGCTGGTTTTTCAACTTCAGCATGATCTATATTTTGCCTTTCATTTACAGGGACATCTTCAGTGTGTTCTCCCTGTGATGCTGCTTCTTTCTCAGTCTCTTGCTCCCCCTCAATGGGAGCATCTTCTACAATTCTTTCTTGCTCCCCCTGAATGGGAGCATCTTCCAACACAGAATCTTCTAGGTGGCCAGATGCCACAGCCTCTTCTATAGTGCTGCCATTACCTTCTGGAATAACTGGAGTGCTCTGAATGGAAACTAGGACATCTCGAAGCACTGAAGCTACCCTGGAAGAGGGTAGAGAATCATCTGATATTGATCTAATAGGAATAATGGTCTCAGGAGGAATGTCCTCGATTCTTCTATTAGTTTCCTCCATCATTGCCTCTGTAGGAGCTACTGAGGCTTCCACTGCACCTTCTCTTCCCATTCCTACTGCAGGTGAAGCTGATGCTTCTGGTACCTTTTCTGCTACCTTTGCAATTTCAGCTGGTGCTTCTGCTGCTGGTTCCTTTGGCTCTATTACTGCTGCTGCTGGTTCTGCTATATCAGCTGCTACTCCTTGCAGAGCTTCTTGGGCTTCACCGATTATGGTTTCACTCTCAGCCACATAGGTCTTGGTCCATACTCCATTGACGACTGAGAAACCACTTTTTCTTAGATTTCTGGACCTAATTGCTTGGCCCTATAATCACGGGATTGTGCTCCTCAAAAGTGTATGTATGGATAGGAAAACGTACCATGATCGCCACCAAGTAGTCGCCAAGGATGTATGGATGAAGGGACGGCTGACTACATTGGAAAGGAAAGGGAAGAGAGAAAGCATACCTGCTAACGCGACAAGATGGTCGTCGCTACGCTTGTACCTGAACGCGACGGGATGAACGGCGCCTTCTGGGTCGCAATAGCCTGATGGTCGCTTTCTTCTTCAGTGGATGGAGATTGAGGGTTCTGATCTTCCTACTCCTCAGCCGGCCGAGGGGCAAGAGCCTCACACTTTCCTTGTCTTCAGGTACCTGCCAAGGTCAAGCAAACGTAGAAAAACCCATTAGAAATTCGTGCATGAAAGATCTATTCAAGAAAAAACAAGTGAACATGCACTATATTGGGGGGAACTCACGTGGGTGGGGTTTTTAACCCCTTTGGGTGTTTAAGATAGGTGCGTGGTGTGTGTTCTAATGCAAATCTATGAATGAAGAGAAATAATGAAGAGAAAGGGAGAGAGAAAGTGTAGCCGGTGGGAAAATGCCCTGGGGGGCAGTTCCTAGTCGTCTGGAGAGGGAGCTCTCTTCTTCGGAGTTCGAGCTCTCTTGCAGGGGAAGAAGCAAATGCCAGCCTTGCTCAAAAAGACGGAGTATTGAGAGACTTATAGGTGATTATTCCTGGAAGGGCTGTGAGAGGAATAACGGGCAAGAGTCTGGGTTTAGGTATGTATGGCCGTGCATGGGCGATTGGAACTCGGAAAGGAGGCTTTAAGGAAGGTCTCCACGAGTTTTGGTAGGATTTGGACGCGATTTGGTTGACCAAAAGAGGGAATAACCATGTATGGCATGTGTCCAAGTCATGCTCGGAAAGGATTCCCTGCATGGGATCCAGAACGCGACGGGCCTCCAGTCGCTATCAGGGTGGCGACGCCTCGATACGTCGCCTTCCTTAGAAGGAAGGGTTCTTAAGTCATTTTTTGGTGATTTTTAGGGAATATAAAAGGCCAATTTAGGAACGTGATGTATCGAGGCGTCGCCTTTAGGAAAACGACAGGGAGGCTGTCGCCTTCAGGGCCTTTTCAGTATGCGGCCATGCAATGTGTCCGATCTCCATGCGCGGGCATTAGAATGACGTACGGTTCGAAATGCCGGACTCTTGACTCAGAGAGCTACAAAATGATGATGAAGAGAATTGATTTTGACCAGGAAGACCCCACCAGGGTGATGAAAGGATGTCATGATCAGAGAAAGCCAGCTTGGCGATGATGAGCCAACGTGGGGCATTGCTGATATGACAAGGAATTTACTAGACTTATGGTCAGAAATGGGTGTCTACAGATTGCCGCTCATTGATGCTTGCTTTGCAAATGAGTGTAGCGATAGTGGAGCGGTGACGACGTAGCGGAATGAAGCGAAATGAGCTGAAAAGCAGGCATCAAGGTAAAGAGACACCCATTCTGAAGGAATAAGCAGCGAGAACTCTCTGGCTAACTTCGAACACGGATAGGGACAGAACGCGAGGATGGTTCCAATTTGGGATGAATAAAGGTCAAAAGAAAAGAAATGATCAACCTCTTGATTCATGAGGTACCCTGGCTATCTTTAGCGTGCAGGTTTCGTTCATTAGGGGATTGGGGCTGCCCGGCGGGTCGATTCGACTCTGGCCTTCGAGCGATTCATGACTAATGAGCGGATCGGGGGGTAAAGGAATGACTGTTATAACGAATGGGGATGAGAGGAATCCTGAATAGGAACCATACTCACAAACTGGACCGAGCAGCTAGCACGAGGAAAACCTTCAAATTCGGAATGGAATGAAATTCTTGCCTTGGGGAATGAGGAACATCATTGGGAAGCTGGCTTTGACAAATCATGAAGAATGAAGCTCAAAGTCCTACATGATGCATGCTGGGCTAAAAGAAAAGAAATCATAAAACGAATGCAAAAAAGGGGAGAAAATAAAAAAATACCCAAGGATAATATTGCTAGACAATACGAGCAAGGGTCAAGACACTTCGCAACCCCGGCGTGCGACAGAATCCATCATCCCCGAGTCATACCAGCCAACGGCTTATCCAACGATTAGCAGTGTGCACCTAGATCATCCTTGTTTTTGGTGAAGGGGAACTCAGATCCCAGAACACACTGAGAACCAGCCGATCCTTGAGGTGATATAATAGCGTAGATATCATATAGTAATGCAGAGGGATTAGGGTTAGAAATACTTACCTGTACTTACCTGGCGAGCCGTCTCTTTTGATTTTCTAATTTTTTTTTGTATTTTTATGGATTTTCAAACAATCAAAGCAATAAGCATGATACAAATTGAAATGCACCAAGTGAAAAGCATTAAAGCATAAGTGCGACAGAGAAGCAATCAACAATGATTTGAAAGAAATGGGTGGGAGACTGCATACTGGTCAGAACGCGACAGAAGGTAGGTCACTACCCTTTTGATCAGAAGGCGATGCTTCCTGTGTCACCACCTGAAGGCGACATGTCGATGTGTCGCGACCACAGGATTTGTGGCCAGAGCTCAAACAGCAACCCGCAATTGACCTTTTTGACTCCCACTTGGACTCTTAGTGTTCTCTAATCAATGTCCCACTCCTATTAGTTCTTCTCTACCCTTTCCAACCATGAATAGGAGTCCTATGACTCTATAAATAGGGGATGAGAGGCTCCAAATTCGTAGCTCACTCTCTCTCTCTCTTCTTCTCTTCAAGTTTTGAAGCTTTCATGGCCATGAAGAGAGCTCCAAGTGAAGGATCGAAATGAATGTGTGGAAAAGATCTAGAAGGGGGGGGATGAATAGATCTTAGCCACTTTTGCGGAAGCTTAAGTAATTTGAAAACTATTTAAAATCAGAGGCAATGTTATCAGTGAAAAACTACAGATCTGATTAGATTTGAGTGAGTTGAAAAACTTAGATGTGAAGCAAGTTGATTAAGTGAATTAAAAACGGATCCTATGCAAGCATCTAGCGGATGAATCAATCAAACCACAGAAGACAAATGCACAAGGATTTTTAGGTGGTTCGGAAATCACCCAAGTGATTCCTACATCCACCCTCACAACCCGTGAGGCTTCACTAACACAACTGGGCTACACACCCAAAGGAGCCTAACAACTCCAACACTTCAGAGCATACAACTCACACAACCTCTAGAGCAAGACTACTCTAGAAACACAGAGCAAGACTGCTCAAACCAACCCTGAGCTTACAACTCAAACTGAGCTCGACGGCTCACAACACCTGAGCACAATGCTCACACTGAAACTGCTAGACACCAACTTAAGACTAAGATCCTCTAGCAACAGATCTAGTCGAAGTTTGAGAACTCTAAAGAGAGTTATGCAGAAGCACTTGCATAATCTCAAAAGATATCTCAGAAGAACAGAAGAAAAGGTAAATTGTATTGAAAGGCTTCGTTCTTCAGTGTACTCCCTTGTAGAAGCTTGAATTGGGAAGGAACTTGTGAAGCTTGAAGTCCAAGTCGATGCTCTGCAATCTGAGAAGTTGGATCTTCCTCGAATTCTTCACCAAAGAAGTCTTCTACAGGATCTACCTCCTTGGAATGCTTCAGAGAAGTCTTCAGGAATCAAATTCCAATTCGCACACCTTGAATTGGTGGGAATTGGTCTTCTGGAAGCACTTGGAGAGCAGGGGAAGGAGACACGAGCTCTTCTTGGCCGCCAGGAGCTTCTTGGAGGCTCTGAGAGAGTTGGGTCCTTTTTTTTCTTGTGAAGGCTGGCCGAAAAGACACTTTATATCATTAGGATTCCAAAGATACCCTTTTGGGGTACAAGGGAACGCATTCCTAGGAAGATTCTGATCGCCCTAGAAGGACACGTGGCAGCCATCAACTTTTAGAATGAAAAGTTTCCGTAGTGTGTCGACCTGCCCTGGTGGTAGTGTCGACACACTGTCCAGAATATGTAGAAGGCTGTTCTGGGAAGAAGGTCCCGTGTCGACCTGCTCTTGAGTGTGTCGACCTGCTGTCCCGAATCTGCAAACTGGCTGTTCTGGGAACTGGGTCTAGTGTCGACCTGCTCTGAGAGTGTGTCGACCTGCTGTCCCAATTCTTCAAACTGGCTGTTCTGGAAACGGGATCTAGTGTCGACCTGCTCTGAGAGTGTGTCGACCTGGGTAGGCTTGGTTTCTGAAAAACTGCCACTCGTGTCGACACACTCTTGACATGTGTCGACACAGTCTCAACATTTTTACACATTTTGCCTTTGAATCTGTGTTGATGTGTCGACACCATTGATGGGTGTGTCGACTCATCTTTTGCATAAAAATGTTTGTACCTGAAAAATAACACATATATCATTAGTTAAATGATTTGTCATGACCATAAATGATAAATGTGGTTTGAAAAATACTTTTTGAACATGAATTTCAGGTATGATGTTTTTGACATGTTTCAATTAAATTGCTTTAAGAACACCTCTTGTCATCATCAAAATAGGAGGGAAATGATATGAATTTGCATTCAACCCAACAATCTCCCCCTTTTTGATGATGGCAACATTAAATCCATATTTCAATGTGGTTTTGATGAAGTGTGATTTTAAGCAATTTTTGATTGTTTAAATTTTTGTTTTCCTTTTTGTTCATACTTGTCAAGGTCCTTTTGATGTTGTTCAGTAACAATTGATGATGTGTTTGTGAGATACAGTGTTACTTGAAATTAGAAATTTTGTGCACACAAGTCAAACAATTGGACAAGTATTCAAACACAAAGACAAAGATTTGCATTCACAATCACAATACTTTGCATTGAAGCCAAAACAACCATTTCATTTCATTCAAAAGATCATTGCAAAAATATTACATTCAAGTCATTCATTCTTCTCCCCCTTTGCCATTATCAAAACAAATGTACATTAGGTAGAAGATGGAGGAGGAGGAGGAATTGGAGCAAGAAGAAGTTCAATGTCTGACAGTCTTTGTCCATGAAGTTCAGGCTAGTCTTGATTTGATCTTGAATGGTTATCATTTTTGTGCTCAAAAGTGTTCCATTCGATCTGAATTTTCTAGCAAGGTGGCTTGAAGTCTGGTTAGATCAGCTGCACTGTGTTGTGAGGAAGATGATGAGTCAGCTGACCAACCAGGTCTCTGCATTATCTTGAACTCCTTGGTCAAATCTGTAATCTGCCTGTCAATGTGCTCATTGAAGTTCCTCATACTTTCTAAATCATCCACAAAATGAGCAAATGACAATCTGGTGCTGGAAATCTCATGCAATGTTTGCTTGGTGTTGAAGACATCTGCTTGGGAATTTGCCAAAATTCCCTGAAGCACAACTTCTAGCTTTTGGTGGTGCTCTTTCAGCTCAATATAGGAATCTCCCAGAGTGCCTATAAGTCTGTTAAATCTCTGAGCTGCATAATCTGAAGCTGCCTTCTGCTCAATAAATTTAGCTGACACTGTGTTCTCTAGTCTTTGAACTCTCAATTCAAATTGGTCTGACATTGATTGAATAGAGGAGTTCAATGTATCAAATTTAGCATTGAGGAAAGAGAACAATTCTGGTGGAATTGAGGACCCACCAGAAGAAGTGGAAGATTGGAATGTAGAGGGGAAATGTGGAGGTTCAAAAGTATGTGGCAAGGAAGAGGAAGGATCATCCTGAGGTGGAATAGGGGTTTCAAGCTGAATGCCACCTTCAGGAGTGATATGAGCTGGTCCTCATCCATTAGAGGCTGATCCTCTGGCAGTGAACTTGTTCCTCTTGAACTTGAGGCTGGCCTCATGATGTGAGGCTGACCCTCCTGATCTTGGTCTCCTTGAGCTGGAGGCTGTTCCTCTTGTGCTGGGGGCTGATCCCCTTGAACCTGAGGCTGGTCCTCCTGAGCTTGAGGGGCCTCAACCACAATTGGCCCTCTTCTAATTTGATTGCCTCCAATCTAAATCCCATAAACTTCTGGATATTCTTAAAAGTGTAGATGTTGACTTGGGAATAGATTGGGACTTTCATTTTCCAAGGGCACACCAAAGTGCTGGAACACTGAGGTCAGATGTGCTCCATAAGGAAGAGATCTCTTTAGGTCTGTCCTTGTTGTTTCAGCTATGATTTGATAGAGAATCACATGAGGTTGATCTTGATGTCTTTCACCATGCAATAGAGGATGAACCTCTGAATGTCTGTCAACCTATCCCTTCCACCACCTTGAGGGGTAATTATGGTGGTCAAAATGTGGTGGATGACCCTTAACACAGGTGGAAAGGTATTTGCATTGAACCTGGTTACATAGGTCTGTTTGGGATCTGATGCATCTGCAGGAAGGCCTGTCAAGATGGAGTAGGCTTCATGTAAATCAAATTCAAACTCATGGTAGTCTGCCCCTTCATCTGGTACTTTGAAAATGGAGGCAGCTACTGCAGTTGGCATGTCTATGGCTATTCCCTTGACTTTGGATTCATACCCTTCTTCTGTGCAGGTGAGGTTCTTGTAGAACTCTCTAACTAATCTTGGATAGCAGACTTGAAATTCAGAAATAAAGGGTATCCAAGATTGAAAGGAAAAGTAGGTTTGAATTTCAGGAAGGGAGTCTGCTAGTTGGATGTCTGAAAGGTCTAGTATTCTTGGCTTCAAAATCAACTTGGCTGCACTTACGATTCTGAGGGAATATCCTCTTGAGACTCAGAAGAAGAAGAGGAAGATGATTCCTCAGGATGGTCAGAGGAATCGCCCGAAATCTCTGGTCTAGGGTTTGAAACATTACCACCTCTGCCTGAAGTGGAGGTCCTGCCACGCTTGGAAGCCCTCAGAGGTGCAGAAGAAGAGGCAGGATCGTTTCTCCTCTTTTTCTTCTTTCCAACTGTTCAACTGGAACCTCTGCCGGAACTGGCCTTGAAGAGGCCCTTGATCTGGCGCCACGCCGGGGACCCAATTCCGGACCATGGTGCAAGGGGAGTGGAGTTTGGAGAGGAAATGGAAGAATGGAGAGATGATGAAGGTTGATGAGATTTAGAGAGAATTTGGGAGGAAATCTTGCCGGAAAGGAGTGGAAATGAGGCCGTCGGGTCGACCTGACGCCCAAAAAGAGATGCAGTGGTACACTGCCCCGCAGGAACAACAAGGGTTTAAGGTGAACCCAAAGGTTTGAAAAGGGTCTGGCAAGAAGGCAGTGTCGACACATGAGGAAGGGTGTGTCGACCTGACTGGGGTTGTGTGTCGACACGAGAGAGGATTGTGTCGACACAGCCTTTGAGAGAAATTTGAATCTTTGAGAGGAAATTTTTGAGAAATTTGGGGACATCTTTATAATGATAAATAATGAGAGGAATTATCATTTCAAGGATTTTAAGAGGCTTAAAAATTCATTTGTTGTATTTTGCAAAAATTCATCACAGTTCAAGTGTTTCAAACAATTTCCAACAGGATATTAGCATTCCAAGACTTGAATCAACAAAATGATAAATTGAGGGATATAATGTATTTAACAATCAACCAAAAACTACCATGTTTCTCAATTTTCAAGAATTAAAGAAGTCATCTAGACTAAATACAGTTGTGTTGAAAGTAAAACACAAACTTAAAGAACAACTTGATGAAGGAGGAAGATGATTCTTTCTAAACAAATCTCCAATAATTTTCATATTTTTGTTCTTTTAACAAACTATCAAATGATATAAATCTCTTTCACTCAAGTACTAGTGCTTTTTACACACCATAGTCCCTGGATACTTAAGATTTAGTCATTGTCAAGTCTCAAAGGGGTAAATGATGACCTTTTGACATGAAAATATACGTTTTGTAGACGCCAATATTTCCAGTTACTCAGTCATCATCAAAAAGCATAGCACATAATTGCTTAAATTTTGAAGTTATTTTCAATTTGGATCCCCTTTGAACAGAGTTAGCAATAATGCCTCATGACATACATAGCACTTCATTCATTGTGAAGGTGTGCAGTTTCTCAGCACAGATGCCATTGCTCTGTTGGATTTTACAAGATTTTGGAGAGTTTGTGAGATAGAATTCAAATACATCCAGTCATCAGTTGCAAACAAGGAAATGTTTTAAGTTCAAGGCACAAATTGTCATTTAGTTTAGGAAGAGATCTGAATTTTGTGGATTGAGAGACATAGTTGAAGGTTGATTAGTAAAATATAATAAATCACTCAAGGTTCATTTTGTGACTCTAGACTTTAGAATGAGGACATCATGCAGGGAATTGATGAAATGCAAGAAAGGTTTTGAATTTTGCAAAAAGATGACTTGTGAATTTTCTAGCTCCCCCTGAGATGATGATTTCAACCATTTTCATCAAAATAAAGATATGCATTTTTGAAATCAGAAAGAGATTTTCTTCTTGGACAACAAGAACTTCTCCTCAACAATTGCATATTCATTTCTTGGTACTTGGCGGAGATAAGCTCTCACGCATAGTGAAAGTGTCCAGACAAGCCTAACTGTCCTTCTTCAAATCACCATTTGATATACCAAGTAACTTCAATGCAATAAGAGTTGAAGAATTCATTGCCAAAAGGAAATGGAAGTGAAAACTGTGCAAGTTTTGAAATCAGAAAAGAAATTCTCTTTGAACAATAAAAGCTCCCCCTCAACTATTGCATATTAACTTCTTAGTACTTGGCGGAGATATGTTCTCACGCATAGTGAAAGTGTCCAGACAAGCATAACTTGTCCTTCTCCAAATCACTATTTGATATACCAAGAAGTTTCAACACAATCAGAAGTGAGAATTTATTGTAAAAAGGGAAATGGAATTGAAAGTGAGAGAGATATGAACAATTTAGCTTGAGGAAGCAAGGAGTTATGAAATGCAAAGAACTCCCCCTTAGACAATGCATAGCACTCAACCCAAACCTTAAGAGAGATCAAGAAGGTGGACATTTATAAAGACCAAGTTCTCCCCTTACTGATGAAAATCTGTTTTCAGGAAGGGGTTTTGTGAATATGTCTGCAATTTGTTTTTCAGTTTCAATAAAATGGAGTTCAATAGATTTCTTTGCAACCTCATCTCTCAAGAAATGATGCCTAATGACAATGTGTTTTGTTCTGGAGTGCTGAATGGGGTTTTTAGACAAATTTATGGCACTAGTGTTATCACATAGGATGGGTACACACCCTAAATCTTGGTTGTAATCAAGAAGTTGATGTTTCACCCAGAGAATCTGAGTTCCACATCTACCTGCAGCAACATACTCAGCCTCTGCTGTTGACAGAGCAACTGAATGTTGCTTCTTAGAAGCCCAAGAAATAAGGCACCCACCTAGAAATACACACAAGCCACTTGTGCTTTTTCTATCTAACTTACACCCAGCATAATCAGCATCACAATAGGCAAACAATTCTAACTTGCAACCAGCAGGATACCAAATTCCTAAGTCACATGTTCCAACAAGATATTTAAAAATTCTTTTCACAGCAAGCATATGACTTTCTTTAGGATTAGATTGGAATCTAGCACATAAGCACACACAAAACTGAATGTCAGGTCTAGAAGTAGTAAGGTAGAGCAGAGAGCCAATCATACCTCTGTAGGTCTTTGGATCAACTGACTTACCAGATGGGTCTTCTTCTAGCTTAGCATTTATTGCAATGGGTGTGCTTGAGTGTTTGAGGTTCTGAAAGTCAAACCTTTTCAGTAGCTCCTTGACATATTTGGTTTGACTGATGAAGATTCCTTCATGTGTTTGGTTCACCTGCAATCCCAAAAAGAATGTTAAATCTCCCATTAAGCTCATTTCAAATTCATTCTTCATTTGATTTGAAAATTCAGTGCAAAGGCCTTTATTAGTTGATCCAAATATTATGTCATCAACATAAATTTGGACAACAATTATTTGATTTTTTACTGTTTTTGTGAACAATGTTTGATCAACATTACCTCTGGAATATCCTTTCTCAAGTAAAAAGGAACTCAAACGATCATACCAAGCTCTTGGAGCTTGTTTAAGACCATAGAGTGCCTTATTAAGCTTGAAAACATGGTTAGGATATTTTTCATTTTCAAATCCAGGAGGTTGTTCAACAAAAACATTTTCCTTTATATATCCATTTAGAAATGCACTTTTGACATCCATTTGAAAGACTTTGAATTTCATGGAGGATGCAAAAGCAAGGAAAATTCTCACAGCTTCTAGTCTAGCTACAGGGGCATAAGATTCTTCAAAGTCAATTCCAAATTCTTGGTTATACCCCTTTGCAACTAGCCTAGCTTTGTTTCTTATTACTTGACCAGCTTCATTCAATTTATTTCTGAAAACCCATCTAGTGCCAATCACAGTTTGGTCACTAGGTCTACGCACTAATTCCCACACTTGATTTCTTTCAAATTGATGAAGTTCATCATGCATAGCATTAATCCAATCAGAACTGGATAAGGCTTCATCAATTGACTTGGGTTCAATTTAGGAAATTAGAGCTAGTGAGTCTTCTTTAATGTTTTGCAAGAAAGATGATCTAGTCCTAACTCTATCATTTAAGTTGCCAACTACACTGTCTAATGGGTGATCTCTTAGAAAACGAGGTTCAGAAATTACCTGTTGAGAAGTGCCACTTCTGGAGCAATATTACCTGAACCACTTGAAGATGGTGAGTTGTTGTTCAGGTTCTCTTCAATGTTGTTAATCTCCTCAACGGTTGGTGAAGAGTCCACAATGAGGTCATCCTCTTCATTGTCTTGTTTTTCCCTGCAAGATTTAGAATCATTAGTGGAAAAGGAATTTTCATCAAAAATAACATGTGGTGATTCTTCAACAGTTTTGGTTTTCAATATGTACACTTTGAAAGCCCTTGACACTTCTGAATAGCCAAGGAAGATAGCTTCCTGACTCTTAGCATCAAACTTGTCAAGGTTTTCTTTGTTGTTATTGTGTACAAAACACTTGCACCCAAAAGTTTTGAAGTAAGCAACAGTTGGCTTTTTGTTTTTCAACAATTCATAGGGGGTTTTTCTGATCTTTGGTCTGACCAAGGCTCTGTTTAGGATGTGATTGGCTGTGTTAACAGCTTCAGCCCAGAAGGATTTGGGCAGATTACTCCCTAAGAGCATGGATCTAGCCATTTCCACAAGAGTTCTATTCTTTCTTTCCACAACTCCATTTTGTTCTGGAGTTCTAGGTGAAGAAAACTTGTGAAATATTTGCAATTCAGCACATAGATCAGAAAAGGATGTGTTATCAAATTCACCCCCATGATCAGTTAAAATATTTTTAATTTTAAATGGATAAGTTGTTAAGATAGTGGTACAGAAATTCCTGAATTCAAGGCATGCATCACTTTTGTGGGATAGAAAAATAACCCAGGTAAATCTAGTAAAGTCATCAATGATTACAAACCCATATCTCTTGCCACTTAGGCTTAGAACTCTTGTTGGCCCAAAGAGGTCCATGTGAAGAAGTTCTAGTGGCTTAGATGTGAGTACTTCATTGAAGGCTTTAAAGGATTTCCTAGTTTGTTTTCCTTTAGCACAGATCCCACAAATTTGACCTTCAACACTAGAAAAAGATTCAGGAAGACCTTTAACCAGATTCAATCTTAACAACTTATTCAAAGTTCTGAAACTTGCATGGCCAAGTCTTTTGTGCCAAGTCCATGCAATTTCATCTTTATTTGCAACAAAACAAAGATTTTCAGAAAAGTTTTTATTAAGGTTGATCATGTAGACATTGTTTTCTCTTTTTCCAAAGAATTTGATTTTGTCAGTTGATGAATCAATTATTTTGCAAAAATCAGATTCAAACACAACTTTGTGACCTTTGTCACATAGTTGGCTGATACTGAGCAAATTATAATCAAGTCCATCAACTAACAAAACATTATCTACTGAGTTTGAAGAAGTTTGACCAACCTTACCAGATCCAATGATCTTTCCTTTATTTTTACCTCCAAAGGTGACTGACCCTCCCTCCTTTTCAATTAGACAGGAAAATTTGGCTCTATCTCCAGTCATGTGTCGTGAACACCCACTATCAAGAAACCAAACATTGGTGTTGGGTGCACGACCTTCCTGCACAAAGATCAATGGAGAGAAGATTTTGGTACCCAAACAGAGTTGGGACCATCAGTATGATTTAGCACAGATATCAAATCCTTTCTCACCCAAATTTGATTTGTTTTAGATTTTTGTTTTGTTACTTTGGTGTTTTCAGCCTTTTCTGTTTGTTCTTTCTTTTAGGAATGAAAGCACCAAGATCTTTTTTTGGTTGGAGGGGAGTTTTTCATTTGAAAATTTGAGTTCAGAGGAGGAGGTGGAATCCATGGATTGTGTTGGTACATCCAGAAATTTGGATAAGAGTATTGAGGATAATACCAACAGGGATTTTCATACCATTGGTTCCAAGGATTAGTCCAATCTTCTTGAAGTGTTGTCTTGGAGGTCCAAGGTTTTTCATGGATTATTTCTTTTCCCTTTTTCTTATTTTTCAGATTTTTATTTGAATTTTTGGTTGAGTTGTTTTTGTTTTTGGTGTTGAGCAGGTCGACCTCTCCTGTACTGGTGTCGACACAACAGCCACAAAGTCTTCTTCTTGTGGACTGGTGTCGACCTGTCAGGGGACTGTGTCGACCTGATAGTCTTCTTTTGTTTTTGGGTTTTTGATTTGTTTTGAGTTTTGTTTGGGGTTTTGTTTGCTGTTTGTTGGATTTCAGTGTTTTCCAGATTAGGACCCTTGACAAAATTAATTAGTGGTGCTTTTCCCTTTTTCTCACCAGATTTGTCTTTTTGGGGTTTCTTCTTGTTGAATCCTAATCCATGAGATGTGGTTGTCATGTTGGATCCTAGCAATGCCTCTAGGTTATCTTGGCCTTTTGTGAAGGTTTGGATAACCTCCTCCCTTTCCTTTAGCTGGTTTTTAAGAACTTCAATTTCTTCAATTTTCTGTTGTTTTTCTTGTTTTTCAATTTCCAGCTTTTCATTTAAGTTTCTGAATTCTTGGGAGGCCTTTTGAGAGGCAAGTTTCAGTTCATCAATTAGGTTTAGGAGATTCTCTTTTTCTTCAAGCAAGTCTGTTACTTCAGATTCCAGTTCACAGATTCTATTGTTTGAAGATTGATTATGGTAGAGATTTTCAATTTTCTTTTTGATGTGTTTATTTTCTTTTCTCATTTCAGAATATCTTTCAACTAATTCTGCATACACATCCTGCCAATCTTCAACACTATAATCTTCAAAGGAAGTATTTACCTTTCCATCTGTGCTGTTGGCCATGAAGCAAACTTCCTCACTCTCTGAGCTTGAGGACTTCTTCTCTTCTTCTTCCTCACTTGTATCTTCATCAGACCAAGTGGCTACCATGGCCTTTGGCTTCTTATATTTCTGGAATCTCTTGTGCTTTTCCTTCTTGTTCTCAGGACACTCTCCTTTCATGTGTCCTGGCTTGTTGCACCTGTAACAGATAACATTTTCATCAGGTTTATGATTCTTATTGAAATTGGAAGAGGAAGTGTTCTTCTTACCTGAGGGAAATTTCTTTTTCCCAGTCATTTTCCCTTTCCTATATTTCAAAAATTTCCTGAATTGTCTGGTCATGAGGGCAATCTCATCCTCATTCGACTCAGATTCTTCAGAACTAGTCTTATCCTGATTTTTATCTTTGTTGCTTGAAGAGGCTTTGAGTGCCATAGGCTTGGTCTTAATGATGTGTTCTTCATTTCTTTTTAAGTTTATTTCATATGTCATTAAAGATCCAATCAATTCATCCAAAGAAATTTTGGACAAATCTTTTGAATCTTCAATAACAGTGGCCTTGGTATGCCAAATTGAAGAAAGTGAACGCAAAATTTTTCTTACCAAGTCTGCATCAGTATACTCCTTACCCAAAGCCTTGAGTCCATTGACTATCACCATGAATCTGGCAAACATTTCAGAAATAGATTCATTAGATTTCATCATAAAGAGTTCATATTCTGAAACTAAAATGTTTGCCTTGGTCTCCTTGACCTGAGATGTTCCCTCATAGAGTAATTCGAGTTTATCCCACATCTCTTTGGCAGATTTGCACATAGAGATTCTCGAATACTCCTTGGGATGGACAGCACACTGAATCATGTTCATGGCACTATAATTCAGTGTAGCTTTCCTTATCTGTTCCCTTGTCCAGGTATCTTCTTCTCCCTGGTTCTCATAGGGACCCACCTCAACTACTTTCCAGATCTCATAGTTCTGGGCCCTCAGAAATACTTGCATTCTGTTTTCCAATAAGAATAGTCCAAACCATTAAAGAATGGTGGCCTATTTATGGAATGGCCCTCAGCTATGAAACCCTTTGAGTCCATGACACTTAAGTAAATGCACAGAGAAAGAGTTAAACAAGCAAGCAAACAAAAAGCAAACAATCAAACACTCAATACTCAGAAACAAAAACTGCTCAGTTCAAATCAGATCGATGTAAACCCGCTCTGATACCAATTGAAGGATCGAAATGAATGTGTGGAAAAGATCTAGAAGGGGGGGGGGATAATAGATCTTAGCCACTTTTGCGGAAGCTTAAGTAATTTGAAAACTATTTAAATCAGAGGCAATGTTATCAGTGAAAAACTACAGATCTGATTAGATTTGAGTGAGTTGAAAAACTTAGATGTGAAGCAAGTTGATTAAGTGAATTAAAAACGGATCCTATGCAAGCATCTAGCGGATGAATCAATCAAACCACAGAAGACAAATGCACAAGGATTTTTTAGGTGGTTCGGAAATCACCCAAGTGATTCCTACATCCACCCCTCACAACCCGTGAGGCTTCACTAACACAACTGGGCTACACACCCAAAGGAGCCTAACAACTCTAACACTTCAGAGCATACAACTCACACAACCTCTAGAGCAAGACTACTCTAGAAACACAGAGCAAGACTGCTCAAACCAACCCTGAGCTTAACAACTCAAACTGAGCTCGACGGCTCACAACACCCTGAGCACAATGCTCACACTAGAACTGCTAGACACCAACTTAAGACTAAGATCCTCTAGCAACAGATCTAGTCGAAGTTTGAGAACTCTAAAGAGAGTTATGCAGAAGCACTTGCATAATCTCAAAAGATATCTCAGAAGAACAGAAGAAAAGGTAAATTGTATTGAAAGGCTTCGTTCTTCAGTGTACTCCCTTGTAGAAGCTTGAATTGGGAAGGAACTTGTGAAGCTTGAAGTCCAAGTCGATGCTCTGCAATCTGAGAAGTTGGATCTTCCTCGAATTCTTCACCAAAGAAGTCTTCTACAGGATCTGCCTCCTTGGAATGCTTCAGAGAAGTCTTCAGGAATCAAATTCCAATTCCCACACCTTGAATTGGTGGGAATTGGTCTTCTGGAAGCACTTGGAGAGCAGGGGAAGGAGACACGAGCTCTTCTTGGCCGCCAGGAGCTTCTTGGAGGCTCTGAGAGAGTTGGGTCCTTTTTTTCTTGTGAAGGCTGGCCGAAAAGACACTTTATATCCTTAGGATTCCAAAGATACCCTTTTGGGGTACAAGGGCACGCATTCCTAGGAAGATTCTGATCGCCCTAGAAGGACACGTGGCAGCCATCAACTTTTAGGATGAAAAGTTTCCGTAGTGTGTCGACCTGCCCTGGTGGTAGTGTCGACACACTGTCCAGAATATGTAGAAGGCTGTTCTGGGAAGAAGGTCCCGTGTCGACCTGCTCTTGAGTGTGTCGACCTGCTGTCCCAATCTGCAAACTGGCTGTTCTGGGAACTGGGTCTAGTGTCGACCTGCTCTGAGAGTGTGTCGACCTGCTGTCCCAATTCTTCAAACTGGCTGTTCTGGAAACGGGATCTAGTGTCGACCTGCTCTGAGAGTGTGTCGACCTGGGTAGGCTTGATTTCTGAAAAACTGCCACTCGTGTCGACACACTCTTGACATGTGTCGACACAGTCTCAACATTTTTACACATTTTGCCTTTGAATCTGTGTTGATGTGTCGACACCATTGATGGGTGTGTCGACTCATCTTTTGCATAAAAATGTTTGTACCTGAAAAATAAACACATATATCATTAGTTAAATGATTTGTCATGACCATAAATGATAAATGTGGTTTGAAAAATACTTTTTGAACATGAATTTCAGGTATGATGTTTTTGACATGTTTCAATTAAATTGCTTTAAGAACACCTCTTGTCATCATCAAAATAGGAGGGAAATGATATGAATTTGCATTCAACCCAACACCAATGCTCTCATGGGGAGGAGGCGGCTTATGAAGGTCCGAAGCGCGCTCGGATGATCTATGGCTCTTATGAGGTTGACGGAACGTCCCAACCTTGAGTCAAGAACAAGGATGTAAGAGAGGCAAGTAGGTTGGTTTTTCAAATTTTCATTTGTTCACTCCGAATTTCTCCATTAATTCTTTGTTCTTCTTCTTCTCCTCTCTTTTTCCTTTTTTCTTCTTCTTCTCTAGCTCTTCCCCGGCTCCCGCAGATATTCCAAGCTCACGTGGATAACCCCTAGATCAAGGCCTTACCCATGTTTGTGATCCGATTCTTAAGAGAGTGGGGATTGGGGGGGTCTTGATAGCGCCCATAACTACCATAAGATTTCCTTCGATTGGCATAGCATCACGGCCTTAGTTGAGCTTTGGCACCCGCAAACCCATACCTTATTTCCCAAAATTTGAGGCGACCATCCTCATTGAGGAGGTCGAGCTTTCTTAGCTCCCCTAAGACCAAGCGGGGGGATGAGCAAAATATAAGCTATACCATGGAGCCTATCAACCCGAAGCTTATTCTAGGTGAATTCATGATGGACCCCGGGGATGTCTACACCATGATTAGCCCTCAATTCGTTCACCTTGTGCCGTTGTCTAAATGGGTCATATCTCAATGTAAGAACAAGAGTGTGGACCACCGAGAAATTGCTAAGGCCGTAGCCATTTGCTTGTGTGGGGTCGTACTCTTCCCGTCCAGAGATCACCTCATAGACTACACGAGCTTGAGCGCTATTAGGGGGTATGGCGGGGGCTCTCCCTCTCTCATGCAGTCTTGGCCTACCTCTATGCGGGTCTTACCTCGGCCTCTACGGGGGGTTTTCTCTATGGCTCCATGATCCTTTTGGAGTGTTAGATGGGAGTGAGGATAAAGTTTAAGCCTGTAGACAACCCCACTACCGATAGCCGGATCTTCGGGTGCCATCCACTGTGCTTCATTGGTGGGGCGGCCAAATTCCCCGATAGAGTTATGTACAGGACAACGGATAAGAAGACAAGGAGCACATGGCGGCACTATTTCAGTACGCTCCCGGTAGAGCACTTCACTTTGGACCTCGCGGCGCTGCGCGGAGCGGAGATTCAGCTTCCCCTTGGACGTGGATTAGACCTACAACTTGTGGGGAACATAGCGACGGCACTCTACAACCCACAACGGTGCTACCTTCAGGTTGGGAAACCAAGGACCAAGGTACTCCCGCCGTCTCACTTGCCTCCGATGAAGAAGCGGCGCTTGGGAGATCCGGAGGATGAGCAAGCTGTGCGGAGTGCGTTGGCCTTATGGCGGGCGTGCGCGATTCACGTACTACCACTGATGCTGCAGGAGGAGAGGGAGACGTACCAGGCGTACCTTCTAGAGCATGAGAAGCTTCAGCCGCTTGGGGACCGTGAGCTTGAGAGAGAGAGTTGATTGTATTTTTGAGAGTTTTGGAAGGACTTGATGTAGGGAAAGTGAGAGACATGTTGATTTTTCTTCCTTATGGCCTTTATTTGATGTAAGCATTGGAAATTTATGATGGAAATTGAATTTTCTAAGGGTTCTGTGCACAGACTGAGAAGGCGACATAGGGGGTGTCGCGACCTTGAACGCGACAGGTCAACGGACGAGACCTTTAAAGTGAACGCGACACAGAGGGTGTCGCGACCTGATAAGAAGGCGACAAGCCCCTTGTCGCGTTCACAGGGTCGAGCGTTTTGAAATTTGGGGCCCAGCGCCCTCCTCCCTTTTCTTCTTCCGTTTTTCTCTCTTCTCTTCCACTCTCCCACTCCGGCGACAGGGCTTCTCCCTTCTTCTCCCACTCTCCTCTTTCTTCCACTGGTGATCACCGGCGATGCCGGCTGGTGACGACTCCTTCTTCATCTCCCCCCTCTTCTTAACTCTTTAACTTTCTCTTCCCCTTCTTCCCCGACAGTTCATGATGGAGGGGGACGATGGGCAAGGTGGAGATGGAGGCGCCGGCCGGCGACGCACCAAGAAGACTATCCGCCGGTGGCAAACGGGCGATGGCCCATCCGCGGTGGCGCGAGAGGAGGCTCCAGCTGTTCCCATGGATGAGGACGTTGCATTGGCGACACCGGGCGAGGACGAGCCGGTCGGGCCCAAAAAGGTAGGATTCTAAAACCTTGACCTATGTGCGTGAATGGCGAGGTGCAACGCTCCCAATATGTAGGGCTTTTGCCCGAGGTGAAACGGCCGGGAACGAGTGTTGCCCGTCTCCTGGTCTCCCTAGTAACGGAACAGGGTGTCTGTCGTATTACCAGTGGGAAGGCGACAGACCCCCTGTCACCTTTCAGAAGGCGACGGGTCGACCTGTCGCCTTCAGGAATCTGAAAGCGACGGACCTCTCGTCGCCTTCAGAAGGCGATAGGGGCCCTATCGCGATGACAGGACTGAGACCTTTTGGTGGTTTTCCTGGCTGACTTTCGTGCTTCTGATGTTTGCTTTGCAGAGCGAGTTGCGGTCCCGACTAGGGTGGGCCGTCGTCCGGGCAATCTATCGGGGATTGCCAGACTTCCAGAGGGTCCGGTTGGAGGAGATGGGGTTCGACCCCTTTCTATGATTGGATGAGTTGACGCCTGACGTGGTGCTCATTCAGGCATTAAAGGAGAGGTGGGACCCCGAGTGCCACGCTTTCCTCTTTCCGTGGCTTCATATGATCCCTATGTTAGAGGACGTGGCACGGATCACCGGCCTACAGGTGGATGGCCAAGCGGTGACCGGGGTCACCTACACGAGTTATTAGGAGCTGGCAGAGAGATTGCTTGGATTGGAGGTGACGAGGGAGAGATCCTCCCTAGTAGCGAGGACGAGGCTACAGGCGAGCCTCGGGGTGGCGGACGCGTGCCATCAGACTGTAGAGGGCCAGGCGGAGTACATGGCCGACTGACGGAGGATGCCAGAGCGGCATTGGTAGTGGAGGAGGGAGCGACAACGGACCGCAACCTGAGGCACTTCCTGATCCTTGTGATCGGGAAGTTGATTCTGGGGACCAGAGGGGACCCAGTCAGCTGCAGATGCCTTCCCCTGCTGGAGGACTTGTCCAGCGTAGGCAGTTATGCATGGGGTGCGGCCCTCCTGGCCCACCTCTTCGACAGTCTGGGCACCTCTAGTAGGGAGACGGGGGTAGCCGGGTTCTTCCCACTGCTTCAGGTACGCTTCTTTCCCTTACCCTTTACTGCTTTTCTTCTGCTTATTTTGATTAAATGTGGTACTGACTGAGTTGTTTTGCAGGTGTGGGCATACTATCACCTCCCCTCCTTGGGTCGTGGTGTACCGAGGCGACCCGACGCTGTGCCCCTTCTACAGTGCTGGCGGTTCCACCGAGAGGAGCATTCACTGCGCCTGCAGGTGACGCTGATTCATGATGCACTGGACACGGTTCCCTTTGGCCATGTAAGTACTTCTAGCCTTAGCACCTTTTCCTTTGCTTATTTGACAAACGACTGACAGATCTTTTTGCTTGTGGTGTGCAGGTTGAGTGGACTCCCTATGTCGGGGAGGATGACGCCGCCTAGCCGTGGGTGGAGCGGGGCCATCCCTACTTCGGTAGGGACATTTGGCTGCATGCATTTAACACCGTGGTGCCACTCCACCACCAGCTAGTTATGCGCACACTGGGACTCCACCAGGCGGTGGTGGAGTTCCTGACTCGACAGAGGCCATGGGAGAGACCGGGCCGGAGCTTCTGCGGGATCCAGCAAGAGATTGACTGGACGGTTCGGGTCCGCGAGCAGCTCACGAACTGGGAGCAGTGGGGTAGAGAGGTGGCTTCAGAGGCCACGAGCGATGAGGATTACTTCCGTGCCTATGCACAGATGTACGGGGCCCAGGTTTATAAGGGGTCTCATCGACCGGTGAGTTTTACTGCTTTTAGTCTCTTTTAAGTTCTCAATTAATTGATTGCATGATTGACTTGACTTGTGTTTGCAGTTTGATGCTGAGGGGCGGATTGCCTCACTCGAGGGCGTCCTTCACTCTACCATTCAACAGAGGGATGACCTTCAGGCGATCGTGACCCAGCTGGTGAGTACTTCACACCCTACCCCTTCTATTTTTAGCTTTGGTTGACTGACTCTTCTTGTTTTCCTTTGCAGCAGGAGGAGTTGGATAGGGCTCAACAGATGGTGGGAGGCGCTTCTTCCTCCCGAGAGGACCCTGGCCGTTCCGTGTTGGAGGGCCAGTTGGTGGCGGCAGTGGCCCGAGCAGAGGATGCTCTCGCTCAGGTGCAGGAGCGGGTAAGTTATCAACTAGATGCCCCTTGACTCTTTGTTTCTTTTGGTGTTTTGATAAGATATTTGATGTTGCAGGAGGCAAAGCTGAGAGACTCCCTAGCACGGACGACCACGCTAGAGGCGGAGATGGCGGAGCTGCGCCTACGCCCGGAGGCAGCAAAGGTGTCGAGGTGGCACCAGGAGGCTGAGGAGGCGATGAGGTGGTGCACCGAGGCGGGCGACCTTCGCACTCAGCTGGGAGAGGAGAGGCACCGCTGCGAGCTGCTGCGGTCCGAGATGAAGGACCTTGAGAGGGCTCTAGCTTTGGTTGGACGCAGCCGCTCGTCAGTTAGCAGGAGCGGCATTCCGAGCGGGTCTGCCGGGCATTGCTTGACTGGTTCCTCCGGACGGCGGAGGAACGAGGAGGAGGCACGACGGCGTGAGAGAGCGCCGGAGGGGAGCGAGATTGGTCCGAGGGACATGGCCCCTCCATCTCCCTGCTCGCCTGAGGGTACTGGGGAGAGTGGCTGAGGGTTTGTACTTTTTGCCACTTATGTACATGTATGATATGGTGGAATGGAATGGATCTCTTTTTTTTATTTATTGTATGAATTGCGATTGAGTGAGGGTGACAAGGGAGGTACGAGTGTCGCTTTCTTTTGCGCTCTGCACACTTAGACAAGCACGAAACATGTTAGATCAATTCTTAGGCGTAGCCCCTTGCCTTAATAATGCGACGATTGATCAACCTTGGTAAATGGTCAAGGGGCTAAATCTTATTAAATAGGCAAAAGACATAAATAACATGCATGAGCAGATGAGTGGAGTGGTTGAAAACATTTTTTGGAAATTTTAGAATATTCTGAAATATTTGATTTTTTGGTGTTTTGAAATATTGATTTTTTTAGAGTTTTGAAATATTTGATTTTTTTGGAGTTTTGAAATATTTGATTTTTTGGAGTTTAAAATATTTGATTTTTAGAGTTTTGAAATATTTGATTTTTTGGAGTTTGAAATATTTGATTTTGGAGTTTTGAAATATTTGATTTTTTGGAGTTTTGAAATATTTGATTTTTTTTGGAGTTTTGAAAGACGCCTAAAGCCAGTCGTTAGCCCTTCCTGAAATAAGACGCGCGAGACGGAAGGTACTCGCCCCCTTGGGCCACAACACTTAGACCGGTTCGAGCCACTGGTTTGGAGTCTTGATCACCTCTGGTTCTCACCACGGACCTCACTAGGCTAGGACGTGCGTTGAGGGGTGACAATGCCTCGGGAAACTACCCTTAGTTGATGCTGCGACTAGTTAAGCCATACTTAAGAGGTGATTCGATTTTATAGGGAGAAATGGAAGATTATTTAAGGAAAGTCTTGTATAGGTTTAGGGATGTTGGGTTCGACTACTTCCTACAGCATACCCTTCAGAGATTGGGTCTGTTATGGAGGGACTTTATGGTCTTTTACTATGGACTTGCATTATTTGGGGCATGCGTATGACCGGGCTCATGAGCGTCCCGCGGGGACTTTGCCACTCTTTGTGCAACGACCCACTTCCACCCGGTACGGTTATACCAACCCACATCGGATGAGAGCAAGCCGCTACAGGGGAGAATACCCCAACAAGTAGCAAGTGAGCTGAGATATACACAAATAGAATTCAATAATGCAACGGAATTTAAATAAATCTTATTCCATCAACTTTTAAATCCACATACCACAGTCTGTATAGTTCAACAAGAGATAACATAAGTGCAATATTTTCCAAATACATAGCCGACTCCAAGTACATTTGATCAAAATTCAATTTTAATTGTAGCATTACACACTATGAAAGATAAATTACAAGTCTTCAATCACTTAGTCCAACTCCACTTCAAATCTTGCTAGCTCCTCCGCTGCTAATTTCCTGAAATGTTTAGCAAGAGTGAGTCTACACAATAGACTCAGCAAGTAACTTAAGATTCAATACATACATGCTTTTTATCAATTTACACAATAAAATTTCAGCAGTTAATATCACACATGATCACGCCATAACCTAAACAACTTCACATGGAATTTCATTAACAATTATCCTAACAAATGCAAAACTAAAATCTAAACAAGATCACTAACATCATGGTGTCATTAACATGAGTAAAATACACACTCACACGTTTTCATACTTTATCCAAGTCATTGTAAAGTTTGCACAACTAAACCATGGAAACATATACAAGATAGGTAGCACTCCTAGCATGATTTCTAGCCCACTTTGCATACGATCATAACACTTTACTTCACATTTAGCTTGCTGATTTTTATACAAATTTTTATCACATTCATATTACCTTTGCATAGGGATCACTTTTAACTACACAACATAATACTAAGCACATGTACATCCAATAATTCAAATTTCATGAATATGAAAGCATATACTTACATTTTAGGTACTAATAGTAACATCACTTTTAGCATTTGACAATTGTACACAACACATACACACACACATTCATACACATCAATAAACAAAATGTCAATTAACACTATGGTCATTTACACTTATACTAATTTCTCATTACATACAACCATATGATTAACCTTGGCTTTCACATACACTCGCTTTTGGTTTTATCACACAATACTTACACACATTTCCCATTATTTCCTCTTTCACATTCACACACTTCTTATCATTTCACTTTTGCACATAACATGTGCCACATTTACACATATCTTGCACATACCTTGTGCTATGAACACATATCACTTTTCACATCACACTTATGCTTATTTTCACATAATGCCAAGACACAGCCCAAACCACCACGTAGACGATCACATAACACACACATTCACATTCACATACTTAATCACCGGCATAGTGATAAGTCTTAGTTCCTGCAGAAACCGGGGAAAGCCCTTCCCACCATTACCAGTGGAACTTGTCCACCTCCAAGATTTCACAAGACCCTTTGCCAGGGTATAACACTTTATCAAGACCCTTCTCTAGGGTATCATATATCACATTGAGCTTTCCCGTAGGGGCATTACTACGGTACAACTCTAAGCATCTAGGGTGGCAGTGTCTTATGGGCATATTTGTTTATCTTGTCACATTAACCATTTTACACACCTATACCACTTGTTCTCTCACATCCCATGCACACACTCATACATAATTCACACACACATAAGTCCTCATTTACTGATTTTAACCTCACTGTTGCAACTGCCAAATAATCATAATATAGATTTAATCATACTGAAATTTACTGAATCACATCAAGTCACAATTAACATGCTCACATAGTCGTTTTTCTCATTAAAAATCCATAACAATATTTACTGTCATCAAAATAACATGAGATTTTAACCACAGACAAATTTCAGGTTTATAATTGCACATGCAATTTTTCAGATTTTTTCTGAATCATATTACATTTACAGAAATTAAAACATTCAGTTTCATGCTATTCATAATTCAATTTAACATGGAACATAACACGAACATCAGATTTAACGGTTCACAACCCTGATCCTAACATACTCATCATCACAAAAATTTTCCCTGATTTATTGCACAACACACAATTTACCGTAAATTTTACAAATCCTACGCATGTCTTCTATTTCCAAAACAGAAATTTCAGTAAATCCCACAGTCATGGAAAAATTCTCAAAATTTCAGGGCATGGACTGATACATATACACATAGTATAGAAAAATCTAGGGCATTTAATTCCTCAGGAATCATGTAGACAGTAGGTGAACATGCGTAATCCATTTTTCCCACATGTATTTCAATAATTTAACAATCCATGCCATTCATCAAAAAGCACAGAAAATATCACATGCATCCCATGGTCTATTTTACATAACATATACGATTACATTATATCCTCATTCGAAACACTTCGGAAATTAATCATATAGAAGGGAGAACAGTTCACTGTTCTGCCCTGAAGAGCTTAACGGCATAGTCTGGACGCTAATAGCACTTTAACGGTAATATCGTTGGCCGCCAAGCTGAGATCTCGACGGCAATTGCTATTGCCGTCAAGTTCAGGTCTGTGCAAAACACAGACCCGAGCTCCCAACACAAGGAGAAAGGGGGGGATCCAGGACGCGAGGAAAAATCCAGAAAAATGCTGGGACCTAGGGCACATGTATAGGATTGAGATCTATGGGTTACTTGCCTCTCAAATAAATCTACAAGATCAGAATAAGCTGATGAAGCCCCTCTCGGCCTTGCCAAAAAGGTGCTCAGAAACTCCTTCGATCCTCTTCTCCTGTCAATGTAGATGGTACCTCGGAGCTGGGATCTCTTCTTGGATGTATTGGCCGTCTTCCAGATGTTGTAGCTCTTTGGTTTGCACCTCCAGTCGACGGATCAGAGGCCACCAACCTCAGGTCTTCTCTTGTTCTCCATAGCTAGGGTTTTCTTCTCTCCTCTTTGCAAAGAGCCAAAGAGAGCTCTTGGGGTTGCTAGGAGGGGTTGGTTTATAGGAGAGAGACCTCTCATCCCACGCAGGGGTTGATGTGAGGCTTTCACAGCCATTGGGGACAGCTCCCCAATGGCTGGGGTTGCTTGTCCCCGGAATTCCAGGTCTGCTGCGCATGCAGGTCAGAGAAGTAAACGTCCACCTATATGGACAGCTACTTAAGTCTTGGCGTCCATCGATATGGACGCCGACAACTCATGGGCGTCCACCCATGTTGACGCCAATTGGCCCTTCCGCCAAAACTTAAAATCATGCAGAAATCATGTTCAACTATACATATATACATACAATGTATGTAACATAGTATACACACTATCACACCATGCATTCAAACCATATTGACCATATAATTATTCACATGCATACATAAGCACAACTAGCTAATACGTACGTAGATATCTACCTACGCGTACGTGATGTTTTACATAAGTATGGCTCAACATGCGGCAAAATAAAGTGACAAGAATTGCGTGGGTTTCAAAAATCATTAGGAGGCAATATGAATTAAGTTAGCTAGGAATAATCTATTCAATAAGATAGTTCTTGCTTGTACTCAATACGTACATGCAATGTACGAAGTACAATGTACACATTAACTACACCATGCAATTGGACAACGTTTACAACTAAACATACACATGCATACATAGGTATACCAAGGTGTTATGTATGTAGAATTAGGTATACAATTATCACACACATACAATAATCTACATACGTACATACACATATGCACTTCATATATTCGCACACAATATCCATGAAATGGGTAATATAAGGTATACTTCAATATTTAGATAGTACCTGCATAGTATTTAAATAGATACTTTATACACAAAATTGGCCAATTATACTTATATCACGATAAACATATACATCCCCGCATATACACATGCGAAATTTATATCTGTAATATGCACCATTTTCTGCACGCCATTTATGCAAGAACAAGTAACATCATATACATAAAATATAAGCGGGAAAAAGAAAATTCGGGGCCTTACACTTTGCCATGCCCGTATCTTGTTATGGATTTCCTTTTTCTTTTTCTTTTGTTTCTTTGCTTCTTTGCCCTTTGTTGTTTTGACCGTCCTGTTTGAGACTTGCTCTCGTCAGGATATGCTTTAGGTTGACGACCTTGCCCTTACAACCTTTTGCCCCTACACTTCGACCGATTAGAAGAGAATGACCGACGCATCGCTAGAGTAGGACCCACATAGTTGCGACATCCGCCAAGTGTATCTACCCGGGCTTGTTGTGTGTGTGTGTTAATCCTAACTTAGAGCGATCTTTGACGATTAGGGAGGGACTTCAGACTTTCAACACGGGGTTGTTCCCCCAATCTAAGTGTTGTGGCCTCACACCTATAGACCTAGGGATTGAATCTTTTGAGGTACAACCCATTCCATGGATGCGACAATTCAACGCCCTCAGCATTAGTTAAGCGATAAGCATTTCCGGGGTACACTTCCCTCACAACGTACGGACCTTCCCAATTAGGTTGCAATTTGGACCTTGGACCTCCGGGTTTCATAAAAATGCGTTTCAAGACCATATCACCCTCTTGGAATTTTCGCTCAATTACCTTCTTTTCAAAAGACCTTGAGATTCGTCTTTGATATGAGAGCACGTGGTCAGCTGCCATAAGTCGCCTTTCATCTAATAGCTCCAATTGGACTAGCAACACCTCTCGACGTTCGTCAAGATTAAGTTCCTTATCTAATTGGACTCTTACTGAAGGGATTTGAATCTCGTATGGAACTACCGCCTCCATCCCATAAGTGAGGGCGTATGGGGTTTGTCCCGTGGGATTGCGGACGGAGGTACGATAGGCCCATAGAGCCTCTATTAGCTTCTCTGGCCAATCGGCGAGCTTGTGCGACTCACAGGTTTTCTTCAAGATTTTAAGAAGGGTTTTATTTGTTGCTTTAGCCTGGCCATTGCCCTGTGGGTAATATGGAGATGAATGATGCAGAGTGATGTTATATTTCTTACAGAGGTCTTGAAGTTCTTGCGAGATGAACTGTGGTCCGTTGTCCGTGACGATGCTGCTTGGCACTCCGAACCGCGATATGATGTTCCTCATGATGAAGCCGCACACTGTGGATGCTTTGATTTCTGTGAATGATTCTGCTTCTGCCCACTTGGTGTAATACTCAGTTGCTATTAGGATAAATGAGTTCTGTTTGGTTTGAGCATTAGGATCACCAAGAGGGCCAAAAATATCGAAAGCCCACATGGAGAATGGCCAAGGTGTAGAGAGTGGATGAAGTGAGGAGGAAGGAGCATGAATTTTATCAACGTGGAGTTGACACTTGACACACCTACGGACGTAGATGGTACAATCTTCTTCTAGGGTTGGCCAATAATAGCCCTGTCTAATGATCTTCTTTGCAAGCATTTGACTATTGACATGCCCTCCGCATTCCCTAGCATGGGCTCCTTCCACCACTCTCCAAGCTTCATCGTCGCTCAGACATCTTAAGAGAACTCCATTGAGAGCCCGCCTATACAAGACTTCTCCAACGACTGTATACCTTAAGGCAGCTCTTCTTATGGCCCTGCGATCTTCTGTGCTTGCCCCTTCGGGATATGTCCCATCCTTGCAGTATTGCTCGATCTCAAAATACCAAGGCAGCTCCTCTTCATCTAGGATTTCCTCAAGCTCAGTTAGCATGACTTGCTGCGCTCCTCTCTTCTTAGCCCTCTCTTCTAAGGTTGTCCTAAGGTTGTTGAACCAAGGATCCTGGATAGATGGAATATCGAGTCGTTGGATGACGATTGTCTCAGTCTGACGACTCAGAGGGAAAGATAGAGATGAAGCTAGCGACACCAAGGCGTCGGCCAGGATGTTTTGTGAGCGAGGAGTATGGATATAGATAAGCTTGCGGAACTGCCTTGCCAACAGTGTGACCAAGTCTTGATATGGCTTGAGCTTTGGGTCACGGGTGCGGTAAGTTGAGAGCACCTACCGCAGAACAAGCTGAGAGTCTCCGATGATTCTGAGGTGGGATGCACCTAAGATGTAAGCGTGCTTGCGTCCAGTGAGGAGAGCTTCGTACTCAGACATGTTGTTAGTGGCGGGGAAGGTGAGTTGATAGGAAATGGGGATGGTAATGCCTTCCGGGGTAAGCAGCACGGCTCCAATGCCCCGTCCCTGAGAGTTGAGTGCGCCATCGAAATGGAGGGACCAGAAGGGGTCTTTGATGATGACCGAGAGTTCCTCGTCGGGGAACTCTTCCTGGACAAAGTCGCTGTGAGGGAGTGGAAGATGGGCAAGATGCTCGGCGATGGCATATCCTTTGATAGCCTTTTGGACCATGAAGGAAATGTCGAATTGGGAGAGAAAGCTCTGCCAGCGTGCGAGCCGATCAGAGAGGGCAGGCTTCTTCTAGAAGGTATCGGAGTGGATCCATCCTTGAGATCAACTTGACCTCGTGGGCAAGGAAGTAGTGCTTGAGCTTTTTGACTACCCACACGAGTGCGGCACAGGTCTTGTCCGCGGTGGTGTACTTGGATTCAGCGGTGTTGAAGAGCCTAGAGAGGTAGTATGCTGCCCTTTCTTTGCCAGATTCATCGTGTTGTGCAAGGACAGCACCTAGGGAGTCCTCAATGACCGAGAGATATAGGATAAGTGGTTTCCCGGGTACAGGAGGCTGCAGAATTGGGGGATTCATGAGATAGCTCTTCAAATCATCGAAGGCTGCTCGGCATTTATCATTCCATTCGAATTTTGCCCCTCCTTTCAAGAGATCATAGAACAGGCGGCATCTTTGTGAATGCTGGGATATGAATCTTCTGATGAATTGCAAATGCCCTATTAATCCTCTTAGTTGTGAGATGTTCTTCAGAGGTGGCATTTCTGCTATAGCTTTGGCCTTATTTGGATCAATCTCAATACCCCGCTTGCTAACTATGAAACCTAGCAATTTCCCTGATGATACCCCGAACACACACTTCTTTGGATTCATCTTCAGCTGATACTCCCTTGACCTCTGCAACCCTTGGCGAGGATTTCGGGGTGCTCTCTCCTGGTTCTTGACTTCACCAAGATGTCGTCCACGTATACTTCTACATAGACATGTATCATATCGTGGAAGATGGCCATCATCGCCCTCTGATAGGTAGCGCCGGCATTCTTTAGCCCAAATGGCATGACTACATAACAGTATGTTCCCCAGGGTGTGGTGAAGGATGTTTTCTCTTGATCCTCAGGAGCTAGACGGATTTGGTGGTAACCTGAGTACCCGTCCATGAATGAGAGGGTCTCGTACCCAGCATTGTTATCAATCAGCACATCAATATGAGGAAGCGGGAAGTCGTCCTTCGGACATGCCTTGTTCAAGTCCCTGAAGTTGATGCAGATTCTGACTTTACCATCCTTCTTCATGACGGGGACTATGTTTGCCACCCAGTTCGGATAAAGCACTACACTGATGAATCTAGCCTTATGGAGTTTGTCTACTTCATCCTTCATCTTGAGGGCCATGAGTGGGTGGAATCTTCTGAGTCCCTGCTTTATGGCCTTTTCCCCTTCTTTCAACACGAGTCAGTGCTCCACTAGTGAGGGGTCTAGACCGGGCATGTCCTCATATGACCAGGCGAATGTGTCTTTGTACTCCCTTAGAATTTGCACCAGTTCCTCTTCTTCATCAGGAGGGAGGTTTGCTGCAATTATCACAATCCTGGGATCCTCTTCTGTTCCGAGGTTGACTTCCTTAGTAGGTTCATCCACTGCCGTGGTAGGCTCGTTGAATCTCCTTACGCCACTGGCGTACTTTTCGACAGCGTCATCTACTTCGCTATCCTCTTCATCGATTGGGTCCTCATCATTCATGATTTCGTAGACGCCAAATCCGTCGTCCATGAACACCCCATCCTACACAAATTCTTCTTCTAACACCAGTGCTTCTCTTGTGAACTCCTCTATCAGCAGTAATGCTTGACACCGCCGAGCTAGCTCTTGAAGGTATCTTTGGGGAATGACCTTGCCTTGTTGCTTCCTAGGCCGACGCTTGGACTTGGTGGGCGCTGGGTTGCCCTGACTCTCTAACCTAGGCCTATCTAAAATAAGACTAGACTCTTCTACTTTAGACTCTTCTAGGCTAGATGACTCTACAGGACTGGTGGAGGACATGTCGTCCTCGAAGAGAATGGCTCCTAGTGAAGGAGCAGGAGGGGAAGCCCCAGTCGAGGGTTGCCCCTGATCAGAAGGGTGAAGGAAGTACGCCGGCTCCTCGACCTCAACGTGCATTTTAAGGTTGGCGTTTTTTTTTGGAGATCAGTGGAGAGCATGCAGTAGGAGAGAGTGACCTCGTGGTCGCCCAGATCAGTGTGCAAGGCAGAGAGGATCGCAGGCGGGAGCTCAGGAGTGAGGAGGCTGTGTGCGGCCGCCAGGAGTTGGTGAGTTAGCTGAATGAGCAGAGGAGGAGAGGAAGGAACGAGGCTGGGAAGCAGGGAGTCTAGAAGCGACAGGTGAATGGCTAGGCAGGTGCCCCTCCAGAGTTCATCTACCGTTCTTCCCTCTTCATAGGGGATGTCCGGTTCTCCTATGTCTGTGGTCTCGTTCATGAGTTGCCTCTTGGAGGTAATGGAAGTGGGGGCATCTAGCAGGTCGGCTGCAACTGGCGGCCAGGTTCTTTCTTCCTCCCAGAACAGACGACTGAAGGCTATGGTGATGTCTTCTATGTCGAACCAGCAGTACCATTCAGCCTCTGGGTCTCCTGTCTTCCTCATCTTGTTTGGGCAGAGCGCTTCTAGAGCTCTATAGGTCAGCAGAGGTGCCATGTGCCGAGAGAAGTTCCGGCCATGTACCTCATACTGGGACAGTTCCGCCTCGACTACCACGGTGTTATGTCCAGGTTGGGTAGGCCCCCTAATGAAATGACACCAAAGTGTCCATGTAAGCGGCTCGCGGCTGGCCTTGAGAGTGGATGTGTGGGATGACCATGGCTAGGATTTCTCTCTGTACCCAAGTCCCCATCGGCTCTTCTTTACAATGTCTGGGATGGGTTTAACTATGCCCTGCAGCTCTGCCCCTAACCCCTTGCCTTCTTCGTACCCCAACTTTATCATGATTTCCCATCCCTTGGTGTTCATTGGCTCCTTTCTCTTGACTGCATTGACTTGCGCTAGGTTGACCTCTCGTTTGGACTGGAACGAGTAGCTCCAGGGGTAGTTGATGTCTAGCACGGAGACCACAGGTTCGTTGGCGGGCCACATGGCTGGGAGATGGGTGTCGTGGATGGCATCTACGGAGTGGGTAGTGGCTATGCTCTTGACCGTAATGATTCATCCTTGGAAGGGGAACTTAAGGCATTGGTGTGCGGTGGATGGTACGGCTCCGAGTGCTTCTAGCCATGGACGCCCCAGGATAGCCTTGAACATGGGATCAATATCGAGAACATAGAAATCCACCGTGACGGCGAGCGGTCCCAGTTCAGCTTGCACAGTCACCATGCTGTGACAAGATCTTCTAGAATTGTCGTAGGTGGCTATGGTGGTTGGTGTTGGCCTTAGCATTCCTTCTGACAGGTCACAGGCTCTCAGGGTACTCAGCGAGCAGAGATTGATTGATGCCCCCGTGTCGACCAGGGCTGCTCCTACTGCTACATGGTTGATGACAAAGGTTACGCAGAGTGGGAGCCTCTTGGCTTCTGGGGGTGCTAGTTCGCTTTCTGCAAAGGTTATTGCCGGCCCACGAGTCACCATGGCTAGTGCATTCGACAATTTGTCGGCTAGCATGTCCTCATTCACCACTACTTTCTGCAGGAAATTCCTCAGGGCCTGCTGGTGCTCTTTGGACTTCTTGATCAACTCCAGTATGGAGATCTTAGCTGGCACGTGGTCGAGGTGCTTGAGGATGTCATAGTGGGTTCCCGGTCACGGCTCGATCACCCCCTCGTCTTGTGGTTGCTGCTGAGCTTGATGTTGAGGCGGTTGCAAGACCTGCTGGGGGTTGCTCTGGATGGTGGAGGTGGTGGAGATAGGTGGATACGGACGGCGGAAGACTCGCCCACTCCGCAGGGAGGTTGGTTGGGTGGCAGGCTACCTGGCAGAGGATAGCGTGGCAGCGGAAGGTTGGTCCGGCTCAGGTGGTGGTAGGATAATGGATGAGGGAGCGGATATGACGGGTGATAGTGGTATGGAGATAGGTGGAGTGAAGGGTAGGATGATGGGTGGACTAGCGACTGGTGCAAATGTTGAACTGACGGGTAGTATGACGGCGTTGGCCACGGAAACTAAGGGAGGGATAAACTGAGGAGCCGTGTTGGCTGGTTGTATTGTTTGGGATTGGAGGGGATACTAGTGGTTAATGGCCATCATCTGCTGGACATCGAGCTCATCATCATACGTCTAGTTTACTTGAGGAGGAGGGTGGTGGACGATGGGATTTACCTGGGCTGGTTGCTGTGGTGGGTTTGGAGTTGGTGGATGGTTTGGTAGGGGGTTGTGGACGATACCGAGGTCCTGCAACGGCTATTGTTGTTGTGCTGTTGTTGTTGTTGAGGGGGTGGTTGGCGCTGCTGCCTCTACTGTTGTTGCTGCCGCTGCCTCTCTTTGATGTCTCCGATAACTTGTTGGAGGGCTGTCCAATCCATTCTGTTCTGCTCATGCAAGTCATATACTAAGTCCTTGAATGTAAAGCATTGGTCGATGGTATGACCGGGCTTCCGGTGGAAGACACAGTACTGAGTTTGGTCCACACTAGGGTTCAATGGCCTCTCGGGAGGGAGTCTAATGGCTTCTATGGAGAGCAAGGCCAAGAATATGTCAGAGAGTGTCTCTGGGAGTGGCGGGTAGTGAGTTCTTCTTGGTCCTAAAGGATGCCTTTGTTGAGAGCCATCGGGAGGTGGCACTTGGTTGTACTGGCGCTGCTTTTGCCCTTGTGGTGGATTGGTAGAGTTCTGACCCTAGGTAGTGTAAGGTTGGCGGTTTTGGTTCTGGCCAGCAGGGTTGAACGCGCTCACTTGCTCGTTCACTTGGACTCCTTCGGTGACTGGCCCCTGAGGCTTTCTCTGGAACCAGGACTTCTGGGGTTCGAACATAGAATGGATGGGAGAATCTTTGAGCTGAGTCTGGATAAACAGGGCCCGACTATAAAGTTGATGCATGATGGTGATGTCATTCATCCCCAGGATATTCCTATAGGCAGGGGTTGCATTGGCAATGATGATTTTCACCTTCTCCCCTCTGGAAGGTACCCCGGGACCCGTGTGGCCATTTGCTCCACCTGTCGGCGTATGTGGCAAAATCCTCATCTGACTTCATTTTTTCGGCCATGAGATCCGTGAGAGAGTATTCGGGCCCAACCCTGTCTTGGAATTGTTCAAGGAATTTAGCCTTCACAATAGCGAAGTCCTTCGCATCCTCGGGTAACAGGGAGTAGAACCAATCCAAAGCGTGCCCGTCCAGCGACCGGAAGAATAGGTAGGCCATTAGGGGGCAATCATGCTGGTAGGGTGCGGACTCATAGATGAAGTCTTTGACATGGATATATGGATTTTCCGAGCCATTGTACTTGCGGTACTTTGGCAGTTCAGATGGGGAGGGGACCCATAGGCCATTGAAATTTGGCATGTGCACGTCGTGGTGCTGCCTAGGGTCGACTTGCTTGCGAAGTTCTTAGAGCTCCTTCTTAATGGATGCCCATTCGGACATCATGTTCGGAGTGGCAGACGGTTGAGCATATAAAGAGGAGGCACGCGACGCCGGCCTGGCGCGTGGCTCAGGAGGATGGGGTGAGTAGCATGGATGGTATGTGGGAGATCAGGGCCTCGGCTCACGTGGATAGTAGTGATCAGATTCGAAGGGAGTGAACCGAATGGCCCGTGGTCGAATGGGGGTGTTGTCGGCTTGTCCCACGATGACATGGGGGCCGGAGGTAGCTGCTACGGGGTGTGACGCGCCCACTCTGGGTGAGGGTGAAGAAGCGGCCTTTCCTTTGAGAGCCGTCATGAGGGTTTGGATCTGGGACTGATCAAGTTGGGGAATTAAGCGTAGGAGTTGAGTGGCTTGATCGTCCGACTGAGGGGGATGGATGGTTTGAGATGGGCCACCATCGTCGGAATGGTGGTTCTCGGTAGTGTGGACTGCGGCGACCCAGGGGCGGGTCGACTCCCCAAAGAGATCATGAGGATGGGATTCCTCGTAGTCCTGGGAGGTGTAGAAGGCAAGGTCCTGATTCTCATCATAGATTGGGTTCAGATACGCCTCCATATTTGGCAGGTGGGTATGCCAAAATGAGGAAAGCCTGTCCAGACTTGAAAGACTAACCTAACTTAGACAGGCACCTAGTTTCCTAATCAAACAACCCTATGCAGACAAAAGGAAAGAGAAAAATGTCCCACCCAAAACAAGCAGTTGGCAATGATGATGGTTTCTTTCACTTGGTTCAGGTTTGCCTTTTAATGAATTGATTTTTAGCAAGTTCTCTCCAAATAAGAAAAGTTCCTAATGGGAGAAGGCTTCCAATCTTCGGGTGTGACTAGGATTTCTCAACCTTGCCAAACGCGTAATTCCTAGCCCTAAGTGGCAACAGGTACAACCAGCCCGGCGGCCATGTGGGAATCCACGGCCAGCGGGGACTTACGGGGGCCCTCAAGCGAGTGCTCTAGTCGGACACAAGGAGTATGTGGCCGAGAGAGCGGGCGTCGCCGAGGAGGACAACCTATACTATGAGTGCGGAGATGTGTATGCAGATCCTATGTGCACCAGAGTGCATGCAGATTCTAACCTAAAACTAACAAAACAGAAATTAAGCTGACCTACTCTCAGAAGCAAAAAGCGACGGGTAACGTGTCGCGACCAGGATCGCGATAAGAGGCTCGTCACGTTCTTCTTCGCAGTGGACAGAGAATAGAACAGACCTAATTATGCATGGAAATCAAACAACCCTATAACAAGTAGGACTGACAGACTCTCAAGAACATGGAAGAGGCATGGTATGACATGAAGTATAGATGGAGTATGTAAAATGAACCCAAATTTCAAAGAAGACCAGAAACAAGAGTACTGACCTAGTCGCGACGACCTCCCTGTCGCCTCCTTTATCGCGACGGTAGCAGCGTCGTGTTCTCAACAGACACAAGAATTTAAAGAACTCTAAACAAATGTACAGGCAGAGGACGTACCTGGTCGTGACGCTCCTCCTGTCGTTTCCTTTATCGCGACGCTTCGGACGTCGCTTTACCTCACAGCACCACAGAATGCAAGAAAGGGATGAGAAGGGCACTGTGTACTAACCTGATCGCGACTCGCTCCGCGTCGCTACTTTGATCGCGACTCCTTGATCGTCGCCTTCTCACCCAGAGCAGCAGAACTCCAAAAAAAACTCAAAGAAAGTGAACAAAAGGGAAAACTAAGAACACACCATACACATGAAGGAATAGGAAAGGTAGGGAAAGACAAGATCAAGCATGATGGGCACAAGTTGTCCCACTGTGATCGCCAAAAGGTGTAATCACGGGATTGTGCTCCCCAAAAGTGTATGTATGGATAGGAAAACATACCGTGATTGCCACCAAGTAGTCGCCAAGGATGTATCGATGAAGGGACGGCTAACTACGTTGGAAAGGAAAGGGAAGAGAGAAAGCGTACCTGCTAACGCGACAAGATGGTCGTCGCTACGCTTGTATCTGAATGCGACGGGATGAACGGCGCCTTCTGGGTCACGACAGCCTGATTGTCGCTTTCTTCTTCAGTGGATGGAGATTGAGGGTTCTGATCTTCCTGCTCCTCAGCCGGCCGAGGGGCAAGAGCCTCACGCTTTCCTTGTCTTCAGGTACCTGCCAAGGTCAAGCAAATGTAGAAAAACCCATTAGAAATTCGTGCATGAAAGATCTATTCAAGAAAAAACAAGTGAACATGCACTATATTGGGGGGAACTCACGTGGGTGGGGTTTTTAACCCCTTTGGGTGTTTAAGATAGGTGTGTGGTGTGTGTTCTAATGCAAATCTACGAAAAGAAAGGATCTATGCATGCATGAATGAAGAGAAATAATGAAGAGAAAGGGAGAGAGAAAGTGTAGCCAGTGGGAAAACGCCCTGAGGGGCAGTTCCTGGTCGTCTGGAGAGGGAGCTCTCTTCTTTGGAGTTCGAGCTCTCTTGCAGGGGAAGAGGCAGATGCCAGCCTTGCTCAAAAAGACGGAGTATTGAGAGACTTATAGGTGATTATTCCTGGAAGGGCTGTGAGAGGAATAACGGGCAAGAGTCTGGGTTTAGGTATGTATGGCCGTGCATGGGCGATTGGAACTCGGAAAGGAGGCTTTAAGGAAGGTCTCCACGAGTTTTGGTAGGATTTGGACATGATTTGGTTGAACAAAAGAGGGAATAACCATGTATGGCATGTGTCCAAGTCAGACTCGGAAAGGATTCCCTGCATGGGATCCAGAACGCGACGGGCCTTCGGTCGCTATCAGGGTGGCGATGCCTCGATACGTCGCCTTCCTTAGAAGGAAGGGATCTTAAGTCATTTTTTGGCGATTTTTCAAGGAATATAAAAGGCCAATTTAGGAACGCGACGTATCGAGGCGTCGCCTTTAGGAAAACGACAGGGAGGCTGTCGCCTTCAGGGCCTTTTCAGTATGCGGCCATGCAATGTGTCCGATCTCCATGCGCGGGCATCAGAATGATGTACGGTTCGAAATGCCGGACTCTTGACTCAGAGAGCTACAAAATGATGATGAAGAGAATTGATTTTGACCAGGAAGACCCCACCAGGGTGATGAAAGGATGTCATGATCGGAGAAAGCCAGCTTGACGATGATGAGCCAACGTGGGGCATTGATGATATGACAAGGAATTTGCTCGACTTATGGGTCAGAAATGGGTGTCTACAGGCCCATCTTCTCAACTACTGCTCCAGACAAGTTCACGCCAAAATGTCTGAAAATCATGGTGAGCAAGTGGGCATAGGGCAGAGATACATTCATCTTGCTCTTAGTATCCCAAATTTGATCACGGGCAAATTTCATCCTCTCTATCATAACTTCGGCCATATTTATCTCTTTGTTCTGAATGGCCCAATACATCACATCTGAGTCTGCCTTGGTGCAAGTTGAGAAAGTGGCACTTCCGGAACTAATATCTGACAGACTATGAAGTGCAGAAGACGATTGAAGGCATTCAACTAGTTTATATCCAGTTTCCCATCTTTTAACTTATATTCGGGACCAACAATCCCAAGTCCCTTAACTAGGGTATCCTCTGTGTGGATCCCGCTGTGCCCAGATGTAGACATACCAAACAAAGACTTCAACAAATCATGATCTATTCTGATTTGGGTACCTTTGACAGAAGATATCAAAGACCCATCTGCCTCTGACTTCAAACAGACATAAAACACCTTTACAAGGTCCGGGTAGCTTACCTCTGAAAGGGTTGCAATTCCAGTCCACTTCATCCTGTCCATAGCTTCCACTATATTGTGCATCCGATTCTTCTCAAGATCTGCAACATCCACTGCCTTATTGCCACACAGCTTGGTCTGAGGTACTCAGTGCCGTAGCCCCCAAGACTACCAGAAACGACGGACGCGGCCATGGACTTGGGTGGAGGAGGTTTTCAGGAGGGATGAGATGGTGGCAGAAGTGAAAACCCTCAAGAAATTCTTCGCGGGAAAAGGAGAGAGGCTTCAAATTCGTAGAGAGTCGATGCCGGAGTTGTTAGGGTATCGGCTCAGGCAACTAGACGAAAGAGGGAAAAAGGTGAAAGGTAGGAGATGAGTCATTCCCACAAGGTTTCAGAATAAATGGATACTTTATTAAAAAAAAGAGGCGCCAAAAAGGCGGCAGCAAAAGACAAACGAGTTTGACTATCTCAGAGGACTTTTATAAAGGAGACCGCCAAGATAAGATAATAGAATTTTTCTTTTGCTTAACGCCATGGGGAGAAATATTACTTAAGTTTTGAAAATTTATGTTTCAGTTTATCACAGAAATCCTTTCACAAATTACACATGCCCAATTCCCTTCTAAGAGATGTGAATCTCTCTTCAGGTAAGGTTTTTGTGAAGATATCTGCTAACTGACCATTTGTATCAATAAAAGATATTTCTAAATTACCATTTGCTACATGATCATGAATAAAATGGTATCTAACCTCAATATGCTTGGTCCTTGAATGCTGTACTAGATTTTTGGTGAGGTTTATGGCACTTGTGTTGTCACATAACAGTGGGATTGTTTTGATGTGAAGCCCATAGTCCTCAAGTTGTGGCTTGATCCACAGGAGTTGTGTACAACAACTTCCACTAGCAACATACTCAGCTTCAGCAGTTGATAGTGCCACTGAATTTTGCTTCTTGGAGGACCATGATATCAAACATCCTGCAAGAAATTGACAACATCCACTTGTGCTTTTTCTATCTATTTTGCATCCAGCATAATCAGCATCTGAGTATCCCACTAAGTTAATTTCACATGATTTTGGATACCACAGACCTAAGTCATGAGTTCTAGATAGGTATCTGAAGATTCTTTTAACTGAGATCAGATGTGATTCTCTAGGATCTGCCTGATATCTAGCATACATACATACACTAAACAAAATATCAGGTCTGCTAGCTGTTAGATAAAGTAAAGAGCCTATCATACCTCTGTAGTTCTTTTGATCTACTTTCTTACCATTCTTGTCACTGTCCATCCTTGTTGATGTGCTCATAGGTGTTGACAATGGCTTGGCATTGTCGAATCCAAATTTCTTCAGAAGCTCCTTGGTGTATTTTGCTTGACAGATGTGGGTCCCATCTTTTCCTTGCTTGATTTGTAGTCCAAGGAAATAGTTGAGCTCCCCCATCATGCTCATCTCGAATTCTCCCTGCATCAACTTTTCAAAATACTTGCAAAGGGATTCATCAGTAGATCCAAAAATTATGTCATCTATAAATTTGAACAAGTAGTATATGGTTGACCTTTGACTTTATAAAGAGAGTGCTATCTACTTGACCTCTACTGAGTCCATGGTTTAAAAGAAAAGATCTAAGCCTTTCATACCAGGCTCTTGGTGCTTGCTTTAAACCATACAAAGCCTTATGAAGTTTAAAACATGATTAGGAAATTCAGTGTTATCAAAACCTGGAGGTTGTTCCACATAAACTTCCTCCTTGATGAAACAATTTAAGAATGCAGATTTGACATCCATTTGAAATAATTTCAGATCTAGAGCAGATGCATATGCAAGTAAAATCCTAATAGCCTCAAGTCTAGCTACAGGTGCATAGGTTTCATCGAAATCTATGCCTTCCTCTTGGGAATAGCCTTGAGCTACCAATCTGGCCTTGTTTCTTAAGATCACACTAGCTTCATCCAATTTATTTCTGAACACCCATTTGGTGCCAATAACTGGATGACCTGATGGTCTAAGAACAAGTGACCATACATGGTTTCTCTTGAGCTGATTCAGTTCATCTTGCATGGCTAGAATCCAAGACTCATCAGTAAGAGCTTCATTGACTGTCCTAGGCTCTATTTGAGAAACAAAAGCTAGGTAATCACAAGGAATTACATTACCTCTTGTTCTTACCCCTACAGTTGGATCACCAATGATGTTTTCAGGTGAGTGATCTTTGTTGTATCTCCATTTCTTTGGAAGATTTTCATGTTCAATGATTGTTTGTTGCAGGTCTTCCAGAGGTGGATCTTCCTTGTCCTCAATTGATATATTCTTTAACTTCTTGGACAAATTATCTTCATCATCAATGTCACTATCTTCTTCCTTTCTCAAGGAAGGGTTAGTTTCATCAAAAATAATGTGTACAGATTGTTCAATCAATAAGGTGCGTTTATTAAACACTCTATAACCTTTATGTTTAGTAGCATAACCCATGAAGATGCCTTCATCTGATTTGGCATCCAACTTACCAATGTCTCTTTTGCCATTGTTGTGAATGAAGCATGGACACCTAAAGGTTCTGAAGTGACTGATCTTTGGCTTCTTTCCTTTGAACAACTCATATGCAGTCTTCTTCAAGATGGGTCTGATCATTACTCTATTTATGATATAGCTTGCTGTGTTCACTGCTTCAGCCCAAAAATATCTTGACAGGTCATATTCTGATAGCATTGTTCTTGCCATGTCCAATAAGGTTCTATTCTTCCTCTCAGCAACTCCATTTTGCTGTGGTGTCCTTGGTGCTGAGAAGTTATGCTCAATCCCTTGGTCATCACAGAATTTTGCAAATTTTTCATTTTGAAATTCTCCTCCATGATCTGACCGGATTCCAACAATGCAAAACTTCTTATTTTTCTGTACTCTTCTGCTGAAGCTTACAAAACTATCAAAGGTGTCATATTTATGCTCCAAGAAGGAAACCCATGTGAATCTAGAATAATCATCCACAATAACAAATCCAAAATTCTTTCCTCCAAGACTAGTGGTCCTCATTGGCCCGAATAAATCCATGTGAAGAAGTTCTAAGGGTTTAGAGGTGGTTACCACAGATTTTGACTTGAAGGAACTCTTAGTGTGCTTCCCTTTTGCACACGGTCTGCAGATACGATCCAATTTATAGCTTACCTTTGGCAGACCTTCCACAAGACTTTTCTTTCTGAGCCTGTTCATGCCATCCAAACTGCAGTGGCCCAATCTTTTGTGCCACAGCTCAGTTGACTGCTCTTTGCTTGCCGCTAAACAAATGTCTTGATCCTTGAGTTCTTCAAGATAGAGCACACACAGGTTCTTTTCTCTGTTAGCTTCGAAGATTACTGCTCCATCCTTCAGGATACTGCACTTGGACTCTTGGAACGTGATCTGATGACCTTTGTCACAAAGTTGGTTAATGCTTATGAGGTTGTGCTTTAGCCCTTTGACACATAGTACATCTTCAATAATTGTTTTCCCTTTGTTCCTCACAGAACCACTGCCTATCACTGTTCCTTTTCCATTATCTCCATAGGTGATTGTTCCTTCTTCAGCTTGGAGATGAGTGAATAGCTTCCTGTTCCTTGACATGTGCCTTAAGCATCCGCTGTCCTGTACCACTTTGATGCTCGAAGGTTTCCCTAAAAAGGAGACATTAAGTTTTAGGTACCCAAGTTCTTTTGGGTCCTGGTTGGTTAGTGTCAATAGTTTCCTTTTTAATTATCCATTCTTTATGTTTAGTTGGACATGTTATTTTTATATGTCCTAACTTATTACAGTGGCTACAGCAGGATGTTTTAGTTACCTTTTCAATGTATTTAAAATTAGCTTTGTATTCTATGCCTTGTTCAGGTATGAATTTTGGAATTGGATATATTTTAGGATGAATTATTGTTTCTTCGTTTTCTGGTGGTGTATAGCCTAAACCATGTTTCTTCTTACCTGAACGTCTAGCACCTTTTAATACTAGGGAGTTCTTACCATTTATAAATTTCTCCAATGTGCTTGATAGTTTGTCATTTTCTTCATTTAGAGTTTTAATTTCTTTTCTTAGTTCATCTGAACCCTCCTGTTTTTCTAATCTGATTATTTGTTTATTTTTATCTTTTAGATATTCACATAATAGTTCATTTCTTCTTTTAAGTTCAGTTATTTATTTTTCTAATTCCTGATTTTCTATTTTTAGGTCTGAATTATTGTTTTTTAAACAAGCAGTATTCTTCTTATTTGCTTTTAACAGTTTAGTTACTTCTCTATATTTGTTGTATAACTCGTTGAAAGCTTCTTCTAAGTTATCCGAATCTGAATCATTACATGAATCGAAAGAGAAGTCGGAAGTTACCCTTTCTTCTGTATTTGCCATAAAAGCCAAGTTGGCTTCTTCTTCATCACTGCTCGAGCATGACTCACTGTCTGAGTCACTGCTGTTCTCCCACGCGGCTACCATTGCCTTCTTTTTGTATTTCTTGAATTTTATGAAGTTATCTTTCTTCTTGTTTTCACCTTTCTTAATCTTTGGACATTCTGCCTTGATATGTCCAGGCTTCTTGCACTCATAGCATATCAGTTCTCCTTTCTTCAGATTCTTTCCTTCTGGCTTCTTAAACTCTCTATTTGTCTTGAAGAACCTTCTGTCAGATTGAAACTTCTTCTTCTTAGCTAAGATTCGTTGCAATCTTCTTCATAGCATTACTTCTTCATTTTCGCTATCCTCAACGCTTTCACCGTCATCTGAGCTTGCTTCTGATGACTCTTCTTCAGCTTTCAAAGCATTTGAGTGCTTCTTCTTACTCGAGGACTCTCCCAGTCTCTCCATATTTATCTCATGGGCTATGGACTCACCTGGTTATGGACTATGGACTCACCTGGTTGCATCTGGAATCTTTCATATTGGGTTACAAGAATGTCAATTCTTGTCTCCTTCACTTTGTCTGTGCCTTCATAAGTAATTCTGAGCTTTTCCCACATCTCCATTGCAGATTTGTAGGCTGAAACTCTGTTGAATTCTTTCTTGCTTAGGGCACAACACATAATACTCTTAGCTTTACAGTTCAAGGAGATCTTCTTCCTGTCATCATCTGTCCACTGAGCCTTTTTATTAGTGACTAGGAGATCGCCTTCTTCAACTATGGACCATATATGGTAGTCATTTCTTGTAGAAAATACTCCATTCTTGTTTTTCAGTAAGCATATTCTTCTCCATCGAACAATGGTGGTCGGTTGACAGACTGACCTTCATTGTGACCTTGGGCTGCCATGGATCTTTACTCTTCAGATCGTTGGATCTTCTTCTTTATCGAAGAGACTCGCTCTGATACCACTTGTTGCCCAGTTAGGTAGCCCAGAGGGGGGGGTGAATGGGTCTTTTGAAATTTATCAATTAATGCCTGTTCACTAAAAATGTTCACAAAGAAATACACTTTGAAGATTGTTAGTGTTAGTAATGAAAAACAACAAACACAAGAGGACAATCACACAACACTAGAAGTATCCTGGTTCGGACCTCCTTTCCATAGGAGTCTTACGTCCAGTCCCTGAGCAACAACTCAGGATTTTACTAACTAGGGTACAGTCCCCCCATGGACACTACAACACCCAGCTCAGCTGGTCTTCTCTTCACAGCCAGAAGAGGAACAACACCCTGGATACTCCACCAGGTCTTCCTTCACACCAGAAGGGCACACACACACCCTGGATACCACCAGGTCTTCCTTCACACCCAAGGGCACACACACACCCTAGATACCACCAGGTCTTCCTTCACACACGAAGGGCACACACACACCCTGGATACCACCAGGTCTTCCTTCACACACGAAGGGTACAAGCACAGAAGTATGTAAGCAGGAGATTAAGCCCCTAGATCATGCTTTGACTAGCTAAGATCTGAAGCTAGGGACTGAGAGAAATGAGATCTACTAACACAAGCTCACTCTCAGAACCAAGCAAGCTCTCTCGAAAATCTACAAACAATGCCAAGAGCAAAGAGCTAATCTAATGGAATGAGGCTTGGCTCTTTCTTGAGAACTCGCAGAAGACTTGATGATCAGAGCGATTTCTATGACTGTCGTTCTCTGTCTATTTCTTGCTTTCTTCTGGAGCTTCTTTCTTCAATATATAGCTTCAATTTGAAATCTGAATGTTGAAGTATCCGTTGCCTCTAGCTTTTGGTGGACGTTAGACTAAATGGTGCTTGGAAGCTTCCAGTCAACAGTCTTTTATCCATTTGTGCACGCAAAGAGATAGGATCTTTTGAACTATCCTTTGGCTACTACAGGGTCCAATGTTGTATGACGAATGGTTGTCAGAGACCTGCATATATTAAATGCTAAAATAGTAGACAGCGAAGCTGTCTCTTGTTGTCAGAAATCGTTGGTGTGAGTATTCACCAAAGTAGTAATGCTATTTTGCTGTTCTGAAAGATGCATAAAGAGTAAGCACGATAATGGACGATATCGTCTGCATGCATGCAGAGATACGTTCAGTCTTCATTAAATGCATAGATGTCAGAAAGATATGTACGAAGACTTTGACTATTCAACGCTGTTAAATATCAAGTCGTTATAAACATAAAATCGATGCATCCATGACTTATGAAATTGTTATGCACTAACCACCAAATCGTTGTAACATAGCATGAAATCGTTATGTTTCTACAAAAGAATCGTTATGATCAAGACGATATAATCAAATCGTTATGAGTTACAAGAAAATTGTTGTGATCAATAAAGAAATCGTTGTAGAAGGCAAATTGTTGTGTTCATTAAGGAAATCATTATGAACACTTAAGAAATCATTGCGCAAAGTAAATCGTTATGAGTTCTAAAGAAGTAGATGCGCGAAGCAAATCAATATGAGCTCTAAAGAAGTCGATGCGCGAAGCAAATCGTTATGAGCTCTAAAGAAATCGATGCGATGGCTTAAGGAATCGTTGCGATGAGCAAATCGTTACGAAGTCTTAAGAAATCGATGTGATGACTTAAGGAATCATTGTGATGAGCAAATCGTTACGAAGTCTTAAGAAATCGATGCGATGACTTAAGGAATCGTTGCGATGAGCAAATCGTTACGAAGTCTTAAGAAATTGATGTGATGACTTAAGGAATCGTTATGATGAGCAAATCGTTACGAAGTTTTAAGAAATCGATGCGATGACTTAAGGAATCGTTATGGGAACGATTTGTTTATAAACAAACGATGTTTCTTTCTTATAAAGAAATCGTTAAGATACTTATGAAATCGTTATGTTATAGTCCTATTGAAATCGATATACACTAAGGAAATCGTTGTGATTTTCAACAGAAGTCGATGTGGGCTTAGAGAAATTACTTACCTGGCATTGATATTTCTACAGAAGTATCAATACTTACCAGATAGGCTTGATTTTCCTTAAGGTATGTCCTGTGCTTAAAACTTAGGAAATATATGTTAATAAACTTGAAATGGTTTTGTTAATCACCAAAATAAATATGTAATGAATTGACATTTCATGGGGATAGACTGATCATCAACATATTGAACATTTCCATAGGGGCATTACTATGGTCCTGTTCCAGACTACTTCTATGGTGGCAGTGTCTTATTGGCCATATACAAATTTCTCCAGATTCAAATGTAACATAACATGCTACCAAATCATATACATATAATCAGATGCTAACAAAGACATATTTCTGATTTATCACATATTGTATTTTCTGAACATTTTCCCACAATTCATTTCAAAAGAACACAATTCTCACAATGATAATCAGACTTAAATATTTATAGTCATCGAAAAATCATAAATGTTTTCCAGAACGTGCCTCTATTGACATAAATCAAATTAAGAAATTTTCATGATTTTTTGACATATACTCTAATTTCCACAGTAATCAAATCAGTGATATAAGTTGAGAAATATTCATCACAATTAAATCACCTATTAACCTGGTGCAATATTTTTACTGTGCGTATATCATATCCATACAAACTCCTTTTCAAAATCTCATGACTTTAGGAATCCAAAAACTATTTATCAAATAAAAAAGTACTACTAATTTTTATGTTTCAGTCATGGAAATTACAGAAAACTGTCAAATTCAGATTCTATATCTAACACATCATGAGAATATCCCTATCATGTTTTCTACATAGAAATCACAATTTTATCATGAGCATACATCAATTATATTTTTTTCTTTTAAATCTAAGCTTAGTTCCAAAACTCAGAAAATTGCACTAAATCATGGTGACTACAGAAATTAACCGAATTTACAGTGTGCCAAAAAGTTGTTCTACTGAACACTGCACATTTCACAGAAAGTCCATTCGAAGTTTGAATACAAATATATAAATTAGGATGTAAAAACAGGTCAAAATAGTGAACAGAAGAACTTGATGGCAACCCTGTTGCCGTTAACCTCAATTGACGGCAAGAAGGTTGACGTTAAGTTCATCCCTGACGGTAGTCAAGGTTGACGTTAACCTGACAGGAAACCTGAACTCATCTGAGACTCATATAAATCCCAAATCCGATTGTTTGTAAAATTTTAAAATCATGTAAAAATTATAAAAAGGTAAAATGTAAGGTTGGGAACCCGATCCATAGGTTACTTGCCTATAAAACACCAAGAAATCCACAGATTTAGACGATGAAGCCTGCCATGGCCAACCAAGACAGTCCTCCTTCCGGGTTAAAATCCTTGATCCACAGGTCCCCCGATGGTAAGCACACCTCGTAGACTCCTTCAGCGTTCAAAAGCACACCTTCTTCACTCGTAGATGCTTGGTCTTAGCCTCCACGAAGATCAAAACACCAGTTTTCTTCCACCTTTCCTTGGGACTTGGAGAAGACTCCCCAAAATCGGTTCGAAGAAGCTAACCCACCCTTTTTATAAGGGATAGGCCTCCCCAAACTCTGCCCACGAGGTAAGATACGTAACCCCCATCCGTTTCCTAATTTCCAGCCCTTTACCATAAGTTCACCAGAGCTGGACTACGAGAATCTCGCTGTCCGTTCCGGAAGAAGTAGGCGTCAAGGTTTACTACCGTTTACATAGAGTAGACGTCAATCGATATGGACGTTTACCTAAAGTTGACCGCAAGGGATGTTGTCGTTAACCTACTGTTGACGGCAATCGATGTTGCCGTCAGAAACACAAGTCAACCTTCATCCAACCTAAGAATAGACCATTCTACACTACAACATACTGAACTATGCATAATTATACACATAAGTTTCTAAATTCATAATAAAATAGACATCATGCGACGACCCTCCTTATACCGGTACGATTATACCAATCCACGTCGGTATAGTGAGTCCCGTCACAGTGGGACATTTACCCAACGCAACATACATGATTGAGATGTTCATAAATACAAATATAGAGTAGCGGAAGTAAAATGGACTACTTGTCATTTCATTTCATCATCCACATTAAGCATACATGATTCATGTAACAATTTAATGATCTAAAGTCCACATAATAAAGTACTAATTCCCAAATACATAGCTTGTCCACAATTTCATAATGTTCCAATTACAATGCCTCAATTACATACTGTGAAAGCAAAATGTCAAAACGGTGACTCCTCCCAGCTACTCTCCTCGCTCGAAGTCGCTTTCCACGATCTCCTCCAAGGAAGTGGGGTCACCTACTAAACCTGTACACCGAAGCAAGAGTGAGTCTAAAAGACTCAGCAAGTAAATCCAAACACGTCATACATGCATACATCACAAGTAAGCCTTACATTCAATTACATTATCTCAAGCCTATAGCACGGTTGGACAATAATAAGAAAACTACCTATCAGGATATTTCTACCAATTTCACTACACATGGTACATGGTTTATATCAAACCAAAATGAAATACCTACTGCATGCTTTCTACTCATTCATTCACATGAGAGCTACACTTACAATTAACTACAACATGAAAGCAAATTTAGCATGGGATTTTCACACACCTAAAAGGAAATACTCCTAACATGGATTCTACATATTTATGCACATGCAAAACATCGTTATAATCACATTAAGGTTGCTGTTTTGACATGAATCCCACATTTTCATAACATGAATCACAATTTCTCATTCCAATATATTTGTTTCACATGTTCACGCATTTGCACATTCACATTGTTTACCTTTACACATTACACATATACACATGTTCACACTACACAATTTGCACATATACACATTCACATTTTCACATTTAGATGCCGTGACACATAGTCCAAACCACCACTAGAAGAACACATTCACATCACATACACATAACACATAGATGCCACCTAGGCAACACAGTGACGACTCTTGGACTACGCAGACCAGGAGAAGAACTCTCCACCCTAACCAGTGGTACTTGTCCACCTCCAGGATTTCATCCTAATGCCCATAGGATTTAACACATTTTGAACCTTCCCGTGGGGACTTTTCCACGGTACGGTTCCACAGCCCTCTATGGAAGCAGTGTCATACACGGCACATTTTTACACATTATCCGATTTTAACACACACATTTCACATGATTTACACATGGCTTACATTTTCCTCATTCTTACACATGGCTCTGTTTTTCCCTAACCTGATACTATTGTGACAGAATTTAAACACTCAGTACTTCACACTAATCAGGTTGAGAAATACATAGTCAAACCATAATCATGATTGCATGCATTAATAACTGATTTTCTCATGGAAATCTTATGATATACTCTACTGTTATCCAAATCACATGAAACTTTAACCACATACTGCTTACAGGTTCCTGACCACACATGCAAATTTTCATATTTTTCTGAGTTATATTACATTTACAAAAAATAAAAAATTCAATCTCATGCCATACATAATTCAATTTATCATGGAATATAACATAAATGTCAGATTTAATAGTCCCTAGACCAGAATCTAATATATACATTGTTATAGAAATTTTCCTCGAAATTAAGGCACATCATACAATTTACTGTGATTTTCATACGAGCACCTAAACATATTTTCTAATTTCGACATAGAAATTGTAATAAATCACATAATCATGGAAAATTTCCCAAACTTGCAGAGCATGGACTGACACACATATACATGGTCTAGGAAAATTATGGCATTAAATTTTCTCACGAATCATGGGAACAGTAGATGAACATGTACTACTATTTTCCAAACATGCAATTTAAATAAATCTAACAAATTATACCATTCACAGAAATGCACGAGAATCTCACCACATATCACATTACCTATTTTACATAACATAAAAAAATTACACTATATCCTCATGCGCCAAAACCCAGAAAATAAATATATATAAGGCAGAACAGTTTCCTGTTCTGTACTGAAGAACTTAACGGCACTATCTGGCCGTTCACAGAGCTTAGCGGCAGCATCGTCTGCCGCCAACTGGAGATCTTAACGGCAAGGGATCTTGCCGTTAAGTTCCTATCTATGCAGAAACACAGACCGAGCTCCAAAGATAGGGGGAATGTGAGGTTCCAGGACATGATTTAAATCTGAGAAAACACCTATGACCTACTGGACGTACACATGGACAAGGTGGAGGGGTTACTTGCCTTTCTAAAAACCTCCAAAGGGACGAAAATAGGTGATGAAGCTCCCCTTGGACAGTGCCAAGAAGCCTCCAAAACACCTCCACTCCGGCTTCTAGGTCGATGTAGCCACCAGTCTGAAGTTGGGGAAGCCTTCCCCTACGTCCACACTATCCTCCAGTTGCAATAGCTTGCAGGGAGAAGCTTCAAACCGCCGGATCAAAGCTTGCAAGGGTCAGTCTTTCTCCTGTTCTCAGTTAGGGTTTCTTTCTTTCCTTGGAAAGAGCCCAGAGAGCTCTTGCAGGTAGCAAAGGGGGTTGTTTCTATATGTCTTGGCCTTGGGATCTCGGGCACAGATGATGAGAGAGGTGAGATAGCCGTTGGGGACATCTCCCCAATGGGTGAGCAAGGCAAACCCGGAATTTCGGGGCCTGCTGCGCACATAAAATCAGAGAAGTAGACGTCCACATCCATGGTCGTTCACTTAAGAGCTGGCATCCATCGGGGTGGACGCTGACTCCTCTTGGACGTCCATCCATGTTGACGCCAATTGGCCCTTCAGCAAAACTTAAAAACATGCAGAAAACCATGCTTACACTAGATATTTGCATGCCATATATGTAATATGATGTACACACTATCACAACATGTAATCAAGCAATATTTACAATTAATATATGCATGCCTACGTAAGTATACCAAGATAACATCATACATAAGTATCTACATACACATACATGATATATATATATATATATACAACATGACTCAACATGCAATAAATAAAATGACGAACAATTCAAGGGTCTTACACCCTCTCCCCCTTAAGGAAACTTCGTCCTCGAAGTTTAAACATTACTACTCAAACAAATGAGGATACTTCTTCCTCATCGCATCCTGAAGCTCCCAAGTAGCCTCCTCTCGCGAGAAGTTCTGCCATAAAACTTTTACCGACGTAATCCTCTTGTTCCGGAGATGCTGAACCTTCCGGTCCAGAATAGCTACTAGTTGCTCCACATACGACAGATCTGGCTGAATCTCCACTGGCTCATGACTAATCATATGAGATGGATCTCGAACATACTTCCTGAGCATAGATACGTGGAAAACAAGATGAACACTAGCTAGAGCTGGGGGTAAAGCTAGCTCATATGCCACGTTGCCCAATCATTTAAAAATCTCATACGGCCCAATGAATCTAGGGCTTAACTTGCTATGCCTGCCAAACCTGACGACACCTCGAGTAGGTGAAATCTTCAAAAAGACATGCTCACCCACCTCGAACTCCAAATCCTTCCTCTGTTGTCGGCATAGCTCTTCTGCCTGTCTTGCGCCGCAACAAGCCTCTTCCTGATAAGCTGGATCTTATCCGAAGTTTCCTGAACAAAATCTGGACCGATCAACTGCCTATCACCAGTCTCCTCCCAGTATAAAGGAGATCGGCAAGGCCTTCCATACAACGCCTCAAATGGAGCCATACCAATGCTCGCATGAAAGCTGTTGTTGTATGCGAACTCCACTAGAGGTAGATGACGCTCCCAACACACGCTCTCAACATATCCTCGAGCGTCTGGATAGTCCTTTCAGACTATCCATCTATCTGGGGATGAAACGCCGAACTGAGCTTCAGCTCTGAACCTAAAGCATACTGAAGACCCTTCCACAACCTCGAAGTAAATCTCGGATCTCGATCCGAAATGATCGACTTCGGCACACCATGCAATCTAATGATGCCACTAACATACAATTTAGCCAAACTCTCTACTGACTGCTTCTTCTTCATAGGCAAGAAATGTGCAGTCTTCGAGAATCTATCTAGGACTACCCAAATCGAGTCATTGCCCCATCTAGACCGAGGCAAACCCGAAACAAAATCTATAGTGACAGCTTCCCACTTCCACACTGGGATTTCCATCTTCTGCATGAGGCCAGATGGTCACTGTCGCTCTGCCTTCACTTGCTGACACACTAGACATCGGGACACATAATCCGCCACATCCCTCTTCATGCCCGACCACCAAAAGGACCTCTTCAAATCCTGGTACAACTTAGTGTTACCCGGATGAATAGAGAATCACGACCTATGAGCCTTTGCTAACACATGCTCACGGACATCTACCAAATCAGGGACACAGACACGGTGATGAAACCTAATCACACCATCCTCATCACGAGCAATGCCCGCCTTGCCCACTAACTCTTGGAGTCTAGGGTCGGCTTTCTGTTGCTCGATCACCTCATCCAAAACCGAGGACCTAAGAGATAACTGAGCTACAAAAGCCTGGCAAAACGATGGCTCTAACTCAGTCAATGCGCAAGCCGCATCCTCCAACATCTTCCAGTCCTACTGGAGAGATGGTCTCTTCCTACTCAGGGCATCAGCTACGACATTCGCCTTCCCAGGGTGATACTGAAGGTCGAAGTCATAGTCCTTCAAGAACTCAATCCAGCTTCTCTGCCTCAGGTTTAATTCCTTTTGCGAGAAAAGATACTTCAAGCTCTTGTGGTCGGTGAATACCTCAAATCTGACACCATAAATATAGTGCCTCTAGATCTTTAGTGCATGAACCACTGCTGCAAGCTCCAAATCATGAGTTGGATAGTTCTTCTCATGCTCCTTCAACTGTCGAGAAGCATATGCCACTACCCTTCCTTGCTGCATTAGCACACAGCCTAAGCCAATCCGAAACGCATCTGTGTAGATAGAAAAACCCTCTACACTGCTCGGCAAGACTAACACCAGAGCTGATGTGAGCTTAGTCTTCAACAATTGAAAACTACTCTCACACTTCTCGGACCAGACAAACTTCACTCCCTTTCTAGTCAGCTGTGTCAATGGGGCGGCGATGGATGAAAATCTCTCAATAAATCGCCGATAGTAACCAGCCAAACCAATAAAACTCTGAATCTCCGAAGGGGTCTTGGGAATCTCCCAATCCATAACTGCCTGGACCTTTGCTGGGTCAACTGCAACACCAGCACCGGAGATAACATGCCCGAGGAAATGAACCTCGCGCAACTAGAAATCGCACTTGCTGAATTTAGCATACAGCTTATGCTCACGAAGAACCTCTAACACTACCCTCAAATGCTGACGATTTGTAGCCTCATCCGGAGAGTAGACTAGTACGTCATCAATGAACACTACAACGAAGCTATCTAAATAAGGCCTAAACACCCTGTTCATGAGATCCCTGAACGTTGCAGGGGCGTTGGTCAATCTGAAAGGAAGGACCAAAAACTCATAATGTCCATAACAGGTTCTGAATGCCGTCTTGGACACAGCCTCACTCCGAATCCTCAACTGATGATAACCAGACCGCAAATCAATCTTAGAAAAGACTGATGCATCTTGCAATTGGTTAATCAAATCATAAATGCGAGGCAAGGGATACCTATTCTTCACTGTCACTTGGTTTAGCTTCCTATAATCGATGCATAACCTAAGTGATCCGTCCTTCTTCTTTACAAATAAGACAGGTGCACCCCAAGGGGAAACACTACGGTGAATAAATCCCTTATCTAGCAATTCTTGCAACTGCTTCCTTAACTCGGCTAACTCCGCAGGTGCCATTCGATATGGAGCCTTCGAGATAGGAGAGGTGCCCAGAAGCAACTCTATGGTGAACTCGATCTCTCTATCCGGTGGCAATCCAGACAAATCATCGGGAAAGACGTCTGGAAAATCCTGCACTACCTCGATCTCTGCAAGAGTAGGTGACTCATCAGCCTCTGGTACTAATACCACGCTGGCAAGAAAAGCGTCACAACCCTTGTTTACCATGCGCATCGCCTTCATGGTAGAGATGACTAACTTTCCTGCCAAGTTCCTTGGCAAGGGATGAGAGAACTCGTCCTCACCAGGAATGCGGAAAACAATCCTCTTCCCACGACAATCTACTAACGCATAGTGCTCCTCTAGCCAATCCAGACCAAGAATAGCATCAAAGTCCTTCATCTTTAGCAAGAAGAAACACCATTCTAGGACTCTATCCTCAATGCACACAGGTAACGACGGAATGCACTTCCTAGTCGATACCGTACCCGAAGGTGTGTGTACAGATAACGGGACTTATAAATCCTCAGACTCTACGCCTGACTCTAGAGCTAACTGCCTAGCAAACCGCTCGGAAATGAACGAGTGAGTGGCACCCGTATCAAACAAAACCCGAGCGTGCACACCTAGAAGTAAAATCGTACCTTCGGTGACATGCTCCGCCTGCTCGGCATCCTCTCATGCTAGAGCAAACACCCGAGCTGGGGCTCGAGGCCTTCCTGGTCTTCCTGTAGCTAGCGCTGCTGCTGCTACCGCTGCTGGGGTTGGCGCTCCGCGCTGGACTCCCTGCTGGAGTCTCGGACAATCCTTGATCTTGTGGTCGCTACTTCCGCACTTCAAGCACTTCCCCGCAATCATCCAACACTTCGTACCACCATGTGTCTTCCCGCAATGGGGACACTCCTTCTTTATGCTAGGGGAACGTTGAGAAGATACCTGTGCACTGCTGGTTGTTATTGGATGCTGTGGTGCCTAGTACACTACCTTCTTCTTGTCCTGCCGCTGAAACATAGCTGCAGGCCTCTTCTGCGAAGCCTTCTTCTCCTTGAGATACTGCTCCATTTTGCCCTCCTGCCTACAAGCAGCACTAAGTGCCTCGTCCAAGGTACGATGGTTAAACGCCACTAGTCTCGTCCTCAGTGATGGCTTCAGGCCCATCACGAACTTCTTTGCTTTCCTGCGCTCGTCTGTCACGATATGAGGTGCATATTTAGATAATTCTTCAAACTTGGCCTCATACTCAAGCACGGTCATGGAGCCTTGAGTCAAGGAGAGGAACTCCTGCTCCATCCTGTCCTGGATATGCTCGGGGATGAACTTGGCCCGAAAGAGCCTCACAAACTCGTCCCAAGCCACGTCAATAGCTCCGTCCTCGAATCGGGTACGCGGTAAGGAAGCCCACCACACATCAGCTCTCTCCTGTAACACAATCTTCATAAGCACCAACTAAACAACTTCAACTTAACAGGGGATATAAACAAATAAAACAAGCACATACCTGTAGCATATAGGTGGCTAAAGTAACCTTATCATCGTCCGCACACCTAATAGCCCGGAAGATCTTCTCGATCTCCCTCATCCAGCTCTCAGCTAGCAATGGGTCGCTCTCCCCCTTAAAAGAGGGTGGCAACATCCTCTTGAATCTTTCCATGATGGAAGGCCCACCATGGTCCTGAGCCTGTGGAACTGGAATCTAAGCCTACTACAACCAACAATGAGCAATACATATTCAACATAACATCATGTAGATCAATGAAACAAACTACTATTTATTTCATTACTCTAACCTGAGCCTCCAACTGAGCCTGGAGTGAAGCCTGGGTGTGGGCCTGCGTCTGCATGGCCTGCACTAGACCCTGCATGAACACTCCATAATCCACTGGTGGCGGTGGGGGAAGTACAGAACCCTGAGGTGTCGGGACCTGCTGCTCAGTCTGCTCCTCACGCCTCTGCTCGCCCTCACGAGCAAGAGCACCGCCACGTCTACCACGCGAAGCCATGGCTGCGATAAATTTCAGCCAATATTAGAGCTATGTTAATTTACTCCAACCATTTTCTTATCTATTTTCAATTCATCATTAATCAATTCTACACATGTGGACAATTCTATAAAGATTTAGCATGTAATGAGGATGATGACTTATGTATATTTATGTACTATCTCAATCGGTCTCTCTGATACCAATCTCTGCGACGACCCTCCTTATACCGGTATGATTATACCAATCCACGTCGGTATAGTGAGTCCCGTCACAGTGGGACATTTACCCAACGCAACATACATGATTGAGATGTTCATAAATACAAATACAGAGTAGCAGAAGTAAAAGGGACTACTTGTCATTTCATTTCATCATCCATATTAAGCATACATGATTCATGTAACAATTTAATGATCTAAAGTCCACATAATAAAGTACTAATTCCAAAATACATAGCTTGTCCACAATTTCATAATGTTCCAATTACAATGCCTCAATTACATACTGTGAAAGCAAAATGTCACAACGGTGACTCCTCCCAGCTACTCTCCTCGCTCGGAGTCGCTTTCCACGATCTCCTCCAAGGAAGTGGGGTCACCTACTAAACCTGTACGCCGAAGCAAGAGTGAGTCTAAAAGACTCAGCAAGTAAATCCAAACACGTCATACACACATACATCACAAGTAAGCCTTACATTCAATTACATTATCTCAAGCCTATAGCACGGTTGGACAATAATAAGAAAACTACCTATCAGGATATTTCTACCAATTTCACTACACATGGTACATGGTTTATATCAAACCAAAATGAAATACCTACCGCATGCTTTCTACTCATTCATTCACATGAGAGCTACACTTACAATTAACTACAACATGAAAGCAAATTTAGCATGGGATTTTCACACACCTAAAAGGAAATACTCCTAACATGGATTCTACATATTTATGCACATGCAAAACATCGTTATAATCACATTAAGGTTGCTGTTTTGACATGAATCCCACATTTTCATAACATGAATCTCAATTTCTCATTCCAATATATTTGTTTCACATGTTCACGCATTTGCACATTCACATTGTTTACCTTTACACATTACACATATACACATGTTCACACTACACAATTTGCACATATACACATTCACATTTTCACATTTAGATGCCGTGACAGATAGTCCAAACCACCACTAGAAGAACATATTCACATCACATACACATAACACATAGATACCACCTAGGCAACACAGTGACGACTCTTGGACTACGCAGACCAGGAGAAGAACTCTCCACCCTAACCAGTGGTACTTGTCCACCTCCAGGATTTCATCCTAATGCCCATAGGATTTAACACATTTTGAACCTTCCCGTGGGGACTTTTCCACGGTACGGTTCCACAGCCCTCTATGGAAGCAGTGTCATACACGGCACATTTTTACACATTATCCGATTTTAACACACACATTTCACATGATTTACACATGGCTTACATTTTCCTCATTCTTACACATGGCTCTGTTCTTCCCTAACCTGATACTATTGTGACAGAATTTAAACACTCAGTACTTCACACTAATCAGGTTGAGAAATACATAGTCAAACCATAATCATGATTGCATGCATTAATAACTGATTTTCTCATGGAAATCTTATGATATACTCTATTGTTATCCAAATCACATGAAACTTTAACCACACACTGCTTACAAGTTTCGGACCACACATGCAAATTTTCATATTTTTTGAGTTATATTACATTTACAGAAAATAAAACATTCAATCTCATGCCATACATAATTTAATTTATCATGGAATATAACATAAATGTCAGATTTAATAGTCCCTAGACCTGAATCTAATATATACATTGTTACAAAAAATTTTCTCGGAATTAAGGCACATCATACAATTTACTATGATTTTCTTACGAGCACCTACACATATTTTCTAATTTCGACACAGAAATTGTAATAAATCACATAATCATGGAAAATTTCCCAAACTTGCAGAGCATGGACTGACACATATACATGGTCTAGGAAAATTATGGCATTAAATTTTCTCACGAATCATGGGAACGGTAGGTGAACATGTACAACTATTTTCCAAACATGCAATTTAAATAAATCTAACAAATTATACCATTCACAGAAATGCACGGGAATCTCACCACATATCACATTACCTATTTTACATAACATAAAAAAATTACACTATATCCTCATGCGCCAAAACCCAGAAAATAAATATATATAAGGCAGAACAGTTTCCTATTCTGTACTGAAGAACTTAACGACACTGTCTGGCCGTTCACAGAGCTTAGCGGTAGCATCGTCTGCCGCCAACTGGAGATCTTAACGGCAAGGGATCTTGCTGTTAAGTTCCTGTCTGTGCAGAAACACAGACCAAGCTCCAAAGATAGGGGGAATGTGAGGTTCCAGGACACGATTTAAATCTGAGAAAACACCTATGACCTACTGGACGTACACATGGACAAGGTGGAGGGGTTACTTGACTTTCTAAAAACCTCCAAAGGGACGAAAATAGGTGATGAAGCTCCCCTTGGACAGTGCCAAGAAGCCTCCAAAACACCTCCACTCCGGCTTCTAGGTCGATGTAGCCTCCAGTCTGAAGTTGGGGAAGCCTTCCCCTACGTCCACACTATCCTCCAGTTGCAATAGCTTGCAGGGAGAAGCTTCAAACCGCCGGATCAAAGCTTTCAAGGGTCAGTCTGTCTCCTGTTCTCAGCTAGGGTTTCTTCCTTTCCTTGCAAAGAGCCCAGAGAGCTCTTGTAGGTAGCAAAGGGGGTTGTTTCTATATATCTTGGCCTTGGGATCTCGGGCACAGATGATGGGAGAGGTGAGATAGCCGTTGGGCACATCTATGGGTGAGCAAGGTAAACCCGGAATTTCAGGGCCTGTTGCGCACAGAAAATCAGAGAAGTAGACGTCCACATCCTTGGTCGTTCACTTAAGAGCTGGCATCCATCGGGGTGGACGCTGACTCCTCCTGGACGTCCATCCATGTTGACGCCAATTGGCCCTTCGGCCAGAACTTAAAAACATGCAGAAAACCATGCTTACACTATATATTTACATGCCATATATGTAATATGATGTACACACTATCACAACATGTAATCAAGCAATATTTACAATTAATATACGCATGCTTACGTAAGTATACCAAGATAACATCGTATATAAGTATCTACATACGCATACATGATATATATATATATATACACAACATGACTCAACACACAATAAATAAAATGACGAACAATTCGAGGGTCTTACACATCAATTGAAATTAAAAACTATTGAGAAAATTTCAGGATATCACACTCTGTCCCCCTTAAATAATCTTCATCCTCGAAGATTGAGTATAGGAAAACTCACCAAAAATTATTAAAAAAGAAAAGGAAAACTCACCAAAAAGATGTGGGTACTTCATCTTCATTCATTCTTCTAACTCCCATGTTGCTTCTTCTTTTGCAAAATTCCTCCACAAGACCTTCACTAAGGGAATTCTCTTGGACCTCAAATGCTGCACATTATGGTCCAGAATCTTTGTGGGCTGCTCCTCAAAGGATAAATATTGCTGCAAATCCGTCGGTTCATAAGTAAGAACATGAGATGGATCCCGTATATACCTTCTTAGTATAGAAATGTGGAACACCGAATGAATGTTTGCCATAGATGGTGGTAATGCCAATTGATAAGCCACATTTCCAACCTTATTGAAGATCTTAAATGGTCCAATAAACTCTACCCACGAGGTAAGATACGTAACCCCCATCCGTTTCCTAATTTCCAGCCCCTTACCATAAGTTCACCAAAGCTGGACTCCGAGAATCTCGCTGTCAGTTCCGGAAGAAGTAGACGTCAAGGTTTACTGCCGTTTACACAGAGGAGACATCAACCGATATGGACGTTTACCTGTTGTTGACGGCAAGGGATGTTGCTGTTAATCTGCTGTGGATGGCAGTCGATGTTTCTGTCAGAAACATAGGTCAACCTGCATCCAACCCGAGAACAGACCATTCTACACTCCAACATACTGAACTATGCACCATTATACACAGAATTTTCTAAATTCACAATAAAATAGACATCAATTGAAATTAAAAACTATGAAGATAATTTTAGGATATCATAGAAAGACACCGCGGTCGGAAACTCCATACGACCTGCACATCGTGACCACCACACGGCTAGCAACACAGATAGAAGAACCCTGCATGGACAAGAGACACTAACTACGGAAACCACTACCACTAGTCAACCAGTCAGGAGCGTCCACTGACGTCTTACCCTTAACCCAGGTCCAAACCTCCACGTGTTGTCAGAGTGGGGGCAGGAATACAAGTAACGACAACAGTAACCGCCGTAGGCTGGCTGGACTACGGTCCCATGCCTGGCCTCTCTAGGTGGTTCCGGGGCCGCAAAGAGCAAGACAGTGAGAAGACGGACTGACTGGTCTACGCCGGGAAGAACTCCAACTGGCCTCGGTGTCTCAGACCAACCAAGAGAGCTCTGCAAATGACTCGACACCACTGTCCTTACCACCACTTTCCCCTCTGCTCCAGAGTCTGCGACTCAAGCACGCCCGTCTTCTTGAATGCTCCATCTAAGGCGCACGGGGATGGGGGTCCCAGGGTAACAACCTCTCTCACGAGACAAGCCCTCATGTGCCGAGCATGGGGTGAACGATTAGTGTAGGACTATACTAGGAACTAGCACTAGAGCCACAGGTACAGAAAGAACTGAGAACAGCGAAGGCTCCACAAGAAACGGACTTCGCATGAACCTACCTAAATCTGATACTGTGGCGACGCCCCGGGCCGTCGCGACACTGTCGTTATGCCAAGGCCAACTGTGATCATGTCGCGATGCCCCTGGTCATCGTGATGATGTCGCGGAGCCCATGCCCACCGTGACAGCTAAGGCTGTCACAGCCGGCGCATGCGTCGTGACATCATCACGACCCTCAAGTCAGTCGCGACCTTAGTCGAGATAGATCCCGGTATAGTCCTCCCAGGGACCACCCCAAAAATGGTACAAATCTCATTTGCAGGGGGAGGGGAGCATGGGAAACACTAGGAAAGCACTTAAACAAGCCAAACCACCCTCAAACCCACGATTCATGCATTGAACAAAAAGATCCTACGCTCAAGGAACCTCACTACCAAGGAGCATGGATCTCACCCCCACAACCCCGAACACAACGGGAAAACATAAACCTTAAGGGGAAGGGGAGCATGCTAGAATGAGAGGAAAAGAGGGGTCCCTACCTCAATGAGTAGAGCCGACCCATTGGGGCATTCACGTCAGAATGACCACCTCCTCCTCGCTCCAAGCACCATACGGACGCCGCCTACATGAACGGGGCATCACCTCCTCGCCACGAGCACCACGAACATGCCAGAAGAAGAAAGGGAGCTTGGGGTAGGAAGAAGGAAGAAGAAGAAGAAGGGAAGAAAGGAAGGTGAGAGGGGGAAATGGGTCGCCTGCCTCAGTTTTGAGCCGACGGCCCCAGAAATGCGATGGGTCGGGCCGGTGCGACAGCAACTATGGCACGATCACCCTGCAGATCGCGACCATGTCGCGACCGCCTGCCCCGACGTGATACCAAAAGCGGTCAAACTTTGAAGACCGAGAAAACCATAACAAGATGGTCTTCCAGGTCGTGTCAACGTCATACGTGCCTGACACCCGACAAGGCCATTCTAACAAAAAGGACAGCGGTCAGAACAGTCAGAACGTAGTCACGTCGCCTCCAAACACCGTGACAATGACGTGACACCCACCCCCGTCTCCACAAGAACGGGAGAGGCAGTGTGCCGCGACCCAAAGCATGTCGCGACCGGATCCTCTGGCACGACAATGTCGCGGCCAGGGGGTCCACCGCGACCATGAGGATGGGGCCAAGGGCCCGAGAGGGCCGGGTCTTACAGTAGGGTCGGTCACGACATGCTTCTTGTCGCTCCCCCTTTGGGCGTTGTAGGATCGAAAATAGGTTGGACCAGATCTAGAAGGGGGGGGGGTTGAATAGATCTAGGCCAAACATTGCGGAAGCTTAGCCAATTTAAATCAATGCTTTGAATCATAGGTAATTTGAAAGAGCACTTTACAGATCTGATGAGTGATTGTGTGAATTATATGATTAGAGTGTGAGATCAAGTTAACTAGAAGTGAATTCGAAAAACCCTATGCATACATCTAGCGCAAAGTGAATTTGAATCACAAGCTAACCACGACACAAAGATTTTTAGGTGGTTCGGAAATCACACGATGTGATTCCTACATCCACACCTCACACTGTGAGGATCCACTACACAACTTGGATACACCACACACTGGAGCCTGACAACTCCAACACACTGAGTTCTATAATTCACACAACCTCTAGAGCAGGACTACTCTAGCACATGAGCACAACTGCTCAACCACAAATGAGTACAACGACTCAACACTGAGTACACAGCTCACAAACAACTTGCTAGAACAAAAAACACAAATATCTAGATCCTCTAGCAATGATCTGATCTATAAAAGTTCATTCAAGAAGATTGATGCAACAGTTCATGCACAATCTTAAGAATGACTTAGAAGAAACAAGGGGAATTGAGGAATTGAATGTAAGATCCTTGTTCTTTAAGTATACTCCCTTGTAGAGGCTGAATTGTGAAGAAGCTTGATCCCTTGAAGTCCCTAGCCGATGCTCTGCAACTTATGCTTTGGGATCTTCCTTGAAATCTTCACAATTGGATGCTTCTACTTGATCTACACCCTTGGAAGTGATCTCACTGCTTCATCTTGGATCATTCTTCACTTATTGTGCTTGGAGAAGTGGGAATTGGGTTGAAGAAGCACAAGGGGAGCAAGATCGGGGAGGAGAACACTTCTTGTCGCCAAACAGATTTCTAGAAGGCTCTTGGAGGTTCTCTTGTTGGTTGGATGGCCAATTGAAGGGTATTTATAGCCCAATGTGTCCAAAAGTATCCTTGGGGGTCGTGGGCACATGATCCAAGGCCGATCCACATGATCCCTAGAGTGCCACGTGTCCAGATGTGACTTAAGGTGAAAAAGTTTTCGGAGTGTGTCGACCTGCCCATGGTGTGTCGACACACTGTCCCAAACTGGCACAAAAGGTTCTCTGGGAAGGGTCTCTAGTGTCGACACTACTTCAGGTTGTGTCGACACACTGAACAGAACTGGCAAAAAGGCCTTCTGGGAGCTGAATCTAGTGTCGACACTACTTGATCCTGTGTCGACACCACTTGACCATTTCTTCATCATTCTGCTTTGGGTTTGAAGCATTGTGTCGACACCAGTAGGGGGTGTGTCGACACTACCCTTGCAAGAATTGTATGTCCCTAAGATATAAACACATAAATCATTAGTCCAATGTGTTATCATGAATATAAATGATAAATGTGTTTGGAAACATGCTTTTTGAATATTGTTATTAAATGTGTGATGTATTTAACATGTTCCACTTATTTGTGCATTAAAATCACAACTTGTCATCATCAAAATTATGAGGGGAAATATATTAAACTCGCACTCAACCCAACAATCTCCCCCTTTTTGATGATGGCAACATTAAGTCCACTTGAAAATTTGAAATTTCAATAAAATGTGATTATAAGCCATTTGTTTACTCAACATTCAACTTCAAACACACTGAATGACAATGAACCATGTTTCAATCACTTTTATTCACAATTATCAAAAGCCATTGAACACACTTTAGCAACATTTGACATTTTGCACATTCAAGAGGCACAATGTTACTAATGATGAAGTCTTTTCATTAATGGCCAAGCAGCTTGACAATCATCCATTCATTGACATCATTCCAAAGATTTTCAATCACATTCAAGACAAGTGTGTTTCTTTTCATTCAACAAAACAAGTATTACTATTCATTAACAAAGATGTTCATTACAAGCATTCAAATACATTCCAAAAGTTTTTCTTTCTTTTCTTTCTTTCTTCTCCCCCTTTGACATCATCAAAAGAAAAAGTACATTAAGCCGGTGGAGGAGAAGGAATGGGAAGAAGGAGTGATTCGATTGTCTTCAGCCTTGACTCCATTGCTGCAAGATTGGATCTGAGTTGAGTTTGCATTGTGGACAGCCTTGTGTGTAGCAACTCTTCCAACCTTTGACTGTTTTCATACATATTTGACTGAAAGGCAGACAACTCAGCTGAGATAGGCTGTGAACCAGAAGAGGACCTGGCAATTCCATGTTTGTTAATATGGCTGAGCTCTTTCTTTAGAATAGACATCTCATTGTCTATGTGTGCTGAGAGATTTCTCATGCCTTCCAAGTTATCAACCATATGAGCAAATGACAGCCTAGTCTTGGATATCTGTGAGACTGCTTCCTGACTGTTGAACAAGTTTGATAGGGAATTTGCCAAAATTCCCTCAAGGACCTTTTCCAGTGTTTCTTGATGATCCTTGAGTTCAATAGATGCATCAGCCAAAGTGCCAATGAGCCTGTTGAACCTTTGAGTTGCATGATCTGATGCTTCTTTCTGCTTGATGAACTGAGCATTCATAGAATTTTCCAACCTCTGTATCTTCAAGTCAAAGCTCTCTGACATTTGTTGGATGTAAGAATTGATGGTATCAAATTTCTCAGTCAAAAAGGAATATAGTTCTGGTGGAACAGCAGGTCCACCAGTAGAAGTAGAGGGTTGGGCTTGTGGAGTGAAGGAAGGGATTTCCACATCAAGGAGATGTGGTGAAGAGACTTGAAAGGTAGGTGTGTGAGGACCATCCTGAGGTATGGGTGTTTCATCCACAACAGGAGGCTGGTCCTCATGTGCAGGAGATTGAGGTACCTCAGGAGGGGGTACAACCTGGAGCCACTGGTGCCTCAACTACAATTGGTCCTCTTCTGACTTGATCACCTTCTAGTCTAAATCCCATGAATTTCTAAATGTGCTTCAAATTGTAGATATTTGTCTTGGGAATGGATTGGGCTTGCTCATTCTTAAATGACACTCCAAAACGTGCAAATACTGGTGTGAGATGAGCAGTATAAGGTAGAGATCTGTTGAGATCCTTCCTTGTGGTTTCTGACATGATTTGGTACATGATGACATGCAAGTTAATCTTGATCTCTTTCTTCATGCAGTAAATGACAAATCTCTATATGTCAGTGAGTCTATCCCGTCCACCACCTTGGGGTGTGATGATTGTGGTGAGGATGTGATGCACCAATTTCAATGCAGAAGGGAAGGTATTGGTGTTGAACTTGGTGACAAAGGTCTGCTTAGGTTCTGACTCAACAGCTGGGAGTCCAGTAAGCATAGAATAGGCCTCATGCAGATCAAACTCAAAATCATGATAACTTTCACCTTCATCTGGGACTCTGAACAGGGTGGCAGCCAATTCAGTAGGCAAGTCAATCACAACACCTTTGACCTCTGACTTGTAACCTTCATCTGTGCATTCTAGGTTCAGATAAAATTCTTGAAATAAACGGGGGTAAAAGGTTCTGTACTCAGAAATGAAGGGCAACCAAGTCTGAAAGCGGAAGAATTGAAGGACTTCAGGGAATGTAGCTGCTAGGTCATTATCCACTAGGTCAACGGCCCTAGGTTTGAGGATAGACTTTTCTTTGCTAGCAAGCTTGGATGGAGTGGCCTCACAAGGCTTGGAAGATCCAGATGAATCGGAGGAGGATTCCTCAGAGGGCTCAGGAGAAGATGCCAGAATTTTCCTTCTATGGTGAGCAGATCTTCTGTGGGAAGGGCCTCTACTGGAAGAGGATGTCCTACCTCTCTTCGATGGAGTAGGAGATGCAGATGATCCTCCTGGCTGTGGAGCAGGGTCATGCCGACGCTTGCTTCTCCTCTCTGAGGGTGGTTCTTCCACGGCAATGGGTCTGGCGTTTGCCCTAGACCTGGCACCATGGAGGGGCACCTGCTTGGGAGCCATGGTTGCAGAAGAATGAGGAAGAACAGGGGATGGAATGGATGGGGAAAAGAGAATGGAGACAGTGATGGGTGGGAGGAGGGAAGGAGATGAAGATTCTTGTCGTTTTCAAAGAGAGATGGCGGCCATGGGGTCGACCTAGGGTATAAAAGGGTTTTAGGGTATAATAAACCGCAAGAACAAGAAACTCCAAACCGGCGCCAACGGCTAGAATCATCCAGAAAAGCCTGTGTGTCGACACTAGACAGGGAGTCTGTCGACACGGGCTTAGACTGCGTCGACACTAGATGGAGGTGGTGTCGACCTGGCTTGAATAATTTTGTAAATTCGAGCATGGGAAAAATTTGTGAATTTTGGGAACACTTTAATATGATGAAATATGAATGGAATTAATTTTTCATGGATTTTTAAGACACCAAAGAATTCATTTTTCAAATTGTTACAAAAATTCAGCAAACTTTAGGTTTTACACAACAAGTTACATGTTATATTCATTAAATGACTTGAGCCATTAAAATGATGGTTTGAGGAATATAATACATTCAACAATCAATGACAAACTACCATATTATCCAAATCCAAAGAAATAAAAATGTCTTTTAGATTGAGATCAAGTGTGATGAAAATAAACAGCTTTAAAGCAAACTGATGAAAGATAGGGATGATTCTTTTAAACAATTCTCCTTGGACAAACACAAATTCTTTTTTTTTTTTAAACAAACTATCAAATGTAGTAAATCTTGTTCACTCAAGAACTAATGCTTTTTATACACCATAGTCCCTAGATACTAGAGATTTACCCATTATCAAGTTTCAAGGGGTAAATGATAACCTTTTGACATGAAAATATACGTTTATCAGACGCCAATATTTCCAGTTACTCAGTCATCATCAAAATGTATAGAGCATGTTTTGTTTTTATTGTTTGATTTTTGAACCTCGTTGAACAGAGATAGCAATAATACCTCATGACATACATGGCACTTCATTCATTGTGAAGGTTTGTAGTTTCTCAGCATTTGTGCCATTGCTCTGTTGAATGGTAATTGTAAGGAGAATTTTATAAAATGAAAACATTTATATCCCACATCAGTTGCAAAAAAAAGATGTTTAACTTCAAGGCACACATTATCCTTCAGTCTTTGAAAGAGATTTGAATTTTTGTAGTCTTGAAGAGTATAGTTGAGAGTTGACTATAAAAAATGTAGTAGATCACACAAAGAATCATTTTGAGGTTATAGACAACTCAATGAGGACATCATGCAAGGGAGTTGTTGTAATTCAAGAAGAAGTTGAATTTTGCAAAAAGAATGATTTGTGAATTCTCTAGCTCCCCCTGAGATGATGATTCCAGCAATTTTTCATCAAGATAAAGATATGCAAGATTTGTGAAAAACTGAAAAGATTCTTTTTGAAGAATAAAGACTCCCCCTCAACAATTGCATATTTGATTCTTGATACTTGGCGGAGACATATACTCTCGCATAGTGAAAGTGTCCAGACAAGCAGAACTTGTCCTTCTTCAAATCACCATTTGATATACCAAGAATTTCAACACAATGTGAGATTGAAGAATTTATTTGACAAAAAGAACTGAAAATTGGTTTGAGAGAGATGTGAACAACATGAATCAAGGAAGCAAAGAAGAATGATGAAACAATGACTCCCCCTCAAAACATGCCTAAACACTCAACCCAATGAGAGAGATCAAGAAGATGGATATTTGCAAAGACCAAGCTCTCTCCTCAAGGATGAAAATCTATTGTCAGGAAGAGGTTTAGTGAAGATATCAACAATTTGTTTTTCAGTTTCAATAAAGAGGAGTTTCAAAAGATTTCTTTGCAACTTCATCCCTCAAGAAATGATGCCTTATTTCAATGTGTTTTGTTCTAGAATGCTGAATTGGGTTTTTAGACAGATTTATGGCACTTGTGTTATCACAAAGAATTGGAACACAACCTAACTCTTGGTTATAATCAAGAAGTTGATGTTTCACCCAAAGAATTTGAGTGCCACATCTACCAGCTGCAACATACTCAGCCTCTGCAGTTGATAGAGCAACTGAGTGTTGCTTTTTAGAAGCTCAAGAGATTAGGCACCCACCTAAGTACAAACACAAGCCACTTGTGCTTTTTCTATCAAGTTTACACCCAGCATAATCAGCATCACAATAGGCAATCAAATCTAACTTACAACCAGCAGGATACCAAATTCCAAGATCACATGTTCCAACAAGATATTTAAAGATTCTTTTAACAGCTAACATGTGACTTTCTTTTGGATTAGCTTGAAATCTAGCACACAAGCACACACTGAACTGAATGTCAGGTCTAGAAGTGGTGAGATAGAGTAGAGAACCAATCATACCTCTGTATGTCTTTGGGTCTACTGACTTACCAAGTGAGTCTTCTTCTAGTTTAACATTAATTGCAATGGGTGTGCTTGAATGCTTGAGGTTCTGGAAGTCAAACCTTTTCAGAAGTTCTTTGACATATTTGGTTTGACTTATGAAGATCCCCTCACTGGTTTGGTTAACCTGCAATCCCAAGAAAAATTGTAAGTCTCCCATTAATCTCATTTCAAATTCATTTTTCATTTGGTTTGCAAATTCAGTGCACATGCTCTTATTGGTTGATCCAAATATTATGTCATCAACGTAAATTTGGACTGCAATTATTTGTTTATTGACAGTTTTTGTGAACATGGTTTGATCAACATTACCTCTAGAATATCATTTTTCAAGCAGAAAAGAACTCAAACGGTCATACCAAGCTCTTAGAGCTTGTTTAAGACCATAAAGAGCCTTATGAAGCTTAAAAACATGATTAGGATATTTTTCATTTTCAAAACCCGGAGGTTGTTCAACAAAAACATTTTCTTTTATGTAGCCATTCAAAAATGCACTTTTGACATCCATTTGATAAACTTTAAATTTCAGTGAAGATGCAAAAGCAAGAAAAATTCTTACAGCTTCTAGCCTAGCTACAGGGGCATATGACTCTTCAAAATCAATTCCAAATTCTTGGTTGTACCCCTTTGCAACTAGCCTAACTTTATTCCTAATGACTTGACTATTTTCATTCAATTTATTTCTGAATACCCATCTAGTGCCAATGACAGATTGGTCACTAGGTCTAGGTACTAATTCCCATACTTGATTTCTTTCAAATTGATGATGTTCATCATGCATTGCATTTATCCAGTCTGAATTCATTAGAGCTTCATCAATTGACTTTGGTTCAATTGGGGAAATTAGTGCTAGTGGGTCTTCATGAATTGCATTTAAGAATGATGATCTAGTTCTTACCCTATCATGGACATTGCCAACAACATTTTCTAAAGGGTGATCTCTCAAAAATCTATGTTCAGAAGTTACCTGTTGAGGTGCACTTAAGTTTGGAACAACATTACCTGATCCACTAGGAGTAGGTGAATGAATGTTCAAATTCTCACCAATGTCTTCATTTTCCTCAACAGTTGGTGAAGAATCCACAATGAAATCATCCTCTTCATTATCTTGACTGTCCCTGCAAGATTTAGAACCATGAGTTGAAAAGGAATTTTCATCAAAAATGACATGTGGAGACTCTTCAACAGTTTTGTTCTTGAGAGAGTAAACTCTAAAAGCTCTTGACACTTCAGAATAGCCAAGAAAGATGGCTTCCTGACTTTTAGCATCAAACTTGTCAAGATTTTCCTTATTGTTGTTATGTACAAAACATTTACACCTAAAGATTTTGAAATAAGACAAGGTTGGCCTTTTGTTTTTCAACAACTCATAAGGGATTTTTCTGATTTTTGGTCTGACCAATGCTCTATTGAGAATGTGATTTGCTATATTCACAGCTTCAGCCCAGAAGGATTTGGGCAAATTGCTTTCTAAGAGCATGGATCTAGCCATTTCCACAAGAGTTCTATTCTTTCTTTCCACAACTCCATTTTGTTCTGGAGTTCTTGGTGAAGAAAACTTGTGAAATATGTGAAGTTCAGCACATAAATCAGAAAAGGATTTGTTTTCAAACTCACCCCCATGATTAGTCAAAATGTTTTTGATTTTATATGGAAAACTTGTTAAGGCAGTGGTACAAAAATTCCTGAACTCAAGGCAAGCATCACTTTTGTGGGACAGAAAAATAACCCATTTAAATCTAGTAAATTCATCAATAATGACAAACCCGTATCTTTTGCCACTAAGACTTAGAATTCTTGTTGGGCCAAAGAGGTCCATGTGAAGTAATTCTAGTGGCTTAGATGTGAGTACCTCATTGAAGGTTTTAAAAGATTTTCTGGTTTGTTTTCCTTGGGCACAAATCCCACAAACTTGATTTTCTACATTAGAAAAGGATTCAGGAAGACCTTTAACCAAATTCAGCCTTAACAGTTTATTTATTGTTCTGAAACTTGCATGACCAAGTCTTTTGTGCCAAGTCCATGCAATTTCATTCTTATTTGAAACAAGACAAATATTTTCAGAAAATTTTTTATCAAGGTTGATCATGTAGACATTGTTTTCCCTCTTTCCAAAGAATTTTATTTTATCAGTTGATGAGTCAATTATCTTGCAAAAATCAGATTCAAACACAACTTTGTGACCTTTGTCACATAGTTGGCTAATGCTCAACAAATTGTAATTTAAACCATCAACTAACAAAACATTATCAACTGAGTTTGAGGAAGATTGACCAACCTTTCCAGATCTAATAATTTTCCTTTATTTTTACCTCCAAACGTAACAAAACCTCCCTCCTTCTCAATCAGGAATGAAATTTTAGCTTTGTCTCTAGTCATGTGTCGTGAACACCCACTATCAAGGAACCACACATTTGAGTTGGGTGCACGACCTTCCTGCAAATTCAATCAGTGGAGAGAAGATTTTGGTACCCAAACATTGTTGGGACCATCAGAATGTTTGAGCATTGACATCAAATCTTTTCTAACCCAAATCTGATTTATTTTTTGTTTTTGTTTTTGTTTTGTTTAGTGGTGTTTTTTGCCTTTTTCAATTTGTTCTTCCCTTTTGGAATAAGAACACCAGTGTTCTTTTTATCTTTAGGAGGGGAGTTTTGCATTTGGACATGAGTGTTCAGTTGTGGAGGTACAAACCAAGGGTTTTGTTGGTACATTGAAAAATTTGGATAGAAGAATTGAGGGTGGCACCAAAATGGATTGTGATACCATTGATTCCAAGAATTAGTCCAATCAGCTTGATGTGCTATCTTGGAAGTCCAAGGTTTGTCATGAATGGCTTCTTTTGAATTTTTCTTATTTTTTTAGATTTTTATTTGAATTTTTAGTTGACTGGTTTGTGTTTATTGAGGTTGAGCAGGTCGACCTGTCCTTGACTGATGTCGACACAGCAGTCACAGATTTCATCTTTTTGTGGACTGGTGTCGACCTGTCAGGTGATTGTGTCGACCTGTTTGGTTTCTATTTGTTTGGGTTTTTGAAGTCTTTGTTGTGTTGCTTGACACTTGCTTGTTTTTTGTGTTTTCAAGACTAGGACCTTTGACAAAATTTATCAAGGGTGCTTTTTCCCTTATCTCACTAGATTTGTCTTTCTTTGATTTTTGTTTGTTGAATGCTAGTCCATGAGATTCAGATCTCATTCTGGCTCCTAGCAAGGCCTCCAATTTGTCTTTACCTTTTGTGAAGGTTTCAATGATTTGTTCTTTTTCTTTTAGCTGGTTTTCTAAGGTTTTGAATTCATCAACATTTTGTTGTTTTTCTTTTTGTTCCAATTCCAGCTTTTTAGACAAATCTTTAAACTCATGAGTGGCCTTTTGGGATGCAAGCTTGAGCTCATCAATCATATTCAAAAGATTTTCTTTTTCCTCATGGAGCTCAGCTACTTCATTTTCCAATTCAAAATTCTTTTGTTTATTGATTGGTCATGCAGAATGTTTTCAATTTCTTCTTTAGATGTTTGTTTTCTTTTCTTATTTCAGAATAATTTTCAACAAGTTCAGCATACGCATCTTGCCAATCATCAATTGAATAATCTTCAAAAGATGTACTTACCTTTCCATCTGAGCCATTTGCCATAAAGCAAATTTCCTCACTCTCAGAGCTTGAGGACTTTTCTTCTTCTTTCTCACTTGAGTCTTCATCAGACCAAGTGGCAACCATTGCTTTTGGCTTCTTGAATTTGTGAATCTTCTTGTATTTCTCCTTCTTGTTCTCAGGACATTCTCCCTTCATATGTCCTGGTTTGTTGCACCTGTAACAAATGACAACTTCATCAAATTTTTGATTTCTACTTGAATTGGCATAAGACAGGGAAGTGTTTCTTTTTTCTGATGGGAATTTCTTTTTCCCAGAGAGTTTTCCTTTTCTATATTTTAAGAATTTTCTGAATTGCCTGGTCATGAGGGCAAGCTCATCGTCATTGGACTCAGACTCATCAGAGCTTGTTTTCTCCTAATTCTTGTCTTTGTTACTAGATGAAGCTTTGAGGGGTACTGGTTTGGTTTTGATTATGTGCTCTTCATTTCTTTTCAGGTTTATTTCATAAGTCATTAAGGATCCTATCAATTCATCCAAAGAGATTTTGGACAAATCTTTAGAATCTTCGATGACCGTGGCCTTAGTGTGCCAAATTGAAGAGAGAGAGCGCAAGATTTTCCTTACCAAATCAGCATCTGTGTAATCCTTACCTAAAGCCTTCAGTCCATTCACAATGATCATAAACCTAGCAAACATTTCAGAGATTGTCTCATCAGATTTCATCATAAACAATTCATACTCAGAAACAAGAATGTTAGCTTTGGTTTCTTTTACTTGGGATGTTCCCTCATAGAGTAGCTCAAGCTTATCCCACATCTCCTTGGCAGATTTGCACATGGAGATTCTTGAGTACTCCTTAGGGTGGACTGGACATTGGATCATATTCATAGCACTATAGTTCTGGGTAGCCCTTCTAATCTGTTCCCTGGTCCAGGTTTCTTCCTCTCCCTGGTTCTCATAGGGACCTACCTCAACTACTTTCCAGATTTGATAGTTTCGGGCTCTAAGGAAGACTTGCATTCTATTGTTCCAATAGGAGTAGTCAGTCCAATTGAAGAAGGGTGGCCTATTAATGGAATGACCCTCAGCTATGAAGGAAATATAGAGTAGCTATCCATTGAATCAAATTGATGGTGCAATGAAGGAAACACTTAGCAAGCAAGCAAGTAAAACACACAGAACAAAGAGAAAGCACTCAGATCAGATATAAACCCACTCTGATATCAATTGTAGGATCAAAAATAGGTTGGACCAGATCTAGAAGGGGGGTTGAATAGATCTAGGCCAAACACTGCGGAAGCTTAGCCAATTTAAATCAATGCTTTGAATCAGAGGCAATTTGAAAGAGCAATTTACAGATCTGATGAGTGATTGTGTGAATTATATGATTAGAGTGTGAGATCAAGTTAACTAGAAGTGAATTCGAAAAACCCTATGCATACATCTAGCGCAAAGTGAATTTGAATCACAAGCAACCACGACACAAAGATTTTTAGGTGGTTCGGAAATCACACCATGTGATTCCTACATCCACCCCTCACACTGTGAGGATCCACTACACAACTTGGATACACCACACACTGGAGCCTGACAACTCCAACACACTGAGTTCTACAATTCACACAACCTCTAGAGCAAGACTACTCTAGCACATGAGCACAACTGCTCAACCACAACTGAGTACAACGACTCAACACTGAGCACACAGGCTCACAAACAACTTGCTAGAATAAAAAACACAAAGATCTAGATCCTCTAGCAATGATCTGATCTATAAAAGTTCATTCAAGAAGATTGATGCAACAGTTCATGCACAATATTAAGAATGCCTTAGAAGAAACAAGGGGAATTGAGGAATTGAATGTAAGATCCTTGTTCTTTAAGTATACTCCCTTGTAGAGGCTGAATTGTGAAGAAGCTTGATCCCTTGAAGTCCCTGGCCGATGCTCTGCAACTTGTGCTTTGGGATCTTCCTTGAAATCTTCACAATTGGATGCTTCTACTTGATCTACACCCTTGGAAGTGATCTCACTGCTTCATCTTGGATCATTCTTCACTTCTTGTGCTTGGAGAAGTGGGAATTGGGTTGAAGAAGCACAAGGGGAGCAAGATCGCGGAGGAGAACACTTCTTGCCTCCAAACAGATTTCTGGAAGGCTCTTGGAGGTTCTCTTGTTGGTTGGATGGCCAATTGAAGGGTATTTATAGCCCAATGTGTCCAAAAGTACCCATGGGGGTCGTGGGCACATGATCCAAGGCCTATTCACATGATCCCTAGAGTGCCACGTGTCCAGATTTGACTTAAGGTGAAAAAGTTTCTGGAGTGTGTCGACCTGCCCATGGGGTGTGTCGACACACTGTCCCAAACTGGCACAAAAGGTTCTCTGGGAAGGGTCTCTAGTGTCGACACTACTTCAGGCTGTGTCGACACACTGATTAGAACTGGCAAAAAGGCCTTCTGGGAGCTGAATCTAGTGTCGACACAACTTGATCCTGTGTCGACACCACTTGACCATTTCTTCATCATTCTGCTTTGAGTTTGAAGCATTGTGTTGACACCAGTAGGGGGTGTGTCGACACTACCCTTGCAAGAATTGTATGTCCCTGAGAAATAAACACATAAATCATTAGTCCAATGTATTATCATGAATATAAATGATAAATGTGTTTGGAAACATGCTTTTTGAATATTGTTATTACATGTGTGATGTATTTAACATGTTCCACTTATTTGTGCATTAAAATCACAACTTGTCATCATCAAAATTATGAGGGGAAATATATTAAACTCACACTCAACCCAACAGGCGTCACATCTTTGACACGCCATCTGGAGGCATCGTGTTCTTGTCGTGCCGTCTGGAGATGATGTGACTTCGTTCTGACCCTTCTGACCGCTGTCCTTCCCTGTTAGAATGGCCTTGTCAGCTGTCAGGCGTGTACAACATTGATGCGACTTGGTAGGCTGTCGCATTCAGGTTTGACCGGTCTTTGGTTTGACTACTTTTGGGGTCGCAACCTGGGGGGTCAGTCTCGACATGGTGTCACGACCTCTGGAGCCGTTGCGACAAGGTTCTTGTTACACCGCCCCGACCCGTTGTGTTTCTGGGACCGTCGGTTTGAAATCGAGGCAGGCGTCCATTTCCCCCTTCCCCTTTCTCCTTTCGCTTTTTCTTCTTCCTTCTTCTTTCCCCGAGCCCTCTTGCTTCTTTCGGCTTGTTTGTGGTGCTCGTGGCGAGGAGGTGACGTCCCCTTCATGTAGGCGACGTACTCGTGGTGCTTGGAGGAAGGAGGTGGCGACCATTCCTACGAGAAGGCCCCAACGGGTAGGCTCTACTCTTTAAGGTAGGGACTTCCCCTCTTCCTCTCGTTCTAGCATGCTCCCCTCCCCCTTGTGATTCTTGTTTCTTGGCTAAGGTTGGGGGTTTAGGAAGGAGAGATCCATGCCTTGTTCGTGGAGAGGTTTCCTTTGAGTGTAGATTTCCATGTTTGATGCAAGATCGTGGGGTTTTAAGGGTGGTTTGCCTATTTCCATGTTTCCAAGTGTTTCCCCATGTTCCCCTCCCCCTGTAGGTGTGGTTTGTACCATTTTGGGGTGATCCTTGGGAGGACTGTCTCGGGATCCCCCTCGGTTGAGATCGCGACCAGCCTGAGGGTTGCGATGATGTCGCAAAGCATGCACCGACCGCGACAGCCTTGGCTGTCGCGATGGGCATGGGCGCCGCGACATCATCGTGGTGACCAAGGGCGTCACGACATTGTCGCGGCTGGCCTTAGCATCATGACAGTGTCGCGACAGCCATGGGCGTCACGACAGTAATAGATTTAGGTAAGTTCATGCGAAGTCCATTTCTCGTGGAGTCTTCACCATTCTTGGTTCTTTCTGTACCCGTGGCACTAGTGCTAGTTCCTAGTACGGTCCTACACTAGTCGTTCGCCTGGTGTTCGGCACTTGAGTGCTTGTCCAGTGAGAGGTTGTTACCGTTTACCTGGGACCCCCATCCCCGTGCACCCATAGAGGGAGTACTCCAGATGACGAGCATGCTCGAGTCACAGACTTTGGAGAGGAGGGGAAAATGGTGGTTAGGACAGTGGCGTCGAGTCGTTTGCAAGGCTCTCGTAGTTGGTCTGGGACACCGAGGTCGTTCAGAGTTCTTGTCGATGCAGGCCAGCTAGTCCTTCTTCTCATTGCCTCGCTCTTTGTGGCCCCAGAACCACATAGAGAGGCCAGGTGTGGGACCGTAGTTCGGCCAGACTACGGCGGTTACTATTGTGGTTACTTACATTCCTACCCCCACTCTGAAGAGACGTGGAGGTCTGGGCCTGGGTCGAGGGTAAGACGTTAGTGGATGCTCCTGACCAGTTGACTAGTGGGAGTGGTTTCTGTAGCTAGTGCTGCTTGTCCAGGCAGAGTTCCCTCTATCTACCCTACCAACCGTGTGGTGGTCACGATGTGTGAGTCATACAGAGTTTCCGACAGTGTTGTCCTTTCCGTACTGTCGCTAGTTAGTAGTTTTGCTTCTGTACTTTTCTATGTAGGTTAGAATATATAAATTTTGTTATTTACTTTAATTATGTATATTATTTCATGCCTGTTAGAGCCAGTATGATATTGGTAGTCCCTACTGAGCTTCTGTTGTGAAGCTCATCCCTCCTTTTTGTAGGTGAGATTTCCCAGCAGCGGCAGGGTGCGCATCAGGTGGAGTTGATGGGGCAGTCGTCGTCATCCCCGTAGCTATCACTGGGACTCCCCATTCCTTCAGTTGTACTTCACCCTCGGGGTATGCCCCTAAGGGCCTTGTTCTTCCCCTTTGCTTACTTGTACTCGCTGTGTGTTGGGACTGTACCTAGAGCGTTACGCTGCGGTCTCGCTCTGCTTCCTACTTCTGTGTGTTTGCTCCTAATTCAGCAGTTGATGTTTATTTCCTTTACATATTCTGTTAGACTTGTGTTATAGCCCTTCCGAGTCCCTGGATCCGTGGGCGGTAGTTACAAAAATCAGGTTCTCGGCTTGGGCCGAGGGTCGGGTTCTCAGGGTCGTTACAAACTTAATCTCTCTAGTTGGTGGTAGGCCAGGTAACTCGTCTGGAAATACATTCAGAAAGTCACAAACGACTGGGATGTCCTCCACACCATGAGGCATCTAGTCAATAAGTAATGTAGTAGCAAAAAAACCTTGGCACCCAGAAGCCAACAACCTCTGCGCTCTCAAAATAGAAATCAGAAAATGGGAAGAAGGAGGTACTATACCCTGGAAGTAGAAGGCAGCTCCACCAGGTATATGAAAGGACACCCTCTTCTTCCTACAATCCTCCACTACACCGTACTGCTCAAGCTAGTCCATACCCAATATCACATCAAAGTCCTGAAGCTACATAGCAAACAAACAAGTTGGCAAACACTGACCTTGAATCTGCACTGGTACCTCCACAACATAGTACAAGGTAGCCACAAAGTCTCCTATCGGTAGCTCTACAACGAGATCACTGGACACTCCCATGTCCTTCTCCTCAAGAGAATCTAAAAACTCCTCAGAAATAAAAGAGTGGAAAACACAGGAAACAAACAACATCCTAGCTGCACAGCCAAAAACAGTCATGGTATCTTCCACAAGTTGAGCTGCCTCTGCCTCTACTATATGTTTGCCCTTTTGGTATGGCAGCAAGCTATCCTAGAGGGGGGGGGGGGGTGAATAGGTTTTTCTAAATCTAAAAAACAAACTTAAACATAGAAAATTATCACTTGAAAGTTTGGTTAGTTGAGTGTGATAGAGAGTAGCAGTGCGGAAGCAAATAAACAATCACATAGAGAACACAAGGAATTTATCCTGGTTCGGCCCTTCCCACATGGAAGTCCTACGTCCAGTCCCCAAGCAACCTCTTGGATTTTACTAACCAAGGGTACAGTCCCCATCAAGGACAATACAACACCCAGCACCCCAGCTGGTCTTCTTCTCTTTCCCAGGCAAGAAGGCAGCCCACTTCTATTACAGGTTAAGAAGCCAACCTCCAGGTACAAACCCCAGTGCGGTTCTACTAGACACAAACCCCAAGCTAGGTTCTACACTATATACAGTCCTACAGCTGGACATAAGTCTTTCTTATAAAAGAAAGAACAAAGCTGAGAGTTGGAACCGATGAAAACCAACTAAAAGGAACTCTCAGCAAAAAGACTCTCCCCCAAATTACAATGTTGCACAGAGAGAGAGAGAGAACAGAGGAGAAGGAGCTTGAATGCTTGAGTGCTTTAGTTGCTTGAACACTTCTTCTTGGGCTCCGGCTCTTTCTCTCTTTTCCTTTGAGTGTATGTGGCATTTAGGTTCTTCCTAGATGTACACTCTTAAAAATCTTCAGGAAAGCTCTACTTTCTCTTTCAGCCTTGCTTCATCTTTTATATGAGCAGCTTTGAACAAATCCGTTGGAGTTCTAGCCGTTGCTCATCTTCTCTTTCTTCTGATATTTTGTGGTCTACGAGGTCTGCAAGCATAGAAGAAAGTGTTTAGATAAACGAGTGTTTCTGTCAAAAAGGTTCATACCTCTGTGTTTCTTGTTGTTGTCCAGAAGTGGTAGGTAAGCCCTTTCTGACTGACAGGAGTGAAGAGATCATATGAGACAAAAAGATCTTCTGTCAGAAAGATAGAATATTACGTAAATGAAATATATTTGAATTTTCATTAGGCGCCAAAGTATTTGAAACATCAGAGTATAAAGGAAATCGGTGTTTGAGTTGAAATCGTTGTTGGGCTCAAATCGATCTTTAAGTAGAGGCAAATCGTTGTTTGATCAAGTCGTTGTTTGAAAGTAAATCGTTGTTTGATCAAGTCGTTGTTTGAAAGCAAATCGTTATTGGAGAGCAAATCCTTGTTTGACTAAGGCAAATCGTTGTTTAAGAGCAAATCGTTGTTTGACTAAGGCAAATCGTTGTTTAAGAGCAAATCGTTGTTTTCACTTATGAAATCGATATGAGTCTGAAATCATTATGCTCACTTATCAAATCGTTATAAGATGAAGTCGTTGAGTGATCAAATCGTTGTTTCACTTAACAAATCGTTATACGATCAAATCGTTGTGTAACTTATCGAATCGTTACATGATTAAATCGTTACATGATCAAATCGGTATGAGTGCGAAATCGATGTTTCCCTTACGAAATTGTTGTGAGAGTGAAATCGAGGTTTCACTTACGAAATCGTTGTGAGAGTGAAATCGATGAGAAAACGAAATCGATGTGGCACTGTTAAAAGAAATCGATGTATATTGAATATACATCGATTTATCTTTTTAGTGTAACTCACATAGCAATAGTACAATAAATTTATATTTATTAGGAAAACATGATATTAAATATATTTAATACTATTTAATTAATCATAAATTTTGTTATCACCAAAATATAAGGGTAAAGTATAAGAGTGGTTCAACAATCTCCCCCTTTTTGGTGATGACAAAATTTATGAGAATTTTCTGACAAAACAAAACTTAAGGCATAGAAAATACAGAAAATTCATAGACAAAGCATAGTCTCCCCCTTTTTGTCACTAACCAAAAAGGAAGGACCTTATCATGCATTCTCTCCCTTTTGAAAAAAAAATTTCTTACCATCGAGGGGTTCAACAATGATAGACGTTAAAGAATAACTCCCCCTTAGTGTATGCTCCCCTTGAGCATAAGGCTCCCCCTGACAAAGAGGGTCCTCTTGAGGTTTCTTCACTTGTCTCTCGACAGGTGTTTCTTGGTGTGTCGACCTATTGATCTCTTAAGTCGTCTTGTTGACTGGTTGTTTGTCAAGTTTTCAAGATTTTTATCTGCATAGATCTTAGGAAAAGCTTGCAAACATTGTTCGCAGCAATATAAAATTCAATATTTGTGACTATTCCCTCTTCAGATAAGAGTTGGATGAAGAGTTGGCAGTCACCCTTGCCTTGAGCATCCTAGATGCTCCAAGGCTATCCTGCAAACAACTTATTCAGAAGTAGGTACCCAAATCTTTTTAGGTCCTTGATGGTTAGATGCATAAAAATATCCTTTCCGGATCCAAACTAAGTGCCTTGCTGTGCAGGTATTTACTGTGTGTCCTAACTTATTGCAATGAGAGCAGTAATAAATATAATTTGGTTTACAGTTCTTATTTTCTTTGTAATGTCTATTTGGAACACAATTTTTGGAGACCTTTTCTTTTACAGGTGCCTTTTTTCTGAGGCAACATGGTTTCTTTTACAAATTTTGGTAATAGATATTTTCCTAAAATTATGGCTTGTTTTTCTTTTTCCGGAGGTATGTAACCAAGCCTTTGTTTGTTATTTCCAGATTTTGATCCTTTTAAGCATAGGGCTAAAGATGTTTTCCCTTTAGTTAATTTTCTAACTGATTCTTTTAAATACAGATTTTATTCAGTTAGAGTTTTCAATTTTTCTTCTAACTCTAACTTCTCATTATTCTTGCTTTTCAAATCTTCATTTAAAAGATAATTATTATCTTTACATTCTTTTAATTGTTCTTCTAATTGTTCCATTTCTGATTTAAGATCAGAATTAGTGTTTTCCAAAAAAGTAAGGTTGTTCTTGATATTTTTCAATTCTTTTACAACAACCTTGTGTTTATCATAAAGTTCATTAAAAACTTGTTCTAAATCTTCAGATTCTGATCCTGAATCTGTGCAAGAATCAAAAGATGAGTTAGAATGTATCTCATCTAGTCCTACCATGAGAGCTAGACTTACTTGCTCCTTTTCGAGATCAGAGATTGATGATTCTGAAGTTGTGGCTTCATCATTTTCCCAAGCAGCCGCCATGGCTTTTCTTTGAATTTCTTGTGCTGTTCTTGAACTTTTCGGTTTGACCAGTCTTCTTGAGTCTAGGACAATCTGGTCTCAGATGTCCAGGTTTTCTGCATTCATAGAAGATTGGTTCTTTTTCCTTTTTCACTTTCCTTTGGATCCTTCTTGATCCATTTTTCTTCTTCTTTAAAATCTTCTGATGCTTGGACAGTACTTCATCTACGTCACTGTCTTCAAAATCTGCATTTTTGGAACTAGAAGAAGAAGAAGTGGAAGGAGCAGCTGCAGCTTTAAGAGCATTAGTGCATTTTTTCTTTGACGAGCTTTCAGATAGTCGCTCCATATTAATTTCATGTGTCATGAGAGAACCTATTAAGTTATCAATAGAAAGTTTGGTTAAGTCATGGGCTTCTTCAATAGCAGTTACTTTAGGAGTCCATGAAAGAGTTAAAGACCTAAGTATCTTTCTAACGGTTTCTTCATTAGAAAGAGTTTTACCAAGAGAATTTAAAACTACTACTATGCTTGAAAATCTATTATACATAGTAGTAATGTTTTCGTTTGGAAGCATTTTAAATTGTTCTTATTGTGAAACAAGAATATCTATCCTAGTTTGTTTCACTTTATCTGTTCCTTCATAAATTATCTGTAGTTTATCCCATATTTCTTTAGCAGATTTACATGCAGAAACTCTACTGAATTCTCTTTTAGATAAAGCACAACATAGATAGTTCTTAGCCTTAAAGTTTAAAGATAATTTAATTTTATCTGCTACTGTAATAGCAGTAGTACCTGGAACAGGAACAATAACATAATCACCTACCTCTATTACCTGCCACAGATCAAAGTCTGTGCCAAAATGAAGCATTCCATTCGCATCTTCCAATATTGGTAATCCTGTCCATCAAAGAATGGAGGTCTGGTGACTGATTGGCCTTCATCAAATCCTTGAGCTGCCATAGATCTTCTCTAAGATTGTTGGATCTTCATGATTGATCAGAGAACCTCTCTCTGATACCACTTGTTGGCCCTTTTGGTGCGGCAGCAAGCTAACCTAGAGGGGGGGGTGAATAGGTTTTTCTGAAATCTGAAAAACAAACTTAAACACAGAAAATTATCACTTGAAAGTTTGGTTAGTTGAGTATGATAGAGAGTAGCAGTGCGGAAGCAAATAAACAATCACATAGAGAACACAAGGAATTTATCCTGGTTCGGCCCTTCCCACATGGAAGTCCTACATCCAGTCCCCAAGCAACCTCTTGGGATTTTACTAACCAAGGGTACAGTCCTCCTCAAGGACAATACAACACTCAGCACCCCAGCTGGTCTTCTTCTCTTTCCCGGGCAAGAAGGCAGCCCACTTCTATTACAGGTTAAGAAGTCAACCTCCAGGTACAAACCCCAGTGTTGTTCTGCTAGACACAAACCTCTAGCTAGGTTCTATACTGTATGCAGTCCTACAGCTGGACAAAAGTCTTTCTTATAAAAGAAAGAACAAAGCTAAGAGTTGGAACAGATGAAAACCAACAAAAATGAACTCTCAGCAAAAAGACTCTCTCCCTTAAATTACAAAGTTGCACACAGAGAGAGCGGAGAGGAGAAGGAGCTTGAATGCTTTGAGTGCTTCAGTTGCTTGAACACTTCTTCTTGGGCTCAGGCTCTTTCTCTCTTTTCCTTTGAGTGTATGTGGCGTTTAGGTTCTTCTTGGATGTACACTCTTAAAAATCTTCAGGAAAGCTCTACTTTCTTCTTCAGCCTTGCTTCATCTTTTATATGAGCAGCTTTGAACAAATCCGTTGGAGTTCTAGCCGTTGCTCATCTTCTCTTTCTTCTGATATTTTGTGGTCTACGAGGTCTGCAAGCATAGAAGAAAGTGTTTAGATAAAAGAGTGTTTCTGTCAAAAAGGTTCATACCTCTGTGTTTCCTGTTATCATCCATAAGTGGTAGGTAAGCCCTTTTTAACTGATAGGAGTGAAGAGATCCTATGAGACAAAAAGATCTTCTATCAGAAAGATAGAAGATTACGTAAACGAAATATATTTGACTTTTCATTAGGCGCCAAAGTAATTGAAATATCAGAGTATAAAGGAAATCGATGTTTGAGTTGAAATCATTGCTGGGCTCAAATTGATTTTTAAGTAGAGGCAAATCGTTGTTTGATCATGTCATTGTTTGAAAGCAAATCATTGTTTGATCAAGTCGTTGTTTGGAAGCAAATCGTTGTTTGAGAGCAAATCGTTGTTTGACTAAGGCAAATAATTGTTTAAGAGCAAATAGTTGTTTGACTAAGGCAAATCGTTGTTTAAGAGCAAATCGTTGTTTTCAATTATGAAATCGATATGAGTCCGAAATCGTTTTGCTCACTTATCAAATCGTTATAAGATGAAGTCGTTGAGCGATCAAATCGTTGTTTCACTTAATGAATTGTTATACGATTAAATCGTTGTGTAACTTATCAAATCGTTACATGATCAATCGTTACACAATCAAATCGGTATGAATGCGAAATCGATGTTTCACTTATGAAATCATTCTGAGAGTGAAATTGACGTTTCACTTACGAAATCGTTATGAGAGTGAAATCGATGTGAAACCAAAATCGATGTGGCACTATGAACAGAAATCGATGTATATTGAATAGACATCGATTTATCTTTTTAGTGCAACTCACACAGTGATAGTATAATAAATTTATATTTATTAGGTAAACATGATATTAAATATATTTAATACTATTTAATTAATCATAAATTTTGTTATCACCAAAATGTAAGGGTAAAGTATAAGAGTGGTTCAACACTATAGTCATGTGCATGACACGACCCTTGGTCCTCGGCCTACCAAAACTCGTAGTCTACTAAAGCTGCTGCATAGAAACCTACTGCTGCTGAGTACGAAACTGAGGCTAACTCTGCTGCTGTGTGTCTCAAGGTAATAGGGGGAAGTCCCACGCCATGTGACCCAGCTAGTCACACTGGTAACACCTGCCAGCAAAAGAGCATTGGCCTTGCTGCATAGGCTACCCAATAGGCTGTTGGATAGTCTCAGCCAAAAGCTGCCTCCTCTCTGACTACCTCTGTAATAATCGGTACATTCGGATCGTGGTTTACCGGGTTGGAGGCCACTGTGTGGCCATTGTTAGACCATGGAGGTCTATGTGTGTTTTTGCAATATATTTTGGTCAGGATGTAGGCAGGGGAGCTGAGCAACCCAGCCAAATTCGGGCTCTGTTGGGCTCTTTGAGATCGCGTCGCAAACAGAGGATGCGATTCTCAGGGGCTTATCCCAGACGCGATACTAGTTCTAATCGCGGTCAGTAGGCAGGGCGCAATTAAGTATCATAGTCACGGTAGGTATATGGGACGCGATTTCGAACCGCCATTACGTGGCTGTCGCTGTATGCGCGCTGTGTGGCATGTAGGGTGACGGGGGTTTTTAATTACATCAGCAACGTCAGACGCGATTCCTATCGCATCCGGTATGCGCGACGCGATTTGGTTCAGAGCTGTTAAGTGTATCTTCCCCTGGCCGAACAGTGCAGTTGCACTGCTCAGCTGGGGAAGATGCTGTTGTGGCTGTGAAGGATTTCTGGGTGTTCTTGGTGCAATTGAAGTCCATTTGGCGTAATTCCGGTGCGAGGGCGAGCGTTGGAGCATGGGGAATCCTTTGGTGGTGTCGAATTTGTGCTTCTTGCACTGGTAGGGGAACTCTACCATGATTTCTACCATGTTTTCATGTTGAATGGTTTGTGTGGGCATGAATGGGGATTCTACATGTGGGAATGGCATTTGCATGTTAGTAAGCATGTGTAGGAATCCATGTGTTGGTTTATTTCCAGCTTGGCATGATTGTGGGACTAGGAGGAGTGATTTCCAGATGGGTTGTAGGGTGTGTTTCTGAACTCCGAAAGGCTTCCAATACAGGGGATGCATTCTTGTGAACACGTCGCTTAAACCCGATGCAATTCAGAGTGGAGTTGCGTCCTGTATGTCTGACGCAACTTGAAAGGTAATAGCGGCTTCTGTTTTGGTCGCGATTATGAAAGTTGCCACTTGAGCTCTGGTGAGCTGTGGCTAGTTTAACCGGTTTGTGTTCCACATTGCTTGGGCAGTGTTACCAAGGCAATGTAGACCCTGTATGGGTTGTATGGACCCATGTTGTGATTGTTATCGAGGTATTTAGCGTGAATTTGTGTGCATAGCGAGTTATGTGTTATGCCTTCCGTAGTTACCTCTCCAGTCAGTTACCCTAGCACAGGGTGCTTAGGGCTTTTCCCGATATGGGAGTACCGTCAAGGTTTGTGTTGTCTTTCTGGAAACCCTCACTCCTGTGTTTGAGTAGTACGTCCGGCTGAGGGGAAAGACGACAGGGGACAATGGCTCGTGTTTGTGGGTGTGCGGCCATTTGTAGCTCGCTCGTTGGTTGAGGGATGGACACTGGTAAACGTAATGGTCCTCAGCTAGTCCTGTTGCAGTGCCTCACTTTAGGGTTCTCGGCCGGAGCCGTTAAAGGTGTCAGGCTTGGTCCTACAGCAGTGTTGCTTGCAGGTGTGGTGTGGTTTGTCTCCACAGTTCTTGTTTGTTGAGGTGGAGTAGCAGCTGGACCTTTCGTCTGTGGTTGCGAGACTGAGAGGCGTACTTGTGTGGTTTGTCCGGGTCTCTGGCTGGTGTCGCGAACCAGTTCTCGAGACTTGTGTTCAGCGTACCCTTCCTTTAGCTTGTACACTTGTCGTGTGTTGCCATTTATTTATTTATTAGCATTGTAGCATCATGTTTAGATGATTACATGTTTTACAGCTTTAATATTAATTGTGTTTCTCGGCTTGGCGGAGTTACCCTACTGAGCCAATGACTTGTGAGGCTCACCCCTTTTTCTTCCAGGTGAGGAAGAGCAGGAGGCTTCACATCCCTCCAATAGTTCGAAGCAGCCTCATAGCAGAGTCAGGCCATCACCACCAGCAGAGTAAAGATCTTACTTGTGGAGCCTTGGGGGTTTTTCCCGGGCTATGTTTATGTGTATGTTGATTATATAAGGAACCTGGTGTGTACATTTCTTATGGACATGTATAAGCAATGTATTTTATGTGTGCTTAATGGGGTTCTTTTGTATTTTCACGGACATATGAGTTTGATATTCCTTGCGAGGCTTCGGCCCGATCACGGGAGACTGAGTCGTGTCAAGCTCGTTATAGTGTTAACGTGTTTGAACGGCGAGATCCGTTACAATTGGTTCCTTATCATGATCCTCTGCTGGCAGTTGGTCTTGTTTTTATAATAATATACTTGTTGTTTTCCGTGGATAAAATGTATATGTGCAGGTCTTTAATGGCGGATAGGAGAGATTGGGGAGGAGAAGGTGATGACCCTGAGGAGTCTACTCACCAAATGATAGAGAGAATGTGGGAAAGTCTTACACATATCCAGACAAGGTTAGATCAGAAACTATCGGGGCAATCTTCCGGGGTAGTACCACCGGTGACAAAGGAGATAATGCCGGCACCATTAGTACCACCTTATGGAGTAGAGGCACCTCTTGCAGTGCCTTTACCTCCAATGGTACCAGTGAGGCCAGCAAGTATGGAGGAGTCCACAATGATGGTGGAGAGGTTCTTGCGTTTGCAACCACCAACATATTCGGGAGGTCCAAATCTGGATACAGCGGAGCATTGGATCCATGAGATTGAGAGGGTGTTTGTCACAATGAGGTGTCCTCAGACGAATAGAGTCATCTTAGTAACATATCAGTTGAGGGGCTTTGCACAGGAATGGTGGGGATTTAAGATGCAGACCGTGTTTGCCGGTAGAGCTGAAGAAGCAATCACTTGGGCGGAGTTTCTTGGGGTTTTCAATAATACTTTCTTTCCGGTGCAAGTTCTGCAAGCAAAGAGGGAGCAATTTAGAACACTTCAGCAAGGGAACCTGTCGGTGTTGGAATATCAAATGAGATTCATGGCCTTGAGTCGGTATGCCCCATATATAGTAACCAACAATGCAATGATGATTGAGTACTTTATTCGGGGATTGAGTGTCACGCCCCTCTAATTTAGCAGCGGAATAAATCAGAGGAGAACGTGAACAACGAGTATGGTAACGACAATTGCACATACTTTCGTAAACATCAGAGCAACTAAGGAACAATAATTAATATAAACTCTTGATTTCATTATAAAATCACTAAGACCATTACAACCACTAATTCGAAGCCAATACATAGGGCTCAATGACATCATTACATTGAAAAGAAATCTAAAGCAATAACTACTAGACTCCATTGTACTAGGGCAACTTCATGACTTGACTCCAGGTCACTCATCACTCGGGTCCTGTCCCATTGGTGTGTGTAACGTCATTGTTCGACTTACCTGCGACACAATAACAAATAACGAAGGGTGAGCGATAACGCCCAGTAGGACTTAAATCTCAGGATCAAGTAGGCTTTAAATAATTAATGCATTAAATGGTAGAGTAACTAATGATAGAGCGAGTCATGTAAAGTTGAGAAAGTAATAGCACAAGTAACATGGTTCAGATAGCATATGAATCAAGTATAGCAAGATGATTAAAGTCAAGTCACGATAGAAACGATAACCACGCAACAGCATGTGTAAGACCCGGCCCCCTTGGGCCCTTGGCCCCGTCCTCAGGGTCGCAACAGGTGCCCTGGCCGCGACATGGTAGCACCAGAGCGGCCTGCCGTGACGGGTTTGGTGACGCGCCGACCCCATCTGTCGTGACTTGATCCTCGTCACGACGCTCTGGGCTATCGCAGCTGTGTTCTGACAGGACTTGACTGCTGTCCTGTCTGTCAGAACGGTTGTGTCGAGTGGTAGGTTCATATAGCGTTGACGCGACCTGCCAGGCCGTCGCGTTTGCTTTTCTGGTCTTCGAGGTTTGACCGTGCTTTTGGTGTCGCACCTTGGCGGGCGGTCGCGACATGGTCGCGACGCTTATGGGCGTCGCGACAGTGTCATTGTCGCGCTTGGCCGCTACGACACGTTCTGGGGGCCATTGGTTCAAAACTGAAGGCGCGCCCCATTTCCCTCTCTCGCCCCTTTTCACTCCTTCTTCTCCCTCTCGAGCTCTCTCGCGGTTTCTCGGTGTTTCTCCTTGCTCGTGGTGCTCGTGCTGAGGCGTGGACGTGCTGTTCGTGCAGGGCGCGTGCTCGGGTTGTCCGGTGCATGGAGGAGGCGTTCTTTCCTACGAGAAGGCCCCAATGGGGTGGTTCTTTGCGTGGAGGTAGGGACCCTTGATCCTCTTGCCCTGAGAATGCTCCCTTCCCCCTCTAGATTGTGTTTCCTTTGTGGTTTGGGGTTTGGGAGTGTGAGAACTCCATGCTCGAGTTTGGGTGAGGCTTCCTTCGAGTGTAGATTTGTATAAATCCATGTTTCCATGGGGTTGTGGGTGGTTTGGATGATTTAAAGCTTTAAATACATGTTGAGCATGCTCCCCTCCCCCAATGGTTTGGTTGTACCACATTTTGGGGTGATCTCCGGAAGAGATGGTTCCGGAACCCCCCCCTCGACTGAAGACGCGACCTATCGTGGGGTCGCGATGATGTCACGGCCGGCGAGGCCGCCGCGACGATATGTCACAACTTGTTCACGTCGGCTTAGGCCGCCGCGATAGTGTCGCTACCAGGTTGGGCGTCGCGACAAGATCGCGACAGCCCACTGCGTCGCGACCCCGACCGAGAGATAGGTTTTGGTCTTTCCTATTTCCGCTTTTCTTTTACTGTACCCGTGGCACCTGTGCTAGTTCCCTAGTGCGGTCTACACTAGTCCTTAGCCCGGTGCTCGGCACTTGAGGGCTTGTCTCGTGTGAGAGGTTGTTACCGTTGCTTGGGACCCCCATCCTCAGGAGCCTATTGAGGGAGTACTCCGGGCTACGAGTGCGCTCGAGTTGGCAGCCACCAGGCGGACTCTGGAGCTTTGGGGAAAATGGTGGTTAGGACAGTGGCGTGTGAGTCACTTGCAAAGCTCTCATGGGTGGTCTTGGACGCCGAGGACAGTTAGGAGTTCTACCCGGCGCAGGCCAGCCAGTCCTTCTTCTCACTGCCTCACTCCTTACGTCCCCGGAACCGTTTGGAGAGGTCAGTCATAGGACTGTAGGCCGGCCAGACTACGGCGGTTACTATTGTGATACTTGTGTCCTACCTCGCTCTGACGAGACGCGAGGGTCAGGACCCGGGTCGAGGATAAGACGTCGGTGGACACACCTGACCTTGACTAGTGGTAGTGCTTTCCGTAGCTAGTGTTCCTTGTCCAGGTGGAGTTCCTTCCGTCTGTGTTTACTAGCCATGTGGTGGTCACGACGAGCAGTCATACGGAGTTTTTGACCGTGTGTACTTTCCGTACCGTGCTAGTTGTAGTTTCGCTTCCGCACTTCCGTTGTAGGTAGAAGATATAAACTGCTGTCATTCATTTGATATTTATATTCTCCTGCCTGTTTAGAGCCAGTAGGAGATTGGTAGTCCCTATTGAGCTTCTGTTGTGAAGCTCATCCCTCCTTTTCCCAGGTGAGACTTCTCAGCAGCAGCAGGGCACGCGCCGGGCGGTGGAGACGAGGCGTATTCTTAGTCCCCATAGCTAGCAGTGGTTTCCCTTTTTTAGTGTACGTCACCCTCGGGGTATGCCCCTAAGGGACTTGTTCTTCCCCTGCCTTTTACTTGTACTAGCATGCGTGTGTTGGGACTGTACATAGAGTGGTACGTGGTGGTCTCACTCTCTTTTCTGTTTCCGCACGTACACTTCTAGTTTAGCAGTTGACGTTTACTTTTGGTACATATCCTGTTAGACGTAGATTATAGCCCTTCCGAGTCCCTGGATCCGTGGCCGGCGACCGTGAAAATTGGGTCCTCGGCGTGGGCCGAGGGTCGAGTTCTCGGGTCATTACAATTGGTATCAGAGTGAGAGTCTGACATGACTTGTAATGGATTTAACTGCAACAAGAAGTCCCAACGGTGGTACAAGTACAATGCTAGCCGCCCGAGTGGTATTGTTAACCCTTGTTGGTTTTGTGTCGTGTAGGACATGGCTCCGCGTAGGCGCAGTCAGGCTAGACAGTTGATCGAGCAGTAGGATGAGTCCGAAATGTCCACGTAGGGGTAGGTCCAAGAGGTGTCAGCAGACGAGTCAGTGGCACAACCTCAAGCTACAGCAGCAACAGCAGCGGCAGGTGGGCAGCAGGCAGGAGTACCAGCCTCAGCTACAACAGTACGCAGACTGGTTTCCCTTAGCAGAGTAGTTTCTTTAGGAACTGTACCAGGGAGCATACCAGCCCGGGCAGGTAGCAGCAGGCGTTCAGTTCCCGGTACCTCCTCCAGTGGTGCCGGAGTAGCAGGTAGACCAGAGGTGGACAGCAGAGCGTCAGCAGCGGTCGAGCACTCGGAGTACCCGCCGGCTAGCGTACGACGGGGGTAGGTTGGACAGGACCGCTCTCCTCGAGAGGTTCCTGTGCCTTCGGCCACCGATGTTCCACGGTGAGTATAATCCAGACAAGGCAGAGAGCTGGACCCATGAGTTAGAGCGCATCTTCGAGACCATGGAGTGCGCTGAGGAGGACCAGGTTCGACTGGCAGTGTACCAGCTCAAGGGAGCAGCCCATGAGTGGTGGAGAGTTCAGAGGCAGACTCACTTCCAGAGGCAGAGGTTAGATCACATCACTTGGTAGCGGTTTTCGGAGGTCTTCCACGACGAGTACTTCCCCGACTACGCTCGACGTGAGAGACGGGACCAATTCCACGCGCTGGTTCAGGACGGCCTCACAGTTTCGCAGTACCACCAGAGGTTTGTCCAGTTGTTGAGGCATGTGCCTCATGTCGCAGGCAGCGATCAGGCGTGTGCAGAGAGGTTCATAGAAAGACTGGGACCAGACCTGAGGTGGGGTGTGATGGCACACATGTGTACCACCTTGGGAGAGGCTGTGGCGAAGGCCACCGCCTTAGACAGAGAGACCTGGCAGCCTCAGCAGCATCAGCAACATCAGCAGCAACATCAGCAGTAGGGAGGAGCCTCTTCCAGGTCTTCACCTTACCAGCGTCTAGCGGGTAGCCGCGGTAGTGCGACTTCCTCTTCCTCCGGCTCGGGCAGTTCCAGCAGCGCTGGGATTCGCTCGTAGTTTAGGAAGTTGTCTACTCGTGGGGGCGGTCGGAGCCGACAGCAGAAGCGCCAGTCCAGGTTTGCAGAGCAGTCAGTTGTCCAGGGAGCTGAGCAGGGCGGTCAGGAGGCAGTTTGCTACACCTGTGGCTTACCGGGCCACTTAAGGAGGGATTTCCCCATGGGGCAAGCCCCGCAACAGCAGTAGCCAGTGTAGTACACTCAGCAGCCGCCTCAGTACCAGTACCCTACTGAGTAGCAGGCACCGCATCAGCAGCAGCACAGCAGCAGGCTCAGCAGTTTCCACAGCCGCAACAGTACCAACCGTACCAGCAGCAACAATCGTACCCTCAGCAGCCGCCGTAGCAGCAGCAACCCCAGCAGGCGCCGTAGTGTAGGCGTGGTCGTGGTCGCGTGATGGCGCTCACCCGGGAGCAGGCAGAGGCGTCAAACCTTGTTATAGGTACTTTACCTATCCTTAGCAGAGCTGCTCGTGTTTTGGTCGACCCCGGTGCTTCTTTGTGTTTTGCTTCCGAGGAATTCTATGAGTCCCTTACTTGTCACGTTCCTGAGAGGCAGTGTGATGTGATGGTCGATCTCCCGTCTGGTGACTATATGCGTTCCTTTGGTTACCTGGAGGGTGTGGCTGTCGAGGTTGAGGGGCACCAGTTGCCGGCCAGGTTGTACACACTGCAGCTTTGTGACTTTGACGTCATCCTGGGCATGGACTGGTTGGAGGCTCACTCAGCCGTGGTTGATTTCCAGTGGAAGACCGTTCGGTTTAGGATACCTGGAGAGCCCGTCCTCTGCTTCCGAGGTATCCGATCTACCCGTCGGCCATTTATTTCCTTGTGTAGAGCTCGCCGTTTGATCCGCGATGGCTGTGTGGCGTACCTTGCTTCGGTTTGTTCTTTGGAACCTAGCGGATCTTCATTTTTTGACGTGCCAATTGTTTCTGAGTTCTCCGTCGTCTTCCCGGAGGATCTACCTGGTTTGCCGCCTGAGCGGGAGGTAGAGTTCTTCATCAAGCTTTTGCCCGGTACGATGCCTTTGTCCAAGGCACCCTATCGGATGGCCTCGGTGGAGCTGCGTGAGTTGAAGCGCCAGTTGCAGGAGCTTCTTGTGCTGGGCTTCATTCACCGAGTCGTTCGCCATGGGGCGCGCCTGTTTTGTTTTTGAGAAAGAAGGATGGCAGTCTTCGTTTGTGCATCGATTATCGACAGTTGAATCAGGTTACTGTGAAGAACAGGTACCCGTTGCTGAGGATCGATGATTTGTTTGATCAGTTGCAGTCGGCCCGAGTTTTATTGAAGATTGACTTGAGATCCGGTTACTATCAGATGCGGATCAGAGAGTCAGATGTCGGTTTGACGGCTTTTCATTCCAGGTACGATCACTTTGAGTTCGTCGTGATGCCATTTGGGCTGACGAACGCACCCACACATTCATGGATCTGATGCATAGGGTGTTCAGTGAGTACCTAGATCTCTTTGTGGTTGTTTTTGTTGATGATATCTTGGTCTACTCGGCTTCTGAGGAGGAGCACGAGGAGCACCTGAGGATCATGCTGGAGACCCTGCGGAGTCACCGCCTTTATGCCATGTTTGACAAGTGCGAATTTTGGCTGAGGGAGGTGCAATTTCTCGGGCACGTGATCTCGGGTTCTGGTGTGGCAGTGGACCCTGCCAAGGTGGAGGCCGTGTTGTTATGGGAGCAGCCCACATCGGTGTCAGAGGTCCGCAGTTTTTTGGGTTTGGCTAGTTACTACCGGAGGTTCATTCAGGATTTTGCCAAGGTAGCAGCACCGTTGACTAGGTTGACTAGGCAGGATGTCAGGTTTGTTTGGTCAGAGGACTGTGAGCAGAGCTTCCGAGAGCTGAAGGCGAGGTTGACTTCAGCGCCAGTGTTAGTCTTGCCGTCGGGCAGTGGAGGCTTCATGGTCTACACCGATGCGTCGAGGTCAGGTTTGGGTGTCGTGCTGATGCAACACGGTGGGGTCGTTGCCTATGCTTCTCGGCAGCTCAAGAAGCATGAGGAGAACTACCCCACCCACGACTTGGAGATGGCAGCAGTGGTGTTCACTCTCAAGTTGTGGAGGCACTACCTGTATGGCGAGGCTTTTCAGATCTTCACCGATCACCAGAGTTTGCAGTATATCTTCACCCAGAGGGATCTAAACTTGAGGCAGCGCCGATGGATGGAGTATTTGAAGGACTACGACCTAACCCTCTCCTATCACCCAGGAAGGGCTAACGTCGTAGCCGATGCTTTGAGTAGGCGCGTGCGCTTGAGTTCGCTGATGGTCAGAGAGTGGAGGTTGTTCGAGGAGCTGTCCCAGGGAGTGTTCATTCCATCGAGGACCAGAGACCGTGCAGTGGCGAGCAGTTTGTCAGTTCGTCCGTCAGTGTTCAGGCAGGTGTTGCAGGCACAGCAGGCAGACCCTCAGTTGGTTAACATTATGCAGATGCCAGATGTTGAGCTCGACGAGGACAGCGAGGTCAGATTCAGAGGCCGCTTGTACGTTCCTGAGGAGGCGCGCCAGGCAGTTTTGTCAGAGGCTCACAGATCGAGGTATGCTGTTCATCCTGGCTCTACCAAGATGTACCATTGCTTGAGGAGGTCATTCTGGTGGCAAGGGATGAAGAGGGGCATGGCAGAGTTTGTTGCTCGGTGCCTTACCTGTCAACAGGTGAAGGCCGAGCATCAGCGTCCTGGTGGTGAGCTGCAGCCATTGCCCATTCCCGAGTGGAAGTGGGATGACATCACCATGGACTTTGTGGTTGGTTTGCCCCGCACCGTAGAGGCACGATGGTATCTGGGTGATTGTGGATCGTTTGACCAAGGCAGCACACTTTCTTTAGATCAAGATGTCGTGGTTAGTGGACAGGTTACCCAGGCTGTATGTGGACAGAGTTGTTTCGTTGCATGGGATCCCAGTTTCAGTCGTCTCCGACAGAGATCAGAGGTTCACGTCAGGGTTTTGGCACAGTCTTCAGAGAGCACTGGGTACAGAGTTGAGGTTCATCACAACGTACCACCCTCAGACAGAGGGACAGTTAGAGCATACTATTCAGACACTGGAGGACATGCTGAGAGCGTTCTGTTTAGGCTGGAGCGGCACGTGGGAGTCGCACCTTCCAATGGTGGAGTTCGCATATAACAACAGTTATCACTCGAGTATCGGAATGGCACTATACAAGGCCTTGTATGGTCACCCGTGCAGGACTCCACTTCATTGGTTCGAGGTTGGTGAGAGGTAGCTTTTAGGCCGGAGTTAGTGCAGCGGTGTGCAGACACAGTCAGTCTGATCAGGCAGAGGCTTCGGGCAGTGCAGAACAGACAGAAGAGTTATGCAGACGTCCGCAGGAGACCGTTACAGTTCAATGTTGGTGACCTTGTTTTCTTGCGGGTCTCACCGACCAAGGGAGTCATGAGGTTCGGCAGAAAGGGAAAGCTCAGTCCGAGGTATGTCAGGCCTTTCCCTATCACCGAGAGGGTCGGTGAGGTGGCTTACAAGTTGAGACTTCTGGCAGAGCTAGCAGGTGTGCACAGTGTGTTTCACGTTTCGCAGCTCAGGAGGTATGTTGCAGACCCTTCGCACATGTTGGACTACTCGCAGCTGGAGGTAGCGCAAGACTTGTCAGTGCCAGAGTACCCGGTCAGTGTCGTCGACTGCAGAGTTCAGCAATTGCGTAGGTAGCAGATTCCGCTGGTGAAGGTCATTTGGCAAAACCGCGTTGGTGGCGAGGCCACCTCGGAGCACGAGGATGAGATGCGGGAGCAATTCCCTTATTTGTTTGATTGATCGGTATGTTGTTATCTCCCCTTTGTTGTTTTACAGGTTGAGACCGAGTTGTCTTCATTTCGAGGACGAAATGTCGTAAGGTGGGTGGGATGTAAGACCCAGCCCCCTTGGGCCCTTGGCCATGTCCTCAGGGTCGCAACAGGCACCCTGGCCACGACATGGTCGCGCCAGAGCGGCTGCCGAGACGGGTTTGGTGACGCGCCGACCCCGTCTGCCGTGACTTCATCCTCGTCGTGACGCTCTGGGCTGTCGTGACTGTGTTCTGACAGGACTTGACCACTGTCCTGTCTTTCAGAACGGTCGTGTCAAGTGGCAGGTTCGTACAGTGTTGACGCAACCTGCCAGGCCATCGCGTTTGCTTTTCCGATCTTCGAGGTTTGACCGTGCTTTTGGTGTCACACCTTGGCGGGCGGTCGCGACATGGTCGCGACGCTTATGGGCGTCGCGAGAGTGTCATTGTGTGTCTGGCCGCTACGTCGCGTTCTGGGGGCCATTGGTTCAAAACCGAAGGCGCGCCCCATTTCCCTCTCTCGCCCCTTTTCACTCCTTCTTCTCCCTCTCGAGCTCTCTCGCGGTTTCTCGGTGTTTCTCCTTGCTCGTGGTGCTCGTGCTGAGGCGTGGACGTGCCGTTCGTGCAGGGCGCGTGCTCGGGTTGGCTGGTGCAGGGAGGAGGTGTTCTTTCCTACGAGAAGGCCCCAACGGGGTGGTTCTTCGCGTGGAGGTAGGGACCCTTGATCCTCTTCCCCTGAGCATGCTCCCTTCCCCCTCTAGATTGTGTTTCTTCTGTGGTTTGGGGTTTGGGAGTGTGAGAACTCCATGCTCGAGTTTGGGTGAGGCTTCCTTCGAGCGTAGATTTGTATAAATCCATGTTTCCGTGGGGTTGAGGGTGGTTTGGATGATTTAAAGCTTTAAATACATGTTGAGCATGCTCCCCTCCCCCATTGGTTTGGTTGTACCACGTTTTGCGGTGATCTCCGGAAGAGAGGGTTCTCGAACCCCCCCCCCTCAACTGAAGACGCGACCTATCGTGGGGTTGCGATGATGTCACGGCCGGCGGCCTCGACATCGTCGCGGCGCCCAGGTATGTCGCGACTTGGTCACGTCAGCTTAGGCCGCCGGAACAGTGTCGCGACCAGGATGGGCGTCGTGACATGATCGCGATAGCCCGCTACGTCGCGACCCCGACCCAGAGACAGGTTTTGGTCTTTCCCGTTTCCGCTTTTCTTTTACTGTACCCGTAGCACCTGTGCTAGTTCCCTAGTGCGGTCTACACTAGTCCTTCGCCCGGTGCTCGGCACTTGAGGGCTTGTCCCATGTGAGAGGTTGTTATCGTTGCCTAGGACCCCCATCCTCGGGATCCTATTGAGGGAGTACTCAGGGCTACGAGTGCGCTCGAGTTGGCAGCCACCAGGCGGACTCTGGAGCTTCAGGGAAAATGGTGGTTAGGACAGTGGCGTGTGAGTCACTTGCAGAGCTCTCGTGGGTGGTCTGGGACCCCAAGGACAGTTAGGAGTTCTACCCGGTGTAGGCCAGGCAGTCCTTCTTCTCACTGCCTCACTCCCTACGGCCCCGGAACCATTTGGAGAGGTCAGGCGTGGGACCGTAGTCCAGCCAGACTACGGCGGTTACTGTTGTGTTACTTGTGTCCTACCTCGCTCTGATGAGACATGAGGGCTAGGACCCAGGTCGAGGATAAGACATCAGTGGACGCACTGACCTTGACTAGTGGTAGTGCTTTCCATAGCTAGTGTTCCTTGTCCAGGCGGAGTTCCATCCGTCTGTGTTTACTAGCCGTGCGGTGGTCACGATGAGCAGTCGTACGGAGTTTTCGACCGTGTGTACTTTTCGTACTGTACTAGTTGTAGTTTCGCTTCCGCACTTCCGTTGTAGGTAGAAGATATAAACTGCTGTCATTCATTTGATATTTATATTCTCCTGCCTGTTTAGAGCCACTAGGAGATTGGTAGTTCCTACTGAGCTTCTGTTGTGAAGCTCATTCCCTCTTTTTCCCAGGTGAGACTTCTCAGTAGCGACAGGGCGCGTGTCGGGCGGAGGAGACGGGGCGGTAGTCGGAGTCTCTGTAGCTAGCAGTGGTTTCCCTTTTTCAGTGTACGTCACCCTCGGGGTATGCCCCTAAGGGACTTGTTCTTCCCCTGCCTTTTACTTGTACTAGCGTGCGTGCGTTGGGACTGTACTTAGAGTGGTACGTGGTGGTCTCACTCTCTTTTCTGTTTCCGCATGTACACTTCTAGTTTAGCAGTTGACGTTTACTTTTAGTACATATCGTGTTAGACGTAGATTATAGCCCTTCCAGGTCCCTGGATCCGTGGGCGGGGACCACGAAAATCGGGTCCTCGGCGTGGGCCGAGGGTCGGGTTCTCGGGTCGTTACAGTATGTTGCGACAATGGCAAGCAGTGGCAAGCGACAGGTGTAACAATAAGAGATAGTAGTTGGTCATGTAAAGAGTAAATTGCACTTTTATTGATTTTCATCAATCGAGATAGTATAGTACTTTTGATTAACTTTTGTCAATCTAAATAGTAATGGCACTTTGGTTATACGTAGATAGCCGAGAGAGTATAGCACTTTTATTGTCATTAGACAACGAGAGAGTAGAGCACTTTGAAAGCGATTAAGTCACAATAGTACGCAATAACTCAAGATAGCAAGTATCAAGTAGAGCAAGTAGAGCGTATGACAAGATAGCGTGTAATGAGATAGCATGTAACGAGATAGCGTGTATGGTTGCACAACGGTGCACTAGTAGAATACGACAATAGTCACTTCTAGGATAGTAGCCGTTCAGTAACAGTCTGCGATAGCACAGTAATCGCACAGTATGTCTGAACTCTTCAGACTTATAGTATAACAGTTTGTGATAGCACAGTAATATCACAGTACGTCTGAACTCCTCACACTAAAAGGATAATAGTCAGATGTCTAGCCAATACAGTATAGTCAGAACCAGTGCAATGCAGAACACCATCTATAGCCCCTGCAGGTATTTTCAGGTGGCTCTCTGCCCCCAGGACTAGATTGGAGCCCCTCGGACACTCTCCATGCCCTACACAGTATGCATTGGATACAGTAGAGTCACAAGATATAGCGCTAGACAGTCATGAATAGTACAAAACAGTAGGAGCCACACAACTCAAAGAGTACCAAGAGAGTACTAGATGAATAGACGAGAGAGACGAGATAGTAGAGTGAACTTGAACTTATGAGAGTATAGAGACAACAGAGTGAACGTGAATAGGCGAGCGAGTAGAGTATAGATGAGAACTATAGGTCAGTACACGTGAAACGTCGAGTAACAAGCGATAGTAACAGTTGCACAACACACGCGTAAGGTGTTGGCAGTCAGGTGGAACTCACTACCCTTCCACTGGCCATGTTCACCATAGGTCCAGAGGTCCAGCATGATTCTAGATAAGATTGAGAACAAATCTAAGGCTGTACGGATCTTACTGATCCCTAGAGTGTATCATAGTTGTTAGGGTACAACCAGCTCGTCGACCATGTGGGAACCCATGGACAGAGGAGACTTACGGAAGCTTTGGTCAAGGGGTCACTAGTCGGTGAAAGGAATATCCAACGTAGAGTTCACCACAAGCCAAGAAAGGCTTTTCTATCGTGCTAGAGTGTATGCGCATGCCGCGCGTGAGAATCGCTCAAGTGCGTATGTGAATCCGATTATGGAAACTCTAGTTATAAAAACTCCATTTATGGAAACTTTATTTTTGGAAACTCTATATATGGCAAGTATTATGAGTACTAAAACATGCATGACCAATTTTGGCAAGTAACTATGCGTTTTTAGCAAGTTCAATAACAAGGCAAGAAAGTGAATAATCGGTAGGTAGAGAGCATGATCATGAACTTAAGATCAATTAAAAATTATGTGAACATGTTTTAACATTCATATGGGTTGTTAAATGCATGATAATACTTTCTAGAACCTTCCTAGAATAGATCAAACTCACACATGCAAGGAACGACACAAAACGATGGAAACCAAGACATATGCCTTTTAGAAGGCCAATGCAGTCCCATCCCTTCACTTCCTTAGGTCATAACTCATTTATTTTTTATTCCAATCTCACACATGAATATACCATATTGAAGCCCTTTGAATGAAGAAACCAGCAAAGAAAACGGCTCGTCAATCCGAGGTCTATATAAAAAGTTATGGCCGATTAAGTGGACATAGGCAAAACGTGACACATTGCCTGTCGCCTTCTGAAAGTGAAGGCGACCATCATCTTGTCGCCTTCTGAAGAAGACAATATCTGATTTTTGGTATGGGTCGCGACCATGATGTTGTCGCTTTATGTTAGCGACGTGTCGACCTGTCGCTACCTGAAAATGACGTTTGGGTTGCTTTTTCTACCTATTTCCAACTCCGACTTGGATTGGGTTTGACACCTGTAGGTTTGCAAAATCAAAACAAATGCTAGGGTGATCCAAATCGGGTGAAACCACCTTTGTTAGTTAGAGTTCTTCTAATGCTTTGTACAGTAGCAAATAATCGAGAAACAAAGGTCGTTTGCCTATGTAATAAGACGTATTGGGACTGACTACATGAATCTGACACAGTGTTCATGTTTGGATTAATACTCTCAGCACGGTCAACAAAAATTGGACAAACTAGTGCCAAATGAAAATAGACTTATAGAATAACAAGTTCTATGTTGAACACTTGGTCTCAAAATGAATCCACAAAGAGGTATGGAACTTGTAACAGAAGTCAAGGTTAAATCACGACAGTACATCGTCAAGATGATGCAAGATTTAATTCGTGACAAAGGATGGATGAAAATTAGGACTTCTAGGGGAAAAAGATGCCTAACATCCTGCAGTAACTCCAGTTAAAATTTAAGAGCACGAGGTTGAGTATACATGGAGATCAAGAATAAAGAAGAAGGGTCAGGTTCATGGTTTTTGCAGAATTTCAAAAATCAACCATAAAAGATTGGCTCGATGGAAAAATATGAAACTTGAGGGGTTTGTTCCTAGTACATGGAACAATCTACAGACGAAATTAATTAGGTTTTGCTCGTGAGAATGCCTACCTTAGTCGTTTTACTCTTCTAGGACTAGAACTTGAAGAACTCGGGATAAAGCTTGATGAAGCCTTCTCCCCATGAATTCCTCCTCTCCTTGGCTTCTTCTCCACCTTCAGCAAGTCCAGCAACGAGCTAGGGCCGGCCTTGGGCGATTAAGAGAGTATTTATGCTTCTTTGCTTGCTATTTCCTAATAGGACTCTAACTCCTATTAAATTCCAAATTTCTTATTTCCTCTTCCCTTTCTAAGTATTATAACATCTATTTGGGTTGGGAAGGGAGCTAAATTCATTGCCAAGCAACTAGGGTAGCTTTAGGAATCCAATTCCAACCCAAATTGCTTATTTAATGCATTAAATACCTCTTTTCTATTTAAGTAATATTTAAGTTGCGAATTTAGGGTATTTTCCCATTATTCTTCTTTTTAAAATCCTTATTTTGGCCCACTAATTTCTAATGGGTCCATTTAACCAAGCCCATTATTTATTGGAATTTATCTTATAGGTTTTCCCTTTTAATTAGGGAATAATAGAGTTATAAATTTTATTGCATTTTCTTATTTGAATTTATTCATGGGCTATGAGAGGTCCATTGGTCCAAACCCGTTAATGGTTAATCATCACATGATGTTGGAAGACTCTCCGACATGTTCATTTAATTTATGTGCGCATTATCTTTTCGTGTTAACGTTTTTCCGACTTAGTTTCCTAGCTAATTTGGATAATTCGTCATGTTGCAACGTACACTTGGCCAATCGGATTTTCCGTTGCATGAATTTCTTCGTGGAACACGTAGAAATAATGTTTGGGGTTGATTTATAATTTTTAAGAAATTTTTTGATGTGTTCTTGCACATATGATAGTGGTACGTATGTTTCTATTATTTCATTTTAAAGAAATTATTATTTTGAAATTTTTTTTAAGTATTAAATTTTTCGGGTTGCTACATTGAGACCGGAGTTGCAAGATGCGGTCATACCTTTGATGTGTGGTACAGTGGAAGAGTTAGTCTAAAGAGCAGCAATACTTGAAAGAACAATTCAAGCCAGGCAGTCTAGCAGATCGGGATGAAGTGGTGGTAGTTTCCGACTTCCACAACAGTCCGCGGGTTTTAGTAAAGGAAATACACCTTCGGGAGGATCGTCTTCTTCGAGCTTTGGAAATGGGGCAATAAGCTAAAGAAGATATTTAGAGGCCGAGGAGGTGGTAAGTAGCAAGGATTTCAGAAAGGGCACGGCTATAAACCGGAGATGGAGGAGTCTCAACAAAGCACGGCAAGGCATCCTGGAGAATTGCGGTGTTACAATTGTGATCAGCCGGGGCATATGGCGAGGAACTGTCCATACTCAAGGAGAACTAATTATGGTAGAGGACCGCCACAACAGCAACAACAACAACCACAACAACAATCATCGGCAGGGCAAGGAATAGGCGCACCTTACCAAAGGGGCGGAGGACGAGGCCGAGTGATGGCGATTACCAGGGCTCAAGAGGAAGCATCAAATTTGATTGAAGGTATTATACCCGTCTTTGAATATTCAGCAAGAACATTGACTGATCCGGGCGCATCTCATTCTTTCATTTCCAAAGATTTTCTTGATATTATGGTGCATCCTTTTGAGGAGAGGCAGTGTGAGCTTATGGTGGAGGTACTATCGGGAGATTTCATGCTTACTACATGTTAGTTGGATGAGGTACCTATTATGATTCAGGGTAATCAGTTGCCAGCTAGCTTTATGCTTTGCAATTAAAGGAATATGATATGATTTGGGATTGGATTGGTTAGAAGCATATGGAGTAGTGGTGGATTGCAGGAAAAAGAAAGTGAGGTTCAGCTATCCAGGAGGAAATTTATTTGGTTCCAAGGTATGTCATTCTACACTCCTAAATTCATTATCTCTGCCTTAAAGGTTAGGAAATTGATTAATGCAGCATATAGAGCTTATTTGGCATATGTTAGCTTAGTTGGGGCAGAAAAAGCAGTGGATATGGTACCTGTTGTTAGGGAATTTGTGGATGTGTTTCCGGAGGAGTTACCGAGTGTAGCACCACATAGAGAGGTGGATTTCACTATTGAGTTGCAGCCGGGTAGTATGCCTATCTTTAAAGCGCCATACAGAATGGCACCTGTAGAATTAAAAGAGTTAAAGAAGCAATTGCAAGAGTTACTTGAAAAGGGGTTCATTAGGCCGAGTCATTCACCATGGGGAGTGTCGGTCTTGTTTGTAAAGAAGAAGGATGTAAGCATGAGAATGTGTATTGATTACCGCCAGTTGAATCAAGTCACCATAAAGAACAGGTATCCACTTCCACGTATAGATGATTTATTTGATCAATGCAATTAGCAAAAGTGTACTCTAAGATAGATTTGAGATCGGGATACCATCAATTGAGGATTCGGGAGGAAGATATAGACAAGACGACATTTAGAACAAGCTATGGGCACTATGAGTTTGTGGTTATGCCCTTTGGGCTAACCAATGCACCGGCGACATTTATGAACTTAATGAATCGGATCTTTCATCCCTATTTAGATCGGTTCATTGTAGTGTTCATAGATGATATTTTAGTATATTCAAACTCAGAAGAAGAGTATGTAAATCATTTGAGAATTGCACTGCAAACATTGAGGGAGCATCAGCTTTATGCAAAGTATAGTAAGTGTGAGTTTTGGCTTAAAGAAATTCAGTTTCTGGGGCATACTATTTCAGGAGAAGGTGTGGCTGTTGATCCAGCAAAAGTGGAGGCGGTTATGAAATGGGAGGAGCCAAAGACAGTGTCGGAAATTCAAAGTTTTCTTGGAATGGCCGGCTATTATAGATGGTTTATCCAAGATTTCTTTAAAATTGCAGCACCATTGACAAGATTCACTAGAAAAGGAGTACCATTTGAATGGTCCTCCGATTGCAGGCGTAGTTTCATGGAGGTTAAGAAGCGGCTCACTTCAGCCCCAATATTGGTGATACCGGCAGGAAGAGGTGGTTATGTGATATATATTGATGCATCCATGAGAGGACTTGGAGCGGTACTTATGCAATATGGGAAGGTGGTGGCCTATGCACCTAGGCAATTGAAACATCATGAAGAAAATTATCCTACACATGATTTGGAATTGGTAGCGGTTGTGTTTGCATTGAAGATTTGGCGGCACTATTTGTATGGGGCAAGGTTTGTGATATTCACAGACCACAAAAGTTTGAAGTATATCTTCTCCCAGAAGGATTTGAATTTAAGGCAGCACAGGTGGATGTAATATCTCAAAGATTATGATTTCAGTTTGGCATATCACCCAGGTAGAACAAATGTGGTTGCGGATGCTTTAAGTAGAAAGGTGGTTATGGGTCATATTATGATGAAAGAATGGAAATTGTATGAGGAGGTGGCAGATAGTTCTTTGTTTGTACCAAGTAACCGACGAAGAGCCGTGTTGGCTAATACTGCAGTGGAACCGTCATTGTATTGGCAAGTTGTGGAAGCTCAAAAGGAAGATGAATATTTGGCCGATATTGTGAAAATAGAGGATGTTACCATTGATGATGACTGTGTTGTGCAGTTTAGGCACAGATTGTATGTCCCAAATGAAGGTGGGGTCAAGCAGAAAGTGTTGGAAGAAGCACACCGGTCCAGGTATACCATACATCCTGGGAGCACTAAAATGTATCAAGACTTGAAAAGATACTTTTGGTGGCCAAGTATGAAGAAGGAAATAGCAGAATTTATAGCAAGATGTGTGGTATGTCAACAAATCAAGGCGGAGCATCAAAGGCCAGGTGGGTTATTGCAACCACTACCAATACCACAATGGAAGTGGAATGATATCTCAATGGACTTTGTTGCAGGTTCGCCCAGGACGGCATCGGGTCATAATGGTATTTGGGTTTTTGATGATCGATTAACTAAAGTGTGCAGGTTGTTACCAATTAGCATGTCTTGGGTAGTGGATCGGTTGGCAAAGTTATATGTTGAAAGAATTGTGCCATTGCATGGGATACCGGTTACTATTGTTTCAGATCGGGATCCCAGGTTTACATCGGGTTTTTGGAGAAGTTTGCAAAGGATTGTGGGCACACAATTGATGTATAGTTCTGCATACCATACCCAAACCGACGGACAAACAAAGAGAACAATCCAAACCATTGAAGATATGTTTCGAGCGTGTTGTTTGGCTTGGGGAGGTGGATGGGAACATCACCTTGGCATGGTTGAGTTTGCTTACAACAATAGTTATCATTCAAGTATTGGCATGGCACCATATGAAGCACTTTATGGAAGACCTTGTAGAGAACCGTTGAATTGGCATGAAGTGGGTGAAAGGCAAGTAATGGGACCGGAATTGGTTCAGCAATGTGCAGAGGTAGTCAAATTTATTAAGGAGAAACTTCAAACGGCACAAAGTAGACAGAAGAGCTACGTGGATGTTTGGTGTAGGCCCTTGCAGTTTGAGGTTGAAGAATATGTGTTTTTGAAAGTTTCCCCGACTAAAGGTGTTCTAAGGTTCAGTAAAAGGGGCAAGTTGAGTCCCAGGTTTGTGGGTCCTCTTCGGATCTTGGAAAGAATTGGGGAGACTGCTTATAGGTTGGAGCTTCCGGCGGACTTCACGGATGCTCACGATGTGTACCATGTTTCCATGTTGAGGAAATATATCCGAGATCCTTCTGAAATAGTGAACTATCAGCGGGATGATTTGAAGCCGGTTATTACTATGCCAGAATATCCGGTGATGATCACAGGCAGGCAGACCCAAAGATTGAGGAATAAAAATATCGAGTTGGTGAATGTTCGGTGGGAGAATCAGCAAGGTGGTGAAGATACTTAGGAATTAGCTGAAGAGATGTTCAAAACATATCCATACTTGTTTGGGTAAGTAGTGTTTTCTTTTTAGGTGATAGTCGCATATGTTTTGAACTTTGTTTATGTTTACTGCCTTAATTTCGAGGACAAAATTCTTTTTAGGTGATAGTAATGTAATAATCGGTACGTTCGGATCGTGGTTTACCGGGTTTTGGAGGCCAGTGTGTGGCCATTGTTAGACCATGGAGGTCTATGTGTGTTTTGCAGTATATTTTGGTCAGGTTGTAGGCAGGGGAGCTGGGCAACCCAGCTAAATTCGGGCTCTGTTGGGCTCTTTGAGATCATGTCACAAATAGAGGACGTGATTCTCAGGGGCTTATTGCGTCTAGTTTTCCAGACGCGATATTGGTTCTAATCGCGGTCAGTAGGCGGTGCGCGATTAAGTATAGTGTGTGGCCATTGTTAGACCATGGAGGTCTATGTGTGTTTTTGCAGTATATTTTGGTCAGGATGTAGGCAAGGGAGCTGGGCAACCCAGCCAAATTCGGGATCTGTTGGGCTCTTTGAGATCGCGTCGCAAACAGAGGACGCGATTCTCAGAGGCTTATCGCATCCGGTTTTCCAAACGCGATACTGGTTCTAATTACGGTTAGTAGGCGGGGCGCGATTAAGTATCATAGTCGTGGTCGATATGTGGGACGCGATTTCGAACCGCCATTACGTGGCTGTCGCTGCATGCGCATCGCGTGGCGCATGCAGGGTGATGGGGGTTTTTAATTGCGTCGATAATGTCGGACGTGATTCTTATCACATCTGGTATGCGTGACGTGATTTGGTTCAGAGCTGTTAAGTGTATCTTCCCCTGGCCGAATAGTGCAGTTGCACTGCTCAGCTGGGGAAGATGTTGTTGCGGCTGTGAAGGATTTTTGGGTGTTCTTGTTGCAATTGAAGTCCGTTTGGCGTAATTCCGGTGCGAGGGCGAGCGTTAGAGCGTGGGGAATCCTTTGGTGGTGTCAGATTTGTGCTTCTTGCATTGGTAGGGGAACTCTACCATGATTTCTACCATGTTTTCATGTTGAATGGTTTGTGTGGGCATGAATGGGGATTCTACATGTGGGAATGGCATTTACATGTTAGTAAGCATGTGTAGGAATCCATGCGTTGGTTTATTTCTAGCTTGGCATGATTGTGGGACTGGGAGGAGTGATTTCTAGATGGGTTGTAGGGTGTGTTTCTGAACTCCGAAAGGCATCCAATATAGGGGACGCGTTCTTGTGAATGCGTCGCTTAAACCCGACGTAATTCAGAGTGGAGTTGCATCCTAGATGTCCGATGCGACTTGAAAGGTAATAGCGGCTTCTGTTTTGGACGCGATTATGAATGTTGCCACCCGAGCTCTGGTGAGCTGTGGCCAGTTTAACCGGTTTGTGTTCCACATTGCTTGGGTAGTGTTACTAAGGCAATGTAGACCCTGTATGGGTTGTGTGGACCTATGTTGTGATTGTTATCGAGGTGTTTAGCGTGAATTTGTGTGCATAGCTTGTTAGGTGTTAAGCCTTCCGTAGTTACCTCTCCAGTCGGTTACCCTAGCACCGGGTGCTTAGGGCTTGTCTCGGTACGGGAGTACTGTCGAGGTTTGTATCGTCTTCCTGGACACCCTCACTCCTGTGTTTGAGTAGTACGTCCGGCTGAGGGGAAAGACGGCAGGGGACAACGGATCGTGTTCGTGGGTGTGTGGCCGTTTGTAGCGTGCTCTTGGTTGAGGGATGGACACCGGTAGACATACTGGTCCTCAGCTAGTCCTGTTCCAGTGCCTCACTTTAGGGTTCTCAGTCGGATCCCCTAAAGGTGTCAGGCTTGGTCATGCGGCCGTGTTTCTTGCAGGTGTGGTGTGGTTTGTCTCCACAGTTCTTGTTTGTTGAGGTGGAGCGGCAGCTGGACCTTTCGTCTGTGGCTGCAAAACTGAGAGGCGTATTTGTGTAGTTTGTCCGGGTCTATGGCTGGTGTTGTGAACCAGTTCTCGAGACTCGTGTTCGGCGTACCCTTCCTTTAGCTTGTACACTTGTCGTGTGTTGCCATTTATTTATTTATTCGCATTGTAGCATCATGTTTAGATGATTACATGTTTTACAGCTTTAATATTAATTGTGTTTCTCGGCTTGGCGGAGTTACCCTATTGAGCCAATGACTTGTAAGGCTCACCCCTTTTTCTTCCAGGTGAGGGAGAGCAGGAGGCTTCACATCCCTCCAATAGTTCGGAGAAACCTCATAGCAGAGTCAGGCCATCACCACCAGTAGAGTAAAGTTCTTACTTGTCGTGCCTTGGGAGTTTGTCCCAGGCTATGTTTATGTGTATGTTGATTACATAAGGAACCTGGTGTGTACTTTTCTTATGGACATGTATAAGCAATGTATTTTATGTGTGCTTAATGTGGTTCTTTTGTATTTTCACGGACATATGAGTTTGATATCCCTTGCGAGGCTTCGGCCCGATCGCAGGAGACGAAGTCATGTCAAGCTCATTATAGTGTTAACGGGTTTGAACGGCGAGATCCGTTACAACCTCCTGTCACGATGAAACCTCCTCCGAGACCCCAACCTCAAAGATGTCCCCTAAGAGGAAGATGCAAACAAAGTCGTAGCCTTAGGAGTTCGCAACAAACTTAATGGTTAGTGAGTGGTGGTTATTGGAGCAATTTGCAAGATTGAATTTGAATATAAAGGAGCAAACTGATCAGGTAATGATTGCCAACATCAGCATACAATCAGATCTTCTCACTGAGATCAGATAACGACAAGGTAATGATCCATTCCAGGTCGAGATTAAGGAACAAATAGATCGAAGGTCGGACTTCATCGTGATTGAAGATGGAAGGTTAGTGTTCAAGGGAAGGACAAGTGTACTAGATAATGAAGAACTCAAGGGGAAACTGATGATTGAAGCTCATAGATCTAGGTACACAATTCACCCTAGAGCCACTAAAATCTACCAAGATGTAAAATGAACTTATTGGTGGCCAAACATGAAGAGAGAAATAGATGAGTTCGTGGCATGTTGTTTGACTTCTCAGAAAGTTAAGGCGGAACATCATAGGCCAGCAGGTGCATTACAACCTCTAGACATACCGGAGTGGAAGTGGGAAAGTATAGGAATGGACTTTATCAGGGGGCTGCCCAAGACTAGAGGAGGACTGGGTGTAATATGGGTAATTATGGACCAATTAACTAAGTCGGCTCACTTCCTACCTATTAAGAGCAAGTGGTCTGTGGATGTGCTAGTTGCCTTGTACATCAAAGAGGTGGTCAGACTACATGGGATTCCCTCATCCATTGTGTAACGGACCATGCCGTTCAAACTCGTTAACCGATTAACGAGCTTGACACGACTCCGTCTCCCGCGATCGGGCCAAAGCCTCGCAAGGGATATCAACCACATATGTTCGTGAAAATATAAAAGAAACACACAAAACACATATATGATACATTGCTCACTCATGTCCACATGAAATGTACATACTAAATTCCATACATAGTCATTATACAAGATACAATAGCCCGGGTTAAACCCCTAAGGCTCCACAAGTAAGAACTTTACTCTGCTGGTGGCGAGGGCCCGAATCCACTACGGCGCTAACCAGTACTAGAGGAGGGATGAGAATCCTCCTGCTCTCCCTCACCTGGAAGAAAAAGGGGTGAGCCTTACAAGTCATTGGCTCAGTAGGGTAACTCTCCCAAGCCAAGAAACACAATTTATATCAAAGCTGTAAATCATGAAACCACCTAAGCATGGTACTACAATTACAAAGAGATAAACGACAACACACATAAGAGTGTACAAGCTAAAGAAAGGGTACGCTGAACACGAGTCACGAAGACTGGTTCGCGACACCAGCCACAGACTCGGACAACAACACAAGTGCACCTCTCAGCCTCGCAGCCATGGACGAAGGGTCCAGCTGCCGCTCCACCTCAACAAAGACAAAAACTGTGGAGACTAACCACACCACACCTGCAAGCAACACTACTGCAGGACCAAGCCTGACACATTTAGGGGCTCCGGTCAAGAACCCTAAAGTGAGGCACTGAAACAAGACTAGCTGAGGACCAGTACGTCTACCGATGTCCGACCCTCAACCAAGAGCGCGCTACAAACGGCCGCACACCCACAAACACGAGCCGTTGTCCCCTGTCATTTTTCTCTCAGCCGGACATACTACTCAAACACAGGGGTGAGGGTTTCCAGGAAGACGACACAAACCTCGACGGTACTCCCGTACCGGTACAAGCCCTAAGGACCCGGTGCTAGCGTAACACCCAACTTGCTATGCATACAATTCCACACAAGACACCTCGATAACAATCACGACATGGGTCAACACAACCCATACAAACCCTACATTTCCTTGGTAACACAGCCCAAGCAACGTGGGATAGAAACTAGACAAACTGGCCACAACACACCAGAGCTTGGGTGGCCACTTTCTAAATTGCGTCCAATACAGACGCAGCTATTCTTTAACCAAAATGCATCGGACATACCAGACGCTACTTGTAACGTTCTGAACGTTCGGATCGTTTCGGATCGTCTTTGTGTGGTTGTGGAGGCCAGTGTGTGGCCGATGACGTGTGTGTGTGTAGCAGGTGAATTCCGCAGGTTCTGAGATTTTGCCCAAATAGCTCATTATTTCTTACTTTCTATCGCGACAATTATGGGTGTTGCATTGTGATCGCGACAGTGAGGGGTGTCGCGTTCATGATCGCGACAGCCCATGGCGCCGCGTTCATGACACCGCCGGTTTAAGTGAGCGTGTGCATGTCTGCCGCGTGTCGCGTGCTGGGTGCTTGGGTTAACGTCAGCAGGCTTAACGCGATAGCAGAAAGCATCGCGTTCAGGTCGCGGTTGTGAATGGCGTCGCATTCTTACCTGCTTTTTGTTTTTAAGTAACCCTAGCAGAACAGAGCTGGTGAAAGCTCTACTCGGCCAGGGGGATTTGTTGTGGGAATTTCTTGGTGATTTGGTTTGTTAGAGCTCGGTTTGACGAGTTCCTACCGTGAGGACGTTACGTGGAGCGGAGGGAACCTCGTACGGGCTTCGTTCTTCGCGTTCTTCGCAAAGGTAGGGAGATTTCCTATCGTTTGATCCGTGGATTGTTCGTGTGGTGTGGATGATGCGTTTATTGCTTTCTAAACAATAGATGGCATGTGTAGGAACACATTAAAGCATGAAAATGGACTGAAATTGCAGGTTTTAATGAGTTTGGGGTGATCCGGTTAATGGATTCCGGATCAGGGTTCACACCTGCTATCGCGGTTGCTCTGAGAGCCGCGACCAGGTTGCGACACCTCGAGCGGTCGTGTTTTGAAGGCGGTCTATCGTGCCGCCGTGACAACAGCCGAATGTTGTCATTCGAGCATAAATGTAAGTGTATGATTATCTGTTCAGCGTGGTTTATGTTATATGATGATAGAAAGAGGTGCTTGGGCACTCTCTTGATGCTCAGGGAGTGTGTGACTTGTGATCCACATAATGTTTACGTGATTTATGCGAAGGTTTCATGTGGTTTGTATGTTGAGCATACGGTTTTCGTGTATGTGGCGTGTAGTTTGACGCCTTCCATGGATACCTCTTCAGTTGGGAGCCCCAGGTTTTGTGTGAGCCAAGCACGTGAGTGCTCGGGGCTTGTCCCGGTACTGAGTACCGACGAGGTCTTGTCGTCTTCCTGGACACCCTCACTCTTGTGATGAGTAGTACGTCCGGCTGAGGGAAAGACGGCAGTGGGACAACGACTAGAGAGAGAGTTTGTTGTGTTGTCACTTGTAGCGCGCTCGTAGTTGGGTGAGACGGACACCAGTAGACGTACTGGACCCCAGCTAGTCCTGTTTTCCAGTGTCTCACTTTAGGGAGCTCAGGCCAGAGTCCCTAAAGGTGCCAGGCATGGGACTGCGAGGTGTGTGACCTGCAGGTTGTGGTGGTTTAGTTTGACTCCACAATTCTTGTACTTGTTTAGTGGAGCGGCAGCTGGACCTTTCGTCTGTGGCTGTGAGACTGAGAGGTGGTCTGTGTTGTTTGTCCGGGTCAGTAACTGGTGTCGCGAACCAGTTGACGTGGCTCGAGTGTGGCATTTCTCTACAGTAGCTCGTACACTTGTTTGGTGTTGCCGTTTATTTAATTACGTTGATTCCTGTTAAGCAGCAAATGGTAAGTGGTACTTACAGTTTTATATTTGCTATTTAATATTATAAATTGTTAGCTTAGCATTTCCTGCTTTGCTACCTGTGTTGGTTTGCTCGATTTCTAGGGAATTTACCCTACTAAGCCAGTGACACGTGAGGCTCACCCCTACCTTCTACCAGGTGAGGGAGATCTAGAGATTTCGTGCTCGTCTTCCAGTGGAGGGTCTGCACCACCAGCAGTGTAATTTTACTTTTCTGTTGTGCACCTCGGGGTATGCCCCAGGTTCTGTTGTAGTTTGGCTAAAGTCGTGCTATGGTTATGTATATCACGTGTAAATATTTGTGGGATTGACAAATCTTATGAATGTTTAAGTTGTTTTCTTTATATTATTACGGACTCGTGGTTTGATATCGCTTGCGAGGCTTCGGCCCGTTCGCGGGAGGCGGACTCGAATCAGGCTTGTTATCTGGTTAGCGGGTCTGATTAGCGAGGACCGTCACAGTTGGTATCAGAGCAAATTCCGTAAGAGTATAAAGGAATTGGAAATACATAGCCATATCTTTACTGTAGTCCACTGCTGGTAGTGACCCTGGTTTTGTATTGATTTCTTGTGTATTGTGTTGTTGGAATAATGTTTGTGCAGGAATAGTAATGGCTGAAAGGAGAGATGTGGGAGGTGATGGAGAAGGGTCAGGAGAGGATCCTACCCAGAGGATGATGGAAAGAATCTGGGAGAGTTTGACAGAAATTCGAGTGAGATTGGATTAGCAACCACCGGTACAGTCAACGGCAACAGTACCACCATTTCCAGATGAGGCACCAGTAGCTCCAGTTCCATCCCTACCCAGAGTAGAGGTACCTCCTGTAGTACCTGTACAACCGGTAGTTCCAGTGAGACCAGCTACTGGAGAGGAGACTACGGTTCTTGTGGAGCGATTTTTGAGGTTGCAGCCCCCTACATATTCAGGAGGTCCCAATCCAGATACGGCAGAACACTGGATACATGAGATTGAAAGGGTATTTGCAATAATGAGGTGTCCTCAGGAAGATAGAGTGCTTCTTGCAGCATACCAGTTATGAGGTTTGCACAAGAATGGTGGCGACTGAAGATGCAGATAGTTTTTACAGGCAGGACGGAGGACACTATTCCATGGTCAGAGTTTTTGTCGGTCTTTAATGATTCCTTCTTCCCAATACAAATTCAGCAGATGAAGAGAGAACAGTTTAGGACACTTCAACAAGGGAACCTCTCAGTACTTGAATATCAGATGAGATTTATAGCCTTGAGTAGGTATGCCCCATATGTAGTGACGGATAACACTATGATGGTGGAATACTTTATTCGAGGTCTGAGGCCAGAATTACAAGATGCAGTGATCCCATTGATGTGTAGAACAGTGGAAGAGGCAGCTCAGCGAGTAGCAATACTTGCCGTTAAGTTCCTATCTGTGCAAAAACACAGACCGAACTCCAAAGAAATGGTGAATGTGGGGGATCCAGGACACGAGTAAAATCCCATAAAATATCTAAGACCTACTGGACATATACATGCATCACGGGGATGGGTTACTTGCCTTAGAAAATCTCCAAGGGGATCTAAATGGTTGAGGAAGCTCTCCTTGGGCAGTGCCAAGAAGCCTCCACAATCCTCTTGCTCTGAGTTCTAGGTTGATCTCCACTGCAGGCCGGGGTTGGGGAAGCCTTCCTTTATGTCCAGACTTCCTCCTTGATGCAGTAGATCACCGGAAGGAGCCTCTAATCGCCGGATCAAAGCCTCCAAAGTTCAGATAATACATAGCATATAACGTTTACAATATATCCTCATGCGAAAAAAAACTTCAGAAATTAATCATATATAAGGAAGAACAGCTCACTGTTCTGTCCTGAAGAACTAGACGGCAAAGGCTGGCCGTTCAAAGGGGTTAACGGCAACATCATTTGCCGCCAACTGAAGAGCTTAACGGCAAGGGATCTTGCCGTTAAGTTCCTGTCTGTGTAAAAACACAGACCGAGCTCCAAAGAAAGGGTGAATGTGGGGGATCCAAGACACGAGTAAAATCCCATAGAATATCTAAGACCTACTGGACATATACATGCATCACGGGGATGGGTTACTTGCCTTAGAAAATCTCCAAGGGGATCTAAATGGCTGAGGAAGCTCTCCTTGGGAAGTGCCAAGAAGCCTCCACAATCCTCTTGCTCCGGGTTCTAGGTTGATGTCCACTGCAGGCCGGGGTCGGGAAAGCCTTCCTCTATGTCTAGACTTCCTCCTTGACGCAGTAGATCACCGAAAGGAGCCTCTGATCGCCGGATCAAAGCCTCCAAAGTTCAGGTTTTTCTCTTGTTCTCACAGCTAGGGTTTTCTCTCTATGCAAAGAGCCAAGAGAGCTCTTCCAGGTTCCAAAGAGTGGTAGTTTTATAAGGTAAGGCCTGATGTCTCACGTAGGACTGATGGGAGAGGTGAGAGCCGTTGGGGACATCTCCCTAATCGGTGAGCAAGCCCAACCCAGAATTTCGGGGTCTGTTGCACACAGAAAATCAGAGAAGTAGACGTCCACATCCATGGCCGTTTACCTCAAAGCTGGCGTCCATCGACATGGACGTTTACTCAACATGGACGTCCATCCATGTTGACGCCAATTTGCTCTTTGGACAGAGCATTAAACCATGCAGAAAACCATATATACACTATATATATATACATGCAATATATATAGTATAGTGTACACCATGCAAACAAACAACAATTACATCTAAACATACACATGCATACATAAGTACACCTAGCTAATATGTACGTAGATATCTACATATGCATACATAATATTTACACACAAGCACGAATCCACACACACAACAAAATAAAAGGACAAAATTTGAGGGCCTTACAGAGTTTGAGAGCTTGATCCGGCGATCTGAAGGCTTCTCCAGCGATCTTCTGCATTTGGGAGGCTCTACTAGAAGTGGAGGAGCTCTCCTAACTCCGGGAGATCGATTGCACGAGCGTGGAGGTCAAATCAAGGCGAAGGACATCACCTCTTTGGCTTGGCCGAGGAGGGATTCATCAACATAATCTGATCTTCAGAGGTTTTTAGAGAGGCAAGAAACTTAGGGGTTTTGTCCCTAGACCTATCACCGAGAGTTTAGGTATTTTTCGGGTTTTTTATATCGTGCCTTGGACCCCCAAATTCTATGTTTTCCTGAGTTCTATCTGCACTGTCTGTAGATAGGAGGTTGATGGCAACCTTATTGCCGCCAAGTTCTTGAGTTAACGGCAATCAATTGTGCCATTAACCCACCCTGATGGCAAGCCCCTTGCCGTCAAGTTCATCTGGTTTTTCATAATATTATTTTCAACCATGTGATGTGATTTTTCGAGGGTTTTTTAAGGTATGCCTGTATGATAAAATTTTATCTGGTCAGATATGGTCTTTAGGTCAAACCATGAATTTTTTTTAAATTTCTGATCATGATCACATATAATAGAATATCTGTTATGGGGAAATATGCATGTTTTGACAGATTTAAATTCAGAATAAATAGATATGATGCATGATAATGTTGCAGGAAATTTTCATGAACATAGGGTTACTATATGCATGCTTTGAGACTGTTAGATTTTGTCTGTTCACTATCTATCATGTTTAATTGAAATATCTCGTTAAATTGTATGAGATCCTTGTTAAATGTTATAAATATATATACTATTATGAAAATTCTGAAAAATTAACCATATGATATGTTCCATGTGTAGAGTTTATAGTTAAAATTTTGGACTACTTTGATATCTATAGCTACTAGTTGCAATTATAAAGTTATTAAAAGTCATATTATGCATAATTATTCAAGAAACGGTATTTTTTAGTGATTAGTATCATGTTTAGGCACTGTTATACATGTTTTAATACTGTTAGAAAGTCATGATAGGTTCTGTAACCTGAAATATATGTGTTTAAATTGTATGCATGTGAATGGATCAATAAGTGCATGTAAAGTGATGCTAATCATGTGATTAATTGGGATAATGTGTTAAGTGAAATGTGTGTCGAAATTGACACTGCTACCATAGCAGACTATGGAGCCGTACTATAGAAAAGTCCCTATTGGAAGGTTCAATGTGTATGTGATATCCTGTGGGCATCATCCTGGAGGTGGAAAAGTACCACTAGTTAGGGTGGAGAGAGCTTCTCCCGATTCTGCGCAGTTACCAAGATTCGTCACTATAATGCCTAGGTGACGAGTATGTGTTATGTGATATGTGTGTCCTTCTTTATGATGATTCGGACTATGTGTCACGGAAAAAGAAAGATAATGTGTAAAAATGTGAGATGTGTGTGAAAGTGCAAAGTGTTTATGTGAAAGTGATGTGCTATTATGTTATATTGTGAAACCATGTGGTTATGTTTTATTTATGTTAAAACAGCAAGAAAAATGTATGATTATGTGATATAAAAGCATGTGAAAAATGATAGATATCATGCTAGGTATGTTAGCAAGCATGTGTTTAATTCCATGATCAAACTGTTTGGAAATATGATGTGAATGAGTTGCAATTGATACCATGAAACAAGTAAAAAACCATGTGTACATAGCATGTTATAGGATATTCATGTATACTTGTTTGTTTTGACATGAACCATGTCGTAAGATTACTCTTGTTGCTAATTTGGATAGCAGGAATGTGATATGTGTAAAGATGTGTCAATGGGTTACTTGCTGAGTCTTTTGTGAAGACTCATACTTGCTTTAACATACAGGTTAGGCAGGTGTCCCCGTGCTTGAGGTGGACATTGTGAGGAGCGACTCCGAGCGAGAGGAGTAGCGAGATTGTGGAGGACTATTTGTTAGATTGCACTTTCTTTTACTAGTATGTAGACAATGATGTTATGTTATGGACTTGTATAATTATGGACTTTGTTTATTTTATTGCTACTATTTAGACTGTAGAATGTGTGAATGATGATGGAATAAGATTACTTTCAATTCCGCTGTACATCCTTTTGTTATTTATGTACATCTCTACCTACTGTGTTGTGTTGGGTACATGTCCCACTATGACGACACACTTTATATCTATGTGGATTAGTATAATCATACCGGTATAAAGAGGGTCATTACATCAACCACAAACCGTGCTTCTTCTCCAACTCTCATGCTGCATTGACCTGTAGGAGACCTGTCTTAAAATAGACCAAAAGTAGGTGTTCTCGGGCCAAATCTTAACAAACCATATACCATGTTAAAGCTCTTCGAGTCTAGTATCATATGCATCTATTTTGCCTAACTTTGATCGAGCATGCTATGAGTATTAACTATTTTCTAAATATTATGCAAGGTTAAGTCTTTTAGTGTTGATAACATGTTTCATGCATCCCAAGATCAAATTGAGTCAACACAATAGTATAGTTCTTTCCTACTCATCGTCCTCTACAACTTTCATGTTCATAGTTTTGTCCAAAGAGCCCTAGATCTCGAGTTATACGCCAAACATGCATGACTGCATTGTTTTTATAGTTTTCAGGTTGAACCTTAAACCCCGACCAATCTAGACATCGCAATTTAGAGGATGGTATCGCGACAGGCCGACCAGTCGTGATTACCTAAAGAGCGACTACATAGACCATCGCATTGTACTTTTATTCTGACAAGATCCAATAGCATCAAACTATGTGCCACCTTGATTTTAGTGTATGTCTAATACGTGATCGTATGTGGCGTCGCGATATGATAATTTCTTGCCCTTAGTTTTTGTGCATGTTTCGTATTCGTGAAAGTCACATGAACATGTCGCATCATCCTATCGCGATTTGATTTCCGATTGATGATGACCCATGTGACCTCGAACACATCAATTAGTATCTCCTAAGTCGACTTCCATTAACATGACCACATGACACATCGCTATTCGGACTCCAACTAATGACCCTTTTTCCTCTCCAATCAGTACCCCCTGTCGTTTGCCTTGAGTACGATAGTGCATTGCATCTATATATCGATTGTCTTAAATGAGACCTGTTATTCCATCGCCTTTCTGTTCCACAATCGATTGTCTACATCGATTCCCTTGAACGTGTTAGACTAAACCATCACGATTTTGTTAGTCATCCCAAAGTCTTGTTTTCTTTTGATTAAGCCTTGAAAATAGGCGACGACTAAACCGGTCGCGATTTCCACAATAATCTAGACACCCTCCAGTCAGTGTTATGTTAAAGTACTGCATGTTTACATTAGTTCTTGGTGTTTTCATGTCTGTTCAGTGGCTTAAATATTGTTAACCCATGAAACAGTCATAACAACCTGAAAGTCTATTCTAATTGTTCTTAATCACATGATCTATCCATCTTGAGAGTTATATGTTCATCTTGATGCTCTAGTTTGCTTTTAAACTGAAGTTGTTCTTGTTTAACTTGTAGAAACCATGTTAATGAAATCTTGTTCATCTAGCTTTATAATATGTCGTCATGTTACTTGCTTTCCGCTATGTTTTAAAAAGATAGATTGTGGATATTGAGACAGGTTCTACACAACACATTGCACTTGTAGGTAGCCTTTTCTTTGGGGATTGGAAACTCCCTACTGGACATTCCATTCTGGTAGACTAGGGAGCTTTCCACTAAGACCTCCGTAAATCTCCGTACTCTGTGGATTCTCTCATGGAGATCGAGTTGGTTGTGCCATTGAAGTTCCCAAAAGATAGAAAGCACTTCCGTTCTCATCTACTTCTCGTGAGAGTGATTTTTGATACATGGAAATCAAGCTACTAAGTGTCACGCCCCGACGCGGAATATCGGGATGTGAAGCAATTAATATTGTCACGCCCTAACATTTAGCAGCAGAAAATAAACATCGAGAGCATGAGCGATACAAGTGTGCGTATCACACTTGATTAATTCAGAGTATGAACTAAGTATAACAATAGACTTGTGACAATAATATTGCCAGCCAACTACTTGCTATTTCACTTCCATTCAACTAATTTAGAACCCTACATCATCAGAGCCAAACATAGGCCCCAATATTATATTTCAAAGTACATGTGACATCAAAGGAAATAGACCTATCTATTACAGACTCTTCCAAACTAATCCTCTTGTCCGACTAGCTATATAGACGGGTACAGTTGAGCAGCTCATCACTCATCCCTGGTCCCATCATTCTCCAATTCCTCATAATCATCACCTGAAAATATTAAGAAAAGCAGGTGTGAGCACACTAGCGCCCAGTAGGATTTATATCTCATGGTGTGGCATGCTATACGTAATTAACATGTTAACAGGTAAGATACTATCATGCAAAACTCATGACAATAACGATAGTGACAAATTCAAGCTATAACATGTACGAGGATGATTCAGTAAACAAATCAGATGATGATTCTCATGTGGCAAGGAATGATTATCAATGAGATAGATGACAATATGATCAATTGACATATAGAGGAGATTCAATAGCATGTAGCATGTATAATGGATATCTCAAGTTGAATTCCGTAGAACTCCAATGGACAATGACATGTAGGGTTCATTAACGATGACATGTACAATAGATTTGGCCATTTCACATATAACAGTTCAATCAATCAATCAATAATAGTGTGGAAATTACCTAGATCAATCTTGCATTCAATTAGGTGATTGCCAGACACCTCAATGGATCATATACTCTCGCGATTTATAAGTATTTCAGGTGCTCTTTCCAGGACCAGACTGGGCCCTATTTGCACAGGCATAGTTTTGAACCAAAGTTCCAATAGTTTATGGTAATTCCATTCATTCATTTATGGCCAACATGATTTTCCAAGCAATGGACAATGATGAACTAAAGATCATGTCAATGATGATAGAGAACAATGCAAGGGGACATGATCTAGATTAATTTCGTCAGCATAATGGCTTATTCTCATTAGTTCAATCCTTACATTTAATGACCTATTTTCAATGTTATCAAATCACTCTCACGAGAAGATGATAAGAAGAGAAGTGCATTCTATCTTCTGGATACTTCATTGGTACAACCAACTCGGTCTCCATGAGGGAATCCACAGAGTACGAAGATTTATGGAGGTCATAGAGAAAAGGTCACTAGTCGGCTGATACAGAATGACTGGTCGAGAGTTTCCAAATCCCCAAGAGAGGGCTGCCTAAATGTGCAATGTGACGTGTAGAGCGTGTCTCAATCCACAATCCACCAGATTAAAATAAGATGGAAAGCAATTAACATGGACGCATGACATGGTATGCAATTCAGTCTATCACATGGTTGCTGTAATTTTAACATGCAACACTTTTCAGTTGTAAACAAGCTAGAGTATAGACATAGCTCATAGCAATCACATGGTAAATGGAATCAAACAATCATTAATAACACTTAGAATAGTGATTCATGTTCTTATAGTTTTCATGTAGGTTGATAACTTTTAGGCCATTGAATAAATAAATGACATGATATAACAGTAAGACATGCACATGGTTGACTATACAACTAAAGAAAACAGTCTCAGGTTGGCCTTTAAATCGCGACAGGTTCAGACGTCGCACTTCAAAGGACAGTACGCAGTCAAATATGACTATGTGGTAATCTCTAAATCGCGATAGTCTTACCTGTCGTGTTTAAATCGCGATGGGTAAGGTGGATACGTTCATGACAATCGATGTTAGCAATCCATTACTAAACATAAACGCGATGTTTGTAGGCGACGCGTTCATGCAATGGTCCTTAAATACGAAATAGTCCTGAAAATCGAGGGCAGGAAAAAGAATCTAATCACGACGGTACCACCAGTCACGATTCAGACATGCACAGAAAACTTCGTGACACAGTTTTATGCAAGGGATCTTGTCAGAACGAAAGAAAAATGCGACGACTTAAACAGTCATGTTTATAACCCGACAACCAACGGGTCTCTACGACTCAAAATCGCGACCCCTCGATGCGTCGTGTTCTTGAGAGGTTTTCAAAATCTGAATATAAAAACATGCATGGAATCCATGGGCAAAAACAAGTCAAATCGCGACGGTACGACCGGTCGCGTCCTCACGGTTCACAAATGGCCGAAAACCGAAATACCATGCAAAACGAAGAATATGGGGGTTAAAGTAAACCTATAAGTCATGATTGGTCAACTAGAATAATAAAAAACATGTCAAATTCACAACGGACACAGCCGTCACAATTTAAGTCACTAAATCGCGACCACTGGACTGGTCACGATTTAAACCGGCAGACAGATCATAGACTAGGTTGCGCAATCTCGTGTTTTGGCTCAAAACCCAAGGTTCTAGGGGTTTTTAGATGAAATACTCAACATGAAACTTGTTGGAAACTTGGAGAGGAAGAATCATGTTGCTTTGGTTTCACCTGATTTGACCTAGAGATGCGTGAATCATGAGATTAACAAGAAAAGCCCTAAAACTACGCGACGATGCCATCGGTTAATACTCTTAACATAGGCAATGAAAATTGAGAAAAATAGGAGCAAATGAAAGTAGACTTGATGAGCTTTACGATGGTATATGCCATGTTATGTTTGATCCCGAGATCACCTACCTTTGGGTTGTTCCTTTTCACGGGGTGCCAATCTCTATTGTGTCAGATAGAGATATTCGCTTCACTTCTGGGTTTTGGCATAGTTTTCAAAGAGCCTTGGGGACAGATTCGGCATTTAGCTCTACCTAGCACCCACAGTCTGATGGACAGTCAGAGCGGACTATCCAGACCTAGGAGAACATGCTGCGAGCTTGTTGTTTGGAATGACAAGGATCGTGGGCAGCTTACTTACTGTTGGTCGAGTTTGCATATAATAATAGTTATAATTCCAGCATCGGCATGGCACCCTATGAGGCTCTATATGGATGACTGTGTCGTACTCTTGTTGACTGGTTTAGGGTTGGTAAGCGTGTTGTCGCCGGGCCAGAGTTAGTTTAGCAATCAGTAGAGGTAGTACAACTTATCAGGCAGAGGCTTTAGACAACATAGAGCCTGAGCTCTTTGATGGTTTCCGCCTCTTCTCTGTCGTTGTTGGTACCAATCTCTCTTCTCTTGATCAGTGGTAGATGAGACGGCCCCTCGAAATCACGTCGTGGGAGACCGAGTTGAGAAAGGTAGTGGAATGCATTATAGAGCACGAACTAGGTCGCCCCAATCATCCGCAATTCCATGCCAGGTGCTAGCCGTGTTAGTAGGTCCTTAGTTAGAAGAGGTGTGGGAGTACAAGTGAACTGTTACTGGGCATGCTTCGGAGGTGATCACACCAATCTGCCCGCATCTTGAGTTGTTGCACACGATTTGCCACGTGCCCTTCTAAGCCCACCAAGCTGTCCATATGTAAGACCCAACTTCTCAATTTTCCATCTGGTGTCTTGGATGACTGGCCACTAACGCAACTGGGCTGGGCGACGCGTTAGTGTCGTGTCGTGGGTGTTCGACACGATAGTCATCCTTGTCACAACCAGCTTGTGCGCCATGTTCTTGTCACGCCCGGATTTCCCGTCGCGTCTTTATGTCGTGCCTAGTCAACTGGCCGCGATAGTGTTCCGTCGCTTCGGTCGTCTGACGCCTTTCAGGGTGACAGGTGTGTCATTATGACCTATCGGGTTGTCGTGGCGTCCCTGGGGGATGCGTTGGTGGCGCGGTGCGTTGACCCATCGCGTTAGTGTCCTTAATGCGATGCGTCACCTCGTCGCGACTTTGGTGCCTAAGGCTTAAGGACTTTGCTTGCGACCCCTTCTCCCTTTCTCCCTCCATCCCATCTCTTCTCCCCCTCCGACGGTGCTCTGCCTCCCTCTCTCCCCTTTGTGTGTTTCAGGTGAGGAGGAGGGCCATAATCGTGTTCCTAGTGTCGTGGAGATTGCGTGGAGTGAGGAGGAGGTGGCCAATCTGACGTGAAGGGCCCTTATGGGTTTGTTTCACATAGGGATTTGAATATGAGGCAGAGGCGCTGGATGGAATACCTGAAGGACTATGATTTCAGCATTGAGTATCAGCCTGGGAAGGCTAATGTAGTGGCAGATGCACTAAGCTGGAAGGCACAGATCAGCCATCTCATGTTGAGAGAGTGGCAGTTGTGGCAGTCTTCTGCATAGGGGTTCTTTAGAGTTTTCGCCAAGCGATAGTAGTGTTTGCTTGGCAGTTTGCTTGTTGCTCCAGCCATTGTACAACAAGTTATAGAGGCATAGTAGGAAGTTCCTAAGTTGGACAGAGTATTGCTACTTCTAGAGGTTGAGTTGCGTGATGATGGAACTGTTAGGTTCCGAGACAGACTTTACGTACCAGCTGAGGAGTCTGTCAGGAGAGCAATGTTGCAGGATGCACATGGGTCCCGGTACTCGATTCATCCAGGGTCAACCAAGATGTACCACAAGTTGAGGCGATAGTTTTGGTGGCCCGGAATGAAGAGAGACATAGTGGCCTTTGTAGAGAGGTGTTTGGTCTGTCAGTAGGTGAAGGCCGAGCACCAGTGCCCTAGAGGGCCTATCCAGCCGCTAGAGATTCCCATGTAGAAGTGGGACCATGTGACGACAGATTTTGTGTGTGGACTTCTGAGGACATCAGGAGGTTATGACTTTATTTGGATGCTTTTGGACAGACTGACGAAGACTACCAGATTTTTTCCTATTAGAGCTGGTTGGGGAGTGAGCCCTAGTCCTCGACCTGCCTGAACTCGAAGTCTGTTGGTGCTGCTGCACAGGAACCTGCTGCTGCTACGTATTCAACTGAGGCTAGCTCTACTACTGTGGGTCTCGAGGTAACAGGGGTAATCTCACACCATGTGACCCAACAGGTCACACCAGTAACATCTGCCAGAAAAAGAACACTGGCCCTGCTGCTGGGGCTGCCCAGTAGACTACTGGACATTCTCCACTGATAGCTGCCTCTGCTTAGACTGCCTCCTATCCCGACGAAACCTCCTCCTATACCCCGACCTTGATAATGTCCCCACAGAGGAAGACGCAACAGATGTCGAGATCCTCGAGGTCAGTTTTGAAGCACCCTGCTGCTGCCTTAACTGGGACAGAGCCACCTATGCTTGAACAACTCTAATCTGCCCATAGGTCCACAAGGTGTCAGCCTCCAAAGCTACCACTGTCTAATAGGCTGCGTCGAGGTCAGTGATGTGAGCAACTATCAGAGCCTGCCTAAGCTCTGGCCTCAGTCCTCTCACAAACTGCTAAGTCCTCAGACTCTCATCTGCCATAATTTGCGGTGCATAACACCCCAACTCCACCATCTAGCTCTGTACTGGACCACTATCATCTCGCCTATGTCAAATCTAGGAACTGGTACAACCTCTCAGTTCTAACATAGGTAGGGCATAAAGCTCTCTCAAAGGCGACTAAAAACTCCTGCCAAGTGATCTGCCTGAGTGGGCAAGACTAAAATGTGGTCTCCCACTCCAAAGTCCACCAAGCCAGTGCCTGACAAGTCCGCTCCACAGTGTCCAACCACGACTGGGCTGCGTCTGGGTCTGGCTGTCCCTCAAACTTGGGAGGCTGAAACTGCAAGAACTCCATCAACACCCTCCCGTAACCTCCCTGAGGTGTTAGAGCGTCACGGTGCAGGGCAACTAGCTGCGCCATCCAATCGAGAAAATGTGTCACGCCGTGACCCGGAATATCAGAATGTGAGGCAGTTGCAAGTAAGTGAATATAGAGTGTATAATGGACATCAAACCATTAGACAATTGAATAACACTGAATCAAATGTATTTCAATGATAATTTCACTAATGTCTATTACAACCACTAATTCAGAGCCATTACATAAGACCCAATTCACATCATTACATTTAATGAAAGTAAAGAACTAAGCTAAGACTATATTGTGACACAAGTACACCAGGGTACGATTGAATCACTCCTGGTCATCCCCATCCTCATGAGTGTCAATAGCTTCTTCGGTCTCACCTAGAAATGTCAAATAACGCAGGGTGAGTGATAATGCCTAGTAGGACTTAAATCTAATGGTCAGGAATGCTTTAAATGTTTAATATATTAAAGAGCAAAGTAACTAATGAGAGATAGAGAGAGAGTCAAGTAATGTCGAGCAAGTGATAGCACAATAGCATGTTTCAAAAAGCACCAGTGTCAAGTATAGCACAGAGAGCAGGATGGCCATAGCACAAATAACACAATGTGATAGCACAACAAGTATAGAATAGCATAGCACTTTGATTGTCATTACATAGTCGAGATAAATAGCACTCGAGTGGAATGCCAAACACTCTGGTCAATTAACTCCTATGGGCAAATAACACTTTTGAGCACACCTCTCAGGACCAGACCGGGCCCTTATATTGCCAAGCCTTAGTCATGTTTTTTATCATTAGACAATCTGGTCAATTAACTCCCGTGGGCACTAGCACTTTTGGATGCACATCCCAGGACTAGACCGGGACCTTTATATATTGCCAGGCATTGATTATATTATTTATCTTTAGACAATAAGTCAAATGGCCAATAGAGAGTACCAAGAAATAGATGAGAGTACTAGATGAATAGACAAGATAGTAGAGAGAGAGTGTGAATAGATGAGCGAGTCGAGTATAGATGAGAACTATAGGTCACTGCACGTAAAACGTCGAGTAACAACAATAGTAACAGTTGCACAACATGCGCGATTGGTGTTGGTAGTCAGGTGGAATTCACTACCTTCCATTGGCCATGTTATGCACACGTCCAAAGGTCTGGCGTGATTCTAGGTAAGAGCGAGAGCAACTAAGGCCGCTGGATCTTACTGATCGCTAAAAGGTATCATACGTGTTAGGGTACAACTAGCTCATCGACCATGTAGGAATCCATGGACAGAGGAGTCTTACAGAGGCCTTGAACAAGGATTCAATAGTCTGGCAAAAGGAATATCTAACGGAGAGTTCGTCTAAGTCAAGAGATAGTGTGTATATAGAAACAAGTGCCCGACGTTCTAGAGGATTTCTAGAACAGTGGAGCGTCGATAACGGTATTTCCAAAACATCGTGAGAAACGAAGACAAGTCCATTTAAAAATAGGGTAATTAAATATATATTTGAAATGAATTACCAGAGGTATTATGAGATGTTTTCATGCTAAGTTACGCCATATTGGATGGTTCAAGTGTGTGCATGTATAAAAGAAATCATAGATAGAAAGAGGTCATCTGCATGTATTTTAAATCATTCAATGTACATTCATTTTATAACAGGTGTATTCACTGCGTGTATGACTGTTAACAAGGGATATAAACACTGTAGAAAGTTAGAGCATAAAAAAGCATGGGTTTTCATGCAAAAACCCAAGATCATGACATACCCCTGTAAGGGTCGCGATAGGGTCATGCAAGGAACACGATGCGTCGTTCAGAGCAGGCTGCCAGAACGCGACGCCAGCGCCTGTCGCATTCAGAACGCGACGAGTGGCTCTGTCATGATCAGCCCTGAGAACGCGACCTATCGGGCCGTCGCGTTCTTAGGTCCTGTGCCTGAGTCTGAGCGGGAAAAGGACAGGCATTGGATTGCGGTCCAAACCTTCCTTGTTTTGACATAGGGTTGTTCAAAAATTCATAACTAATTTCGCAGTCGATGAAAGTTCATGAAACTAGTTCTAAACGGATTTAGACATGCAAAAGTACTTCCAGTAAATATGAATTTGAAAGTAGACATGATCTTGGCATGCTTCAACTAAGTTTACTCACGAAGAACATGGTACAGTGTACAGTAGAGATAAAAGAATTAATTTGCAAAGTAGGATGGATGAAAATTAGGGCTTTTAGGGGCAAACGACGCTTAACATCCATCAATATCTCCAGTTAAATTTTCATGGCATGGGGACGAGTATACATGGAGATATAAATTAAACATGATGGTTCGTGGTCATGGTGATTGCAGAACATCAAAAATAAATGATAAAAGATTGGCTCGATGGAAAATTATGAAACAAGAGGGGTTTTATTCCTGATGGTTGGAACAACCTACAGACGAAATTAATTAGGTTTTGCTCATGAGAATACCTACCTTTTACTCGTTTGATCTTCTATGGTTAGAACTTGAAGAACACAGGTTGGAGCTTGAGCAATCCTCTTCTCCACAAGTTTCTCCTTTTCTTGGCCTTCTCTCCTCGACCAGCAAGCCCCAGCAACGAGTTAGGGCTGTCCATGGAGAGATTGGGGAGTATTTAAGCTCCCCTTGGTTTCCCTTTCCTAACATGACTCTAATTACCCTTTAATTACAAGATTTCCTAATTCCTCTCACCCTTCCAAACTTGCCAACTCCCATTTGGGTTAGGTTGGGATGCAATTTCGTGCCCAACCAATTTGGGTAGTGTTAAGAATCCAAATCCAACACAAATAGCTATTTTAATAATTTATTAGCCTCTTTTGTTTTTAGGAAATAATATAGCTACGAATTTAGGGTATTTTTCTATTATTCTTCTTTTTAAAATCCCTATTTTAGTCCAATAACTTTTGTGTGATCCATTAAATAAAGCCCATGACTTCTTTTCATTCAGTGGGTTTGAATTAATTCTCTTTTCTTTGATTTTCCAATTGACCAAATTTTTAATATTATTAAATCTTTATTTTTCGAAAAATTCAGGTTGCTACATCCTCCCCCTCTTAAAAGAATTTGGTCCCCAAATTCATATGATCACAATGGAGAGAATATCTTACCGAAAAGATCCTAGTAGTTCCGTCTGATGATTCCTTCCGGTTCCCATGTGGCTTCTTCCACTCCACGATTATTCCATAGGACTTTAACCACATGGAGATGGTTCCTTAGTTGTTTCACCTTTCGTTCCAGTATCTTGATTGGCTTCTCTTCATATGTCATATCCTTGTTCAGCACCAACTTCTCATGGAGAATGATATACGTAGGATCATATACATTTTTCCTAAGCATGGAGACATGGAACACGTTGTGTACGCATGCCAAGTTCGGTGGCAATGCCAGTCAGTATGCAACCTCACCGACCCTTTCGAGCACTTCAAAAGGACCGATGAATCTAGGACTAAGCTTCCCTTTTACACAAAATCTTTGGATGCCACGTGTAGGTGACACCTTTAAGAGTACATGATCACCAACATGAAATTCTAAATCTCGCCTTCTCTTGTCAGCATAGCTCTTCTTTCTGGACTAAGCAATCTTGAGTCGGTCTCTAATCACCTGAATGTCCCTTGTTGTATTTTGCACCATGTCTGGGCCTAGCCATTGCTGTTCTCCAACCTCATTCAAGCATGCAGGAGATCTACTGTTTGTGCCATATAGTGCTTCTAATGGTGCCATCCTAATACTCGCCTGGTAACTGTTGTTATAGGTGAACTCAATTAGGGATAGGTGCTCGTTCCAATAACCTTGGAAGTCTATGGTATAGGCTCTCAACATGTCTTCAACAATTTGGTTGGTTCTCTCAGTCTGCCCATCAGTTTGTGTAAGGCCCTTGATTTTTCATGTTTGGGTGATTTCTTATGTATGTATAAATGTTTTAATCATTCGAGCTCAGTTTTCACAGATGCTCGTAGTCTCCCTTTCCAGGCTAGAGGCGCTCTGCTGGTTGACAAGGCTGGTTTACCTAGTTTTCGACGCTAGCTTCTTGTACACATTTTCTTGCTCTCTTTTTTTGAAGCTGTCATTTTGGAGTTCGGGTGTATCCTCTTTTACTTTTTCTAGCGGCTGATCTTCTGGTGTCGGGTGTTCCATATTCATCCTTTCATATTGAAATAAAATTTCCCCTCTGGTGATCGCCGAGTGGAGTGAGTCCATCTTCTCCCTCTGGGAGAAGGTGCACTCTCCTTGCTGCTGACCCAGGGGAGGCTCTTGGTTAAAAAGAAAAAATGTATGTATAAATGTATGCCATCGATGTATAAACTTTATTGTGCATAGTACTTACTTGTTTACATTGCATGAATAAGTATTATTTTAATGTGTTCATTGTAGATTAATATATATATATATATATATATATATATATATATATATATAAATGTGTGGTGTACATAATGTTTCTGCAGTTTTAAGTTCAGTTCTGGCGGCCGGTAGACGTCAATATGGGTGGACGCCAATCCCAAGTGAGCAGCCACATCGATGGACGCCGACTCAGAATTGACGGCCTGTGATGTTGACGTCAATGTCCCAGATATGTTGTGATTTCAGATCCAGAAATGTCGCCATTGGTTTAGGAAACCGTCCCCCAACGGTAACCTAGACCCTAAACGCGTTCCTAAAAACCTCAACCCTATAAAAGAGGCGGATTAGGGCTCAGTTAGGTCCTTTTGACTCTTTGTCAAAAACCCTAGCATTTTTGTGCGAACCTCGACTTTGGAACTCCTTGATCCGGCGATTTGAGGCTTCATCCGACGTTCTACAACGACTGGAGAAGGCCTGAACATCGAGAACGGCTTCCCCACACTGTTATGCAGCAGAAATCAACACAGAACTCAGATCGAGGGAGTTTTGAGGACTCTTTGGCTCTGGCCGAGGAGGGCTTCTCCGCCTTAAATCATTGCTTGTGGATTTTCCAAGAGGCAAGTAATCCTTTCACATCACTCTTACATACGTCTAGTAGTTCCTAGGTATTTTTCTGGAATTTTATTCGTGTCCTGGAACCCCAATTTCACCAAGTTTCTTACGTTCAGTCTGTGTTTTGCACAGACAAAAACTTAACGGCGGGATCCCTTGCCATTAAGATCCTGAGTTGGCTGCACACTATGTTGCCGTTAACATGAGTAAACGGCCATACCCTTGCCGTTGAGTTCTTTAGGCAAGAATAGTGGACTGTCTGCCTTATAAGCTATTTTTCAAATTTCTGCGCATGAGGATATATGGTAAATTTTATATGTTATGTAATATGTGTAGTGGAGCATGTTATGTAATTTCTGTGAAATTTTGTTAAGTGTATTATTTATTAAAATTTTGGAAATACATGTTAAACAGGTTCTGAATGTTGTAAATTACTGTTTATGTTATCCTTATGTAATTTAAGTGACAAAAATTTTCTGTGGTGCTAAATCGATGTCAGGGCATGTTAAAATTTTGAATTTTCTGATGACTGTGCAAATTTTTAGATTTCCTGAACTGAAAAACAGTGAGCACGCTTAATTAGTGAAGAAATTCTATTAAATGATATGGAAATAGTTAAATCTCTAGGATTTGGCATATGATTAGAACTGTCAGTATACATGTATATAATGAATTATGAATCCGAACAATGAAAATCCATGTTAATTTGGTTATTTTAGTCTTATGTGATTCCACTGATAGAATTTTCATAATTAGTGTGTAATTCAGAAAAATGCAAAAATTTATATGCATGATGGTTAACCTGTAATAGGTTTTTGGTTAAAATTTTGTATTGAAATGATGATAGTAGCTATACATTTCAATTTCATGTGTGATATTGATAAATTAAAGTATATAATGTGTTGGTATTAAAATCGGCAAAATTCTGCATGATTAGACTAATTTTGAATGTGTAAATTCTGAGAACAGTAGTACCATGCTAGGTAATACTGAAGTGTGTAAATGTGTGAGCATGAAATGGAGGTGTTAAAAATTATGCCTTAAGTGTGTGTTAGAAATTAAGAAAAATGTGTAAATGTGCCAATGGGTGACACTGCTACCTTAGAGGGCTGTGGAACGGTACTGTGGTAAAGTCCCCACGGGAAGGTTCATAGTGTGTGATGTCCCATGGGCATTGGGATTAAATCCTGGAGGCGAACAAGTATCGCTGGTTAGGGTGGAGAGTGCTTCTCTCGGTTCTGCGCAGTAACTAAGATTTATCATTGTAATGCCTAGGTGATAGATATGTGATATGATTAGTGTGTGTCCTTCTAAAAGGTGGTTTGGGATATGTGTCACGGCATTTAATAAATGTGAACTTGTGTTTAAGTGAAAGTGAATGTGTAAATTGTGAAATTGTGTAAGTGATCATGTGTTAATATGAATTCTTGTGACAGCATGTAAATTGATAATTTCTTAAATGATTATAATATGTACATAGCAAAACAACAAACTTTTCATGAGTATAAATGTGTTATCCATGTGAAAATGATTATAGAATCCATGCTAGAATTGTCTCTCATTTATATGTACAAACTCCATGTTTAAAATGACTAATGTTTAGCTTGTAAGTGTGCGTGAATGTGGTTAAATGAGCTTAGTTTAATATATTGAAAAGTGTGCAGAGAGCATGTGATAGGCTTTAAGTTATTGAAAATTTTGTATAAGACAATTTCCATGTGTAACATGTGTAAACATCATGTTTAGGATTTTTACTTGAATTAATTGTTAAATCCATGTTTATATGTTATTGTGTAGAATGAAAATGTGAAAGTTATGTGATGCATGTATGTTTAGTGTGTTTGGTGTTACTTGTTGAGTTCATTTGAACTCACTTTTGCTTCGGCGTATAGGTGCAGAGATTTCTACTTCTTCCGAGGAGATCGTTAGGAGTGACTCGGAGTGTGAGTAGGAGACCTTGTTTCGGACTTGGCGTTGTACTTTTATTTTTCATAAGTATGTAATAATAGTAGACTTGCTCTACCTTTGGGATTTGTGTACTTATTTAGTGGAAAGTTGTGCACAATGTATTAATTTCATTTCTCAGTTATGAAAAGTTTAGATTTCTTTTCTTCTATATATGGACTGTAAATAGAATGTGGATGATGGAATAAGAAGTTACACTTGGCTATTTCTTTTTCGCTGTTTGTAAATGTATTTAGGTATATTTCAGCCTATCGTATAACTGTTGGGTAAATGTCCCACTGTAGCGGCATTCATTATATCGATGTGGGTTGGTATAACTTTATCGGTATAAGGAGGGTCGTTACAGAGATTGGTATCAGAGAATCCGACAAAAATTGTACATAAATATGCACATACCATCATCTTCATTGTATGCTAAGTCTGTGTAGATTGTCCACATAGATAAGTAAATAGTTAGAAATTAGATAGTCTAGTTCTAAATTGTGATTAAATCATTTTGCAGGGTATGGCTTCGCGTGGTAGGCGTGGTGTTCCTGCTTGTGAAGATGAGTAGAGGAGAGATGAGCCTCGTCGTGAGGATCAGGGTGAGTAGCAGGCCCCAGCACCCCAGGGTCCTGTGCTTCCCCCACCGCCACCAGTAGACTGTGGAGTGTTCATGCACGGTTTAGTGCAGGCCATGCAGATGCAGGCCCACACCCAGGCTGCACTCCAGGCTCAGCTGGAGGCTCAGCTGTCTCAGGTTAGAATGATAGACAGAGTAGTCTGTTTTACTTGATGATATGTTTACTATGTTATTATACTATATGTGTTGCTTATGATGGTTGCTGTGGCAGGCTCAAGTGCCAGTTCCCCACGCTCAGGATCATGGTGGACCCTCCATCATGGAAAGGTTCAAGAGGATGTCACCACCCTATTTTAAGGGGGAGAGTGACCCGTTACTTGCTGAGATGAGAGCTGGATGAGGGAGATCGAAAAGATCTTCCGGGCTATTAGGTGCGCGGAGGATGACAAGGTCACTTTAGCCACCTATATGCTGCAGGTATGTGTAAATTAATCCGGTGGTTGTTTCTTTCATTATAGATTACGTTGGTTAGTCCTTATGGATGGTTTTTAGGAGCTAGTGGACGTGTGGTGGTCCTCATTGTTACGTACTCGGTTCGAGGATGGTGCTGTGGAGGTTGGTTGGGATGAGTTCGTGAGGCTTTTCTGAGCCAAGTTTGTTCCGGAGCACATCCAGGACAAAATGGAGCAGAAGTTCCTCTGGTTGACTCATGGCTCCATGACCGTGCTGGAGTACGAGGCCAGGTTTGCCGAGCTCTCGAAGTATGCCCCTCATATTGTAGCTAATGAGCGCAGGAAGGCGAAGAAATTCGTGATGGGTCTGAGGCCATCGCTGAGGACGAGGTTGGTGGCTTTTGACCATCGTACCCTCGAGCAGGTGCTCAGCGCGGCGTGTCGTCAGGAGGGAGAGATTGAGCAGTACTTGGAGTAGAAGAAGGCTTCTCAGAAGAGGCCTGCAGCTCCTTTCCAGAGGCAGGACATGAAGAAGGCGGCTTTTCAGTCACCGCAGCGTCCCGTGGCATCGGGAAGCAGTCAGGTACCTTCTCAGCGTTCCCCTAGTGGCCAGAAGGAGTGTCCTCATTGCGGGAGGGCACATGGTGGTACGAAATGTTAGAAGTTGGCGGGGAAGTGCTTGAAGTGCAAGAGCAGCGAGCATAGGATCAAGGATTTCCCCAGACTACAGCAGGGAGGTCAGTGTGGAGCGGCACTAGCCCCAGCAACAGCAGCAGCAGCGCCAGCGACAGGACGACTAGGGAGACCTCGAGCCTCAGCTCGAGTGTTTGCATTAGCTCGTGAGGACGCCAAACAGGCGGATCATGTTACCGAAGGTACGGTTTTGTTCTTAGGTGTTCACGCTCAAGTTCTATTCGATACGGGTGCTACCCACTCGTTCATTTCCGAGTGTTTTGCTAGGCAGTTAGCCCTAGAGTCAGGACTAGAGTCTGAGGAGTTAGAGGTTCCTCTATCTGTACACACACCCACAGGTACGGTATCGACTAGGAAGTGTATTCCGTCTTTACCGGTGTGCATCAACGATAGAGTCCTAGAAGGGTGTTTCTTCTTGCTAAAGATGAAGGACTACGATGCTATTCTTGGTCTAGATTGGCTAGAGGAGCACTATGCGTTAGTAGATTGTCGTGGGAAGAAGATCGTTGTAAGGCCCTCGAAATTTGTCGCATTATTGTATTGCATGTAAATCATTCATGTTGTATACGAACGTATGTATGTATCTACGCATGTATTAATTAGTATACTTATGTGTGTATATGTACAATTTAAGTATAAATAATGTATGTATTGTTTGATGGTAGTGTGTGCACGATACCATATAGATATTACATGTATATATACAAGATGTGCATGGGTTTCTGCATGTTTTAGACTTCTGGCCGAAGGCCATATTGGCGTCAATATCATGACGTTGATGTGGTGTCAGCGTCAACCCCATGGACACCAACACTAATCCCAGCGTCCAACGATGTGGACGCCAACTTCTCTGAGCTGCATGCGTTGCATAGCCCAGAATTCCAGGAGCAAGCTACCCCAACCATTGGGGAGCTGTCCCCAACGGTCTGAAAGGCCATCTTGTCACCCCTGCGTGACAAGAGAACCCCTCTTCTATATTCAGACCCATTTCTACAGCCCTAGCACTTATTTTGCCCCTTTGCAAGAGAGGAAGGAGAGAAAACCTATTTTTGGACTATGAGAAACCCCACTCTTTGCAGCCCAAAATCCGAACTTCTGGAGCTTGATCCGGCCACCTGCTGCTTCAAGGAGTTTGCTAGATCGACGAGGAAGGCCTCTCCGACCTCGGAAGGCACTGGAGCTTGCTCAAGAACATGGAGTAAAGCGTTTCTAAGAGCTTCTTGGGACAGCCCAAGGAGAGCTTCACCGAGCCCTAGATCCGTCTAGTGAATTTTCTAGAGGCAAGTACCCTACCCATAACGTCTCTGTATGTGTCTAGGTTGGTTTTACAAATTTTATGTATTTTCCCTCGTGTCCTAGACCCCCAAATTCACCCCATCTTTGGAGCTCGGGTCTGTGTTCTGCACAGACCTGACATTAACGGCAATACCCATTGCAACTAAGATCATGCTTAGCGTCCATCGATGATGCCGCTAACATGAAATTAACGGCCATAGTTTGCCGCCAAGTTCATCTGAGCAGAACAGCAAGCTGTTCTGCCCTTCTATACAACTATTTTCGATATGTTTCACGATGAGGATATAATGTAATCTCTTATGTGCTATGTATACTAGTGAATGTGGTGTGTGGATGGATTCTTTTGCAAGGTGGTAAATGGTAAAGTTTGTTTCTTTCATGTAAATACATGTGTGATGAGTTATCAATCTTGTCAACCCTTTGTTTGTATGATTTAGGATGAATCTGAATGTACTACATTTTATGGGTCATTCATGTATTGGTTAGTCTCTGTTATGAAATTCTAAGATTTTTCCCATGCTTGTGTGAATTTGTTGAAATATTGCTTGGGAAATAGAAATTTTGCGTAGGCCATGATAAATCTTCGGTAAATCATGTATTGCCCAACAATTTCAGGAATAAATTCTGTAGCTCCATGTCTGTTAGGGTTCCGACCGCGAGCGGTTAAAACTGTGTTTGTGTTTATCTCCATGACAAATCGAATTGTGGATAGCATGTGAAATTAATGTTAGATTTTCGGTAATTTTGTTTTAGGTTTGAAAAATCTGAAATTTTGCATGTGGGATCCTAAACCCAAATTAGCCTGTGGTTAAAATTTCAGGTCATTTGGACCAGTATATGATGCAATATGAATTTTCCCATGTGAAATTATGAAACTAATGCATACCTTCGTAAAAAGATTCGATTTTGCATGTAGCAACCTGACTAGTAAATTTTCCTAAATGCTAAACTTCTGTAATTATAGTGCCATGTTAGGAAAAATAGAGAGGTGTGCATGTGAGTGAGAAAGTGAATGAATTGAGAGTGACATGTGTAAACCTATGTGTTAAAAACGGTAAAAACGTGTAATGTGTAAATTGTGCCAAGTGTGACATTGCTTCCACAGAGGGCAGTGGAACCGTATCAGAGAAAAGTCCCCCTGAGAAGGTTCAATGTGTAAGTGACCCTAAGGGCATTAGAGAGAAATCCTAGAGGTGGACAAGTACCACTGGTTAGGGTGGAGACTTGTTCTCCCGGTCTGTGCAGTCCAAGAGTCGTCATTGTATTGCCTAGATGGCATCTATGTGATGTGATGTGTCCTTCTTTGGTGGTTTTGACTATGTGTCACGGCACTAAATGTGAAAGTGTAAATGTGAATGTGTAAATGTGTATGTGTTCATTTGAAAAAAAAATGTGAATGTGAACAATGTGTAAAAGTGCATGTGTAAAGTGTGAATTATGCGAATTCGAAATTGTGTAAAAATGTGAAACCAAATGTGAGGATGTTAGTTGTAATCCATGATTTGACAATCTGAATTCATGCTTAAACAGTAGCTTTACTATGTTATGATCATGTTTGTGTATGCAAAATGCCTAGAATCCATGCTAGAGATAATTGTTAAGCATATATGAACAACTTCCATGCTTGATTATTCACATGTTGTGATTTAAATTGTTGTTATAGCTCTCATGTGTTAGATCATGGTTGCTAAAGCATGTAAAACCAGCAAGTTTAAAGTATGAAAAAAAAATGGTCATGTATATGTGTAGAATGTGTAGATTCCATGTTGGGTATGTTTCCTTTCATGCATGCTCGGAAATTTATGTTAATGGCTTTCATGTCATAGTTGGTTAAAGGTAGAATTTATATTTGAGGAATGAATAGAAAGCATGTGATAGGTGATTCTATTTCTGCAAATCTGAAAGCATAGTCCATGTATTTAATTGTAGATTCACCATGATAGGTTGAGAAATTAAATGTCAAGCATGCTACATGTTGTGTCTTATGAATGTGTATGCAAAACTTACCATGATATGTGCATGTGCGGTATGTGTAGAATACTTGCTGAGTCTTTTAGACTCATTACTTGCTTCGGCGTACGGGTGTAGTTGGTGACGACACGCTTGCAGAGGAGGCGTTGGAGACCGACTCCGAGCGTGGAGATTAGACAGTTGGAGTGCTTGTGACATTTTGAGAATTTCATAGTATGTAATTGCAACAATATTGTATTAGAATTACTATGGAAAGGGAATGTATAAGTGTGGACATTTATGTTTTAAATTTTCAGCAATTTAATTATGTGGACTTTTAGTTCTTTAAATGTTATCAAATCATGTATGTTTAAATGTGGATGATGAATGAAATGAAGACATTAGTTATTTACTTCCGCTACTCTGTTCTTATATTCACGTGCATCTCAGCTGAATGTTATTGTTGGGTAAATGTCCCACTGTGGCAACGCTCGCTATACCGACGTGGGTTGGTATAACCGTACCGGTATAATGAGGGTCGCTACAGAGATTGGTATCAGAGAAACCGGTTGAGATTGCACATGAATATACCTAGTCATCATCTTCATTGCGTGCTAAGTATGTCCACATGTGTAGAAAACACTAATAAGAAGTGAAAAATAGATAAGAAAATAGTTAGAAAATTTAGTAACCTAGCTCTAATTGTGGCTGAAATTTATTACAGCCATGGCTTCGAGGGGTAGGCGTGGCGGACCGCCGGCCCGTGAGGATGAGCCGCGACATGACGAGTGGGCGGAGCAGCAGGCCCCGGCACCGCCAGGTCCTGTACTTCCCCCACCGCCACCTATGGACTATGGAGTATTCATGCAAGGTCTGGTGCAAGCCAAGCAGACGCAGGCTCATACCCAGGCAGCCCTCCAGGCACAGTTGGAGGCTCAGGTTAGACAAATAAAATGACTAATAGTCTGTTTAATTGCTTATGTGATATTATGTTGATTGTATATTGCTTGATGTGCACTGTAGCAGGCTCAAGTACCAGCTCAGGACCATGGTGGACCTGCTACCATGGAGAGATTCAAGAGGATGCTGCCACCCTCTTTTAAGGGGGAGAGCGATCCGTTGCTGGCTGAAAGCTGGATGAGGGAGATAGAAAAGATCTTCCGAGCCATCAGGTGTGCAGAGGAGGATAAGGTTACATTGGCCACCTACATGCTACAGGTATGTGTTGATTTTGTATGATTGTATGTTTTGTTTAGTTAGAACTGTTAGTCGGAGCTTACGAAGGTGTATTGCATGAAAGAGCTGATGTATGGTGGGCTTCATTGCTGCGTACCCGATTTGAGGACGGAGCTATAGACGTTGCTTGGGACGAGTTCGTGAGGCTCTTTCGGGCCAAGTTCGTCCCCGAGCATGTGCAAGATCGGATGGAGCAGGAATTCCTATCTTTGGCTCAAGGCTCCATGACTGTGCTGGAATATGAGGCAAGATTTTCTGAACTCTCTAAATATGCACCTCATATCATGGCAGACGAGCGCAGGAGGACAAAGAAGTTCGTGATGGGACTCAAGCCATCACTGCGGACGAGACTCGTGGCGTTTGACCACCGCACGTTGGACGAGGCCCTCAGTGCTGCTTGTAGGCAGGAGGGAGAAATGGAGCAATACCTGGAAGAAAAGAAAGCTTCGCAGAAGAGGCCAGCGGCAACTTTCCAACGGCAAGACAAGAAGAAAACGGTGTACCAGACACCGCAGCGATCCGTGGCAGTTGGCAGTACTCAGGTACCTTCTGTACGTTCCCCTGGTGTGAAGAAAGAGTGTCCCCACTGTGGGAAGACACACGGTGGTACCGAGTGTTGGATGATTACGGGCAAGTGCTTGAAGTGTGGAAGCAGCGATCACAAGATCAAAGATTGCCCAAGACTTCAGCAAGGAGTTCAGCGCGGAGCGCCAGCCCCAGCGGTAGCGGCAGCCGCGCCAGCTGCAGGAAGACCAGGAAGGCCTCGAGCCCCAGCTCGAGTGTTCGCTTTAGCTCGCGAGGACGCCGAGCAGGCGGAGCATGTCACCGAAGGTACGGTTTTGCTTTTAGGTGTGCACGCTCGGGTTTTGTTTGATACGGGTGCTACTCACTCGTTCATTTCCGAGCGGTTCGCTAGGCAGTTAGTCCTAGAGTCAGGCATAGAGTCTGAGGAGTTAGAGGTCCCTTTGTCTGTGCACACCCCTGCGGGCACGGTATCGACTAGGAAGTGCATTCCGTCGTTACCTGTGTGCATTGAGGATAGAGTCCTAGATAGGTGTTTCTTCTTGCTAAAGATGAAGGACTATGATGCTATTCTTGGTCTGGATTGGCTAGAGGAGCACTATGCGTTAGTGGATTGTCGACGGAAGAGGATTGTTTTCCACATTCCTGGTGAGGACGAGTTCTCTCATCCCTTGCCAAGGAACTTGGCTGGAAAGATGGTCATCTCTGCCATGAAGGCGATGCGTATGGTGAACAAAGGTTGTGACGCTTTTCTTGCCAGCGTGGTACTAGTGCCAGAGGCTGATGAGTCACCTACTCTTGCAGAGATCGAGGTAGTGCAGGATTTTCCAGATGTCTTTCCTGATGATTTGTCTGTTTTACCACTGGATAGAGAGATAGAGTTCACCATAGAGTTGCTTCCGGGCACCTCTCCTATCTCGAAGGCTCCATATCGGATGGCACCTGCGGAGTTAGCCGAGTTGAGGAGGCAGTTGCAGGAGTTGCTTGATAAGGGATTTATTCGCCCTAGTGTTTCCCCTTGGGGCGCACCTGTATTGTTCGTCAAGAAGAATGACGGGTCACTTAGGTTATGCATTGACTATAGGAAGTTGAACCGAGTGACTGTGAAGAACAGGTATCCCTTACCTCGTATTGATGATTTGTTTGACCAGTTGTGAGAGGCATCAGTCTTTTCTAAGATTGATTTGCGATCTGGTTATCATCAGTGGAGGATTCGGAGTGAGGATGTGTCCAAGACGGCATTTAGAACCCGTTATGGACATTATGAGTTTTTGGTCCTTCCTTTCGGATTGACCAATGCCCCTGCAGCGTTCATGGATCTCATGAACAGGGTGTTTAGGCCTTATTTAGATAGCTTTGTCGTAGTGTTTATTGATGATGTGTTGGTCTACTCTCTGGATGAGGCCACGCACTGTCAGCATCTGAGGGTAGTGTTAGAGGTTCTTCGTGAGCACAAGCTATATGCCAAGTTCAGCAAGTGCGATTTTTGGTTGCACGAGGTTCATTTCCTCGGGCATGTTATCTCCGGCGTTGGTGTTGCAATTGATCCCTTAAAGGTCCAGGCAGTTATGGATTGGGAGATTCCCAAGACCCCTTCGGAGATTCGTAGTTTTATTGGTTTAGCTGGTTATTATCGGAGATTTATTGAGGGATTTTCATCCATCGCCGCCCCTTTGACTCAGCTTACCAGAAAGGGAGTGAAGTTTATTTAGTCTGAGAAGTGTGAGAGTAGTTTTCAATTATTGAAGACTAAGCTCACGACAGCCTCGGTGTTAGTCTTACCAAGCGGTGTAGAGGGTTTTGCTATCTACACGGATGCGTCTCGGATTGGGTTAGGCTGTGTGCTAATGCAGCAGAAAAGGGTAGTGGCTTATGCTTCTCGTCAGTTGAAGGAGCATGAGAAGAACTATCCGACTCATGACTTGGAGCTCGCGGCAGTGGTTCATGCACTAAAGATCTGGAGGCACTATCTTTATGGTGTCAGATTTGAGGTGTTTACCGACCACAAGAGCTTAAAGTATCTTTTCTCCCAAAAGGAATTAAACCTGAGGCAGAGGAGATGGATTGAGTTCTTGAAGGATTATGACTTCGACCTTCAGTATCACCCTGGAAAGGCGAATGTTGTAGCGGATGCACTGAGTAGAAAGAGGCCATCTCTCCAGCAGGACTGGAAGATGTTGGAGGATGTGGCTTGCGCGCTGACTGAGTTAGAGCCATCGCTATGCCAGGCTTTTGTAGCTCAGTTATCTCTTAGGTCCTCGGTTTTGGATGAGGTGATCGAGCGACAGGGAGCCGACCCTAGACTCTTAGAGTTAGTGGGCAAGGTAGGCATTGCTCGAGATGAGGACGGTGGGATTAGATTTCAGCACCGTGTTTGTGTCCCCGATTTAGAAGATGTCTGTGAGCATGTGTTAGCAGAGGCTCACAGATCGCGATTCTCTATTCATCCGGGTAACACAAAGATGTACCAGGATTTGAAGAGATCCTTTTGGTGGTCTGGCATGAAGAGGGATGTAGCGGATTATGTATCCCGGTGTTTAGTATGCCAGCAAGTGAAGGCCGAGCGACAGCGACCATCTGGCCTTATGCAAAGGATGGACATCCCAGTGTGGAAGTGGGAAGCTGTCACTATGGACTTTGTTTCGGGTTTGCCTCGATCTAGAAGGGACAATGACTCGATTTGGGTAGTTGTGGATAGATTCTCGAAGACTGCTCATTTCTTGCCTATGAAGAAGAAGCAGTCAGTAGAGAGTCTAGCTAGATTGTATGTTAGTGGTATCATTAGATTGCATGGTGTGCCGAAGTCGATCATTTCGGATCGAGATCCGAGATTTACTTCGAGGTTTTGGAAGGGTCTTCAGGATGCTTTAGGTTCGGAGCTGAAGCTCAGTTCGGCGTTTCATCCCCAGACCGATGGACAGTCCGAAAGGACTATCCAGACGCTCGAGGATATGTTGAGGGCGTGTGTTCTGGATTGGAAGGATGATTGGGAGCGCCATTTACCTCTTGTGGAGTTCGCATACAACAACAGCTTTCATGCTAGTATTGGTATGGCTCCATTCGAGGCGTTGTATGGTAGGCCCTGCAGATCTCCGTTATGTTGGGAGGAGACTGGTGATAGGCAGTTGATCGGACCTGAGTTAGTTCAGGAAACTTCGGATAAGGTCCAGCTTATTAGGAAGAGGTTTGTTGTGGCACAGGATAGGCAAAAGAGTTATGCCGACAACAAAAGAAAGGATTTGGAGTTCGAGGTTGGCGATCATGTTTTCTTGAAGATATCGCCTACTCGTGGTGTTGTCAGATTTGGCAGGCATAGTAAGTTGAGCCCTAGGTTCATTGGCCCATATGAGATTCTCAGACGTTTGGGCAGCGTGGCATATGAGCTAGCCTTACCCCCAGCTTTGGCTAGTGTTCATCCTGTGTTCCACGTTTCGATGCTCAGGAAGTATGTCCGAGATCCGTCTCATGTGATTAGTCATGAGCCAGTGGAGATTCAGCCAGATCTTTCGTATGTCGAGCAACCAGTAGCTATTCTTGACCGGAAGGTTCAACATCTCCGGAACAAGAGTATTGCACTGGTGAAAGTTCTATGGCGGAACTTCTCACGAGAGGAGGCTACCTGGGAGCTTGAGGATGCGATGAAGAAGAAGTATCCCTTTTTGTTTGAGTAGTGTCGTTCTAACTTCGAGGACGAAGTTTCATTAAGGGGGAGAGGGTGTAAGGCCCTCGAAATTTGTCGCATTATTGTATTGCATGTAAGTCATTCATGTTGTATACGAACGTATGTATGTCTCTACGCATGTATTAATTAGTATACTTATGTGTGTATGTGTACAATTTAAGTATAAATAATGTATGTATTGCTTGATGGTAGTGTGTGCACGATACCATATAGATATTACATGTATATATACAAGATGTGCATGGGTTTCTGCATGTTTTAGACTTCTGGCCGAAGGCCATATTGGCGTCAATATCATGACGTCGATGTGGTGTCAGCGTCAACCCCATGGACGCCAACACTAATCCCAGCGTCCAACGATGTGGATGCCAACTTCTCTGACTTGCATGCGTTGCAGAGCCCAGAATTCCGGGAGCAAGCTACCCCAACCATTGAGGAGCTGTCCCCAACGGTCTGAAAGGCCATCTTGTCACCCCTGCATGATAAGAGAACCCTCTTCTATATTCAGACCCATTTCTACAGCCCTAGCACTTATTTTGCCCCTTTGCAAGAGAGGAAGGAGAGAAAACCTATTTTCGGACTGTGAGAAACCCCACTCTTTGCAGCCCAAAATCCGAACTTCTGGAGCTTGATCCGGCCACCTGCTGCTTCAAGGAGTTTGCTGGATCGACGAGGAAGGCCTCCCCGACCTCGGAAGGCACTGGAGCTTGCTGAGGAACCCGGAGTAAAGCGTTTCTAAGAGCTTCTTGGGACAGCCCAAGGAGAGCTTCACCGAGCCCTAGATCCGTCTGGTGAATTTTCTAGAGGCAAGTACCCTACCCATAACGTCCCTATATGTGTCTAGGTTGGTTTTACAAATTTTATGTATTTTCCCTCGTGTCCTAGACCCCCAAATTCACCCCATCTTTGGAGCTCGGGTCTGTGTTCTGCACAGACCTGACATTAACGGCAATACCATTGCCGCTAAGATCATGCTTAGCGTCCATCGATGATGCCGCTAACATGAAATTAACGGCCATAGTTTGCTGCCAAGTTCATCTGAGCAGAACAGCAAGCTGTTCTGCCCTTCTATACGACTATTTTCGATATGTTTCACGATGAGGATATAATGTAATCTCTTATGTACTATGTATACTAGTGAATGTGGTGTGTGGATGGATTCTTTTGCAAGGTGGTAAATGGTAAAGTTTGTTTCTTTCATGTAAATACATGTGTGATGAGTTATCAATCTTGTCAACCCTTTGTTTGTATGATTTAGGACGAATCTGAATGTACTACATTTTATGGGTCATTCATGTATTGGTTAGTCTCTGTTATGAAATTCTGAGATTTTTCCCATGCTTGTGTGAATTAGTGGAAATATTGCTTGGGAAATAGAAATTTTGCGTAGGTCATGATAAATCTTCGGTAAATCATGTATTGCCCAAAAATTTCAGGAATAAATTCTGTAGCTCCATGTTTGTTAGGGTTCAGACCGCGAGCGGTTAAAACTGTGTTTGTGTTTATCTCCAAGACAAATTGAATTGCGGATAGCATGTGAAATTAATGTTAGATTTTCGGTAATTTTTTTTTAGCTTAGAAAAATCTGAAATTTTGCATGCGGGATCCTAAACCGGAAATTAGCCTGTGGTTAAAATTTCAGGTCATTTGGACCAGTATATGATGCAATATGATTTTTCCCATGTGAAATTGTGAAACTAATGCATGCCTTCGTAAAATGATTCGATTTTGCATGTAGCAACCTGACTACTAAATTTTCCTGAATGCTAAACTTCTGTAATTATAGTGCCATGTTAGGAAAAATAGAGAGGTGTGCATGTGAGTGAGAAAGTGAATGAATTGAGAGTGACATGTGTAAACCTATGTGTTAAAAACGGTAAAAACGTGTAATGTGTAAATTGTGCCAAGTGTGACATTGCTTCCACAAAGGGCAGTGGAACCGTATCAGGGAAAAGTCTCCCTGAGAAGGTTCAATGTGTAAGTGACCCTAAGGGCATTAGGGGGAAATCCTGGAGGTGGACAAGTACCACTGGTTAGGGTGGAGACTTGTTCTCCCGGTTTGCGCAGTCCAAGAGTCGCCATTGTATTGCCTAGATGGCGTCTATGTGATGTGATGTGTTGTGTCCTTCTTTGGTGGTTTGGACTATGTGTCATGGCACTAAATGTGAAAGTGTAAATGTGAATGTGTATGTGTTCATGTGAAAAAAAAATGTGAATGTGAACAATGTGTAAAAGTGCATATGTAAAGTGTGAATTATGCGAATTCGAAATTGTGTAAAAATGTGAGGATGTTAGTTGTAATCCATGATATGACAATCTGAATTCATGCTTAAACAGTAGCTTTACTATGTTATGATCATGTTTATGTATGCAAAATGCCTAGAATCCATGCTAGGGATAATTGTTAAGCATATATGAACAACTTCCATGCTTGATTATTCACATGTTGTGATTTAAATCGTTGTTGTAGCTCTCATGTGTTAGATCATGGTTGCTAAAGCATGTAAAACCAGCAAGTTTAAAGTATGAAAAAAAAATTGGTCATGTATATGTGTAGGAATGTGTAGATTCCATGTTGGGTATGTTTCCTTTCATGCATGCTCGGAAATTTATGTTAATGGCTTTCATGTCATAGTTGGTTAAAGGTAGAATTTATATGTGAGGAATGAATAGAAAGCATGTGATAGGTGATTCTATTTCTGCAAATCTAAAAGCATAGTCCATGTGTTTAATTGTAGATTCACCATGATAGGTTGAGAAATTAAATGTCAAGCATGCTACATGTTGTGTCTTATGAATGTGTATGCAAAACTTACCATGATATGTGCATGTGCGGTATGTGTAGAATACTTGCTGAGTCTTTTAGACTCATTACTTGCTTCGGCGTACAGGTGTAGTTGGTGACGACACGCTTGCAGAGGAGGCGTTGGAGACCGACTCCGAGCGTGGAGATTAGACAGTTGGAGTGCTTGTGACATTTTGAGATTTTCATAGTATGTAATTGCAACATTGTATTAGAATTACTATGGAATAGGAATGTATAAGTGTGGACATTTATGTTTTAAATTTTCAGCAACTTAATTATGTGGACTTTTAGTTCTTTAAATGTTATCAAATCATGTATGTTTAAATGTGGATGATGAATGAAATGAAGACAGTAGTTCTTTACTTCCGCTACTCTGTTCTTATATTCATGTGTATCTCAACTGAATGTTATTGTTGGGTAAATGTCCCACTGTGGCAACGCTCGCTATACCGACGTGGGTTGGCATAACCGTACCGGTATAATGAGGGTCGCTACAATCGTTTTCCGCATTCCCGGTGAAGATGAATTTTCTCATCCTTTGCCAAGGAACTTGGCAGGGAAGTTTGTCATCTCTGCCATGAGGGCGATGTGAATGGTGAACAAGGGTTGTGACGCTTTTCTTGCCAGTGTGGTATTAGTACCCAAGGCTGATGAATCACACCTACTCTTGCGGAGATAGATGTAGTGCGAGAGTTTCCAGATGTCCTTCCTGATGACCTATCTGGTTTGCCACCGGCTAGAGAGATAGAGTTCACTCTAGAGTTGCTTCCAGGCACCTGTCCTATCTCAAAGGCACCTTATCAGATGGCACCTACGGAATTAGCTGCGCTAAGGAAATAGTTGCAGGATTTGTTAAATAAGGGATTTATTCGCCCTAGCATTTCCCCTTGGGGCGCACCTGTCTTATTCGTGAAGAAGAAGGATGGATCACTTAGGTTATGCATTGATTATAGAAAGCTAAACCAAGTGACGGTGAAGAACAGGTATCCCTTACCTCGGATTGATGATTTGTTTGACCAGCTGCAAGATGCATCAGTCTTTTCTAAGATTGATTTGCAGTCTGGTTATGATCAGTTGAGGATTAGGAGTGAGGATGTGTCCAAGACGGCATTTAGAACGTTATGGACATTATGAGTTTTTGGTTCTTCCTTTTGGTCTGACCAACGCCCCGGCAGCGTTCATGGATCTCATAAACAGAGTGTTTAGACCGTACCTAGATAGTTTCGTCGTAGATTTTATTGATGACGTGTTGGTCTACTCTCCGGATGAGACCACACATCGTCAGCATTTGAGGGTAGTGTTAGAGGTTCTCCGTGAGCACAAGCTGTATGCAAAATTCAACAAGTGCGATTTTTGGTTGCGCGAGGTTCATTTCCTTAGGCATGTTATCTCCGGTGCTGGTGTAGCCGTGGATCCAGCAAAAGTCCAGGCTGTTATGGATTGGGAGATTCCCAAGACTCCTTTGGAGATTCGGAGTTTTCTTGGTTTGGCGGGTTATTATCGGCAATTTATTGAGGGATTTTCATCCATCGCCACCCCATTGACCAGCTGACCAGGAAGGGAGTGAAGTTTGTTTGGTCCGAGGAGTGTGAGAGTAGTTTTCAGTTATTGAAGACTAAGCTCACTTCGGCTCCTGTGTTAGTTTTGCCGAGTGGTGTAGAGGGTTTTGCTATCTACACGGATGCATCTCGGATTGGCCTTGGCTGTGTATTGATGCAGCAAGGAAGGGTAGTAGTGTATGCTTCTCGCCAGTTGAAGGAGCATGAGCGAAACTATCCTACTCATGATCTTGAGCTTGCGACAGTGGTTCATGCACTAAAGATCTGAAGACACTATCTTTATGGTGTCAAATTTGAGGTGTTCACTGACCACAAGAGTCTAAAGTACCTTTTCTCCCAAAAGGAATTAAACCTTAGGCAGAGAAGATTGATTGAGTTCCTAAAGGACTATGACTTCGACCTCCAGTATCATCCTGGAAAGGCGAATGTTGTAGCAGATGCCCTTAGTAGGAAGAGGTCGTCTCTCCAGCAGGATTGGAAGATGTTGGAGGATGCAGCGTGTGCGATGACTGAGTTAGAGCCATCATTGTGCCAGGCTTTTGTAGCTCAGTTGTCCATTAGGTCTTCGGTGTTGGATGAAGTGATAGAGCAACAGAAAGCCGACCCTAGACTCCAAGAGTTAGTGGGCAAGGCAGGCATTGCTCGTGATGAGGATGGCGTGATTAGATTCCATCACCGTGTTTGTGTTCCAGACATTGTGGATGTCTGTGAGCATGTTTTAGCAGAAGCTCATAGGTCTAGATTCTCTATTCATCCGGGTAACACAAAGATGTACCAGGATTTGAAGATATATTTTTGGTGGCCTAGCATGAAGAAGGATGTAGCGGAGTTTGTGTCTAGATGTCTAGTTTGCCAGCAAGTGAAGGCCGAGCGGCAGCGACCATCTGGACTTATGCAAAAGATGGAGATTCTGGTATGGAAGTGGGAAGCTGTCACTATGGATTTTGTTATGGATTTGCCTCGATCTAGATGGGGTAATGACTCGATTTGGGTAGTGGTAGATAGATTCTCGAAGACTGTGCATTTCTTTCCCATGAAGAAGAAGCAGTCAGTAGAGAGTTTAGCTAGATTGTATATTAGTAGCATTATTAGATTGCATGGTGTCCCGAAGTCGATCATTTTAGATCGAGATCCGAGATTTACTTCGAGGCTGTGGAAGGGTCTTCAGGATGCGTTAGGTTTGGAGCTGAAGCTTAGTTTGGCATTTCATCCCCAGACAGATGGACAGTCTGAGAGGACTATCCAGACGCTCGAGGATATGTTGAGGGCATGTATTCTGGATTGGAAAGATGATTGGGAGCGCCATTTACCTCTAGTGGAGTTCGCATATAACAACAGTTTCCATGCGGGTATTGGTATGGCTCCATTTGAGACATTGTATGGTAGGCCTTGCAGATCTCCTTTATGCTGAGAGGAGACAGGCGATAAGCAATTGATCGGTTCAGAGTTAGTTCATGAGACTTCGGATAAGGTCCAGTTGATTAGGAAGAGGCTTGTTGAGGCACATGATAGGCAGAAGAGTTATGCCGAGAACAGGAGGAAGGATTTGGAGTTTGAGGTAGGTGAGCATGTCTTTTTAAAGATTTCACCTACTCGTGGTGTAGTTTGATTTGGTAGGCATGGTAAGTTAAGTCCTAGATTCATTGGCCCGTGTGAGATTCTCAGATGTTTGGGCAACGTGGCATATGAGCCAGCATTACTCCCAACGTTAGCTAGTGTCCATCCCGTTTTCCACGTATCTATGCTCAGGAGGTATGCCAGAGATCCATCTCATGTTATTAGCCATGAGCCAGTGGAGATCTAGCCAGATCTTTCTTATGTGGAGCAACCAGTAGCTATTCTTGACCGGAAGGTTCAACATCTTCGGAACAAGAGTATTGCGTCGGTGAAAGTCTTACGGCGTAACTTCTCGCGAGAGGAGGCTACTTGGGAGCTTGATGATGGAATGAAGAAGAAATATCTTCAATTGTTTGAGTAGTGTCAGTCCAACTTCGAGGACGAAGTTTCTTTAAGGGGGAGAGGGTGTAAGGCCCTTGATTTTTCATCTTTGGGTGATTTCTTATGTATGTATAAATGTATGCCATCGATGTATAAACTTTAATGTGCATAGTACTTACTTGTTTATATTGCATGAATAAGTATTATTTTAATGTGTGCATTGTAGATTATATACATATATATATACATGTGTGGTGTACATAAAGTTTCTGCAGTTTTAAGTTTAGTTCTGGCGGCCGGTAGACGTCAATATGGGTGGACGCCAATCCCAGTAAGCGGCCACATCGATGGACGCCGACTCAGAATTGACGGCCTGTGATGTTGACGTCAATGTCCTAGATCTGTTGCAATTTCAGATCTAGAAATGCCTCCGGAAATGTTGCCATTGGTTTAGGAAACCATCCCCCAATGGTAACCTAGATCCTAAACGTGTTCCTAAAAACCTCAACCCTATAAAAGAGGCGGATTAGGGCTCAATTAGGTCCTTATGACTCTTTGTCAAAAACCCTAGCATTTTATGTGTGAACCCCGACTTCGGAACTCCTTGATCCAGCGATTTGAGGCTTCATCTGACGTTCTACAACGACTGGAGAAGGCTCTGAACATCTGGGAATGGCTTCCCCACACTGGTGTGCAGCAGAAATCAACACAGAACTCGGATCGAGGGAGTTTTGAGGACTCTTTGGCTCTAGCCGAGGAGGGCTTCTTCGGCTTAAATCGTTGCTTGTGGATTTTCCAAGAGGCAAGTAACCCTTTCACATCACTCTTACATACGTCTAGTAGGTCCTAGGTATTTTTTCTGGAATTTATTCGTGTCCTGGAACCCCAATTTCACCAAGTTTCTTGCGTTCAGTCTGTGTTTTGCACATACAGGAACTTAATGGTGGGATCCCTTGCTGTTAAGATCTTGAGTTGGCGGCACACTATGTTGCCGTTAACATTAGTAAACGGCCATACCCTTGCCGTTGAGTTCTTTAGGCAAGAATAGTGGACTGTCTGCCTTTATAAGCTATTTTTCGGATTTCTGCGCATGAGGATATATGGTAAATTTTATATGTTATGTAATATGTGTAGTGGTGGATGTTGTGTAATTTCTGTGAAATTTTGTTAAGTGTATTATTTATTAAAATTTTGGAAATACATGTTAAATAGGTTCTGAATGTTGTAAATTATTGTTTATGTTATCCTTATAGAATTTAAGTGACAGAAATTTTTTGTGGTGCTTAAATCGATGTCAGGGCATGTTGTTAAAATTTGGAAATTTTCTGATGATTGTGCAAATTTTTAGATTTCCTGAATTGAAAAATAGTGAGCATACTTAATTAGTGAAGAAATTCTATTAAATGATATAGAAATAGTTAAATCTCTAGGATTTGGCATATGATTAGAACTGTCAGTATACATGTATATAATGAATTATGAATCCGAACAATGAAAATCCATGTTAGTTTGGTTATTTTAGTCTTATGTGATTCCACTGTTAGAATTTTCATAATTAGTGTGTAATTGAGAAAAATGCGAAAATTTACATGCATGATGGATAGCCTATAATAGGTTTTTGGTTAAAATTTTATATTGAAATGATGATAGTAGTTATACATTTCAATTTCATGTGTGATATTGATAAATTAAAGTATATTAATGTGTTGGTATTAAAATCGGCAAAATTCTGCATGATTAGACTTATTTTGAATGTGTAAATTCTGAGAACAGTAGTACCATTCTAGGTAATACTGAAGTGTGTAAATGTGTGAGCATGAAATGGAGGTGTTAAAAATTATGCCTTAAGTGTGTGTTAGAAATTAAGAAAAATGTGTAAATGTGCCAATGGGTGACACTGCTACCTTAGAGGGCTGTGGAACCATACTGTGGTAAAGTCCCCACGGGAAGGTTCATAGGGTGTGATGTCCCATGGGCATTGGGATTAAATCCTGGAGGCGAACAAGTATCGCTGGTTAGGGTGGAGAGTGCTTCTCTCGGTTCTGCGCAGTAACTAAGATTTATCACTGTAATGCCTAGGTGATAGATACATGATGTGATTAGTATGTGTCCTTCTAAAAGGTGGTTTGGCTATGTGTCACGGCATTTAATAAATGTGAACTTGTGTTTAAGTGAAAGTGAATGTGTAAATTGTGGAATTGTGTAAGTGATCATGTGTTAATATGAATTCTTGTGACATCATGTAAATTGATAATTTCTTAAATGATTATAATATGTACATAGCAAAACATCAAACTTTTCATGAGTATAAATGTGTTATCGATGTGAAAATGATTATAGAATCCATGCTAGAATTGTCTCTCATTTATATGTACAAACTCCATGTTTAAAATGACTAATGTTTAGCTTGTAAGTGTGCGTGAATGTGGTTAAATAAGCTTAGTTTAATATATTGAAAAGTGTGTAGAGAGCATGTGATAGGCTTTAAGTTATTGAAAATTTTGTATAAGACAATTTCCATGTGTAACATGTTTAGACATCATGTTTAGGATTTTTACTTGAATTAATTGTTAAATCCATATTTATATGTTATTGTGTAGAATGAAAATGTGAAAGTTATGTGATGCATGTAAGTTTAGTGTGTTTGGTGTTACTTGTTGAGTTCATTTGAACTCACTTTTGCTTCGGCGTACAGGTGCAGAGATTTCTACTTCTTCCGAGGAGATCGTTAAGAGTGACTCGGAGCGGGAGTAGGAGACCTTGTTTCGGACTTGGCATTGTACTTTTATTTTTCATAAGTATGTAATAAGAGTAGACTTGCTCTACCTTTGGGATTTGTGTACTTATTTAGTGGAAAGTTGTGGACAATGTATTTATTTCATTTCTCAGTTATGAAAAGTTTAGATTTCTTTTCTTCTATATATGGACTGTAAATAGAATGTGGATGATGGAATAAGAAGTTACACTTAGCTATTTCTTTTCCGCTCTTATGTGAATGTATTTAGGTATATTTCAGCCTATCGTATAACTGTTGGGTAAATGTCCCACTGTAGCGCCGTTCATTATATCGATGTGGGTTGGTATAACCGTACCGGTATAAGGAGGGTCGTTACAGTTTGTGGGTGAAAAGCGGTACTAAAGTTGGGCTTAGTACCAAGGGCAGTTTGCAATCCCTTCCCGAAGTGAGAGGTGAATCTCGGATCTTGATCTGAGACAATAGATGATGGCACTCCGTGCAATCTTACTATGTCTTTGACATATAAAGCAGCTAATACTTCCACAGACCACTTACTCTTTATAGGTAGAAAGTGTGCAGATTTGGTCAATCGATCGACAATGACCCATATGACATCAAGTCCACCACGAGTTCTGGGCAAACCCATGATGAAGTCCATGCCAATGCTTTCCCATTTCCACTTCGAGATATCTAGTGGTCTAAGTATGCCAGCAGGGTGCATATGTTCGGCCTTTACCTATTGGAAAGTAAGGCAATGAGCGGCATGTTCAGCTACCTCTCTCTTCATGTTCGGCCACCAAAATGTTCATTTCATGTCCTGATACATTTTGGTACCTCTAGGATGAATAGTATACTTTGTCTTGTGAGCTTCATCCATTAGCTTCCTCTTCAGTTCTTCATTGTCGGGGACGCATGTCCTCCCTTGAAATACAAGCCTTCCATCCTCCGTCATAGCAAAGTCAGGTCTTTTGGCTAGGGTTTCCTTGATGCGAACCAAGAATGGATCGCTATCTTGTTGAGTTTTGATCTCTTCCAGCATGTAAGATTGAATCTTGATATTGGCAACCAAGACTCGATCATCCCTATGTTCAATGTTCAAGTCCAACCTTGCGAATTGTCCTAGTAATTGCATCTCGCCAAGGACTAAACTCGAAACAGATGTCATTGGTTTTCTACTAAGAGCATCAGCCACGACGTTTCCCTTGCCTGGATGGTATTTGATGTTGAAGTTGAAATCCTTTAGATATTCTAGCCATCTTCTCTGTCTCATGTTGAGTTCCTTCTGGGAGAATAAATACTTCAAGCTCTTGTGGTCTGAGTAGATAGTGAATTGCTCTTCATGTAAGTAATGTCTCTAGATTTTTAAGGCGAAGACCATGACAACCAACTCTAGATCATGCACAGGGTAGTTGACTTCATGCGTCTTCAGTTGTCTTGAAGAGTAGGCGATGACTTTCTCCCTTTGCATCAATACACAACCTAGCCCAATTCCTGAGGCATCGGTGTAGACAGAGAAATCTTCTCCCTCTATTGGTAGAGCGAGAACAGGTGCTAAGGTCTGACATTCTTTTAGAGTTTGAAAACTCTTCTCACACTCTTTACTCTAGGAGTAGGGATTCTCCTTTCTTGTTAGAGGTGTGAGAGGAATAGCGATCTTTGAGAAGTCCTTTATGAATCGCCTATAGTAGCCAACCAGTCCTAAGAAGCTTCTGATTTCTGTGACGTTGGTTGGTCTCTCCCAATTGAGTACAACTTTGACTTTGGAGGGATGAACGGAGATGCCATCCTTTGAGATGACATGGCCCAAGAAGGACACTTCTTCGAGCCATAATTCGCACTAGCTCAGCTTTGCATATAGTTTTTTGTCTTGCAAGACTTGCAGTGCTACTTCAGATGTTCTTCATGTTCTCTTTTGGTCATTGAATATATAAGGATATCGTCGATGAAGACGACCACGAACTTGTCAAGGTATGGTCTATATATGTTGTTCATGAGTTGCATAAAGGTTGCAGGAGCATTGGTTAACCAAAAGGCCTAATGACAAATTCATAGTGTCCATACCTGCTTCTGAAAGCTGTTTTGAAAATATCCTAGTCCTTGATCCTCATTTGATGTTAGCCAGATCGAAGGTCGATCTTGGAGAAATATTGAGCTCCAGATATTTGGGCGAACAGTTCATCGACCCGAGGCAATGGATACTTATTCTTGATGGTTGGCTGATTGAGTTGATGATAATCGATGCATAGCCTTATCGATCCATCTTTCTTCTTAACAAATAGCACAGGTGCTCCCCATGGGGAAGTACTTGGTCTGATGAACCCCTTCTCTAATAGCTCCATCAGTTGCGCCTTCAATTCCTTTAGCTCGGCAGGTGACATCCGGTACGATTGTCGTGATACCGGGGCAGCTCCAGGGATCAACTCTATGGCGAAGTTGACATCTCGTTCTGGGGGAATCCCTAGCATATCTTCGTGGAACACATCTGGGAAATCTTGGACTATGTGTATGTCTTCTATCTCAGACCCCTTCTTTTCAACTATCACGGCCGCAAGGAAAGCGAAGCAACCTTTCCTTATCATGTTGTTGGCCTTTATGGCAGAGACTAGAGACATCCGTCTCTTATGTCTAATCCCAGTGAATGACAAGTTAGGGAAATCACTAAAAGTAACTTTCCCTTTCTTACAATCGACACTTGCCCCAAAAGTGGACAACCAGTCAGCTCCCAAAATGACATCATAGCCTTCTATGGGCATACACACTAGGTCGACTTTTAGGTTATGGTCTCCAATCATTACATCGACAGATGGAAAGTATTTGTTCAATTTCTCATTTTCTCCTAGTGGTGTTGTGACAGAGAACTCACATCCCATGGATATAGGTTTAGCATTAAGAGTATCAACAAAGTTTTGAGATACTAGTATCAAGTAAAACAAATGTCGATAAGGAGAAAACTTGTAGGGTACCTTCTACCACGCCACCTTCCTCAGTGGGCTCTTCATCGGAACACGAGGCTGGTCATCCTAGATCATCCGATACTTAATAATAACCTAAGCTCTGATACCACAAAACTGTCATGCCCCGACGTGGAATATCAGAACGTGAGGCAGTTGAAAGTAAATAGGTGCAGAGCGAGTACTAGACATCAACCATTGGACAAGAATAAAGATTAATAGCAAATGCATCTCATTAATAATTCTTCAAATGGCTAGTTACAACTATTAATATTAGAGCCATTCTATAGGGCCCAGTTATATTGAATAAAAGCAAAAGACTGAGCTAAGACTCTAACATAATACTAAGATGCTAGGGTACTCTTGACTTCACTCTTGGTCATTCCCATCCTCTTGAGTGTAAGTTTCGTCCTCGGTCTCAGCTGAGAACACATATCCAATAACGCAGGGTAAGCGATAACGCCCAGTAGGACTTAAATCTCAGGATGAAGGAGGATTTAAATGATTAATGTATTGAAAAGGCAGATAACTAATGATAGAGAGAGAGAGAGTCAGGTAACGTAAGAGATAGCACGATAACATGTGATAGAAATAGCACAAGTTTCCAAATATAGCACAAGTGTCGAGCATAACACAACGAGCGGGATGGCCATAGCACAAATGGCACAAAGTAAATCAATAGCACAACGAGTATAGCATAGCACTTTGACTGTCATTTAGATAGTCGAGATATATAGCACTTGAGTGTAATGCCAAAACACTCTGGTCAATTAACTCCCACGAGCACTAGCACTTTTGGGCACACATCCCAGGACCAGGCCGGGCCCTTTATATATTGCCAGACATTTATTATATTGTTTATCTTTAGACAATTAGTCAAATGGCCAATATAGAGTACCAAGAAATAGATGAGAGTACTAGATGAATAGATGAGATAGTAGAGAGAGAGTGTGAATAGATGAGCGAGTCGAGTATATATGAGAACTATAGGTCATTGCACGTAAAACGTCGAGTAACGTCAATAGTAACAATTGCACAATGCGCACGATTGGTGTTGGCAGTCAGGTGGAATTCACTACCTTCCACTGACCATGTTACGCACACGTCCAAAGGTCCGGCATGATTCTAGGTAAGAGCAAGAGCAACTAAGGCCGCTGGATCTTACTGATCCCTAAAAGGTATCATATGTGTTAGGGTACAACCAGCTCGTCGACCATGTGGGAATCTATGGACAGAGGAGTGTTACGGAGGCCTTGAACAAGTATTCACTAGTTCGGCAGAAGGAATATCCGACGGAGAGTTCGTCCAAGTCAAGAGATAGTGTGTATATTGAAACAAGTGTCCGACGTTCTAGAGAATTCTAGAACAGTGGAGTGTCGATAACGGTATTTCCAAAACATAGCGAGAAACAAAGACAAGTTCATTTAAAAAAAAGGTAATTAAATATATAATTGAATTGAATTACCAGAGGTATTATGAGATGTTTTCATGCCAAGTTACACCATATTGGATGGTTCAAGTGTGTGCATGTATAAGCGAATTCATAGATAGAAAGAGGTCATGTGCATGTATTTTAAATCATTCAATGTACATTCATTTTATAAAAGGTGTATTCACTGCGTGTATGACTGTTAACAAGGGATATAAACACTGTAGAAAGTTAGAGCATAACAAAGCATGGGTTTTCATGCAAAAACCCCAGATCGCGACGTACCCCTATTAGGGTCGCGACAGGGTCTGATCAGAACGTGACAGGGTCATGCAAGGAACACGACGGGTCGGTCGGAGCAGGCTGCCAAAATGAGATGCCAGCGCCTGTTGCGTTCAAATGTGACTGGTGGCTCTGTTGCAATCAGCCCTGAGAATGTGACTTATCGGGCTGTTGCGTTCTCAGGTCCTACACCTGAGTCCGAGTGGGAAAATGATAGGCCTTGGATTGCGGTCCAAACCATCCTTGTTTTGACATAGGGTTGTTCAAAAATTCAAAACTAATTGCACAGGTGATGAAAATTCATGAAACTAGTTCTAAACGGATCTAGACATGCAAGAGTACTTCCAGTAAATATGAATTTGAAAGCGGACATGATCTCGGCATGCTTCAACCAAGTTTACTCACAAAGAATATGGTACATTGTACAGTAGAGATAAAAGAAATAATTCGCAAAGTAGGATGGATGAAAATTAGGGCTTTCAAGGGCAAACGACGCTTACCACCCATCAGTATCTCCAGTTAAATTTTCATGGCATGGGGACGAGTATACATGGAGATATAAATTATACATGATGGTTCGGGGTCATGGTGATTACAGAACATCAAAAATCAAGGATAAAAGATTGGCTCCATGGAAAATTATGAAACAAGAGGGGTTTTGTTCCTGATGGTTGGAACAACCTACAGATGAAATTAATTAGGTTTTGCTCGTGAGAATGCCTACCTTTGACTCGTTTGATCTTCTAGGGTTAGAACTTGAAGAACACGGGTTGGAGCTTGAGCAATCCTCTTCTCCATGAGTTTCTCCTCTTCTTGGCCTTCTCTCCTCGACCAGCAAGCCCCAGCAATGAGTTACGTCTGTCCATGGAGAGATTGGGGAGTATTTAGGCTCCCCTTGGTTTCCCTTTCCTAACATGACTCTTATTACCCTTTAATTACGAGATTTCCTAATTCCTCTCACCCTTCCAATCTTGCCAACTCTAAATTGGGTTAGGTTGGGATGCAATTTCGTACCCAACCAATTTGGGTAGTGTTAGGAATCCAAATCCAACACAAATAGCTATTTTAATAATTTATTAGCCCCTTTTCATTTTATGAAATAATATAGCTACAAATATAGGGTATTTTCCTATTATTCTACTTTTAAAAATCCCTATTTTAGCCCAATAACTTTTGTGTGATCCATTAAATAAAGCCCATGACTTCTTTTCATTTAGTGGGTTTGAATTAATTCTCTTATCTTTGATTTTCCAATTGACTAAATTTTTAATATTATTAAATCTTTATTTTTCAAAAAATTCAGGTTGCTACACAATCAGTCAAATGGCTATAGAGAGAACCAAGAATAGATGAGAGTAATTGAAGAATAGACGAAAGTGTAGAGAGAACATGAATAGATGAGCGAATAGAGTATAGATGAGAACTAATAGTTAATGCACATAAAGCAACGTTAAACAGACGATAGTAACAATTGCACAACATGCATAATTGGTGCTAGTAGTTTGGTAGAATTCACTAACCACCCACTAGTCGTGCTACAAACACAGTCCAGAGGTCTGGTGTGATCTCAAGGTAAGAGAGCAATCTAAGGCCGTTTGGATCACACTGATTCCTAAGGGTATTATAGGTATTGATGGTACAACCAACTCGTTTACCATGAGGGAATCTATGGACAGAGGAGACTTATATAGGCCTTCAACAAGGATTCACTAATCTATTAGAAGGAATATCCGACGGAGAGTTTGTCCAAGTCAAGAGAGAGTATATATAGAAACAAGTTGCTCGACATTCTAGAGGAATTCTAGAACAGTGGAGCGTCGATAATGGTATTCCAAAACAACAAGGAAAACGAAGACAAGTCCTTTATTAAAATAGGGTAAAAATGTACATTAATGAAGTAGATTACCAGATGTATTATGGTGTATCTTAATACTATGGCAAGTCAATATGGATGGTTTCAAATGTGTGCATGTATTAGAGAAATCATAGATATGAGAAGATCAAGTGTATGGCTTTTACTAACATTAATACATGAGCATAATTAAATGAACGATTTACTGTGTTTTCTGTATTAACATGATGTATAGACACTGTAACAAGACAAGAACATGAAAAATGTAGGGTTTATGTGCAGAACTCAAGAAGGCAATGTACCTTTTAAAGGAAAGCGACGAGGTCAGTACAGGTCGCAACAGAGTCTTTAAAGGAACGCGATAGGGTCCCTAGGATAGATAGACTGAACGCAACGCAAGTACCTGTCACGTTAAGAATGCGACGGGTTGCCTTGTCGTGACCCCGTTGGAGAATGCGACCTATCGGGCCATCGCATTCTCAGGGTTTCTCCCCGAGCCCAAAAGGGAAATAGCAGTTCCTTGGATTGAGGTCCATGCTTCTAAGGTTTTGAAATAGGGGTCACTAGTAGAGAAATGATTTTTTACCATGACAAAGGAGGTCGCCGCAAAATGTCAACATTTTACGTCGACATAAATGTCGCCGTAAAAGAAGAGGCCTTTTACAGGGATAGAAAAGAGTCGCCATAAAAAACATACCACTGTCACCGTAAACGAAGGATATAAGAGCCCTCCATTATATAGCGACACATACATCGCCGTAAAAACACTTGTTCACATATCTACAGTGACCTTTTTGTCGCCGTAAATACTCCTCATTTTATCTTCCCCGCCAAGATGCACCCTTCCCTTCTTGGTTTCGCGAGGGGTAGGCTGTCGAAGTGTCATTGCCGACCTTGCCCTCCACTATGCTGTCGTCATCGCGAGATTCGGCGTCCATTGTCACCTCCTCCTCTGTGCGTTAGTATCTCTCTGGACTCCCACCCTCTCTGTCTCACGTCTCTCTCCCTTACTCACTTTATCGTCTCCTTCGCCAGTTTCGCGAGAGTTCGGACTTCAAATCGAAGTTGGCAGACACGATCTCGTACACTATAGTCGAGATTTGCCTCTGAGCTGTCGGGTTTTTGCCTCCTATTTTTCTTGCTAGCTTCTCGGTCCATGTCCTACTCCGGATGGTGTTTGCCGGTGGTGAGTAGGTGGAGGTGGAACGAAGCTCTAGTGATCTAGGGGCTAAAGCTTCCTACAGTTCTCAACTAGGTGAAGAAGTTGGAGGCCTCAGTTTTGGTGCTGAGCTAGAGCAATCCCTTGCCCTTCTACTAGTAACAACATCTCTTTAAAAATCACTCCTAATTTTTTTTTACATACCTTGCAAACCTAAGAGATTTGGAGCTCTCAAATGTAGGCGCCCCCACTTCTGGTATGACTTTTTATTCTTGCAAACTCTATAGCTTGTTCCGGGGCAGTGAGGAAGAGGACTTCGTGGAGCAGTGCATCAACAAGACAAACTTCCTCACGTTGGCGGTGAGGAAATAGACTGGTGGTGTTGGTGGGTACTTGGTCAGCAGCAGATGGTGGAAGAACTTCTGGCTCTTAGCATGAAAGGTGCGTGGACAACCAAAGTGTGTGATGTAGAATTTTATGGCCTTGTGTTATTGAATGGAATGGAAAACCCAGGACCTTATGTTATTGTTTCCCATCCAATTTCTTATGATTTTGTCTTGATATGCTACAAAGGAGCCAAAATTGGGGGGTTGGGCAGGAGCAAGAGGCAGGTTTGGTAGATGGCAGATGGATACCCTTGCAGCCAAGGTGGGGGGGGTGTGGGGAATTGGAGGGTAAGCAGGGTAAGCTCTCCCCCCAACCACGGCCTTACCCCATGCACAGTAGTAGCGCATACCCTCTAGACACTGTGCCGGTTCATGTCTTCTTTTTTATCCATTGGCATGGTGAAGGTGATGTGGTGAAGGAAATCTTGGGGAAGGAGATGCCCAGGTTTGGCATTTAATCACAGAAGATTTAAAAAGAAACTAGTACATAGAAAGAATTTGTGATGCTGGTAACTCTAGAAAAGAGGAGAGATCTTCTTCTTATGTGAACAAGTATTTAAGCACTAGTTTGGTGGGGGAGTGGAGATGAGGCCAATTCAGTGGACAAAGGACAGAGATCCTCATATGAAGGATGGCTCTTATTGTGGAGGTATCCACTTCCTCTACCCCCATCCCAGTTCCCACCTGTTTGAAGTTTCAAAAAGATTTGAATCGTGGGGAAATAGATTTATAATAAAATAGATGTATATAGATAAAAATACCATAAGATTGTATTGTTTATTTGAAAACTAAAAATTTGTGAAACTTTACTTGCAGATTTTTGTGGCTTTGTTGTCAAATCTTGAATAAGAAGAAAAGTCTCCCTATTAATCAAGGCATCATCGAGTAGAAGTTCAAATGTAAGATTTTTAATTTTGTATTCATTTTAAAATAGATTTGATCATTATTTATGTAATTTTTTAATTTTCTAACCGAAGGTTTGAAATTAGTTGCAATGCATAGTATATGGCGGTTGATATGGTCATTGTGGTGTGAAATGTAAGATCATGGCAGTTCTATTCATTATGCATGCAGTTTTTTTTTCCTTAAGCTTTTTGAAACTTTAGTTCTTCTTCTTATAATTCTTGTTTCAAGTTTTGAATCACTTAACTTTCTGGGGTAGAAAAAATGCTAGCATCATTCTCTTATGTAATTGAGAAGAGAGTGTCTCTTTGATCTATTTAACAGTGGCTGGTCTCTGTTGAAGGGAGTTGTTGGGCATTCTCTACTATTGCCACAATTGAAGGGCTCAACCAAATCATCATTGGAAGAATGATAACCCTCTCAGAACAACAATTGCTAGACTGCAACTTCTAGAACTGGGGTTGCAAAGGTGGCTGGTCAGACATTGCCTTTGCCTATGTCAAAAAGTATGGTGACATTGGAAGTTCATAACAAAACATGAAGATGAGAAGTACACAAAGAAATGGTCTAGTAATTAGTTCTTCATGTATAATATTAAGATGAGGTTACCAGTTCGGATCTCAAGAGAAGTAGGTGTAAGAGAATTTTTTAAGGATATTGTAATATATATGCTAGTCTTCCAACATAAAAATAAAACAAAACAAAACATGATTAGAAAACAAAGAAGTATGTGACGCTCCAGCTAGGTTAGGATATTTTTGTCAACTGGATATTGAATCTTGCCTTTCTAACTTGAACAACAAGCCAATTTACTGCTCTACTTCCTACTCTCCTAATATGCATGTGTTACTTAATCTGTCTCATTCTGTTTACTCAACACCTTTTTGACATTTTCCACAATGTGTTTGATCTGTTGTAGTACGTTGGTTTGGTGTTATAGCCAGCTGGATGATTTGATTATTATCTCCTCCCACACAATACCTGTAGTATGCGATTATATGATTTGCTCTGCAGCCCCTCACAGTTCTACTGGAAAGATCCAAGAGAAGAGAACCTTTTGCTTCCTAAATCTAAACCCCCCCTTTTTTTGTTTGCTAGTTTGTGTGTTCCTAAATCTAAACCCCCCCTTCTTTTGTTTGCTAGTTTATATACTCCTTTACTTTCTTTGTCTAATTATGACTTTCTTTTTCTTAATTTATTTTGTACGGGCATATTGATAGGATGCTTATAGATAAGAGTTGGAGTGTCTTTTTTTAGAAACACACGTGATTTTGAGAAAGGACTATATGAGTTTTTAGATTTTGCTTTTGCAAGATCAGTGATGCGCAATAAGATTCTTTGTCCTTATTTGTGATGTCTAATTTCTATAAGACATGTGAGAAATGATGTAAAACTCCATGTCTTTAAATATGGAATTGATCAGAGATACACAAAATGGGACTTTCATGGCGAAAGTTCTGATTCGTCAGAGGGGGACACATCTGATGATTAGGGGTGTTCAAAAATCGGTCCAAACCGAAAAACGGAACCGAACCGATTGGTTCTGTTCGGTTTGGAGAGTAGCCCAATTCAGTTTGGTTTGGAACTAGAGAACCGAAAAGAACTGAATATATGTATATATAATATAAATAATATAATATATAATAAACAAAACAGTGGAGCAATGGTTGGAGGCGCCTGGTATCAAGGGGGAGGTTGTGAGTTCGATGCTCACAACCCCCTCCTTTACACACTTTTTTCTAATTTTTTCCAGTTCGGTTCAAACCGAACCGAACCGGTTCGGTTCGGTTTGACCTTAAATTCGGTTCGGTTCGGTTTTCTGATAAAAGAGGTGCAAACCGAATCGAATTGAACCGTGAACACCCCTACTGATGATGAAGGGATAAGTCAGGGGAGGAATGACGAGGCAACTTTAGCGATGTTACAGGACATTATAACTGCAGAGGGTTTGTTGAATGAGCATGTTCTAGGCGAGACTTCATCTAATGTTCCTCCTATGTCTGACGAGCCTAACTTGGGAGCCCAAAATTTTTTAAATTGGTTGAAGATGCCAATGTAAAGTTATATCCAGAATGTAAAGGGGTTTTCGAGATTGTCATGTACAGTGGACTTTGTTTCATTTAAAGTGCACATATAGTTGGAGTAACACTTCATTTGATGCATTGCTCAAATTTCTTAAGAAACTTCTCCCTGAAGGTAATACTTTGCTAGATTCCATGTATGAGATCAAGATAAGTATCAGAGATCTGGGTCTTAGATACCATAAGATTGATGCATGCCCCAATGATTGCATATTGTATTGTGCTTCCTATGTAGATCTTGATTGTTGTCCGATATGTGGCACTTCTAGATGGATGTCAAATAGAGGTGATGAAATTGATGTTCAACAAGAAGGGAAGTCAAAAATATCACGTAAAATATTACGAGACTTTCCATTAGTCCCATGGCTACAGAGGATGTTTATGACTGCTCAATTAGCAAAAGACATGAGGTGGCATAAGGAAAAATGGGTGAATGATGGTTTTTTATGGCATTCTGCTTATTCTCCTGCATGGAAAACATTAGACATACATCATCTGTCATTTGCTGGTGATTGTCGAAATGCTAGACTTGGATTGGAAAGTGATGGTTCAATTCATTCAATACATTGAGTTCTGTATATAGTACATGGCCAGTCGTGATTTTTGTGTATAATCTTCCACCTTGGTTGTGTATGAAACAACCATTCTTCATTATGTCATTATTAATATCTGGACCTAAATCTCCTGGAAACGACAATGTTGTGTATTTGCAGCCATTGATAGAGGAGTTGAAGAAACTATGGGATGCCGGGTTTGAAACATACGATGCTTACAAGAAACAAAAATTTAACATGCGTGCAGCATTACTATGGACGATCAATGACTTTCCAGCATATGCAAATGTATCAGGTTGGAGCACAAAGGGAGAATTGGCTTGTCGAGAATGTCATAAGCATACTTGTGTAAAGAGATTGAAGTATGGAAAGAAATTATGCTATCTTGGCCATCGTCGTTTATTGGATATTGACCATGCATGGAGAAAAAATAAAAAGGTTTTTGACGGTAAATGAGAGCAAAAATTAGCACCCAAGCCAATGACTGGAGATGAAATCTTAACTGAATATGTACATTTCTCACAAGTGATATTTGGAAAGCTAATTAAGAAGATGAAGCGAGATGAACTATCATATAATTGGAAGAAACATAGCATCTTCTTTGAATTGCCTTATTGGAGTAAATTGTTAATAAGACATAACCTTGATGTGATGCATATAGAGAAAAATGTTTGTGATAATATTATTGGCACCTTGATGAATAATGAGGGCAAAATGAAAGACAATATCAACACTCGTTTTGATTTACAAGAGATGGGACTTAGAAAAGAATTGCATGTTGTTAAGGTAGGAGACAAAGTTCAATTACTGCCTGCAAAATACACATTGTCCACAAATGAGAAGAGGATGTATGTCAATTTTTGGAAGATGTCAAAGTTCCTGATGGTCATGCTTCAAATATATCTCGTTGTGTGTATGTTAAAGAATGTGAGCTGAGAGGATGGAAAAGCCATGATTGTCATGTTCTAATTGAATGATTATTGCCATTGGTTTTACATGGAATATTAGACACTGATGTATGTGATCCATTGGTGGAGCTGAGTAAGTTTTTCTCAGAAATATGTGCAAAAGTTTTGAGAGCTGATTTGTTAAAGCAATTGGACTCTAAAATACCATTGTTGCAAGTTGGAGATGATCTTTCCACCTAATTTTTTTGATGTAATGGTGCACTTGGTGATTCATTTAGCACAACAAGTTTTAATTATTGGACCAGTACAATTTCATTGGATGTATCCCATTGAGAGGTATGAAGATTTTTATGTTTCTTAGTTATTATTTTATTTTTACAATGAATAAAATTTTCAGTTCTATTCATAATTTAGGTATCTGTGTACGTTAAAGAGTTACGTACGCAATAAGGCTCGTTCAGAGGGTTCTATTGCAGAGGAATATCTCTCAGAAGAGTGTATGACATTTTGCGCAAGATATTTACCAAATACTGGATCCAAGTTAGATCGACCTAATTGAATTGTGGATGTTAGTGATGGGCCAACATATTCTATGAGCATATTCAAAGAAAATGGGCGAAGTGTTAAAAATGGCAAGTTTGACGAGATATCATTGTCCGACTTAAAGCAAGCAAAGTTATATGTACTGAAAAATTGTGAAGAAGTTCAACCATTTATTAAGTAAGATATCTTTTATATCTTTAATGTATGTTTTATATGCTATCCTTTTACATTTTTTTGAATAGTGAGCACTTCAATGAACTAAGGAGTCAAGGATTGCGAAATGTCAAAAGGAGACATAATGATGAATTTTCAGATTGGTTTGTAGCAAAAGTAAGTTTTAACACTATTATGGTGCATCATTTTGAGCCATAACATAATTTTAATACTACTATTTTAATCATAGGCATGCAATTTATACAAGAGGGGAGCAATTAGTGAAGAGCTATATGCATTGGCTAGAGGTCCAGATAAGCAAGTCTTGACTCATCATGGATGGTGCATAAATGATTTTCTATTCTACACCATACAAGTTGAAAGACATTTCAAGACTCAAAATAGCGGAGTTGTTGTGTAAGGGGATGGGGAAACCACAATATCACATATCATGGTCAACTCACAAACATTATCGTGCTTCAATATATAGGGTGAAGACATGTGACCTTATTCAAATGTGCTTAGTTCGAAGTGTCTTCTCAAGCCCGAGGATATAGAGAAGATAGATATGGATTCATTAGTTTGAACTTTAGTCGACATATGAAGACAAATGAATTGTACATTCTTGCATGTCAAGCAGCACAAGTGTATTTTACTAAAGATAGTAAGGATCCAAATTGGTATATTGTTGAAAAAGTTACCCCAATACATGTTTACAATCTGCCTTATGTTGAGGAAGAAAATGATGAAGCCATTGATGATGAACCCTACCAAGCTAATGAGGTTGGAGTTAGTACACAATTTTCAATGATTAAGGACATTGATGACTTGGAGCCAATGAACCGATTTGATATCGATGATATACAGTTGGATGGCACACTATTGAGTAAAGCACAAGAAGAAAGAGAAGACATTTATGAAGATGGTGATGTGTTCAATGAAGATGAATTAGATTTTGATAGTGATAATGATCAAATGGATGAGGAAATTGTAGATGACGATTGATTACGTGTAGAAAATTTTAGCCAAGTTTCTATGGAACCATTTTTTAGTGACTCATAGATCTTATTTTGTATTTTGTTTTGACTCTGCTTCATTGGTTATGAAGGGCAATATTATTTTTTTGTAAAGACTTCTTTCTTTTTCAGTTATGACTCTATTCCTCACAGTCACCAAAGGTCATATTTTTCAGTTGCATATGTATTATAGTCAACTCCTGAGATAGGTCGGTAGTCTACTGTAAAAGAAATACTTTTTACATACTAGGGTTTGCAAACTTAATTAGTTGTGATTAGTCTACTACAACTTGGGCTAGCTGCAACATATATGGAAGCTAGAGTGGAACCCATGCATGCCTGATGTTGTCCTAATTACTAACCTCTCCTGGTGTCATATATATATAATATTGTTCTGGGTGATATGTGTTCTACATGATAGATTGGTACATTATTACACAATTATTCTACTATCTTACTATCTTACTCTCTGGTAGCTAAGGTGGAGCACCATATTTAATATAAGTCTAGCCTGGCTTTTCAGGTGTTGGATTTAATCTATAGGTCTGAACAGCTAAAAGCTATGACAATTTGAGTATTTCTTTTGACTTACATATACATAGGCATGATGTAAACATGCGAGGTTATGGATGCAAATTAATGTCATTAAATCTAGTAAAATTCACAAAAAGTAAAGGGGTGAGCAGCTTTGGAAACTCTTTTAATAGGAAAAAAAAACCATGATAGCCTACTGTAGGTATCGCTTTTCCGTCCCGTTTTTATGGGTGAGTTCATTGGGAACTCCCAAAAAAAGGGGAAGAGAGAGACAAGTGACTACAAAGGGGGATAAATAGAGGAAAAGAAAAACGTGATCGCCAGGTATGTGAGGGTACTGAATGGAGAATGCACGCACGAAAGGGGTGCGGGTGGAAGCAGTGATTGCGAAAAGTACCTTTTGGAGCGGAGAAAGATTGTGCGGGGATGTGGGTTCCTCTTCTTCTACGAGCATGGCCGGCCGTGGTAGAAGGTGTTTCCTTTGATGATTACCCTGAAAAATAATACAAATAAAAGAAGGGGATTAGCCACATGTGTAGTATACAATCCTAAATAAATGAAACGGAATGAATGAATAGCATGGGGAACGACTCACCGTGTGGTGGCTTTTAAACCCGTAAAAATGTGGGTGTGTGTGTTATGCATGCATGTGTGTGTGTAAAAAAAGGAGAATAAATGGGAGGGAGCCACGTGGGGCTTGGAGGGAGATATAAAAAGATAGAGGGAGAGGGGGGAGATGCTTCCCCAATGGACGGATGGCACGACGACGTGGCTTGGAATTGGCGAAGGGAGAGGATGACGTGGAAGAAGCCCACACTCCTCCTGCCTTGCGCCGATAGGATGGAGGGGATAGCTCGGACGGCGTGGAAGGCCTCCTAGGTCCGGAGTCTAGGCACAGATCCGGCAGGGCTCTGTCGCTATGAATGGGACCCGCTTCTACAAATGACCCTAGGGGGTCTATTTATAGAGGTGAAAGGCTTGGATCACGTCGAGTACAGCCGCCACGTCTATGAATTGAAACATGTCGAGTATGAGCGCCGTGAATTAAAAGTCAATTTGCTGGGACAGTCGCATGATGATCATAGACCACAGCTAGGCTTGGAATCGCGTCGGGTAGGGCTGTCGTGACTTGAAATGCGATGGCCGACGCGATTACAATTCCGATATGATTCGAAGCATGGGGCTCATAAATGTGCTGTCCTCAGCTGTAGGCTTTAGGGTTTGACTTTAAGACCTCGGCGGCTCAGGCGGACGTGATTCAAAGATCCTCCATGACCCGATGTACAGGCGTTCTTGAGTGCGGCAACTTTAGGTCCAGGGCCTAATCGCAGCGGCCATGGTGGACGCGATTCCAATTGGAGCATGTGCCAAAAGGCGGATAAATGAGCATAATCACATCCACCAGACCGGACACATTTCGGCTGCCTTCATAAACGCTTCCGCCATACCCGACGCGACTTGAAAATGATGCCCACGTTGCCCGACGAGCCTTGGAAATGAAGGGAAGCACCGGGGATGAATTGGGTGATCCGAGAATGATGGAAAAAATTACTCTTGCAAGGCAAAAGGAGGGCCATTTGTGGCATTATGGCACAATATGAAATATTCCCACTATGGAGTCGAATTCACATGTCTACAGCTGCAACGCCTTGGCGTCTGCTTTGCACGGGAGCGAAACGGAGGGACACGAAGTGGAATGCAATGGAGTGAATGGAGTAAAATGAAATGAAAGAAATGAAGCGTAGCGAAGTGGAGTGCAATGGAGCGGACTAAAAAGTAGATGCCAAGGTGAAAAGTAGACACGCATGACAATTGGGTGACTACCACCTGATGAGAGTCTTTCACCAACACCCAAGGAAGTCACCCCCAAGAAGAAGACCTAAACAGACAAATGTTTGGATTGGAAGAAAGGAGGAAAGGGTGCACGAAAGGCACAACTAGAGATGTGTACGTGGTACACGAAGGAAAGGTGCCACGTGGGGTACGACGGGAGAGATCAACTTCCAGCGAAGGGGAAGTACCTAAGGACACAATCCATTAGGTTGCACCGTTGGGGGCGTCTGCCACTGCCTCAGGTGGATCTCTGGGAGTAAGGATGAATTGTATAGGGACAAATCCAAACAAAGGTTCTTTAAGGAAATCAGCCCGGAGGCAACAACAAAGGGTGTTGGGTATTCAACCCGGAATGGAATATTTCAAATTACATTGGAGTTGGAGCGCTAATGGCTCTCATATTGAATTGGAAGAGAGCTTTCCACTGTAATTTCAATATGCATGTATGCTGGGCTAAAAGAAAATAAGGATAAAAGGAGTAGAAAATAATCAAGGATAATATTGTTACGATGGCGTTGAGTCAGGACTGAAGTTTTATGCATGGGTCTGTCATCCTCACGTGCCAAGCGTAACGGCCTATCCGTGCGGCTAAGGATCCTCTGGGATAATCATTGTTTTTGTTAAAGGGGAACTCAAATCCCAAATTCCTCAGAGACACAAGGTTCTTAATATGCTCTAAAGGTATAACATATAGATAACTTGATGGTAGGGCGGCAGTTGCAGCCTTGATGCAGCGCCAGATGAGGCAACTCGAATCCTACGCTCAAAACTCATTAGCCAAGAGATAGAAAACATCATGGAAAAGACATTATTCATTCATAGCATGGAGTATGTATAAAGTAGTCAACAATAAACACAGCTCAAACAATTTTGTTTGTTAAACCAAGATGATGAGTTATCTTTTAGCGAAGGGAGTTTGGAGTCCAAGGTAGGAGGAACCAATTGATGGGAAGGATTGATTTGATCTGGCATAATGAGAGGCAATGTGTTTGCCATGTGCAATACCATCATGATATTTTTGATTTTGGAGATATTTGAATTTTTTGGATTGTTTTGAAGATATTTGAATTTTTATGGATTTTGAAAATATTTGATTTTTTGTGATTTTGGAAATATTCGATTTTTGTGGGATTTTGAAAATATTTGGATTTTTGTTTGGTTTTGGAAATATTTGAATTTTTATGGATTTTGAAAATATTTAGATTTTTTTTCTGGATTTTTGGAAATATTCGAATTTTTGTGGGTTTTGGAATATTGCCATGCCATGGCAGTATTAGGGTTATAAAAATTGACTGGCGAGGGGTCCTCGTTACCTCTTGTGTCATTAAAGGATGCCCAGAGTGTCACGCCCCAACGCGGAATATCGGAGCGCGAAGGCAGTTGCAAGAAAAGGTATAGAGCGTATACTAGACATCAAACCATTGCACACTGAATAATACTAAAGCAAATCTTTCTCATTATTAATTTTCCAAATGTCTAGTTACAACCACTAATATCAGAGCCATTCTATAGGGCCCAATTACATTGCATTAGAAGGAAATAACTAACTACAACTGTAAGATAACATAACGACTCGAGGGTACTCCTGGCTTCACTCTTGGTCATTCCCTTCCTCGTGAGTGTATGTGTCATCCTCGGTCTCACCTGAGAACACAACATTAAATAACGTAGGGTGAGCGATAACGCCCAGTAGGACTTAAATCTCAGGCTCAAGCAGGCTTTAAATAATTAATGCATTTAATGGCAGAGTATCTAAAGATAGCAGGTACAAGAGAGTCAAAATATAGCAAGAGATAGAACAATAGCACGAGAGCGAGTATAGTTTCCAAAAAGAGCACAAGTATCGAGTATAGCACAATAGCAGGATGGCCATAGCACAACTAGCACAGGTATAGTAATAGCACGACGAGTATAGCACTTGTTTGTCATTCTAGACATCGAGAGAGTATAGCACGTTTTGTGTTTTTGATTGTCATATAGATAGTCGAGATAGATAGCACTTGAGTGTAATGCCAAACACTCTGATCATTTAACTCCCATGGGCACTAGCACTTTCGGGCGCACATCCCAGGACCAGATCGGGCCCTTTATTTATTGCCAGGCATTGGTTATATTGTTTATCTTTAGACAATCAGTCAATGGCCAATATAGAGTACCAAGAAGTAGATGAGAGCACTAGATGAATAGACGAGATAGTAGAGTGAACGTGAATAGACGAGCGAGTAGATTATAGATAAGAGCTAGTGGACATTGCACGTAATGCGACGAGTAAACAGGCGATAGTAACAGTTGCACAACACGCGCACTTGGTGTTAGCAGTCAGGTGGAACTCACGACCCTACCACTGGCCTTGTTATGCACAGGTCCAGAGGTCCGGCGTGATTTAAGATAAGAGTGAATCTTCTAATAGCCGTTTGGATCATATAGATCCCTAAAGGGTATCATAGGTATTAGGGTACAACCGGCTCGTCGACCATGTGGGAATCCATGATCAGAGGAGACTTACGGAGGCCTTGTGCAAGGGTTCACTAGTCCGGCGAAAGGAATATCCGACGGAGAGTTCACCACAAGCCAAGAAAAGTGTGTATATAAAACAGGTGCTCGACGTTCTAGAGGAATTCTAGGACAGTGGAGCGTCAATATCGGTATATAAACAACGCAAGAAAACGAATGCAAGTCCTTTAAAATAGGGCAGTTAATATGCTTTATTGTAATACATTATGAGATATTTTCTGTAAGATTTCAGCCATAAATGGATGGTTCAAGTGTGTGCAAGTGCAAGAGAAATCATAGATAGAAATAAGTCGTGAACATGTATTTTAAATCATTCAATATAGCATCCTTTTTAAGTAGGGTTTTTACTAGGGGTATAACGGTAAGAAGGCGTACTGGTCGCGACAGGGTTTTTCATCAAAAACTTGTGAAGGCGACATACCCCTGTACTGGTCGCGACAGGGTCAGGACAGAACGCGACAGGGCCTAAAAAGGGTCGCGACAGGGCATGCAAATCGGGTACTGAGAACGCGACGGCTCGCCTGTCGCCTTCTTGGTCGCGACAGGGTGGCTGTCGCAATCAGGCCCCAGAAAACGACATATCGAGGTGTCGCCTTCTGGTTGTCTGCGTCTGACTCCGACAGGAGTCAGACCAGGCATTGGATTGCGGGCCAGAACATTGAAATTTCGATACAGGGTCGTTCAGGAAATCATAACTAATTATATAGTCAACGAAAAATCATGAAACCAGTTGCAAATTAAACTAGACATGTAAGGGTACTTCCAATAAATCGGAATTAGAGAGAGAGCATGGTTTGAACATGGTTTGAGAACGAACAAGAACAAGTAACATAGAACATGATACAGGGAGCAAGATCGATTTAATTCGAGTAACATGTTCAATAGAAATTAGGGCTTTTAGGGGCAAAAGATGCCTATCATGCATCAGTATCTCCCATTAAAATTTGGAGGCATGAGATAGAGTATCCAAGGAGATATGAATTAAGCATGAAGGTTCGGGGTCATAAGAACTGCAGAACTTTGGAAATTCATAAGAAAAGATTTGATCGCTCAAAATTATGAAATTTGAGGGTTTTGTTCCAGAGGGTAGAAAGATCCTACAGAAAAAGTTTCACGGTTTATGCTTGTGAGAATGCCTACCTTGACTCGATTTCCTCTTCTAGGGCTAGAACTTGAAGAACGGGGTTGAGAGCTTGAAAGGTTCTTCTCCCCACGAAATCTCCTCCTCCTTGGCCTCTCCTTCTGGTCCAGGAATCCTTTGGCACAAGCTTGGGTCGGCCATGAGGGTTTTAGAAGAGTATTTAAGCTTCTCCTCTTTCTATTTCCTAATAGGACTCTAATTCCTCTTAAATTCCGAAATTTCCTTACTTCCTCCTTCCTTCCTTGCTTTCTAATCTCTATTTAGACTAGGAAGAAATCCAAATTCGTGCTAACCCATATGGGGTAGGTTTAGGAATCCTATTATAACTCAAACTAGCTATTTAATGCATTAAATACCCCTTTTCTATTTAGGTAATAATTTAGTTACGAATTTAGGATATTTTCCTATTATTCTCCCTTTGTAAATTCATATTTTTGACCCAATAAATTCTAGAAGATCCATTAAGCAAATCCCATTACTCTTTTCCATCTAATGAGTTTTATTTAATGCTCTATTTAAATATCCATTTAGCTAGGTTTTAAATTCTTTATTTAAATTTTTATTTTTCGTAAAAATTCAGGTTGCTACACAGAGTAAGGCGTGCTTTATAGTGGTGCCCTAGGCTGATTGCACTTGGTTAACGGTGGGACCACTACAGCCATGCCTGAAAAGGCGACTATGTCTAGCAGGGAGAAGGGAAGATGTTTTTGGAGATAAGCCTAGTATGGGTGTTTGAAGAGTTTGGGTTTGACTTCCTTCCTTGGCACAACCGTCAGAAGATTCAGTCTCATTTAAGCATTAGGGCTTTTAGAATTGATTTATGACCATTCATTTGTAGGGACATGCGTACGACCGGGTCCGTTTGGATCTCCGCGGGGACTTTGTCACTCTTTGCCATGCCCTATTATAGTGATTGATTGATTTTGATTTTGCATGCATACGTCCAGGTCCATTTGGATCCCTGTGGGGACTTTGCCGCTCTTGACATGCATTTGACTTGAATTTTTTTGGTCATCTGATTTATTGCCCTTTTTGAAACATCCTCTCATGACGGAGTGTTTTGGGTTGGTTGCCTTGCACAAACTATCTCTTCTACCCATATTTTGGCCGAGTAAGAGGAGAAACATAGTTGGTGCCTTTTAAGCATGGCTGTGACAGTGACGGTGTCTTCCGAAACAACCGGCTCTAGGGCGCCATGTAGTGTGTGCAAGGTGCCCATGCCAAGGGCAAACCTTAATGACCCGGAGGGAATTTTGGACTCCTTGTGTGGAGTTTTCATAAGCAAAGTGTTGTGGTAGCATGGCAATGATGAATATTCATCTTTTTATGGATTTTTTGGACACTAATAATAAAGAATTCAGAGGGTAAAGGAGGACGAATACCCTGCACTGGGGCAAGACTCAAAGGTCTTTGAAGAATGTACAAAATTATTTGAAATTTAAAGAAATATATGGGGACTGGAGCCCCGAAAATAGTGAGAGGAAGGTCGGATGACCTGATTGAAAATGGAGAGGAAAGAATTGCGGAAAGAATTTGGAGACTCCGGCGGGACCAGAGGGATTTAAAGAAGAAGGAGGGTGCGGTGCCCTACAAGAGGAGAATCCGAATGGGCCAGAGGGGAGAAAGGAATAAGTGGGCTGCAAGGGGCCAAGAAAGGAGGTGCACCGCATGGGGCGCGAAAGGGAAAGGTGCCGCGTGGGGCACATGAGGGAGTCGCACCTCGTGGGGCACTAGATGGAGACGTGCCACGTGGGGCACTGGAGGGAGATTTGCCGCGTGGGGCACTGGAGGGAGATGTGCCGCGTGGGGCACGAGGAGGAGAATTACAAAAAGGGGCGTGATGCCCAGTGTAAGAGAATGAATCGTAAAAAAGGTGGAAATAAAGGGCCTCCCGTGGGGAGGGAATGTGGAGAACCCACGCAAAGCACAAAGGATGATTGAAACGGAAGTGGAAAAGATGGAGGCCCCCTGGTCTTTTGCCTTTCCCGGCGCTTATGTTTCGCTTGGGAGTCGGCATTCTGACCCTCAGGTACTTCCTCTCATAATGTGCCCAGCGAGCGGAGGGTCTTACTCTTCTCATCGGGATTGAACGGCTCTTAGTGATTGAGGGATTGTTGACTTCCGTCGGAGTTTCAAGTAATAGCGGAAACTCCCTTGGAAGGTAGTTCAACGAAAAGGTGGGGAGTTCCGCTGGTGGAGTTGGAAACAACAATAAGGGGACCGTGCCCAAAGATTGCATGGTGTGTGATATGGAAAGGGGCACATCCCCTTGGGTAATTGATTGTGCTAAGGATTTGGCCTTTGAATGGGTGAGCACAATTTGTATAGTTGACCCCTTCACTAGAGTGGGAAGGTTCACAAGAATTGTGTGAGGGGTCATGAGAGCTTGGAGGGGGAGCTCCCCTATGAGTATTTCGAATTGAAGTTGGTTGGCAACTGGAATGATTGGCATATTTTTAGAAGGACTCGTGACGGCCATGATTGGAGGGGAGGACTCCCACTCAGTGAATGTGTCCGGTATAGAAACAATGACCGGTATGCGAGGAATATATTCTTGGATTTTGAATAGCATGCTCGGTCCCAGGGCTTCCTTCTTTTGCTGACCTGGCTTATCGCTCTTCAAGGGCTTGCACCCGCTCCGTTGGATGGGGATGGATGGGACGGAGGGTTGTATGGCTGGTGGAGGCATAACGAGTATGATAGGGAGGCTCTACTCGGGTTGGATTGCCAATGGTGTTGGTGTAGTGGGAGGTATAATGGTTGGTGTAATGGTGGGTGGAGGCTTAATTATGGAGGGTTTGATGATAATGGATGGCAATGTGGGTGGGGTAGGTAAGTGGCATACGAACATGACCTCAGAAGGTTCATCGTCGTAACACCAAGTGGTTTCGTGGATGGGTTGGCTACTGGCAACTTCGGCCAGAGCAACAGGCTGTGATGGAGGTGGAGGCTGTTGTGGTTGTTGTGGTAGGGGCATGGGAGCTAGCATGGGTGCCGGAGCAGGTGCAACATAGGGCATGATACCTTCTTCATGAATGATAGGGGCGTCGTATGGCCCAGTTGGAGGTTGTTGGATCCGAGGAGGACGAATCAGCGGACGCCCGGGTGGAGGCATGTTGTGGTAAATGGGAGTTTGCGGAGGTGTATATGATGTGGTTGTTGCATGGTGGCGAGGTGGACGGTGGATGGCGTCCACTGACCTGTTCTTTCTCGGATTCATTTGATCAAACAAGTCTACAATCGGGGAGTCCATCAGATGTGTGTGGATGTAACATCCCCGCTTGTAGAGCTCTTCCATGGTTTCGATTTGGTTCATGGCCAGGATGTGCTTGAACCTCAGAGTGGAGTTGAAAATAATGACTTTGATTTGCTCCGACTCCGAGAGCACATGCTGCATTCTTGTGGCCATTGACCTCCAACGGTCAGAAAATTGTACAAATTCCTCGTTATCCCCCATCTTCTCGAATGCTAGATCCATGATAGAGAGATAAGGGCTGATGTGATCTTTGTGCCTTTGAAGGAATTTTTTATGTAAGGGGCGGAAGTCCCCTACCTCACTTGGATCTAAGGAGTAGAACCATTCAAGTGTAGGTCCATCAAGAGATTTTCTAAAAAGATATGCCAAGGTGATTGGGTCTCGTTGCCAACGAGAGGACTCATAGAGAAACTCCTTGACATGAAGATAAGGATTACCCGTGCCATTGTACAATCGGTACGTTGGCATCTCCGAAGGGTGTATATAAATTTGAGGGAGAGCCGGCATGGCGGCAACGGGGTCACCTGTGCGATTGGAAAGCTTTTTGATTTGATTCTCCAGATTGTTCAATTTGTGGAGAAGAGAATTTTGGAGTGGAGTGGGTTGCCGCTGGGCATGTGAAGGAGTACATGGGGGTGGCCTCGAATGAATGGGCCTTCCCAACGGGTGGTCTGTACAGACCGGAGCACGGGAGTGCAAATGGCCAAAGGGCCGAGATGATGAAGAATGTACAGGGGTAGGTGGCGAAGTTGCTGGAATATACAAAGACGGGTGCCCAGGGGAAGGGGAGAGGGGAGGAGTCACACCCTCAACTAAATATTGAATCAAGTTGAGTTGTTGAGGGGTGAGTTGATCTATTGCATGCAGGACATTTTGGACAGTGGGATCCTGGCGGGGGAAGGCTCTCGTCGGGTTTTGATTGGAGCAATATGCGGAGGGACATGAAATTGGTTAGTGCACGGTGTGTGCACATAACCATAGGAAGTAGAAGGCTACCCCTCATGGTGGTGAGATGGACGGACTTGGGATTGAAAGGATGGAGATCCAACATTATCCTCATAGTCCATATAATTAAATTCAGCATGATGGTATGGGTCCATTTTAACAAGGCAAGCAAATAAACAAGTTGAGCACAAATATAAATTAGTCAAAGATGGTTCAAACAAGTTGTGATGCTTAGCACTTGTTTTTAGGAGTTTCACAATTAATTAATCGATTGAAAATGTTGTGTAACTCCAGATGAGGCCTTAGTTGGGTAGAGTATGGAACTTCGAGTACAACCAAGCTCACCCTCACCACACAATGGGATAGCTAAACCCAGGTCAATGGAGGGGTACCGCCAGCTCGGCCTGCTGTGAGGGAATCCATGGGGTACGGAGACTTACGGGGTTCCAGGAGAAGGTTCGCTAGTCCAAAGGGACGGAATGCCCAATGGAGAGCTTGCCTTCACCAGAAGGGTGTGTGGAGCCTAGGATATGAGAGAAGGAGGTCGCTCGACTGATGCAATATGCCCTGTATGCAATAATTATAGAAAAAATGACATCAAAGGGCTTTATTTCTGTCAGTCAGTCAAATCACGTCCGGTACAGCGGCCGCTATTTGACTTAATCGCATCCAGTCACCTGGCCGTGGATCTAAAAGCCACAGAAGGCTGTCAGCGCCGCAGTTGGTCCCTGTGGATGGTCTGTCAGACAGAAACACGTCGCCCTTGGCCGCCGCGACAAGAAAGTGAAACGCGTCCGGTTAGGTGGACGCATTATCAAACATTGAATCACGTCCTTTGCGTTGGACGCGATTCCAAATAGGCACTCGAGAACAAAAAAGAAAGCAAGAAACAGGGAAGGTGTGCAAAAAATAAAAATTAAGAAATACAAGGATGCGTCGAACTTAGCCGCCGCGACACAAATATGAAATGCGTTGGCTTTAGCCGGCGCGACAATAAAGTGAAACATGTCCAGCTAGGCGGACGCATTACTAAACACTGAATTGCATCCTCTGTGTTGGACGTGATTCCAAACAGGCACCCGTGAAATGAAAAAAATGCAGGAACAGCAGGATAGGTGTATAGAAAAAGAAAGAAAAACTAAAATAAAATGAATCACACAGCATGCTTACAGGGTATAAAGTAAATGTAAAAGAATAGTTCCACGTGGGGCACGAAGGAGGGGGGGTAATCAATAGGAAAGTGTCCCACCGTGATCACCAATTTGTAAGTATCGCTTTTCCGTCCCATTTTTATGGGCGAGTTCATTGGGAACTCCCGAAAAAGGGGAAGAGAGAGACGAGTGACTACAAAGGGGGATAAACGGGGGAAAAGAAAAACGTGATCGCCAGGTACGCGAGGGTACCGAATGGAGAATGCACGCATGAAAGGGGTGCGGGTGGAAGAAGTGATCGCGAAAAGTACCTTTTGGAGCAGAGGGAGATTGCACGGGGATGTGGGTTCCTCTTCTTCTACGAGCACGGCCAGCCGTGGTAAAAGGCGTTTCCTTTGATGATTACCCTGAAAAATAATACAAATAAAAGAAGGGGATTAGCCACATGTGTAGTATACAATCCTAAATAAATGAAACGGAACGAATGAATAGCATGGGGAACGACTCACCGTGTGGTGGCATTTAAATCCCTAAGAATGTGGTTGTGTGTGTTATGCATGCATGTGTGTGTGTAAAAAAAGGAGAATAAACGGGAGGGAGCCACGTGGGGCTCGGCGGGAGATATAAAAATACAGAGGGAGAGGGGGAAGGTACTTCCCCAATGGACGGATGGCGCGACGACGTGGCTTGGAATGGGCGAAGGCAGAGGATGACGTGGAAGAAGCCGACACTCCTCCAGCCTTGCGCCGATAGGATGGAGGGGATAGCTCGGACGGTGCGGAAGGCCTCCTAGGTCCAGAGCCGAGGCGCTGATCTAGCAGGGCTCCGGCGCTATGAATGGGACCCCCTTCTACAAATGACCCTCGGGGGTTTATTTATAGAGGTGAAAGGCTTGGATCGCGTCAAGCACAGCTGCCGCGTCTCTGAATTGAAACGTGTCGGGTATGAGCACTGTGAATTAAAAGACAATCAATCGCATGATGATCATAGCCCACAACTAGGCTTGGAATCACGTCGGGTCGGGCTGCCGTGACTTGAAACGCGGCGGCTCTGGCCGACGCGATTACAATTCCGGCATGATTCGAAGCATGGGGCGCATAAATGCGTTGTCCTCAGCCGTAGGCTTTAGGGTTTGACTTTAAAACTACGGCGGCTTAGGCGGACGTGATTCAAAGATCTGCCATGACCCAACATACGGGTGTTCCTGAGTGCGGCGACTTTAGGTCCAGGGCCTAATCGCGGTGGCCATGGTGGATGCAATTCCAATTGGAACATGTGCCAAAAGGCGGATAAACGAGCATAATCGCGTCCACCAGACCGAACGCATTTCGGCTGCCTTCATAAATGCGTTCGAGAATGATGGGGAAAATTACTCTTGGATGGCAAAAGGAGGGCCATTTATGGCATTATGGCGCAATATGAAATTTTTCCGTGGTGGAGTCGAATTCACGTGTCTACACCTGCCATAGTCAAAGGTTGCCACCGAGTGCAGCAATGGCTACTTGCTGTAGGCAATCCTGCTGTTGCTAACCATTCTCATCCCTAAGATAGCTACTGAATCAGGTTACTACTTTCTCTCTCACTATGCCATAACCAATAAAAGAGTAGGAACCATAGCAAGATATATTTGAGGTATTTATCTTGACAGATTATTAAATAGTTTTTATGCTATTTTTTGGTTAATTAATGCTATTAACGATGTTGTTTTTTGATTTTTTTTCTTAGAACATGGCAAGTTCACAAGAAACTAACCACAAAGTTAGTCGGACACCGTCGTCTCAAGGTGATTTTTTTTTTTAAAACTTTGCATGATATTATAAGCATACATATAACTAATAGTACTTAAACATCTTCATTTTGAGCAGGCTCCACCAATGAATCTAATGTTCCTACAAGTAGCAAGATTAGAAAAAGTTGAGGGAAGTTTAAAGGACTTGAAACATTCAAGAAAATCAGGGGATATAACAATGCAAAGTTTCCTGTGCAAATTGACAAGGAATTCAAGAGACCATTTGGTGAAAATGTCGATGGTCTAGTTGGTGAGATAGCTCAACTGGTAACACTTTGTGCTTCTTTTGATGTGCCTTATTGGTGCAATGTTCCTGAAGATGAAAAGGATAAGATTTATGAAAAACTTTTGGTAAATATTTATTCATGCACGAGTGAGTTAGATATTATGTTCTAATTCTCAATTCATATTTGATAATCTATTCATCTAAATGTGTGCAGGACAAATTTGAGCTTAATGTTGGAGATGATGTTTGCAATGATATTCACATTAGGAAAATTATTTATGAGATAGTTGGTCGGAGATATCGAGATGTTCGAAGCATATTATATCATCATTATCAATCTTACGCAACTGATGAGGCTCATCTCCACAACCCTCTAGAGGATATAGATGCTAATGAGTGGGCATGGTTGGTAAATTATTTTGGATCGTCAAAATTCAAGGTAGTAAACATAATTGTTATTTAATTTTTAAAGAAATATATATTTGTTCAATCATATAATATCTCTTCATTTATAATATAGACAATGAGTGAAAGAAACAAAGTTAATCGTTCTAAGTAGGTGATTAATCATGTCATAGGACACAGATCATTCAAGCAAGTTAGATGGATAGAGGTACATCATTTTTTAAGTTTTTACTAACTATAATTATATATGATTTTTTTAATTTATATAATTATTATTGTTTTACTAACGAAATGAAGAGGGAGAAGAGCTTGCAACACATGAACTTTGAAGACTAACACATCAAAAAAAAGATGGCTCTAGGGAAGTGAACAAATAAGAGAAGTTTATGTATATTTGTATTTGCTATAGTTATTATTTATTAATCTGTTAATATGATTTTGTTGAATTATTCACATTAGCTCCTCTCTAATTCTCTCTTTTTCTAACTCATAAAATATAGTAAACTGTCAAAGATAAATTAGAAGATCTTGCATCACAATCATGTCACTCTCCAATAGCATCAACTCCAGAGGAGATACTTAGTTATGTGGTTGGACAGAGATCTGGCTATGTCAGACGACGAGGTTGCGGTCCAAGGCCACCTTCAAAATGAACTACTATAGTAGCTATCATTGCTAGACTTCAATCCCAAGTGAAGGAAAAGGAGGAGAGAATGATACAAATGGAGGAGATAATTTCCAAACAAAGAGAAGATCTGGATAAGATTCAATAAAAACTCAATAGACAACATGAAGAGGTGTCTGCTCGTCTACAAAGTGAAATATCATCGCAATTGAACGAGATGGTTAACAAAAAGTTAATGGATATGATGTCTCAATTTGTAGTGCCCTAGAATTTTCTTGAATTTATATTGCAATTGTATGTTTATTTCTGCAAGTATTTGTGTACTGTTCTGTGTTGATCTTGACATCAACATCTGCTGGCGTTGACATATCTTAGCGGCAAGATCGTGCGCTATTTATTTCTTGTTAACGACAGCATATTATGTCGTTTATTATTTTCTGAAATATTTAATTTTTCGGTCAAGAATGTAGACGACACAATCGACGGATGTTTACATTGTGACTAATGGCAGCTTAGGTTGACGTTAACATTACTTGCATGTTTTTGCTGTTACCGTTCCAGGCGAGAATAAATTGGCTGTTTCCATGCATTTAATTGGGAGATCTGGTGCGTTTAGGATCCTAGGGCTAGGATTAAGTCTTGGCTAGGCGTGGGGATTCTTTTTAAGGCTCGGTTTTGGCAATTGAGAGGATTTTCGCACTAGTTTGGGAAGAGAGAAGGAATTGCAGTGCTCGTTCATGTGAATTGAAGGTTTCTGGATCAAGGAGGATCGTTCAACTTTGTGATCAGGAGCTTCTCCAAGCAGAGGAACTGCGTTGGAGGCGGATTTGGAGCGATTGAAGATGGAGGAGAGGACTACCTTACTGCCAAGGTGGGCTTCTTCGGGCCTTGATTCGTCACTCTAGTAGGAGGGATAGAGGCAAGTTACATGGGGGTTCGGTTTAGGATGGATTAGTCTTTAGATTTAACATTTTTACAGATTATTAAAGCATGAAAATAACGTATATGAAGGGGTAGAAGTACTGTCATTTCATGTAGGGTTTTCTGTGTCTTTTGTGCATATGAACTTGACGTCCATATCCATTGCCATTTAGATTTGGTAAATGACCACATCGATTGCCGTCTATTTCATCTTGTTTTCCGACCTCTACTATATGCTAACGGCGCTATGTGCTGCCGTCTACTGAGGCTTAACGACAGGATAGGTGGACGTCGACTTTAGGTAAACGCCACTTATGCTGCTGTCAAGTTTATCAGTATAGTGAAATTCTGAAATCTGATTTTAATTGCTTATACGTGATCCATGAATCTATGAGGTTTCGACCAAGTGATATTTTGTGTGTGATTTACCACTGCTATACTAGGGGCAGGTCATTGTAATGATATATAAACCATATGTACATATGAGTAGTTATTCTTGTGATGTTAATAGAAATGATAAAAGAAAAGTAAAAAGATGTGAGCATGATTCATGTTGGAAATGTTAATGTTTGAGACTATATTCTTGTGAGATATACTGCATACCTGTTATTCTCAGTTCTTGCATAGAATCACATGATTTTCCTCACTGTTGTACCATGTTAGTTAGCTTAAATTGATGGAATTTAATTATGAAAAATGGTTACAGATTTCAGAAAAATGTGAAATTTTGCATGTGCGTGGTATAATCTGATTGTAAATTACTATCAATAGGTAGGAATTTTTAGACTTCTGTGCATACTGTTATGAATTTCTGATTACTAAATTGCATATAGAAATTAAATAAACATGAGAAAATGTGCATGAATGAATGTGATATAATTAGTACCATGATAGGGTATGTTATATAGTAAAGATCAAATTCAGAACTGAAAGAGACATGCTATATGTTATTCCATTGACATATGATAGAATTGCATGAAAATGTAGATTATATGATTGCATACATGTTAATGCATATTTTGAAATGAAATGGCCAATAAAGACAATGCTATGATAGAGATTTCCTACAAGGAACTACAACATGGATGCCCCTATGGTAATGCTTCACCTATATGAAAATGACCTATTGAATCCGTGGGCAACGGATTGAAATCCTAGAAGTAGACAAGTTCTACTGGTTAAGGTGGGAAGGGCTTTTCCCGGTTTTGTGCAAATACCATGACTTCATCACTGCTTTGCCTAGGTGATAAGTGAATGTTATATGACTACATGATCTCTATTAATAGTGTGGGCTATTTCTTGGCAACTACATGATAATTGACTACATGACTACATGCGACATGTCTACATGATAAATGCCTACATGTTACATGCTACATGATCCATAAGAAATTGTTTTACATGCTACATGTCACTTGTTATATGTAATAATTGCTACTTGTTTAAATGATTTCTTGCTACATGAAAACTAGTTATATGTTGCATGACAATGAGCATATACCATGAAAATTTATTGTATGATATGCATAGGAACATGTTAGTTCAATTGTTAGAGTATAAGATGTGAATTATATGCATTACATGAAACGTTTTATTCCAATGGTAATTAAACATGCTATGTAATGATTGATTGCCATAAGACTTAGAACCATGTTAGTAGGAAAAGCTATATGATATGAAAGATATGAATGATATATGTTACCACATTTTAAATCTATTATACACATAATATCTTGAACTGTCTTTCATGTAACTTGCTGAGTCTTGTAGACTCATACATGCTTAACATTTCAGGAGAGACAGAGGATTCCCAGGAGTTAGTGCACACTGACTCGGAGCATGAGGACGTGGAGGTGTAGTGATTGCTTGAGAGATCTAGAGTGATATTGTATGTGAGGAAAAGTTGTACTTTCATTTTATGCATTTGAACTTATGGAATGTAATAAATTTGGACTATTGTTATCTTTCTTTTATGTTTAGACTTAACATTTGAGTATGATGTTGATTACAAGTATTTGGTTCCATATTCCGTTGCATATTATTGGAATTGAATTGTCATTTATGTATGCCTCAATCTGTACCGTCTAGTGTTGGATATATTCCACTGTAATACCTCTATTAGATCCAATGTGAGTTGGAATAACTATACTGGGTCTAAGAGGGTCGTTACAGAGATTGGTATCAGAGCATTCCAGGTTGAGCATGTACATAAATGGAATATCAACATTGTGTTCATATCTTAAGTCTGCATAAAGAATTAGTTCAAGATCTATGTAGAATAATAGGTATTATAATAGATGCTTGTTTTGCAAACTATGGCGACTCGTGGACATAGAGGAGTTGGTCCACCCGGGGTGATGAGTCAGTAGGAGGGTTGCAGGCTCCAGCTCAGCAGGTGCAGGACCAGACTGGTGTACCTTTGCCACCCCTACTACCACCTGTGGATTATGGAGCATTGATGCAAGGATTGGTGCACGCGATGCAGACTCAGGCTCAGACGACAGCAGCTTTGCAGGCGCAAGTGCAGGTTCAGGTTAGTTGATAAGAAGTCTTATTCAAAGTGTTAAATAGAAGATTTCATCTAAGAGCTTGACTTGGATGTAGGCGGAGGCACCTGCCCAAGAGGCAGGCTTTGGAGGAGTATCCATGATGGAGAGGTTCAAGAGGATGACCCCGCCTTTCTTTAAGGAGGAGAGTGATCCTATCTTGGCAGAGAGTTGGCTTCAGGAGACGGACAAGATTTTTCATGCCATCTGATGTGCGGAAGAGGAGAGGGTGACTTTAGCCACATATATGTTGTAGGTAAAGAATGGTTTAAGAAGGTTTATGTTTGTTATTTGTGGTGCATCCTTAGAGGTAATTACCTTCTTTGCAGGAGCGTGCCGATGTGTGGTGGTCGTCAGTGCTACGCACACAATTTAGAGATGGAGCTATGGAGGTTGCTTGGGCTGAGTTCGTCCGTCTGTTCAGGGCGAAGTATATTCCGGAGCATGTGCAGGACCGCATAGAGCAGGAGTTTCTGACATTGACCCAGGGGTCAATGAGTGTGCTTGAGTACGAGGCTAGATTTGCGGAGCTGTCCAAGTATGCACCCCACATTGTGGCAGATGAGCGGAGGAAAGTGAAGAAGTTCATTATGGGGTTGAAGCCATCCCTGAGGACTAGACTGGTGGCTTTAGGGCATCGATCCATGGAGGAGGCTTTGTTAGCAGCTTGCATGCAAGAGGCAGAGATGGATGTGTACCTAGAGGAGAAGAGAGCTTCTTTCAAGAGGCCAACATTAGCTTTCCAGTGGCAGGATAGAAAGAAGAAGGCCCCAGCTTTTCAGCAGAGAGCAGTGGTACCAGTGAGAGTGGTTGCACCGACACCAGGCGGAGACAAAGTTGCAGAAAAGCCCTTGTGTACTCAATGTGGGAAGCATCATGGAGGTGATGTCTGTTGGGTGACTTATGGGAGATGCTTGAGGTGTCGTGACAAGAACCACAAGATCTGAGATTGTCCGAAGATGGCGTAGCAGACTGCAGCAGCAGCAGCAGCTAGACCGGCACCGAGAGCAGCAGCGAGACCGAGGGCTCAGGCTCGAGTGTTCTCTTTGGCAAGAGACGAGGCAGAGTTGGCGGAGCACGTCATAGAAGGTACAGTTTTCATTATGGGAATTCATGCTCGAGTTTTGTTCGATACTGGTGCTACGCATAGCTTTATTTTCGAGAGGTTTGCGAAGGTTTTGATGAAGGAGAATGGTCTAGTTCCGGAATTGTTGGAGGTTCCTTTGTCTGTGCATACTCCAGCTGAGACTATAATGACTGTGTAGCAACCTGAATTTTTAAGAAAAATAAAAATTTAAATAAAGAATTAAAACCTAGCTAAATGGATATTTAAATGAAAAGAGCATTAAATAAAACCCATTAAATGGAAAAGTGTAATGGGCTTTGCTTAATGGACCCTCTAGAATTTATTGGGTCAAAATATGAATTTACAAAGGGAGAATAATAAAAAAATACCCTAAATTCGGAGTTTAATTATATCATAATTGGAAAGGGGTTATTAAAGCAATAAAAGTGGCAATTAGAGTTGGAATTGGATTCCTAAACCTACCCCATATAGTCTTGCACAAATTTAGATACTATCCTAACCCAATTAGAGATTGGAAAGCAAGAGAGGAAAGGTGGAGTTAGGAAATCTCGGAATTTAGAGGAATTTGAGTAGTAGTAGGAATAGGAACTTGTGTTTACATAAATACATCTCTTAAACCCTCTTGGCCGACCCTAGCTCGTTGCCAAAGGTTGTTGGACGTGGAGAAGAGGCCAAGGAGGAGAGGATCTCGTGGGGAGAAGGAGTTCTTGGAGCTTCTTCCTCGTTCTTGGAGTTTTTAACCTAGAAGACAAATAAAGCAAAAGGTAGGCATTCTCACAAGCTAAAATTCAGAAATCTTGGCTGTAGGTTCTTCCTACCCTCTTGGACGAAACCCCCAAGTTTCATATTTTTCCATCTATCAAATCTTTTCTTATGAATTTTCGAAGTTCTATACACTTCATGACCCCGAGTCCTTTCTTTGGTGCATATCTTCAAATCCACTCGTCCTCATGTCATGAAACTTTTTGAGTAAGGACTGAGGGTTGATAGGAATCTTTTGCCCCTGAAAGCCCTAAATTTGATTCACTCTAGTTGGCGAATTAAATCAACTATTCTAAGTTAGTCATTGTTCTTGTTCTTCATGTTGCATGAATTTAAGGCCTATTGAATTCCTTGAAATCTGCAAATTCCTAATTACTGCATGTACCCTGGCCTATCTAGAGTTGTTAAAAATTTGTTTCACGGACTTTCATAAACCATGTGATTTGTTCTAATTTTCCAAAGCACCCTATATCAATTTGATTCATGTTGGCCCGTAAACCCAAGCCTGGTCTGATTCCTGTCAGAGCTAGGCGCAGACCACCAGATCGCGACAGGCCGATATGTCGCCTTCTAGGTCTGGTTGCGACAGTCCACTTGTCGTGTTCAGGATGCGACAGGTAAGCTGTCGTGACCTCTGTGCCCATCTTGTCACGATCCATTTCCGCCCCTGTCGCGTTCTCAGTGCCTGATCCGCAGGTCATGTCGTGACCCATGCATGTGCTTGTCGCGATCTGCCCCGTACCTGTCGCGACCCTTACATGGGTACGTCGCCTTCACAAGAACTTTGATGAAAACCCATAAAAAGTATTTCTGTCACTTTCTAAATAATTCTTACGCCTTTTTATAGTTATACCCCTAGTAAAAACTTGTTTTAAAAATGGAGCTGCATTGAATGATTTAAAATACATATTCACGACTTATTTCTATCTATGATTTCTCTTACACATGCACACACATGAACCATCCATATATGACTGAAATCTGGCATAAAATATCTCATATTGTATCTGGGAATTTATTGCAATAAAGTATATTAATAGCCCTATTTTAAATGACTTGTATTCGTTTCTTGCGTTGTTTATATACCGATATCGACGCTCCACTGTTCTAGAATTCCTCTAGAATGTCGAGCACCTGTTCTTCTATACACACTTTACTTGGCTTGTGGTGAACTCTCCGTTGGATATTCCTTTCGCCGGACTAGTGAACCCTTGCACAAGGCCTCCGTAAGTCTCCTCTGATCATGGATTCCCACATGGTCGCCGAGCCGGTTGTACCCTAACACCCATTACACCTTTAGGGATCCATATGATCCAAACGGCTATTAGAAGTTCGCTCTTACCTTGAATCACGTCGGACCTCTGGACGTGTGCACAACATGCCCAGTGGGAAGATCGTGAGTTCCACCTGACTGCCAACACCAAGTGCTCGTGCTGTGCAACTGTTACTATCGCCTGTTTACTCGTCGCATTACGTGCAATGTCCACTAGCTCTCATCTGTACTCTACTCGCTCGTCTATTCACGTTCACTCTACTATCTCGTCTATTCATCTAGTGCTCTCATCTACTTCTTGGTACTCTATATTGGCCATTGACTGATTGTCTAAAGATACAATATATCCAATGCCTGGCAATATATAAAGGGCCCGATCTGGTCCAGGGATGTGCGTCCGAAAGTGCTAGTGCCCATGGGAGTTAAATGATCAGAGTGTTTGGCATTACACTCAAGTGCTATCTATCTCGACTATCTATATGACAATCAAAACACAAAACGTGCTATACTCTCTCGATGTCTAGAATGACAAACAAGTGCTATACTCGTCGTGCTATTACCATACTTGTGCTAGTTGTGCTATGGCCATCCTGTTATTCGTGCTATACTCGATGCTTGTGCTATTTTTTTGGAAACTATACTCGATCTCGTGCTATTGTGCTATCTTGTTACCTGTTGTGCTATCTCTTGCCATATTTTGACTCTCTTGTACCTGCTATCTTTAGATACTCTGCCATTTAGATGCATTAATTATTTTAAGCCTTCTTGAGCCTGAGATTTAAGTCCTACTGGGCGTTATCGCTCACCCTACGTTATTTGATGTTGTGTTCTCAAGTGAGACCGAGGATGACACATACACTCACGAGGAAGGGAATGAGCAAGAGTGAAGCCAGGAGTACCCTCGAGTCATTATGTTATCTTAGAGTTGTAGTTAGTTATTTCCATTTATTGCAATGTAATTGGGCCCTATAGAATGGCTATGATAGTAGTGGTTGTAACTAGACATTTGCGAAGATATTAATGAGAAAGATTTGCTTTAGTATTATTCAATGTGCAATGGTTTGATGTCTAGTATTCGCTCTATACCTTTTTCTTGCAAGTGCCTTCACGCTCCGATATTCCGCGTCGGGGCGTGATAGTTTTGTGGTATCAGAGCCTAGGTTATTCTAAGTATAAGGTGATCTAGGTTGACCAGCCTCGACTAAGAGACAGTAATCCTACCTATGAGAGATGTGGGTAGAACCATGGGTAATCAGCTAAATTAAACTCACACACGCACAAATTAAACTTTTAATCAGCATTATAACTATCAAACTATTTTGTAGGAACTAAACAACTACAATGACTGCCGAACGTGCCCAGATGAGAGGCATGCAACAATCCCTCCAGGAACTGACTCGTGCCATACTACAAGCCACCCAGCAAGGCGGTGGTAACCGCGGAGGGAACCAACCGGGTGCAGGCGAGTTGCATCGCAATTTCAGGGGTCTGAACCCGCCTAGGTTCAGTGGGTCTACGGATCCAGATGAAGCGGAGCACTGGCTGAAGGAAACGGAAAGGATCTTCCGTGTAATGCAATGTGCGGATGGAGACAAACTCCTATTAGCGACATTCCAACTGGAGAAGGATGCCCGCGCATGGTGGGAGTCCGTGGAAGCCACAAAAGCTAACGTCCAATTTACTTGGGCCGAATTTAAGGAAGCTTACAATGCTAAGTGCTTCTTTGAACGAGTACATGAAAAGAAAGCTGCTGAATTCTCTGCTCTTAAACAGCGAAGCCTGACAGTAGCAGAATATGAAGCCCAATTTTCTAGACTGGCACGCTATGCTGTACATCTGATCAACACTGAGAGGATGAAGGCTAAGTGCTTTCTAAATGGCCTAAAGCCTCAGTACATTACTCAACTGGCGCCACTCGACATACAAACTTATGCCGAGATGGTTAAGAAGGCCCAGCTACTAGAAGACGCTACGAACTTCACCGACCGTATCAAGGGGATGTTCGTAAAGAAAGAAATGACATTGGGACCAGCATCTGCCAAGCCGACCAACGGCAAAAAGCGTCCTTTCCACCCAACTGGGGGATCCAGCCAAGATAGGAAAACCAAGGTCTTCATCCCTAACACTCCAGCAAAAGGTAACTGCAAACACTGTGACAAACTGGTCACACCGCTCAGGAGTGCTGGAGAAAAGTCGGAGCATGTCTGCGCTGTGGAAGTCGTGAGCATCGCATACCCGAGTGCCCGATGCTGAAAGAAAATGAGAAGCGCACTACTATGCCTAAGAAACAAGGCAGGCTGCAAGCCCTGCACAATGAAGAAACCATCGAGGAAGGTGGCGTGGTAGAAGGTACCCTGCTAGTCTTTTCTTTGCCAGCATTTGTGTTATTTGATACTGGAGCTACTCATTCATTCATATCGCAACACTTTGCTGATACCCTGACTGCAAAACCTACAACTATGGGTGGTGAATTCTCTGTCACAACACCCTTGGGGGAGAAGGAGAAACTAAACCAATACTTTCCATCTGCCGATGTAATGATCGGAGACCATAACCTAAAGGCCGACCTGGTATGTATGTCCATGGAAGGGTATGATGTCATATTGGGAGCCGACTAGTTGTCCACATATGGGGCAAGCGTCGATTGTAAGAAAGGAAGGGTGACCTTTAGTGACTTTCCTAAATTAGCATTCACTGGGATTAGACATAAGAAGCGGATGTCTCTAGTCTCTGCCTTAAAAGCCCATAACATGATAAGGAAAGGATATTTTGCTTTCCTTACGGCCGTCATAGTCGAAAAGAAGGGTTCAAAAATAGAAGACATCCACATAGTCCAGGACTACCTAGATGTATTCCCTGAAGACTTACCCGGAGTTCCCCCTGAACGTGACGTCAACTTCGCCATCGAGTTGACTCCTGGAGCTGCCCCGGTATCACGTCAACCGTACCGGATGTCGCCTACCGAATTGAAAGAACTAAAAGCACAACTGATGGAGCTGCTAGAGAAGGGGTTCATCAGACCTACTACCTCCCCTTGGGGAGCACCTGTGCTATTCGTCAAGAAGAAGGATGGGTCGATGAGACTATGCATCGACTATCGTCAGCTCAACAAATTGACCATCAAGAACAAGTATCCATTGCCTAGGGTCGATGAACTATTCGACCAGATATCTGGAGCCCAGTACTTCTCCAAGATCGACCTTCGATCTGGTTATCATCAAATGCAAAATAGCTTCCAGGAGTAGGTATGGACATTATGAATTTATTGTTATGCCTTTTGGTCTAACCAATGCTCCTGCAGCCTTTATGCAACTCATGAACAACATATATCGGCCATACCTTGACAAATTTGTGGTCGTCTTCATCGAAGATATCCTCATATATTCAAAGACCAAGGAAGATCATGAAGAACACTTGAGGACCGCACTGCAAGTCTTACGAGACAACAAACTATATGCAAAATTAAGCAAGTGCGAGTTCTGGCTCGAAGAAGTGTCTTTCTTGGGCCATGTCATATCAAAAGACGGCATCTCTGTTGATCCCTCCAAAGTCGAAGTTGTACTCAACTGGGAGAGACCAACCAACGTCATCGAGATAAGAAGCTTCCTAGGACTGGCTGGCTATTACAGGCGGTTCATCAAGGACTTCTCTAAGATCGCCGTACCACTCACGCGTCTGACACGAAAGGAGAATCCATACTCCTGGAGTAAAGAGTGTGAGAAAAGTTTCCAAACCCTCAAGGATTGTCTTACCTCAGCACCTGTTCTCGCTCTACCAATAGAGGGAGAAGGTTTCTCTGTCTACACCGATGCCTCAGGAATCGGGCTAGGTTGTGTACTCATGCAAAAGGAGAAGGTCATCGCCTATTCTTCAAGACAACTGAAGACACACGAAGTCAACAACCCTGTACATGATCTCGAGCTGGCTGCTGTGGTCTTTGCCTTGAAGATTTGGAGACACTATCTATATGGCGAGCAATTCACTGTCTACTCAGACCATAAAATTCTAAAGTACCTATTCTCCCAGAACGAACTCAACATGAGGCAGAGAAGATGCTCAGAATATCTAAAGGACTTCGATTTCAACATCCAGTACCATCCAGGTAAGGGAAACGTCGTGGCTGATGCTCTTAGTAGGAAGCCAATGGCATCTATCTCAAGTCTAGTACTTGGCGAGATGCAATTACTTGAACAATTCGCGAGGCTAGACTTAAATATTGCACATAGGGATGATCATGTTTTGATTACCAATCTCAAGATCCAATCCGATCTGCTGGAGGAAATCAAGATGCAACAGGACAATGATCCATTCTTGGTTCGTGTCAAGGAAACCTTAGCGGACAGACCGGATTTTGCCATGACTGAAGATGGAAGGTTAGTATTCCAAGGGAGAACTTGTGTCCCAGACAACGAAGCCCTAAAAAGGAAACTAATGGATGAAGCTCATCAAACTAAGTACACTATTCATCCAGGAGGTACCAAAATGTATCAAGACATGAAAAGAACATTTTGGTGGCCGAATATGAAGAGGGAAGTAGCCGAGCATGTAGCTCATTACCTCACATGTCAGCAAGTAAAAGCGGAACACCTGTGCCCTGCCGGTGTACTCAGACCGCTAGATATCCTAGAATGGAAGTGGGAAAGCATTGGCATGGACTTCATCATGGGTTTACCCAGAACTCGTGGTGGACTTGACGCCATATGGGTCATCGTTGACCGGTTGACCAAATCTGCGCACTTCGTACCCATAAAGAGTACATGGTCTGTGGAGGTGCTAGCTGAATTATATGTCGTGCGGTTGCACGGTATTCGGAAGATGGCGTAGCAGACTGCAGCAGCAGCAACAGCTAGACCGGCACCGAGAGCAGCAGCGAGACCGAGGGCTCAGGCTCGAGTGTTCTCTTTGGCAAGAGACGAGGCAGAGTTGGCGGAGCATGTCATAGAAGGTACAGTTTTCATTATGGGAATTCATGCTCGAGTTTTGTTCGATACTGGTGCTACGCATAGCTTTATTTTCGAGAGGTTTGCGATGGTTTTGATGAAGGAGAATGGTCTAGTTTTGGAATTGTTGGAGGTTCCTTTGTCTGTGCATACTCCAGCTGAGACTATAATGACTGTGTAGTAACCTGAATTTTTAAGAAAAATAAAAATTTAAATAAAGAATTAAAACCTAGCTAAATGGATATTTAAATGAAAAGAGCATTAAATAAAACCCATTAAATGGAAAAGTGTAATGGGCTTTGCTTAATGGACCCTCTAGAATTTATTGGGTCAAAATATGAGTTTACAAAGGGAGAATAATAAGAAAATACCATAAATTCGGAGTTTAATTATATCATAATTGGAAAGGGGTTATTAAAGCAATAAAAGTGGCAATTAGAGTTGGAATTGGATTCCTAAACCTACCCCATATATTCTTGCACGAATTTAGATACTATCCTAACCCAATTAGAGATTGGAAAGCAAGAGAGGAAAGGTGGAGTTAGGAAATCTCGGAATTTAGAGGAATTTGAGTAGTAGTAGGAATATGAACTTGTGTTTACATAAATACATCTCTTAAACCCTCTTGGCCGACCCTAGCTCATTGCCAAAGGTTGTTGGACGTGGAGAAGAGGCCAAGGAGGAGAGGATCTCGTGGGGAGAAGGAGTTCTTGGAGCTTCTTCCTCGTTCTTGGAGTTTTTAACCTAGAAGACAAATAAAGCCAAAGGTAGGCATTCTCACAAGCTAAAATTCTGAAATCTTGTCTGTAGGTTCTTCCTACCTGTTGGACGAAACCCCCAAGTTTCAAATTTTTCCATCTATCAAATCTTTTCTTATGAATTTTCGAAGTTCTGTACACTTCATGACCCCGAGTCCTTTCTTTGGTGCATATCTTCAAATCCACTCGTCCTCATGTCATGAAACTTTTTGAGTAAGGACTGAGGGTTGATAGGAATCTTTTGCCTTTGAAAACCCTAAATTTGATTCACTCTAGTTGGCGAATTAAATCATCTATTCCAAGTTGCTCACTGTTCTTGTTCTTCATGTTGCATGAATTTAAGGCCTATCGAATTACTTGAAATCTGTAAATTCCTAATTACAGTATGTACCCTGGCCTGTCTAGAGTTGTTAAAAATTTGTTTCACGGACTTTCATAAACCATGTGATTTGTTCTAATTTTACAAAGCACCCTGTATCAATTTGATTCATGTTGGCCCGCAAACCCAAGCCTGGTCTGATTCCTGTCAGAGCCAGGCGCAGACCACCAGATCGCGACAGGCCGATATGTCGCCTTCTGGGTCTGGTTGCGACAGTCCACTTGTCGCGTTCAGGACACGACAGGTAAGCCGTCGCGATTTCTGTGCCCGTCCTGTCGCGATCCTTTTCTGCCCCTGTCGCGTTCTCAGTGCCTGATCCGCAGGTCATGTCGCGACCCATGCATGTGCTTGTCGCGATCTGCCCCGTACCTGTCGCGACCCTTACATGGGTACGTCGCCTTCACAAGAATTTTGATGAAAACCCATAAAAAGTATTTCTGTCACATTCTAAATAATTCTTACGCCTTTTTATAGTTATACCCCCAGTAAAAACTTGTTTTAAAAATGGAGCTACATTGAATGATTTAAAATACATATTCACGACTTATTTCTATCTATGATTTCTCTTACACATGCACACACATGAACCATCCATATATGACTGAAATCTGGCATAAAATATCTCATATTGTATCTGGGAATTTATTGCAATAAAGTATATTAATAGCCCTATTTTAAAGGACTTGTATTCGTTTCTTGCGTTGTTTATATACCGATATCGACGCTCCACTATTCTAGAATTCCTCTAGAATGTCGAGCACCTATTCTTATATACACACTTTACTTGGCTTGTGGTGAACTCTCCGTTGGATATTCCTTTCGCCGGACTAGTGAACCCTTGCACAAGGCCTCCGTAAGTCTCCTCTGATCATGGATTCCCACATGGTCGACGAGCCGGTTGTACCCTAACACCCATTACACCTTTAGGGATCCATATGATCCAAACGGATATTAGAAGTTCGCTCTTACCTTGAATCACGTCGGACCTCTGGATGTGTGCACAACATGCCCAGTGGGAAGATCGTGAGTTCCACCTGACTGCCAACACCAAGTGCGCGTGTTGTGCAACTGTTACTATCGCCTGTTTAGTCGTCGCATTACGTGCAATGTTCACTAGCTCTCATCTGTACTCTACTCGCGCGTCTATTCACGTTCACTCTACTATATCGTCTATTCATCTAGTGCTCTCATCTACTTCTTGGTACTCTATATTGGCCATTGACTGATTGTCTAAAGATACAATATAACCAATGCCTGGCAATATATAAAGGGCCCGATCTGGTCCTGGGATGTGCGCCCGAAAGTGCTAGTGCCCATGGGAGTTAAATGATCCGAGTGTTTGGCATTACACTCAAGTGCTATCTATCTCGACTATCTATATATGACAATCAAAACACAAAATGTGCTATACTCTCTTGATGTCTAGAATGACAAACAAGTTCTATACTCGTCGTGTTATTACCATACTTGTGTTAGTTGTGCTATGGCCATCCTGCTATTCGTGCTATACTCGATGCTTGTGCTATTTTTTGGAAACTATACTCGATCTCATGCTATTGTGCTATCTTGTTACCTGTTGTGCTATCTCTTGCCATATTTTGACTCTCTTGTACCTGCTATCTTTAGATACTCTGCCATTTAATGCATTAATTATTTTAAGCCTGCTTGAGCCTGAGATTTAAGTCCTACTGGGCGTTATCGCTCACCCTACGTTATTTGATGTTGTGTTCTCAAGTGAGACCGAGGATGACACATACACTCACGAGGAAGGGAATGACCAAGAGTGAAGCCAGAGTACCCTCGAGTCATTATGTTATCTTAGAGTTGTAGTTAGTTATTTCCATTTATTGCAATGTAATTGGGCCCTATAGAATGGCTCTGATAGTAGTGGTTGTAACTAGACATTTGAGAAGATATTAATGAGAAAGATTTGCTTTAGTATTATTCAATGTGCAATGATTTGATGTCTACTATTCGCTCTATACCTTTTTCTTGCAACTACATTCGCGCTCCGATATTCCACGTCGGGGCGTGACAGACTGGGTAGTGTCTTTCTTCACATCATGTGATCATTGAAGAGCGGGTTTTGCCTGGTAGTTTCTACTTGTTGAAGATGAAAGATTATGATGCTTCTTGGGCTTAGACTAGCTCGAGGAGCACTATGCTCTTATGGATTGCAGGAGGAAGATTATTATTTTCCGAATTCCTAGAAAGGATGAGTTTGCTCATTGTTTACCCAAGAACATGTCGAGCAAGTTCGTGATATCTGCTCTGAAGGCAGCCCGGATGTTGAGCAAGGGTTGTGATGGTTTTCTCTCTATTGTGGTCGTATCAGGGGATTCGAAGAAGGTCTTGTCTGTGGAGGATATTGATATTGTCAGAGATTTTAGCGATGTCTTTCCCAAGGATTTGTCTGGTTTGCTCCCTGCAAGGGAGATTAAGTTTGGTATTGAGTTAGTACTAGGCACAACACCTATTTCTATTGATCCTTATCATATGGCACCAGCGGAATTGGCAGAATTGAGGAAGCAACTGCAAGAATTGCTCGATAAGGGTTTTATCCGGCCGAGTGTTTCACCATGGGGAGCACCTGTACTCTTTGTGAAGAAGAAGGACGGGTTGATGAGGCTGTGTATTGATTATCGCAAGTTTAACCAGGTGACTATCAAGAACAAGTATCCTTTACCTCGTATTGATGATTTGTTTGACTAGTTGCGTGGAGCTTCGGTGTTTTCTAAGATCGATCTTCATTCTGGCTATCATCAACTCCGAATTAAGCCGGAGGATTCTATTAAGACGGCTTTTAGGATGAGATATGGTCATTACGAGTTCCTAGTCTTGCCCTTTGGTTTGACAAATGCTCCAGCTATTTTCATGGACTCGATGAACAGGGTACTTCGACAGTATCTAGATTCTTTTGTAGTGGTCTTCATCGATGATGTGCTGATCTACTCACCTGATGAGGAGACTCATCGAGAGCATTTGAGGATTGTGCTGGAAATCTTGAAGGAGCACAAGCTGTATACTAAATTCAATAAGTGCAACTTCTGGATGAAGGAGGTCCACTTCTCGGGGCATGTCATCTCTGGAGAAGGTGTATCTGTGGATCCAGCTAAAGTGGAAGCTGTCCTTGACTGGGAGACACTGAGATCATCTTTCGACATCAGGAGTTTCCTTGGCTTGGCTGGCTATTATAGAAGATTCATCGAGGGTTTCTCTTCTATTGCGGCATCTTTGACGAGGCTGACAAGGAAGGGAGTGAAGTTTGAATAGTCGGAGGCTTGTGAAAAGAGTTTATTGACCTCAACGCTAGTACTTGTTTTGCTCAATGGTGTGGAGGATATGCTCAAGTTTTCTAACCATTTTGTTATCTACTTTTCATTCATTATTAATCAATTCTTCACATGTGGACATTCCTATGTAGACTTAGCATGTAATGAAGATGATGACTTATGTATATTCATGTGCAATCTCAACCGGTTGCTCTGATACCAATCTCTGTGACGACCCTCATTATACCGGTACGGTTATACCAACCCACGTCGGTATAGCGAGCGTTATCACAGTGGGACATTTACCCAACAATAACATTCAACTGAGATACACGTGAATATAAGAACAGAGTAGCGGAAGTAAAAGAACCATTGTCTTCATTTTATTCATCATCCACATTTAACATACATGATTCGATAACATTTAAAGAACTAAAAGTCCACATAATTAAATTGCTGAAAATAAAATACATAATTGTCCACACTTAAACATTTCCTTTCCATAATAATGCTAGTACAATGTTGCAATTACATACTAGGAAATCAAATATCACAAGGTACACCGACGATCTAATCTCCATGCTCGGAGTCGGTCTCCACTGCCTCCTCCGCAAGTGCGTCTTCACCAACTACACCTGTACGCCGAAGCAAGTAATGAGTCTAAAAGACTCAGCAAATAACTCTACACCTACCATACATGCACATATCATAGCAGGTTTTACATACACATTTGCAAGACACAACATATAGCATGCTTGTGATTGAATTTAACAACCTATCATGGTGATTCGACTTATTAAACACATGATTCATGCTTTCAGATTTTCTAAATCAAAATCTCCTATCACATGCTCTCTAATCATTCCTACACATGAGAGTTCTACATTCATTTAAACTAAAACATGAGAGCAATCTAGCATGACTAGCTTACATACATGAAAGAACACATTGCTAACATGGTTACTACTCATTCGTATACATGCACATAACCATTTCACATACTTTAAGCTTGCTGGTTTTACATGGACTAGAAAGCATAACCCAACACATGAGAGCTACTTAATCAATTTAAGTCACAACCTGAAGGCAAACAAGCATGAAATTACCTACATATCACTATGATTCATTTCTAACATGGATTCTAGGCAATTTGCACATGTAAAGCATGATTATAAGTACATTTAGTTTGCTGTTTTAACATGATTTCAAATTACTTCACATGGATCACAAATTCACAACTTCACATTTTGGTTTCACATTTTTTTTTTTTACACAACTTCTTAATCACATAGTATACACTTTACACATGCACATTTACACAATTTTCATATTCACATTTCTTTACACATGAACACATACACATTTCCACTTTCACATTTAGTGCCGTGACACATAGTCCAAACCACCAGAGAAGGACACATCACATCACATACACATAGACGTCACCTAGGCAATACAGTGACGACTCTTAGACTGCGCAGACCGGGAGAACAAGTCTCCACCCTAACCAGTGGTACTTTTCCACCTCCAGGATTTCATCCTAATGCCCTTAGGATCACAACACATTGAACCTTCTCAGGGGGACTTTTCCCTGATACGGTTCCACTGCCCTCTATGGAAGCAATGTCACACTTGGCACAATTTACACATTTACCGATTTTTAACACATATCTTTACACATGTCACTTGGCTCTCATTCTTTTTCTCACTCACACAAGGGCTCTGTTTTTCCCTAACATGATTCTACAGTTAACAGGGACTACATGTTCAGAATTTTACACAAATCAGATCACACCCACATGTCACATTATTCCCACATTAGCATGCATTCTTTTTCACATTTCTTGCATGGAAAAATTCATATTTCACTATACAGTTGTCCAAACGACTTGAAAATTTAACCACATGCTGATCTCAGGTTTATGATTCCACATGAAAATTTCAGATTTTTCTGACTCAAAATGAAGTTACAGAAAATTTAACATCAATTTCACATTATTATTCATAATGCAAATTCACATGGAGTTGAACATAATCACAAATTTTAACAGCTCACTGTCTGCACCCTAGCATGCACAGGGTCATAGAATTTATTCTCGAATTTACCGAGCAACACGCAATTTACTGGAAATTTAACATGACCTACGCATGATTTCTATTTCCCAAAACAGAAATTTCAATAACCATACAAGCAGGGGAAAAATGTCAGAAACTCAGAGCACAGATAGGATCATGCATACATGGTCTAACAAATTTGGGCAACAAAACTTTGCCACGGATCATTAGAATCATGGTGAATACACATTGCCATTCTTTTCGCAAACACATTAGATAGACGAATAAACTCAACCACACACAAAATAAATGTATATTCATTCTCCCATTCATCACATTAGCTAGTATACATAGCATATAAGAATTACATTATATCCTCATCACAAAACACGTCGAAATTAATCATATAGAAGGGCAGAACAGTTCACTGTTCTGACCAGACGAACTTGGCGGCGGTCTCTGGCCGTTCCAGGAGTGGACGGCAAGATCGCTGGACGCACACCAGGGATCTCGGCGTCAAGGGCATTGACGCCAAGTTCCTGTCTGTGCAGAAACACAGACCGAACTCCAAATGCAAAGGTGAAAGGGGGATCTAGGATGCGAGGACAAATACATAAAAATTGTAAAACCCTACTTGACATCTATATGGACGGAGGGTGAGGGTTACTTGCCTCTGAAAAATACTACAAGGGGATCTAAAATGGCGGTGAAGCTCTCCTTGGGCAGTCCCAAGAAGCCTCCAATGACACCTTCCTCTGGGTTCTTGACTGATGTGGACACCAAAGAGAGATCGGGGAAGCCTTCCCTGATGCTCCAGCTATCTCCCAATCATTGTAGATGGCCGGATGAAGCTCCAAATTCCCGGATCTAGGCTTTCAAAGACAGGTCCTTCTCACAGAAACTAGGGTTTGTCTTCTTCTCTTTGCAAAGAGCCAAGAGAGGGCTGAGGGTTGCAAGAAGGGCTTGTATATAGAGGAGGGAAGCTCTCCTCTCACGCAGGTCAGACAAGAGGGCTTTCAGACCGTTGGAGACAGCTCCCCAATGGGTGAGCTAGCTTGCTCCCGGAATTCTGGGCTCTGCAATGCATGCAGGTTAGAGAAGTTGGCGTCTACATCGCTGGACGCTGGGGTTAGTGTTGGCGTCCATATGGTTGACGCCGACACCACATCGACGTCTGTTGATATTGACGCCAATCTGGCCTTCGGCCAGAACTCTAAAACATGCAGAAACCATGTACATCTTATACCTATATATGTCATATGTATACTATTACGTACACACTACCATCATATCCTTCGTACATTATTTACATCTAATTTATACACATGCATGCAATAGTATACTAACTAGTACTTACGTAGATATTTACATACGTACATACACAACATGAATTATTTACATGCAATACAATAATGCAACAAAATTGAGGGCCTTACATGCTCAGTTTAGCATATAGTTGGTTGTCGCAGAGGACTTGCAGAGCTATCGTCAGATGTTCTTCCTGCTCCTCTTTTGTCTTAGAAGAATATCATCAATGAAGACGACCATGAACTTATCAAGTTATGGCCAGTTGTTCATGAGTTGCATGAAAGCTACAGGAGCATTGGTTAAACCAAAAGGCATAACAATGAATTCATATTGTCCATACTTGCTCCTGAAGGCCATTTTGTAGATGTCGTCATTTTTTATTCTCATTTGATGATAGCCAGATCTGAGATCAATCTTGGAGAAGTATTGAGCTCCAGATATTTGATCAAAGAGTTCATCAACTCGAGGCAAATGATACTTGTTGTTGATTATTAACTGGTTTAGTTGCCTATAGTTAATGCATAATCTCATAGATCCATCCTTCTTCTTTACAAATAGGACAGGTGCTGTCCATGGGGAAGTACTTGGTCTAATAAATACTCTCTCTAATAACTCCATCAGTTGTGCCTTTAATTCTTTCAACTCGGCTGGTGACATCCTATGAGGTTGACGTGACACGAGAGTAGCTCAAGGATCAAGTCGATAAAGAAATTTACTTCTCGTTCATGGGGAATTCATGGCAACTCCTCGGGGAAAACGTCAAGGTATTCCCATACTAAGTGTATGTCTTCTATCTTGGATCCTTTCTTGTCCATCACCACGACCGCAGGGAAAGCAATACAACCTTTTCTTATCATCTTGTGGGCTTGTATGACAGAGGCTAGAGACATTCATCTCTGGTGCGTAATCCCAGTGAATGATACCTTAGGGAATTCACTAAAGGTAACCTTCCCTTTTCTATAGTCAACACAAGATCCATAGGTGGATAGCCAATCGACTCCCAAAATCACATCATAGCAGTCCATAGGCATACATACTAGATCAGCTTCCAAGTTATGGTCTCCTATCATGACATTAGTTTGTGGGTAGTATTTGTTAATTTTGGCTTTTTCTCCCTATGGTGTTGTAACAGAGATCTTAGAACCCATAAATGTAGGTTTAACATTCAGTGTATCAAAAAAGTTTTGAGATATGAACGAATGTGTAGCGCCAGTATCAAACAAAACAAATGTTGATTGAGAGAAAACTTGTAATGTACCTTCCATCACACCACCTTCCTCAGTAGTTTCTTCGTCTCGCAGGGCTTGCAACCTACCATGTTTCTTGGGCACATTAGTATGCTTCTCATGTTCTTTGAGTAGCGGGCATTATTGCCACAGCACAGGCATGCGCCAACCTTTCTCCAGCACTCATCGACAGTGTCACCTAGCTTGTGATAGTGTTTACAGTTGCCTCTAGCTGGAGTAGTGGGGATAGTTACCCTAGGCTTCTTTTCTTGACTTGACCCTTCAAGGGTGATGAAAGGTCACTTCTTGCCATTATTTGGCATAGCACTGAAAGAGCCAAGTGTCAGCTCTTTCTTTACAAACTTTCCCTTAATATGATCAGTGAAGTCTGTAGCATCTTCCAGCAGTTGGGCTTTCTTAACCATCTCGACATAAGTTTGGATGTCGAGAGGGGCCAGTTGTTTGATGTATTGTGGCTTAAGGCCGTTGAGGAAGCGCTTAGCCTTCATCCTCTCAGTGTTAATCAGATGCTCGGCATAACATGGCATCCTGAAGAATTGTGCTTCATACTCAACCATAGAAAGGCTCCTGTGTTTAAGAGCAGCAAATTCCACGGCCTTCCTTTCCTGGACACGCTCAGAGAAGTACTTGGAGTTGAAAGCTTCTTTGAACTCATTCCAAGTAAATTGACCATTCTCTTTGGTTGCTTCGATAGACTCCCACCAGGCGCAGGCATCTCTTTCAAGTTGAAACATAGCTAGCAGCAGCTTATCTCCTACCGCACATTGCATAACACGGAAAATTCTTTCCATCTCCTTAAGACAGTGCACGGCTTCATCCGGATCAGTGGTACTGCTGAATTTAGGCCGATTAAAAGTCTTGAAGTTGCGATGCAGTTCTCCTGCCCCGCGATTTCCCCCACCTTATGCAACTTGAAGAAGTGCACGAGTGAGCTCCTGAATAGTTTGTTGCATGCCCCTCATTTGAGCACATTCAGTAGCCATCCTAATTGCTTAAGTTCCTACAAAAGTAACTTAACAATAAGGTATTGATGTGGAAGTAAATTAGTGCATGTGTGAGTATGTTTTTAGATCTTAACCCTGGTTCTACCCACTTCTCACATAGGTATGATAGTCAATGAGTAGTCAAGATAGTCCATCCTAGAACATCCTAGACCAAAGAGATCCAATTAAGATGTCCCAGGCTCTAGTACCACAAAACTATCACGCCCCGACGCAGAATATTAGAACGTGAGGCAGTTACAAGTAAACGAGTATAGAGTGTATAATAGACATCAAACCATTGGACAATTGAATAACACTGAATCAAATGTATTTCATTGATAATTTCACTAATGTCTATTACAACCACTAATTTGGAGTCATTACACAGGGTCCAATTGACATCATTATATTGAATGAATGTAAAGAACTAAGCTAAGACTCTAATGTGACGCTAGTACGCCAGGGAATGCTTGAATCACTCCTGGTCATCCCCATCCTCATGAGTGTCGACAGCTTCTTTGGTCTCACCTAGAACACATGTCAAATAACCTAGGGTGAGCGATAACACCCAGTAGGACTTAAATCTCATGGTCAGGCGTGCTTTAAATGATTAATGTATTAAAGAGCAGAGTAATTAATGAGAGAGAGAGTCAAGTAATGTCAAGCAAGTGATAGCACAATACATGTTTCAAATAGCACCAGTGCCAAGTATAGCAGAGAGAGCAGGATGGTCATAGCACAAATTGCACAATGTGATAGCACAACGAGTATAGTATAGCATAGCACTTTGATTCTCATTAGATAGTCGAGATAGATAGCACTCAAGTGTAATGCCAAACACTCTAGCCAATTAACTCCCGTGGGCAAATAGCACTTTTGGGCGCACCTCCCAGGACTAGACTGAGCCTTTACATTGCCAAGTATTAGTCATGATGTTTATCGTTAGACAATTAGTCAAATGGCCATAGAGAGAACAAAGAATATATGAGAGTAATTGAAGAATAGACGAGAGTGTAGAGAGAACGTGAATCGATGAGCGAATAGAGTATAGTTGAGAACTAATGGTTAATGCACAAAAAGCAATGTTAAACAAGTGATAGTAACAGTTGCACAACACGCATAATTGGTGCTGGCAGTCTGATAGATGTCACTGACCACCCACTGGCCATGCTACAAACACAGTCCAGAGGTCCAACGTGATCTCCAGGTAAGAAATCAATCTAAGACTATTTGGATCATACTAATCCCTAAGGGTATGATAGGTATTGGTGGTACAACCAGCTCATCGACCATGAGGGAATCCAAGGACAAAGGAGACTTACAGAGGCCTTGAACAAGGATTCCCTAGTCCGGCAGAAGGAATATCTGACAGAGAGTTTGTCCAAGTCAAGAGAAAGTGTATATAGAAACAAGTTGCTCGATGTTCTAGAGGAATTCTAGAACAGTGGAGCGTCGGTAACGATATTCCAAAACAACGAGGAAAACGAAGACAAGTCCTTTATTAAAATAGGGTAAAGATGTACATTAATGAAGTAGATTACCAGATGTATTATGGAGTATCTTAATACGATGGCAAGTCAATATGGATGGTTTCAATTGTGTGTATGTGTTAGAGAAATCATAGATATGAGAAGATCAATGTATGGCTTTTACTAACATTAATACATAAGCATAATTAGATGAACCATTTACTACATTTTTTGTATTAACAGGATGTATAGACACTATAACAAGACAAGAACATGAAAAATGTAGGGTTTATGTGTAGAACTCAACGTACCATTTAAAGGAATACGACGGGGGTCAGTTTAGGTTGCGATAGAGTCTTTAAAGGAACGCGACAGGGTCCCTGGGGCAGACAGACAGAACGAACACGACTGGTTGCCTTATCGCATTAAGAATGTGATGGGTTGCCTTGTCGCGACCCACTTTGAGAACACGACCTATCGGGCCGTCGCGTTCTCAAGGTTTCTGCCAGAGCCTAAAAGGGAAATAGCACTTCCTTGGATTGTGCCCCATGCTTCCAAGGTTTTGACACAGGGGTGTTTAAAAATAGATAACTCAATGTACACTTGATGAAAAATCATGAAACCTATTTTAAACGAATATAGACTTGCAGAGGTATCAACAATAAATAGTAATTTGAATCTTATTATGGTATTGACAGGCTATGAACTAGTTCTTTCATGATGAACTAAGAAAATGACACAGTAATGAAAAGAGAATTAATTCGGAAAGGGTACATGATAAAAATTGGGGAAAAGTTTGTCAATAGTTTCCTGACATCAAATAGCATGTATAGTAAAAATTACATAGCATGAGTGCAAGCATAGAGATCGGAAAGAACACTAATGGTGAAAGCACTATGTTGGGCCGACACTGACACTGAGAGACGAAAGCTAAGGGAGCGAATGGGATTTTAGATACCCCAGTAGTCCTAGCCATAGACAGGGATTTAAGATGAACATGATGGGTCAGGTACATGCTTTAATAGAACTTCAAACATGAAATTGACATGATAGGGACGATAGAAATTGGGGAAAAGAGAGGGCTTTTGTTCCTAAGATCAAGAACAATCTACAAATGAGTTTGATTTAATTTAGCTTGTGAGATTGCCTACCTTTCGATGATGTAAACTCCTAGGGTTATGAACGAGAAGAATAGGCTTGTAGATCTTCTAGCAACCTTCTTCCCATGATTTCCACCTCCTATGGCCTCTCCTCCACGTCCAAGAACTTCCCACCAGAGCAATAGTGTAGCAACCTAAAATTTTCAAATAATAATAATAATATTAACATATAAGTCAATTGGGAAAATCAAAGAAAAGAGAATTAATTAAAATCCATTAAACGAAAAGAAGCAATGGGGTTTGTTAAATGGACCCTTTAGAATTTATTGGGCCAAAATAGGGATTTTTAAAAGAAGAATAATAGAAAAATACACTAAATTCGTAACTTAAATATTACCTAAATAGAAAAGGGGTATTAAAGTATTAAAATAAGTAATTTAGGTTGGAATTGGATTCCTAACCGTACCCTAATTGGTTGGCCACGAATTTGGATCACAACCTAACCCAAATAGGAGGGGGAAAGCTTAGAAGGAGGAGAGAAATTAGGAATCTCGTAATTAAATAGGAATTGGAGTTCTATTAGGAAATAGAAACCCAAGTAGCTTAAATACTCTCTAAACCCTCCATGGCCGGCCCTAACACAGTGCTAGATCTTGCTGGACGAGGAGAGGAGGCCAAGCAGAGGAGGAACTCGTGAGGAGAAGGCTGGACCAAGCTTGAACCAGTGTTCTTCAAACTCTAACCCTAGAAGACCAAATGAGTCAAAGGTAAGCATTCTTACAAGCTAAACCTAATTAATTTCGACTGTAGATTGTTCCATCCATCAGGAACAAAACCCCTCTTGTTCCATAATTTTTCATCGAGCCAATCTTTTATTCCTGATTTTTGATGTTCTGCAATCATCATGACCCCGAACCCTCATATAAATTTTAGATCTCCATGTATACTCAACACCATGCCATGAAATTTTAACTGTAGATATTGATGGATGTTAGGCATCGTTTGCCCCTGAAAGCCCTAATTTTCATCCATCATATTGCTTGAATTAAATCCATTATCTTCACTGTGCACTGTCCCATGTTCTATGTAAATGAACTTGATTAAAACCTATCGAGACCTTGTCTACTTTCAAATTCCTATTTACTGTGAGTACCCTCGTATATCTAGATCAGTTTGCAAGTGGTTTCGTAATTTTTCATCGACTGTGCATTTAGTTCTTAATTTTTCAACGACCCTATGTCAAAATATAGAAACCTTGACCACAATCCAATGCAAGGTCCTTTTCCTGCTCGGACTCAAGCGCAGGACCTGAGAACGCGACGACCCAATAGGCCGCGTTCTCAGGGCTGATCATGACAGAGACACTCGTTACGTTCTGAACGCAACAAGGCCTGTCGTCGCGTTCTGGCAGCCTGCTCTGACCGACCCGTCGCGACCTATGTTTGACTATGTTCTGTTATGATTGTACCCCATCGCGACCCTTATAGGGGTACGTCGCCATTTGGAGTTTTGCATGTAAACCCCATATTCATGCAAGTCTTGATTTTCTACAGTAACTACATGCCCTGTTAACTATCTTAAATACAGTAAACGAAGTTGTTTAATATGGACATGTTTTAATTAATTAAAAGACATCCACATGATCTTTTCTTATCCATGATTTTCTATATCATATGCACACACTTGTAACCATCCAATATGACTCAATTTGTCATGAAGATATTTCATAAAATATCTGGTAAATTACCTCAATATTATATTTAAATTGCTCTATTTTAAATGAACTTGTCTTCAATTCTCGCGATGTTTTTGGAATACTGTTACCGACGCTCCACTATTCTAGAATTCCTCTAGAACGTCAAGCACTTGTTTCTATATACACAATTTCTCTTGACTTGGACGAACTCTCCATCGGATATTCCTTCTGTCGAACTAGTGAATCCTTATTCAAGGCCTCCGTAAGTCTCCTCTGTCCATGGATTCCCACATGGTCGACGAGCTGGTTGTACCCGAACACCTATGACACCCTTTAGGGATCAGAATGATTCAAACGGCTTTAGTTGCTCTCGCTCTTATCTTGAATCACACCGGACCTCTGGACCTGTGCATAACATGGCCAGTGGAAGGGTAATGAATTCCACCTAATTGCCAACACCAATCACACGTGTTGCGCAACTGTTACTATCATCCATTTACTCGATGTTTTATGTGCAATGACCTGTAGTTCTCATCTATACTCGACTCGCTCATCTATTCACACTCTCTCTACTATCTCGTCTATTTTTTTTTTTTAATATAGCAAAACCAAAGGAGATGGTAGGGGGCGCCCTCATGTTAGTGAGGGAGCCACTACCTTCACCCAGTGGCTAGAGTGGGTTTTGTATATATATATATATGATGGGGAAAGGAAAGGTACATATGGGGCCTATGGCCTAATGGTAGGGCGCCCCACCTTATCAAGATGGTGGGTGTCCTTTACAACAGTGGGCAGATCGGCCCACGATTCCCATATGACAAGGTGGGAACAAGATAGTGCAAGCCTGGCCAGACAGTCCGCTGTTTGGTTAGCTTCTCGGGGGGCATAGATAATTTTTTCTTTCAGTTTCTGAGTCTTGGCAGTGATCCCTTGCAAAGCACAAGTAAGGTCCCATGGGCAAGGAATCTGCCTTGTAATAATCTGGAGGAGATTGTACGAGTCTGTTTCCACCAACACTTCCGAAACTCCCTTGCTGCAGCAAATAGAAATCCCATCCCTGAACGCTAATGCCTCAGCTACCAGACTTGAGTTTAAGCCATAATATGCTCGGGCAAAGGCCCAACACACTTCCCCATCATGATTACGGAGGATGCCCCCGTAATCATCTAGTACTCTCATCTATTTCTTAGTACTCTCTATTGGCCATTGACTGATTGTCGAAAGATAAACAATATAACCAATGCCTGACAATATATAAAGGGCTCGGTCTGGTCCTGGGATATGTGCCCAAAAGTGCTACTTACCTGCGGGAGTTAAATGACTAGAGTGTTTTGCATTACACTCAAGTGCTATCTATCTCGACTATCTAAATGACAATCAAAAGTTCTATATTCTCTCTTTGTCTATTGACAACAAAGTGCTATACTATACTTTGTGCTATTTGTGCTATGGCCATCCTGCTCTTTGTGCTACACTCGACACTTGTACTATATTTGGAAATAGTGCTATTCCACACACGTGCTATTGTGCTATCTCTTACATTACTTGACTCTCTCGCTCTATGTTTAGTTACTCTTCCTTTTAATACATTAATCATTTAAAACTTTCTTAATCTTGAGATTTAAGTCCTATTGGGTGTTGTCGCTCACCCTGCGTTCTTGGTTATTTGTTCTCAGGTGAGACCGAGGAAGATACTTACACTCAAGAGGATGGGAATGACCAAGAGTGAAGTCAAGCATACCCTAGCGTCTTAGTAGTTGTTAGAGTTTGAGTTTAGTCTTTTGCTTTTATTCAATGTAATTGGGCCCTATAGAATGACTCTGATATTATTGGTTGAAACTAGACATTGGATATTATTAATGAGATGAATTTGCTTTAGTATTTATTCTTGTCCAATGGTTTGATGTCTAGTACTCGCTTTGTACCCATTTTACTTGCAACTGCCTCACGTTCTGATATTCCGTGTTGGGGCGTGACAAATAGGGTCGGCCATGAAGGGTTTGGGGGTGTATTTATGCATCTAGTATAGTTAAGTCCAAATACAACTCTAACTTCCTTTAAACTCCGAATTTCCATCTTTATCTAACCTTCCTAGCATAAATCCTTCTAATTGGGTTAGGATGGGACTCTAATTTCGTGGCTAGCTAGTTAGGGTAGCGTTAGAAGTCCATTTTAGATATATATGAGTAATATTAATGATTTACTTGCCCTTTTTAAATTAGGAAATAATAGAGCTATGAATTTTATAGTATTTTCTTTTATTTCATCTTTTAAAACTCTTATTTAGGCCCAATAACTTTTATATGAACAAATTATTAAAGCCCATTACTCATTTTTACTTATTGGGTTTTAATTAAATCATTTTTCTTTATTTATTTCTGTTTATTTATTTATTTAAAAGTGGTGGGTTGCTACAAAATGGGTCCAGTAAAACTCCTGTGCTCCTCGAGGAGGGGGTGGTGGAGGTGGTGGTGCAACACCACTGTGCTCGTCCTGCGGTCCCGACTGCACCTGCTATGGTGGCGGGGCGTTACGAGGCTCCTGCTGAGGTGCCTGCTCAGCAACCTCCTCAACACGTTGTCGCCTCGGTGCCATAATGGACCTATATAAGACATGCGCACAAATTAATACACAAATTTACTACGGTGTTACTTTCTGCCACTGTACTCCTAATGCTATGAGTTACCACTAATTACACTTTCCTATATATATCTCGACCGACCAGGCTCTGATATCAACTATAATGACTTAAGATCTGAATTACCAGTTACCCACTAGTAACCCAAACCTTGAATTGCCACCCACGAGCCAAAGCTCGGAAGGGTTAAAAGAGAATGTCTGAGGAGAGCATATAAGAAACTGCACAACTACAAGAGCCAACAAAATTCATTATGAATATAACAACATGGTACATCTCAGAGCAGATCCAACAAAAAGGAAAGAGTATAGTAAGTAAGTACACAAAAGAAAGTACCACTCTCAGCAACTAAGCAGGTCCAGCACTAGAGTGACCTGGCTCCTCAGCACCTGGAGCCGACGACGAACCACCTGAAAGGGAAAGGGAGTGAGTCTCAAGAAGAGACCCAGTAGGGACACTAATCCCCACCGGTAAACTGTACAAAAAGAAATGCAGGAAGGTAAGCTATGCTAAAGTAAAACTACATAACCAAACACACAGAAACTGGTGATATGACACCTAGCTCCTCACAGGAGCGCGTCAAAGACTAAAACCACTCAAGCTTAACAGAACACAACACAACACAAAACAACTACAAGCTCTCACACACACAAAAGTAGGACCAGCTAGGGCCTATGGCTTGGCACCTCGACACCACAGAGTCCTCAAACCCTAGCCACATGTGCACACTCAGACGCTCTCTCTTGCATTTGGTCCTCGACCGGTTTTCCCCTACACTGGACTTAAACGGTGGAGAAGGGGCCCCAAGGAAACCGGCTCGTAACCAGCACAAGGAGCACGCACTGGACAGAGTCGCACTCAATGCGTAGGCTCACTGGCGGAATAGCTCAATGCTAGTCATTTAGACAGAGCCCATCTCAACATCCGGGAGAAACACAACACAACACAGTACAACACACGCATAGACAGAGATGCTCTCAATGTCTGGCACACTATGCCAGGAGGTAGACACCTCGTGCCCGAGCCTCACACACACAAAAGGGGCATCAACTGCTAGGACCTACCTGTGGGTTGACGGCAATCCTGATTGCTGTTAACCGCAGGTAGACGTCACAACCTATGCCGTTAACCACTTCTTGACGTCACGCAATCTTGACATCAAGTTTTTCCTGAAAAACTAGACGTCAACAAACTGGACTTCAAGTTCATCAGCTTCCAGTAGCTGATACGGTCCTAGGCCGCTCCCCATGGCAATCCAAGCGCCAAAAACGAGATCTGATGATGGGATAAGCTTCCTCTCATCAAATTATACCATTGTAAATCCGTAGAACAATGATCCAACACTTGGATCGGCAATCACACCCACAAAAGCTATTATGGTCTGAGTAGACAGTGAATTGTTCTCTGTAAAAATAATGTCTCCATATCTTTAAAGCGAAGACCACGACAGCCAACTCTAAATCATGCACAGGGTAGTTGACTTCATGCGTCTTCAGTTGTCTTAAAGAGTAGGTGATGACTTTCTCCTCTGCATCAATACACAGCCTAACCCAATTCCTGAGGCATCGGTGTAGACAGCGAACCCTTCTCCCTCTATTGGAAGAGCGAGAATAGGTGCAGAGGTCAAACATTTTTTGAGAGTTTGAAAACTCTTCTCACACTCTTTACTTCAGGAGTAGGGATTCTCCTCTCGTGTCAGTCGCGTGAGAGGAACGGCGATCTTTGAGATGTTCTTCAAAGATGTTCTTCTTTGGTCTTTGAATATATAATGATATCGTCGAAGAAGACGACCACGAACTTGTCATGGTATGGTCGATATATGTTGTCCATGAGTTGCATGAAGGTTGCAGGAGCGTTGGTTAGACCAAAAGGCATAACAACGAATTCATAGTGCCCGTACCTGCTCCTGAAAGCCGTTTTGAAGATATCGTCATCCTTGATCCTCATTTGGTGATAGCCAGATCAATGGTCAATCTTGGAGAAATATTGAGCTCCAGATATTTGGTCGAAAAGTTCATCGACCCGAGGCAATGGATACTTATTCTTGATGGTTAGTTGATTGAGTTGACGATAGTCGATGCATAGCCTCATCGATCCATCTTTCTTGTTAACGAATAGCACAGGTGCTCCCCATGGGGAAGTACTTGGTCTGATGAACCCCTTCTCTAATAGCTCCATAAGTTGCGCCTTCAATTCCTTTAGCTTGGCAGGTGACATCTGGTACGGTTGTCGTGATACCGGGGCAGCTCCAGGGATCAACTCGATGGCATAGTTGACATCACGTTCCGGGGGAACCTCTGGCAGGTCTTCAGGGAACACATCAGGGTAATCTGTACTATGTGGATGTCTTCTATCTTAAAACCCTTCTTTTCAACTATCACGGCTGCAAGGAAAGCGATGCAACCTTTCCTTATCATATTGTGGGCCTTCATGGCAGAGACTAGAGACATCCATCTCTTATGTCTAATCCCAGTGAATGACAACTTAGGGAAATCACTAAAAGTAACTTTCCCTTTCTTACAGTCGACACTTGCCCCATAAGTGGACAACTAGTTGGCTACTAAAATGACATCATAGCCTTCCATGGGCATACACACCAGGTCGGCTTTTAGGTTATGGTCTCTGATCATTACATCGACAGATGGAAAGTATTTGTTCAATTTCTCCTTTTCTCCTAGTGGTGTTGTGATAGAGAACTCACATCCCATGGATATAGGTTTAGCATTAAGAGTATCAGCAAAGTTTTGAGATATGAATGAATGAGTTGCTCCAGTATAAAATAAAATAAATACGATAAGGAGAAAACTTGTAGGGTACCTTCTACCATGCCACCTTCCTCAGTGGGCTCTTCATCATGCAGGGCTTGCAGTCTGCCCTGTTTCTTAGGCACATTGGGGCGCCTTTCATTTTCCTTCAGTAGCGGGCACTCGAGGATGTGGTGCTCACGGCTTCCACAGCACAGACATGCGCCGACTTTCCTCCAGCATTCATCTACTGTGTGACCTGGTTTGTCACAGTGCTTGCAGTTGCTTTTCGCTGGAGTGTTGGGGACAATAGCTTTAGGTTTCCTTTCTTGGCTGGGTCCCTCCATGATGTTGAAGGGACACTTCTTGCCGTTGGTTGGCTTAGCAGGTGATTGACCAGATGTCATTTCCTTCTTCACGAACTTCCCTTTGATATGGTCAGTGAAGTCCGTAGCATCTTCTAGTAGTAGAGCTTTCTTTACCATCTCAACATAAGTCTGGATGTCGAGAGGGGCCAGTTGAGTGATGTATTGTGGTCTAAGGTCGTTGAGAAAGTGCTTAGCCTTCCTCCTTTTAGTATTCACCAGATGTTCAGCATAACGTGCCAGTCTTGAAAACTAGGCTTCATACTCAGCCACAGTCAAGCTCTTCTGTTTAAGAGCAGCAAATTCCGCAGCCTTCTTCTCTTGGACACACTCCGAGAAATACATGGAGTTAAAGGCTTCCTTGAATTCTGCCCAAGTAAATTGACCATTAGCTCTGGTCACTTCTACCGACTCCCACCAAGCGTGGGCGTCCTTATCTAATTGGAAAGTAGCTAGTAGCAACTTATCCCCCACTGCACATTGCATAACATGGAAAATTCTTTCCGTCTCCTTTAGCTAGTGCTCGGCCTCATTCGGATCCGTGGATCCACTAAACCTAGGTGGGTTCAAGCTCCTAAAGTTACGATGCAGTCCGCCTGCACCACCACGGTTTCCTCCACCTTGTGCCGCTTATAGAAGTGGACGAGTAAGTTCTTGGATGGTTTGTTGCATGCCCCTCATCTGTGCACGTTCAGCGGTCATCTTAGTTTCTTAAATTCCTACAAAAGAATTTGTTGTTAGGATATTAATGTGGAATTTAATTTGTTAGTGTGTGAGTTCATTTTAGCTAGTTACCCATGGTTCTAACCACATCTCACATAGGTAGGATAACTGACTCTAGTCGAGGCTGGTCAACCTAGATCATCCTATACTTAAGAATAACCTAGGCTCTGATACCACAAAATTGTCACGCCCCGACGGGGAATATCGGAACAAGAGGCAGTTGCAAGTAAACGGGTACAGAGTGAATACTAGACATCAAACCATTGGGCAAAATAAATATTAAAGCAAATGCATCTCATTAATAATTCTTTAAATGTCTAGTTACAACCACTAACATCAGAGCCATTCCATAGGGCCCAATTACATTGAATAAAGCAAAAGACTAAACTTCAACTCTAACGTAATACTATGACGTTATGGTACTCTTGACTTCACTCTTAGTCATTCCCGTCCTCTTGAGTGTAAGTGTCTTCCTCTGTCTCACCTGAGAACACATAACCAATAACGCAGGGTGAGCGATAATGCCCAGTAGGACTTAAATCTCAGGATCAAGCATGCTTTAAATGATTAATGTATTAAAAAGGTAGAGTAACTAATGATAGAGAAAGAGAGTCAAATAACATAAGAGATAGCACAATAGCATGTGGTTGAAATAGCACAAGTTTTCAAATATAGCACCAATGTCAAGCATACCACAAAAAGTAGGATGGCCATAGCATAAATAGCACAAAGTATAGCAATAGTACGATGAGTATAGTATAGCACTTTTGATTGTCGTGTAGATAGTCGAGATAGATAGCACTTGAGTGTAATGCCAAACACTCCGGTCAATTAACTCCCGCGGGCAAATAGCACTTTTGGGCGCACATCCCAGGACCAGACCGGGCCCTTTATATATTGCCAGACATTGGTTATATTGTTTATCTTTAGACAATCAATCAATGGCCAATGGAGAGTACCAAGAAATAGATGAGAGTACTAGATGAATAGACAAGATAGTAGAGTGAACATGAATACATGAGCGAGTAGAGTGTAGATGGGAACTATAGGTCATTACACATAAAACATTGAGAAAATGGACAATAGTAACAGTTACACAACATGCGTGATCGGTGTTGGCAGTTAGGTGGATTTCACTACCCTTCCACTGGCCATGTTACGCATACGTCCAGAGGTCTGACATGATTCTAGGTAAGAGTGAGAGGAAACTAAGGCCGTTGGATCTTACTGATCCCTAAAGGGTGTCATAGGCATTAGGGTACAACCAGCTCATCGACCATGTGGGAATCCATGGACAGAGGAGACTTACGGAGGCCTTGAACAAGGATTCACTAGTCCGACAGAAGGAAGGATTCACTAGTCTGACAGAAGGAATATCCGACGTAGAGTTCATCCAAGTCAAGAGAAAGTGTGTATATAGAAATAAGTGCTCGACGTTCCAGAGGAATTCTAGAACAGTGGAGCGTCGGTAATGGTATATCCAAACATCGCGAGAAACGAAGACAAGTCCATTTAAAATAAGACAATTTTAAATACATTATTAGAATAAATTACCAGATATCTTATGAAATATTTTCATGCCAAGTTAAGTCATAACGGAGGGTTACAAGTGTGTGCATGTGATAAAGTGATCGTGGATATGGAAGTATCATGTGAATGTCTTCTAAATTAACACTTTACATAACCACGTTTAATAGTTTCATTACTGTGTTTACGACAGTTAATAATGCACATAGTCACTGTAGAACATCAAGTCTTGCAAAAGTGCAGGGTTTTTATGCAAAAAGTTAGAACACGACGTACCCCTGTAAGGATCGCGACAGGGTCTGTACAGAACGTGACAGGTCATTCACGGTTCGCGACAGGTCGGTCAGAACAAGTTGACAGATCGCGACGGCAGGGCCTGTCATGTTCAGAACGTGATGGGTGGTTTTATCACGATTAGCCTTGAGAATGCGGCCTATTGGGCCGTCGCGTTCTCAGGTCCTGTGCCAGAGTCCGAGCGGGAAAAGGACCTTGCATTGGATTGTGGTCTAGGTTTCTATATTTTGACACAAGGCTGTTCAGAAATTAAGAACTAAATATACAGAAGTTGAAAAATTGCAAAATCACTTGCAAACTATTCTAGACATGCGAGGGTATACATGATAAATAGGAATTTGAAACCTGACATGGTCTTGATAGGTTTTAAACATGAACAATCATGAAGAACATAGAGCATGGTGCAGTGATGGTAAACAATTTAATTCGCGCAGTATGATAGATGAAAATTAGGCCTTTCACAGGCAAAAGATTCATGACAACTATCAGTATCTCTAGTAAAAGTTTCGTAGCATGTTGTCAAGTATACATGGAGATATAAATTAAACATGATGGGTCAGGGTCATGGTGATTGCAGAACTTCAAAAATATAGAACAAAAGATTGGGTCGATGAAAAATAGTGAAGCATGAGGGCTTTTGTTTCTGATGGTTGGAACAATCTACAGACAAAATTAATTAGGTTTTGCTCATGAGAATGCCTACCTTTGACTCGTTTGATCTCCTAGGTTTTTAGAACTTGATGAACGATGGTTGAAGCTTGAGCAATCCTCTTGTCCACGAGTTTCTCCTCTTCTTGGCCTTCTCTCCACGACCTGCAAGCCCCAACAATGAGTTAGGGCCGGCCATGGAGAGATTGGGGAGTATTTAACCTCCCTTGGTTTCCCTTTCCTAACATGACTATAAGTACACTTTAATTACGAGATTTCCTAATTCCTATCAACCTTCCAAGTTTTCCACCTCCTATTTAGGTTAGGTTGGGATGTAATTTCATGGCCAACCAATTAGGGTAGGGTTAGGAATCCAATTCCCACACAAACTATCTATTTTAATGATTTATTATCCCTTTTCTATTTAGGCAATATTTTAAGATACGAATTTAGGGTATTTTCCATTTATTCCTCTTTTAAAAATCCCTATTTTGGCCCAATAACTTTTTTGTGATCTATTTAATAAAGCCCATCACTTCTTTTCATTTAGTGGGTTTGAATTAATTCTCTTTTCTTTGATTTTCCAATTGACTAAATTTTTAATACTATTAAATTATTTTTTTTTGAAAATTTCAGGTTGCTATAGAAACCCTCCCCAAACCTCGATTTACACACAAATCACAAGCATATTTAACACATAAGAAGATCAAAGTGAGTTTGGGGGCAGGATCCTTACACTAAGACACCAAAAACTCCAATAAAAACCTTAAAATCACGTCATTTATCCATGTACACCCCGCGAGGTCAATCTCTCAAATCTGTTGTCTTCTTGTTCAATCTAAAGCTGCCACAAGCACCACGATCTCCCCACGAGCTCCTGTCGGCCGCCGAAGTTGTGGAGAAAGAAAGAGGTGAAGGTGGTGACGTGAAAAGGGAAGAAGTGGTGGAAATGGGAGGCCTCGGGTTATCTCATAAAAACAAGCCCGACGAGAGTTGATGTCAACATAGGGTGCCGTCAACTGCACCGGCAAGAACTTGACGTCAACAACGATTACCTTCAACTTCAACACTCGGAAAATTCTAGAAACCAGGTAGACGACAACATCGTTTGACTCAAGACCAAGTTGATGGCTCACTGTGTTGCCGTCAACATACTGTTCATGTCAAGAACCCTTGACGCCGACTAGCTCTATTTCGGAATGGCCCATTAAGGGTCCAATAAGGCCCATGGCCTTACAAACACCGTAGCATGTGTCCCATACCACATGTGCATAAGCGGTCGTAAAAGAGAATGATGAATGGGATCTTTGCTTCATCATTGTGTGAGGTCTTGGATCATAATTTATTGATCCATATGTACCCTTAGAACTTGAGATCTATGTCATGAAAAGGAAGCTTGATGTCGCTACTTTAGCATGCTCCTTAGGGCTATGGTTGATACAGTCTAGTGGGACATAACTACGAAAGTGGTTAAGACTAATTGAATTGACATAAGAACTCAGGAAATGCATCTAAATATTGCACCATGTTTTGTGGCTCATAGATCGAGGGGCTTTGTCGACCTAGTGGTGATAAAGCCATGAGTACAAAATATTTGAGTTTTGACATCGCTAGTTTTTGAGAGATCCAGGATGCCAAAGCTGGTGAATATTGAAGATATCTAGGTACTATAAGATTTATTAAGATTATTGTGATCTGTTATTTTTAGTGATAACTTAATAAGTCACTACCCATTTGTAGTATTGACTCTTGTAAGGTCGCTCAATCCATTCACCGTATGAAGGATTGTGAAGCAAGTCTCTAGAGATGAATTTCTCTTAGTGAGCAACTGACATTTTTATTATGCCCTCTGTAGGCAAGTGGGAGATGTTAGCTGATGGGAGTTCCCATCGTTGGTTGCCCACGTGGGGCACCAAAGGTTGCCAAAGGTTGCTTTGGATGAAGACAACCACATTGGCGGTTGTCTCCTGAGTCCCATTGACACTTTATATTGCTCCTGAGAGAATCTCACGAGAGAAGGATTTCTACTATTGGAGTTGGTGCATTCTTGCACCCTACATAGTCTCTCTCTCTCTCTCTGTAACACCCCACTTAGACACGATCCAGTTATACCAACTCTCATCGAGTCCATGAGACGTGCTAAATGGGGAACACACCCCAACATATATCAAATTTAGGTTGATTCATTCACAAATAAATACTAGTGTAGCGGAATTAAAGAACATCTCATCAACTTTAATACCAAGTCCATAGTCCATTAAAGAAGTCCACAATAGATATATAGTTCAAATAAAATGTTCATAACATAAACAAATCCTCATATAAAAATATCACTCAATCACACAATCAATCCTCATGCTCCGAATCCAATCCCGCTACTAAGGCCTCGGGATCCGCCGTCTCACTTGAAATGTTAAGCAAGTATGAGACTACAACGAAGACTTATACAACGAGGACTTAGCAAGCAACCCAAAAATGGATTAGCAATCTCACATATACATAATGGTTTCAAATCATGTTATTGCATATAGATTTCAGAAATCATACTACTTGCAAAATAATCCGTTACTAAATAAATCGTAAGTCAAAAGTGTGTACAAATGTTACTTGTAATGAGTACGAATTTAAGACATGGTGCTAACCTCATAATCTTTAGTTTTGCAAAGAGATTTCTTATCTGATCATGATGACATAAATTTAAGTATTAACATGGTATATTTGTCATACATGGTTTCAAGAGTTTAGATAATTAAGCATGACTACTAAACATTCATCCGAATGGAAATAAGTCAAGTATTACATAAAATCATTATAAAGCTGAAAACAAACATTTTGCATAACATATACGTATATACAAATTTTTCCGAGACACGGCCCAAACCACCCTTTAGAAGTCAGATAGACATATGAACATATACCCATCACCTAGGCAAATAGTGATTGAGTCTTGGTTATTGCGCAATACCGGGAGAAGCCCTCCCCACTTTAACCAGTGGTACTTGTCCACCTCCAGGATTTCTTTCCGTGCCCTCGGGAACATATAACATATTGAACATTTCCATAGGGGCATTACTATGGTCCTATCCCAGATTACTTCTATGGTGGCAGTGTCTTATTGGCCAAATACAAAATCATATACAAATTCCTCCAGATTCAAATGCAACATAACATGCTGCCAAAATCATATACATATACTCAGAAGCTGACAGAGACATATTTCTGATTTGTCACATGTTATATTTTCTAAAATTTTTCCACAATTCATTTCAATAGAACACATTTCTCATAATGATAATAGACTAAAAATAGTTACTGACATCACAAATTCACAAAAGTTTGTCGAAATGTGTCTCTATTGTCATGAATCAAACCAGTAGTTTTTCAAGATTTTCTGTCATATACCCTAATTTCCGCAATAATCAAATCAGTGATATAAATAGAGAAATATTCATCACAATGAAATCGTCTGTCAACCTAGTTCAATATTTTTACTAGGTGTATATCATAATCATACAAACCACTGTTCAAAATTTCATGATTTTTGGAATCCAGAACTATTTATCAAATTAAAACAGTGCCACTGATTTTTGTATTTCAGTCATGGAAGTTACATAAAACAATCAAATTTAGATTTTAGATCTATTACAACATGAATATATCCCTGAAATGCATTTCTACATAGAAATAAAAAATTTTATCATGAGCATGCGTTAAATATAAAATCTCCTATTAAATCTATGTTGAATTATAAAACATAGAAAATTACCCTAAATCATGGTGACTACTGAAATTAACTCAATTTGTAGTATGGCCAAAAAGTTGATCTATTTAACCCTACATATTTCACAGAAAGTCCATTCGAAGTTTGAACACAGAAATATAAATTCAGTTGTAAAACAGGTGAAAAATAATGAACAGAAGAAGTTGACGGCAGTACTCTTGCCGTTAACTTTAATTGGCAGCAAGAGAGTTGACGTTAAGTTCATCCTTGATGGCAGTCAAGGTTGACGTTAACCTGACAGAAAGCCAGAACCCTTCTGGACTCATATAAACCCCAAATCCGACTGTTGTTTTAATTTTTAAAATCATGGAAAATTTGTAAAAAGGTAGAGTCTATGGTTGGGAACTCGATCCCTAGGTTACTTGCCTCTGAAACACCAAATAATCTATGGATTTAGCCGATGAAGCCCGCCTTGGCCAACAAGACAGTCCTCTCTACAGGGTAATATCCTCGATCAGTAGACCTCCAATGGCACGAGCACGTTGGAGACGCCTTCAACGTTCACAAGCACACCCTTCCAACTCGTAGATGCTAGTTCTATGCTTCCACGAATATCAAATCGCCGGATCTCTTCAACCTTTCTTGAGGCTTGGAGAAACTCACCAAAAACGGGTCTAAGAAGACTAACCCACTCTTTTAAAAGAAGGATTGGACTCCCATACTCGGTCCACGAGGGTAGGAGACATAACCCCCAAGCGTTTCCTAAAATTTTTAGCCCTTACCATAACTCTACTAGAGCTGGACTGTGAAAATTTTGCTATCTGCTCCAGAAGAAGTTGACGTCAAGGGTTACTGCTGTTTACATAGAGTTGATGTCATTCAATATGGACGTTTACCTGAAGTTGACGACAAGCGATGTTGTCGTTAACCTGCTGTTTACAGCAGTCGATGTTGTCGTCAGCAATACAGGTCGACACAACCTACATCCAATTCGAGAACAGACCATACCACTCTACAGAATACTAAACTACACACATAAATATACATAAATTTTTAAACACACAATAAAATAGACAACAATTGAAATTAAAATCTATGAATAAAATTTCAGGTCATCACACACTCTCTCTCTCTCTCTCTCTCTATCTCATGGTATACTTCTCACAAGGGGTATCACAGTCAGATCCCTAAGGCATTTGGATCAAGGAAATAATGAAGAAGACTCTAGTAGCCTTCTTCTCGATCCTACAAGTATTTGCAACGACAAGGTACACACCCTGAACTAAATCAAACATACAGTAAACACATTAAAATTAAACTTACTTGCCGTAACATAGAGGAGCTGTAAAACCCAGTTTCCCGACATCCGTCCGGTGTCGTGGGATGACTGCCCACTGACGCGTCCAGGCTGGGTGATGCGTTGGTGTCGCGTTGGGGGTGCCCGATGCGACAGTCATCCGTGTCGCGGCGAGCTTGTGGGTCGCCTGTTGGTCGCGCCCTGGTTCTCCGTCGCGTCTTGCTATCGCGCCCAGTCAACGGGCCGCGACAGTGTTTTGTCGGGTTGCGCTGTCCGGTCGTCTGACGCCTGTCACCGTGGCAGGCATGTCGGTATGGGCTGTCGCGTTGTCGCGGTGCCCTTGGGGGGGGGGCGTCCTCATCGCGGTCCATTGACCCGTCGCGTTAAGGTTGTTAACGCGACGGGGCAGTCCGTCGCATTCTGGGTGTCGGGCGCTTAAGGTGCAGGCCGGCTACCCCTTCCCCCTCACTCTTATTCCTCCCTTCTCCCTCTCCCTCCGGCGACTTCTTCCTCCCCCCTTCTCCCCTTTGTGTTTCAGGCGAGGTGGAGGGCCGTGCGTGGTGTCCCAGCATCGTGGAGCGTGCGTGGAGCGAGGAGGAGGTGTTCATTCTGACGAGAAGGGCCCTACGAGGTTCGGTTCTTCGTTTGAGGTAGGGATTTCTTGTGCCCTTCCCAATATGGGTGGATAGGGAGTCCTCGGGTTATGTAGTTAGCTTTATAGCTTTCCCCATTCTCCCCTCCCCGTATGTGCATGCTTTTATGGTTTGTGGGCGGCCCGGGATTGAGGATCCCGTTGGTCTACCTCCCTGCTGGTGTCGCGACGGCTCGGCGCGTCGTGACATCAGAGGAGGCGTCTGCCCTCTCGGGCGCGACCTTATCGCGACGCGGTTGGCGGTCGCAATAAGGCTGTCGCACCACATTTTCTGGTCGCGACAGGTTTTTCTGTCGCGATGCGTTTCCCCAACGTGAAAAGGTTGCTGTTGTGGTCCCATTACCCATCGCAATGGTATTGCGACGGCCATGGGGGACGCGACAGGACCTGTGTTGCCTCGGAGGTTTCTGTGGCCGGTTGTGTGTCGGCGTATGCCTCAGGGCAAGCTTTGCCCTTAGGACCTTATGGTAGGGAACGCGGCAGGTTGCCTCCCTGCATTCAGTGACCGAAGGTGACACCTTCGTGGCCGTGTCCTGGCAGCGGTGCCAGGAGGGTCGCGTCTGTCTAATAATTGATTGACTGGCAGTCAATCGATTATTAGCAGAGCGGCGGGTTTCCGTACTGTTCGGTGGTGTTCCGAGGTTCTAGCCATTCGTGCATGCATTGGTTGGCCGACGACCCTTTTGAGGGTCCGTGCGTGCCTCTCGCTTGCTGGGCTTGTCGTGTGCTACAAGCTAGCGGTTCGGCGTTGTTCTTGTTGTGCTGCCTCGCCTGTTCGCCCGATGCTTGGCACTTGAGGGCTTGTCCCATTCAAAGGTTGTCTCCGTTTCCTAGGACGCCCATCCTCGAGAGCCCGTTGAGGGAGGTATCCAGGCTACGAGCATGCTCGAGTTGGTAGCCCACGTAAGCGGACTCTGGAGCTGAGGGGAAAACGAGGTTTAGACAGCGGCGCTGAGTCGTTTGTAGAGCTCTCTTGTCTAGGTCTGGGACGCCGAGTGGTTCGGAGTGCTTTCCCGACGCAGACCAGACAGTCCCTTGTCTCACTGCCTCTCTCTACGTTGGTTCCGGAGCCACGTAGTGGTGCTAGGCATGCGGGCCGCAGCTTGGCCAGGCTGCGGTGTTGTGTGTGTTGTGTGTCTCTGTGGCGGCTCTATCTCGCCCTTCGCGGGGGTGGAGGCAGGAGCTAGGCTAGCGAGCAGAGCGCGTGGACTACGGGTCCCCCTCTTGGCAGCTAGCGGCGGTGGCTTGGTTGCTATTGTTGTGACGGTGTTCCCTCATGACGTTTCTAAGTGTTCTCCATTGCCCTAGCTGCACGGAGGTTATAGCCTGGACGTGCCAAGTTCCCGTGGGCGTCGTTGGTCTGGCCTTGGGCAGACCCGTGCTTCTGGTGGTTCCCGCTTCGGTGTTCTCTCGGTTCCGTGGTCCCATTCTTGGGTGCCAGCCTGTGATGGCACCGACGTGTCTAGCTTCCCGACCTGGCGGTGTGTCCGGGGTCTGGGTGGTTCTGCTTGTGGGCCCTCGACCTTGTAGAGGTCTGAGGTGGCCGTGCTTGCGGTGAGACGTCGTTCTCACTTGGTTGTTCTGTGGTCTCGGCAAATGTGCTGAGCACTACTTTTGCTTTGTGCCCGACTCCGTTGGTTTCTGCGGGAGTTGTGTGTGTGCCACGGCCTTGGTTGGTGGTCGTGGCGTTGTACTATTCTCTTCCACTGCTTAGTAGTACCATACTGTAGGTGTTCCTCGCTTTACAACTTTCTAGTGTACTTTCCCGTTTTCGGAGTTCCTGCTGCTCTGGCCGGTGAAGGACTGGTAATCCCTACTGGGCCTTGTTCGCGAGGCTCACCCCCCTACTTCCTTCAGCTAGGGGCTCGTCGTCACGGGAGCTTGGTGTCGGATGGGTTGCGGAGGCGGCTGTGGCGTCATGTATTTGTCAACAGCAGTGAGAGCGAGCGTTGTGAGCTCTTGTAGCCTGAGTGTGCTGAGAGTTGTGCTTTGCAAGTCCTCGGGGTATGCCCCTTAAGGACTACACCTTTCTTCTTGTACCTATGCTTTTACATGGGACCCGTTGTACAAACCTTTTGTATATTGTACATATTGTTATAGTTATTTAAATTCAGTACATATCTCACTAGACTATTTCTTCTAACCCTTCCGGATCTTCGGATCTGTGGGTGGTGGCGTGACCCTCGGGACCCCTGGAGAGGGTCCGGGAGGTCGGGTCGTTACAGTGGTATCAGAAAGAGGGTCTACTGAGATTTGTAAGGAGTTAATAACTATAGCTGTCCCAAAGGAAGGTACTAGTGCACTGCTGACACAGTCTGACTAGTGTTAGGCTTGTGCTTTCAAATGTTTTACAGGTGTGCAGCTTCCCTGCATGATTCGTGCACGTGTTGCAGGTTGCAGTTGTTGCTGTCCTGCGTGCGTGGCGAGTGTGGTCGCTCGGCGTGTTTGTGCCGTAGCGGCGCGGTTGGCGCTGGACTCACTGGCAATGGTCTTCCTTGTGTGGAGGACGATTGCGAGCCAGTCCAGCTGCGGTGCTCCTGGTCGTCTTCGGCGCATTGGAGCATGTGTGCGTCGCGAAGGAAGAGGGAGCCTGCGTATGGTGTGGCCTTCACCAGTGCAGGATTGTTGCCTGTGGAACCGGTGGATGGTGTCCCTGCCTTGTTGGCTGCCCCTCTGTTGTTGGGGTGTGTGCTATGGTTGTTGTGTGTTTTGCCTTATGTGCCTATGTGCTGTGCTCGGGACGCCGAGCTGAGCAGGTGCTTTCTGTGCGGTGTTGCATCGCCGATTGAGCGCTACGACACTTGTCTGTGGTCGTCGTCAGCCTGGCGCTGACTGGTTGTGAGCTCTGGTGAGGTGCTCCCGGAGTCTTTCTCTGTTGGTTCTGGCAGAAGAGAGGTTTCCCCTAAACTGTGTTGTTCTAGTTTCTGGTTGTTGTGGCGTTGCCCTCTAGGCTGAAGTGCATCGCTTGGTTGCCCTATGTTCTGGTGAGGTTTCCCAGAACCGTTCACTGTTGTTCTGGTGAGGGTTTGTCTCAGGACTATTTTGCGCTCGTTTTTGCTGTTGCCGTGCTACCTCAGAGTCTGAGGTGTGATGTTGGTTTGGCTGGTGCGTTCTGGAGGGTTTTTCCCAGAGCGATGCCTTGGTGGTTCTGGTGGAGGTTCTCCCAGGACCGGCTTGTGTTGCTTCTGCAGTTCTGCTTGCTGCAGTGTTCTCTCTGATGGTCTGTGTTCTTTGGTCATGGGGGTTGTGCATTCTGGTGAAGGTTCTTCCCAGGAATGCCCTTTGTCGCTTCTGGCAGAGGTTCTTCCCAGGAGTGCTATGCGTTCGTTTCGATCCACTATTGATTTGCCCCTGTGATTCAAAAGTGCCGTTTAGTTGGGCCGCATTCTGGTGAGGTTCTCCCAGGATGGCTCTTGGTGCTTTTTGGTGGAGGTTCTCCCCAAGGAGGCTTCGTGTTGTTTTGGTTGTCGTTGCTCTCTCTCTCTGTGGAGATGAGCTGTTGTTGTTGCCGGTTCGACTGTCTTTGTTAAAGTTTGCTTGGGCGTTGTCGGTCAAGGTGTCGTACCCTTCGCTGTGCGTCTGGCTGCTGCGTTGGCCAGCTTATCTCGTTAGTCATTTCCAAGTTTCTCGGCCGTGCTGGCGGGACTTGTGTGTCCCCGTGGCTTGAATAGTCTGCTTTGTTCTTGCGCCCGGTGTGCTCTCGCAGATGGTGGTCTGGTGAGTGTCGTGGTGCTTGGCGGGCTGTACTTCGTATGGAAGTGTCAGTCTCGCATTGTGGTTTTGCCTCTCGCATGTGGAAGAGACTCGTGCGTGTCTCCTTCCTCTACTTTTCGTCAGTTGCTCGAGGGTGGTGGTGCTCCACTATGGTGTTGTGTTGCCAAGGTGCGCATCGTTGCGACCTTCTGGTGGAGTCATCTTCCCTTGAGTTGTTTTTGGGTTGAGCTGGTTGCTCCCCTCCTGTTGTCGTTTCCTTGTGGCACCGTGGGTCGGTGGACCTATTCGTGCCATTTATCGTTGCAGTTGTTTCTTGCTGCCTGCCTGCGCAATTTGGGGCATTGGGTCCCTGTTGGTCTAGTGCGAGGTAGTCCCGTGTTCTTGTTGGGTTGCAGGCATGAGTGTTGCTCTACTGTGCACCGGTTTTCTGGTTGGCTTGCTCATGCAAGCGTTGTTCCGGTGTATGATTGATTGTGCCTCGGCTTGTGCCTTGGAGGCTTTTCGTGTCATCGTTTTGGTGGTTGGCCTCTCTATCGGTCACGATAGAGGTGGTGCTTCTTGCTCTTGCGCGCTAAGGAGTCGCTGTGGTTTTTGCTCCCCATGTGGCAGAGTCGGTGTTCCGTGTTTCATGTGCTTCTTGGAGCGGACGTGGTTGTTGTGCTCTTGAAGTAGTAGTTGTCGGCTTTCCGTGTGCTTCTGTTGTGGGTCTCTGGTAGAGAGTCCCCTTCGGTGTGGCCCGTGTCGTCTCAGGCCGTTGGTGCCGCTGTGTGTGCTGCGCCTTGAGCGTTTTCTCCGATGCGTCGTGTTTTGTGCATCAAGGGCTGGGGCCGACGTGGCCTATTGCGCTCTTTCAGGCTTGCGGTTCTTGGCGTGTGGCTTTCGGTAGGCCTCCTATGGAGAGTCATTCCTGTTAGCCGTAGTGTTGCTTTGGCCACTGGTGCACCTGGGTTGCACATTGTTTACTTTTGGTGTTTGTGGTAGCACAGAGTGCTCATGCTCGAGCATTTTGGTTTTGTGCTGTCTGGAGCCCTGGTGGATTGTGTTGTACCTTGGTTAGCTCCCGATGCTTGCGATAGCACCCTGTGTTGTGTCGTGTGTCTGTTTGTGTGCTCCGTGCGTTGTTTCACGAGTTTGCTCGGTGTTGGAGGCTTCGAGTTTTCCGCCTCTGGGACACGTGTGCTAGCCTGAGTCTTGTGGTCGTACTATTACCGTTGTGGGGTGGCTGCTTTGCCTTGTCTAAGTAGCCCTATCGGTGGTATGCCAGGCTTTGGTCGTGACCTGTGTCCAGGTACCCCCTCTCCCTTTTGGAGCGAGTGTGTTCGGTTGTGGTACCCTGCTTCGGTCCGGGTCTCTCTAAGGTCGACATGTTGCCCTCGAACTCTGCGGTTGTTTCGGTTCCCGTGTGGTTGTCCATCTTTTTGGTGGTTGGCATGTTGGTACCCGCGCTGAGCTCTGTGTTCGTGTGGCTGGTGTGCTGCCAACTCTCGTTGGTTCTCCATTGTGCGTGGCGTTGGTGAGTCTAGAAGCCGATGGCGGAGTCTCCTGTGGGTTCATCTGGTGACAGTGAGGCCTGTTGGCTTGCTAGTACTCAACCACGTGGTTTATCGACGTTGTGAGGTGTCTGGTTTTGGTTAACCTCAAACATCTTCTGTGTTTCCGTTGCGGTGTGCCACATTGTGGACTGTGTAACTCCCAGTCCTTGTGGCTCCGCATGCATTTGGTGTCCTTGTCGGACCAAGAGGAAGGTTTGGGCGAGACCAAGTGGTGATAGTGGATGCCGTTTTTGCGTGTTGAGGGTTCTTCGTGTGCGTTTGTTGTCCCTGTTGGACCGCAAGGAAGGTCTGGGTGAGACCTAGTGGTGACGGTGGATGGTGTTTCATGTGTTGAGACTTCTCCGCGAGTGTGTCCTCGCTCTAGTTTGTGTCTCTCGCATGGCTACTCGGTCTAGTGGTGACCGATGCTAGCTGCAGCTCGTGGCGTGAGACCATTTTTCTCGAGTGTTGTGTTCGACTCTCAGGTGTTTTCCCTTGTGGTTGTCGACAATGATGTACTCTGTCAGGTTTCGCTAGCGACGGAGTGCGTTGCTGACCGACAATTCTTGTGTTGCTGTCGACAACTGCGTCCTCTGTCGGGTTTTGCTGGCGATAGAGAGGGTTACTGATTGGTTGGTCCCAGCAGTGAGGTCTATTGGTGGCTGCAGCCGCGTGGTTTTTGGCTGGCGTTTTCCACTATTCGGGCCAGATTTGGCATCGCTCGGCACTTGTGGAGTTGTCGTTCCGTTTGGGCGCCCCACGTGTGGCTGGAGCGAGCCATTAGTTTTCAGTTGTGTGCTCCACATGTGTGTTTGGAGCCCGTTGGGTGATCCGTTGGTTTTCCGGCTTCGTGTGCTTCGCTCGTGTTTGGCTGTGTGATTGTTGCCACGAGGAAGTTGTGTTGAGACTTAGTGGCTTTTTCGCACAGGTCTTACGTTTGCTCCCTGTGCTTCATTTCGTGCCTCGGGATCTTTTGGGCTTGTCCCAATTTCGAGGACAAAATTGTTTTAAGGGGGGTAGAATGTAAGACCCGGTTTCCGTCCGGTGTCGTGGGATGACTGGCCACTAACGCATCCAGGCTGGGTGATGCTTTGGTGTCACGTCGGGGGTGCCCGACGCGACAGTCATCCGTGTCGTGGCGAGCTTGTGGGTCGCGTGTTGGTCGCGCCCTGGTTCTCCGTCGCGCCTTGCTGTCGCGCCCGGTCAACAAGCCGCGACAGTGTTTTGTTGGGTTGCGCTGTCCGGTCGTCTGACGCCTGTCAGTGTGGCAGGCGTGTCGGTACGGCCTGTTGTGTTGTCGCGGCGCCCTTGGGGGGCGCATCCTCGTCGTGGTCTGTTGACCCGTCGCGTTAAGGTTCTTAATGCGACGGGGCGGTCCGTTGTGTTTTGGGTGTTGGGTGCTTAAGGCACAGGCCGGCTACCCCTTCCCCCTCTCTCTTCTTCTTCCCTTCTCCCTCTCCCTCCGGTGACCTCTTCCTCCCCCCTTCTCCCATTTGTGTGTTTCAGGCGAGGAGGAGGGCCGTGCGTGGTGTCCCGGCATCGTGGAGCGTGCGTGGAGCGAGGAGGAGGTGTTCATTACAACGAGAAGGGCCCTACGGGGTTCGGTTCTTCGTTTGAGGTAGGGATTTCTTGTGCCCTTCCCAATCCGGGTGGATCGGGAGTCCTCGGGGTTTTGTGGTTGGCTTTATAGCTTTCCCATGCTCCCCTCCCCGTGTGTGCATGCTTGTATGGTTTCTGGGCGGCCCGGGATTGAGGATCCTGCTGGTCTGCCTCTCTACTGGTGTCGCAATGGCTTGGCGCATCGTGACATCAGAGGAGGCATCGGCCCTCTCGGGTGCGACCTTATTGCGACGTCGTTGGCAGCCGCGATAAGGCTGTCATGACACGCTTTATGGTCGCGATAGGGTTTTGCTATCGCGACACGTTTCCCTGATGTGACAAGGTTGTTGTTGTGGTCCCATTACTCGTCGCGAAGGTATCGCGACAGCCATGGGGGATGCGACAGGACCTGTGTTGCCTCGGAGGTTTCGTGTCCAGTTGTGTGTCGGCGTGTGCTCCAGGGCAAGCTTTGCACTTAGGACCTTCTGGTAGGGAATGCGGCAGGTTGCCTCCCTGCATTCAGTGACCGAAGGTGACACCTTCGTGGCCGTGTCCTGGCAGCGGTGCTAGGAGGGTCGCGTCTATCTAATAATCGATTGACTGGCGGTCAATTGATTATTAGCAGAGCGGCGGGTTTCCGTACTATCCGGTGGTGTTTCAAGGTTCTAGCCGTTCGTGCGTGCCTTGGTTGGCCGACGACCCTTTTGAGGGTCCGTGCGTGCCTCTCGCTTGCTGGGCTTGTCATGTGCTACAAGCCAGCAGTTCGGCGTGGTTCTTGTTGTGCTGCCCCACCTGTTCGCTCGGTGCTTTGCACTTGAGGGCTTGTCCCATTCAGAGGTTGTCTTCGTTTCCTTGGATCCCCATCCTCAGGAGCCCGTTGAGGGAGGTATCCGGGCTACAAGCATGCTCGACTTGGCAGCCCACGTGAGTGGACTCTGGAGCTGAGGGGAAAACAAGGTTTGGACAGCGACGCTGAGTTGTTTGTAGAGCTCTCTTGTCTAGGTCTGGGACGCCGAGGGGTTCGGAGTACTTTCTTGGCGCAGACCAGATAGTCCCTTGTCTCACTGCCTCGCTCTACGTTGGTTCCGGAGCCACGTAGTGGTGCTAGGCGTGGGGCCGTAGCTTGGCTAGGCTGCGGTGTTGTGTGTGTTGTGTGTCTCTGTGGCGGCTTTGTCTCGCCCTTCGCGGGGGTGGAGGCAGGAGCTAGGCTAGCGAGCAGAGCGCGTGGGCTACGGGTCCCCCTCTTGGCTGCTAGTGGCAGTGGCTTGGTTGTTGTTGTTGTGACAGGTGTTCCCTCACGACGTTTCTAAGTGTTCTCCGTTGCCCTAGCTGCACGGCGGTTATAGCCTGGTCGTGCCTAGTTCCCGTGGGCGTCGTTGGTCTGGCCTTGGGCAGGCCCGTGCTTCTGGTGGTTCCCGCTTCGGTGTTCTCTCGATTCCGTGGTCCCATTATTGGGTGCCAGACTGTGATGATACCGGCGTGTCTAGCTTCCCGGCTTGGTGGTGTGTCCGGGGTCTAGGGTGGTTCTGCTTGTGGGCCCTTGACCTTGTAGAGGTCTGAGGTGGCCGTGGTTGCGGTGAGACGTCGTTCTCACTTGGTTGTTCTATGGTCTCGGCAGGTGTGCTGAGCATTGCTTCCGCTTTGTGCCTGACTCCGTTGGTTTCTGCGGGAGTCGTGTGTGTGCCACGACCTTGGTTGGTGGTCATGGCATTGTACTGTTCTCTTCCGCTGCTTAGTAGTACCATGCTGTAGGTGTTCCTCGCTTTATAGCTTTCTAGTGTAGTTTCCCATTTTCGAAGTTCCTGCTGCTCTGGCCGGTGAGGGACTGGTAATCCCTACTGGGCCTTGTTCGCGAGGCTCACCCCCCTACTTCCTTCAGCTAGGGGCTCGTCGTCACGGGAGCTCGGTGTCGGACGGGTTGCGGAGGCGGCTGTGGCGTCGTGTATTTGTCAGCAGCAGTGAGAGTGAGCGTTGTGAGCTCTTGTAGCCTGAGTGAGCTAAGAATTGTGCTTTGCAAGTCCTCGAGGTATGCCCCTTAAGGACTGCACCTTTCTTCTTGTACCTGTGCTTTTACTTGGGACCCGTTGTACAATCCTTTTGTATATTGTACATATTGTTATAGTTATTTATATTCAGTACATATCTTACTAGACCATTTCTTCTAACCCTTCCGGATCTTCCGATCCGTGGGTGGTGGCGCGACCCTCGGGACCCCTGGCGAGGGTCCGAGAGGTCGGGTTGTTACAGGAGCACCACCTACAAAATCACACGGAAGTACCACTTTCCAAATTTAGATGCATAAATAAGCTAACCCACGTTTTAACTCTGATATAGAACTAGGTATATGATGATGTAGTTCTGGGCCAATTAAGGGTCTAGATAGCCTTTGGGCACTACAGTATTAGAGATAGTGTGCTAGCTATACCTACATCATCTTAGCATATCAAAGACAACATCAATCTTATCTTAAGAAAATCTACCTATTTGTTTCAAAAAGAGATGGACCTAAAAGTAATGTAGCCTATCCCTTGATAAACCAAGGATGACCAATCTATAGAGAAAGATCGAACAAAATAACACCAAGTAAGAACATTGCCATAGAGAAATAGAGATAAAGGCCATCTCTACTGGAGACGGATTGCACATATAAAAGCAACATAACAACTATAGCTCGGAAGATGCACTGTCAGAATGGACGTGTCAAATAGCCTCAAAGCACAAGCTATACCTAGAACTCCATAATCCCAAAGTTGGGGAATCCATAGACTTTAAGACCTTGATCTAATCTCGAAGACTCAGCAAATCCAAATGAGTCTGGAGCTGATCTTTGAACAATAAGAAGTACATAGACTTGGTTGCAAGATCAAGACTAGAACAAAATATTAATTATTAGTCGAGCACAAAGTCGAAGGAAAGCAAAACAAGGGGGTTGGCACACAGATGAGACGATGTTTGACCAAGGAGAGCTACAGATCTAGAATGAGCAAGGGGGTAGAGGAGGACATAAAGTGGATCTAGAAAAAGTGGAGGCAACATAGGAGCTCCACGAGACAAATGGCGAGAAGTAGAGACAATACGGAAGAGATCGAGAGAGGTAAATATTGTGGCAACCCGACACTTGGTGAAAAGGGAGAATTGAAGAAATCAAAAGAGCGGAAGAAAAAAGGATAGGAGGGAGACAAAATAGATGTAACAACTTAAAATTTTAATTCCAAAATAAATAAATAAGAAATAAATAAATAATATTAATAATAATAAATTTGTGAAGAGGTTTGAATAAATGCACACCAAACAAAAAGACAATGGATAAAATAGTTAATAATCGATATTTGTTGGTCAGCAATCAATATAGAACTATGTGTATAACAACAATAGATGTTTAAAGAACTAATCGATGATAGTTAACAATAGATGTTTAAAGATGCAATCGGTGTTAGTTAACAATCGATGTTTAAAGAAGCAATTGATGTTAGTTAACAATCGATGTTTAAGGACTCAATCGATGTTTAAAAGAGTAATCTATGTTAGTTAACAATCGATGTAAAGGGGAAATCGCTGTTAGTTAACAATCGATGTTGAACAATAATCGATGTTTAAGGACAATCGATGTTGAACAATAATCGATGTTTAAGGACAATCGATATGCATAACAACAATCGATGTTTAAGGGTAATCGATGTATCAAATGATTGGCCAAGATACAACATTGTCAGTCAAAGTTGGACTTCGAATATGATGAAGTTAAGCTTTGACTAACCATGACCAAAATGAAGTGGACTTCATATATGACGAAGTTAACTTCGTATATGATGAAGTTAAGCTTCGACTGACCATGACCAAAACAAAGTGGACATCGTATATGACGAAGTTAAGCTTCGACTGGCCATGACCAAAATGTAGTGGACTTCATATATGACGAAGTTGGACTTCGGATATGACGAAGTTAACTTGGTATATGGTGAAGTTAAGCTTTGACTGTTCATGACCAAATCGTATATGACTTTGAATATGATGAGGTGGGACTTCATATATGACGAAGTTAGCTTCGAATGTCCATGACCAAATCATGTATGACTTCGTATATGATGAAGTTACCGGTCATTTTCTAAACTATAAAATACGTGTTAATCTTATACCCAATAATAAAATGAGTTAGTTAAGATAAACATGGAAGTAGGGACCATAAAATGTGACCAAATCCAATAGTGGATTTCGAACCTGATCCCTAGAACTAGACCAAAGACCTGTTACTGAAACAATTCTTATGGAAGTTCTGAAACATAATAGGACTCCTACCCAGAGTTAGGAAACTACAAACCCACCCAAATATTTAACCATCATTAGACTTCCATATTAATCCAAATTCGTGCCTAGTAAGAGGGGGTTCTCTAAAGGTTTCCCCCTCCAATTGGGACGGGAATCCTCCAAACATAGAAGGGATCAAGATAAAACTGCAACTCCACTTCTCTAGTTACAATAGGACTCCTAACAATCCTAATCTATAAATACTTGCCATAAGCCCTTCGAGGCGAGTTACCACTTGCTAGAGGACTTGCGGAAGACTATCTAGAGCACCAGAGAAGGAGGAGATCGCCCAACTGGAGCTTTCTTTCCCAGACCACGTTCTGCTTCGTTCTACAGAGATACTTTTTAGGAGCATTCAAAGTTAGGCAATCTCTCAAGCAAAATTCTAATTAATCTTGTTCATAGATAGTCCATGAAACCAGTAACCAAAGCTCATGTTTGTCCCAGATTTCATCCCTCAAGTTGTGAGATTTTCATGTTCAATGTTCTATTATTTCATGTACCGGTGACCTCTTGTTTTCTCTTTATCTCCATGAAATCCTTGTCAAAATCCTTGATCTCTTTTGAGTATATATTGTTAAAGATTTGTGTTAGCTGTGTTATAAACTGGTTCCATGGTTTTTTTTCATATTTTATATATAGAGAGATCTAAGTGAGCCCTAAACCTAGATTTCTGGGCCATCATGTCATAATATCTTATAGAACATGTCGTTAAGTTCTTGTAAATACTGTAAAATAATAACAAGTGATGTTAAGGTTAAACTATGCTAAATTCTTTACTCAAAAGTCATGTATACGATCTTATGTCACTGCCCTTTTAATTCTTCTTCACAAGCCCACACCAAATAAAAGGAAAAGAATCCAAACTTTCTGCCAGTACCAACTGTGTGATGTGCAATAGATACTATCATTGGTTTTACTCATTATTTTACATGTATAACATGTAGTTCTCATCCAAATTTTCTCTAGAGTCTTAGCTATTCAAATTCAAGCTACAATGTCATCTATTTATTTTAACTCTCATCTATTCTTGATACTCTATCGACCTTCGATTGATTGTCAAAAGATAAAAAATATGATCAATGCCTAGCAATATTATAAGGGGCCCGGTCTGGTCCTGAGATGTGTGCCCGAAAGTGCTAGTCACCATGGGAGTTTATTGACCAGAGTGTTTGGCATTACACTCAAGTGCTATCTATCTCGACTATCTATTGAAAATATAAGTGCTATACTATACTTGACTCGTTGTGCTATGTGCTATCATGAACTATGTTGTGCTATACGTGCTATGGTCAACTTATTCTTGTGCTATACTAAAACAAGTGCCATCTGTACCATGCTATTTATGTTATTACTCTCTTGACATTACCTAAATTTCTCCATCATTAGTTCTTTGCTATTTAACACAATTAATCACTTAAAGTATGCATATTTTACGAGATATTAAGTTCGACTGAGCATTATTGCTCACCCTACGTAATTGTGATATGTCTTCAAGTGAATATAATGATGATGAAGACCACACTCATGAGGATGGGGATGAGCATGATCAAGAGTGACCCCAGTGTTGTCCAGTTCTATTAGAGTTTAGTTTAGTTAGTTGTTTTATTTAAGTATGATGAAGTTCTCTAGGCCCATAGTTAAGGCTCTGAACTAGTGAATGCAACAGACATGGTGAAAGGAATAAGAAAATATAGTTAGTTTTGTATTATTTAAATTGTGTAGTGGTTTGATGTTATATCGCTCTATACTCGCACTATATTAACTGCCTCACATCACGATATTCCGTGTCGGGGCATGAGAGTTTGTAAGGCCCTCGAATTTTGTTGTATTACTTTATTACGTGTAAATAATTCATGCTTGTGTATGCATAGATATACATATCTACGTACGTATTAACTAGTTATACTTATGTGTGCATGTATATAAATAGATTATAAATATTGCTTGAATTGCATGGTGGTAGTGTGTACATGATAGTATATACATGGCATGAATGTGTATGTATAAGTTAAGCATGGTTTCTGCGTGTTTTAGGTTCTGGCCGAAGGGCCAAATTGGCGTCAACATGGATGGACATCCATAATGAGTCAACATCCACCTCGATGGACGCCAATACATAAGTCAACGACCATAGATGTGGACGTTAATATCTCTGACCTGCATGCGTTGCAGACCCCGAAATTCCGGGGGCAAGCAAGCCCAGCCATTGAGGAGATGTCCCCAACGGCTATCAGGCCTTCACATCACCCCTCCGGGATATCCCAAATCCCTCTACTATAAACTAAACCCTTTCTGCACCAGAAGAACTCTCTTGACTTCTTTCAAGAAGGAGAGAAACCCTAGCCCAAACACTGGAGAAAAACTGAACTTGGCAAGCTTGAATCCGGCGACTGAAGGCTTCTTCCGGCGATCCACTGCTACCAGGAGGGAGTCGGGACATTGGGGAAGGCTTCCCCAACACTCGACTGAAGCTTGCATCGACCAAGAACCCGGAGCAAGAAGAGTTTGGAGGCTTCTTGGGACTTCCCAAGGAGAGCTTCAACAACAACTTAGATCCCTTTGGAGGTTTTTAGAAAGGCAAGTAACCCATTCACTTCGTCCATGTAGGTGTCTAGTAGGGTTTTACCATTTTTACAGATTTTCCTCGTGTCCTGGATCCTCACATTTCTCCTTCTTTTGGAGCTTGGGTCTGTGTTTTGCACAGACCTGAACTTGATGGCATGACCCCTTGCCATTAAGATCTTCAATTAACGGCCAACGATGTTGCCGTTAAGCTCCATTAATGGCCAGACTGTGACGTTAAGTTCTTCAGGGCAGAACAGTGAGCTGTTCTCCCTTGTATACGATTTATTTTTCGAAGTGTTTTCGCATGAGGATATAAAGTAATTGTTGTATGTTATGTGAAATAGATACAGTGATGTGTGGGGGAAATTTCTTGTGCATTTGTGGATGGTAGGAGTTATTAGTTTATTAAAATACATGTTGGAAGAAATAGTTGTACATATCTATCTACTGTTCACATGATCCGTGAAGAATTCGAGTGCCCAAATTTTTATAAACCATGTATGTATGTGTCAGTCTATGCCCTGCAAATTTCAGAATTTTTCTAAGAGCATGTGATTTACTGAAATTTCTGTTTTAAAAATAGAAAATCTGCGTAGGATTTGTAAAATTTACAGTAAATCATGTGATGTGCTATAAATCTGGGGAAAATTCCTGTAATGATGTGTATGTTAGGTTCAGGACTGTGAACTGTCAAACTGGATATTCATGTTTTGTTCCATGACAAATCGAATTATGAATGGCATGCAACTAAATGTTTTAATTTCTGTAAATGCAATATGACTTAGAAAAATCTAGAAATTTGTATGTGAGGTCATGAACCTGCAAACAATGTGTGGTTAAATTTTCATGTGATTTGGATAACAGAAAATTGCATTATGTGGTCTCCATGTGAAAACGAGTGATTAATGCATGTTATCATGAATGTGGTTTGATTATGCATTGTTCAACCTGATTAATGTGAGCTACTGAGTGTTTGATTTCTGTCAACAATAGTATCATGATTAGGGGAAAATAGAGCCATGTGTATAAATAAGGGAATGTAAACCATGTGTAATTCATGAGTAACACGTGTGTTAAAAAATCGGAATGTGTAATGTGTAAAAGTGTGTGCCATGTGTGACACTGCTTCCATAGAGGGCCGTGGAACCGTTCCATGGAAAAGTCCCCATGGGAAGGTTCAATGTGTTAAGATCCTAAGGGCATTAGGATGAAATCCTGGAGGTGGACAAGTACCACTGGTTAGGGTGGAGACTTGTTCTCCCGGTCTGCGCAGTCCAAGAGTCGTCACTGTATTGCCTAGGTGACGTCTATGTGTATGTGTTATGTGATGTGTCCTTCTAATGGTGGTTTGGACTATGTGTCACGGCACTAAATTGTGAAATGTGAATGTGATTATGTGTAAATTGTGTAGTGTGAATATGTGTAAATGTGTAAAAAGGGAACTATGTGAATGTGTAATTGTGTAAACATGTGAAACCATTATGTTAAATTGTGAAACATGATATGTTAATGTGAAATTATGTTATAACAGCAACCTAAAGGTGTTTATAAGAAAGTTTTATGTGTGTAATAAATGCGTAGAATCCATGTTAGAAGCATTTCTTGCATATGTGTGAACAATTCCATGTTTAATCTCTATCGTGTTGTAATCAATTGGAATTTTAGCTCTCATGCAATAGGATGTGAATTTCTAAAGTATGTCAAAACAACAACCTTAATGTGTATGAAATGATAAATTGCATGTGCAAGAATGTGTAGAAACCATGATAGGAATGTTTCCATTTATGTAGGCAAGAATCCCATGTGTGGTTGCTTCCATGCTGTAGCTTGATTTGAAATATAGCTTTCATGTGATTGAATGAGTAGAAAGCAAGTGATAGGATATTTATTTTGGAATGGATTAAATCATGTACCATGTGTTTTAAATTTTGTAGAATTGTCATGATAGGTTGTCTTTTATCAATGTCCAAGCATGCTATATGTTTTGCTTTGGAAATTGAAATGAAAAAAACCTACTGTGATATATGCATGTATGAGGTGTGTGGTGTTATTTGCTGAGTCTTTTAGACTCATTCCTTGCTTTGGCATACAGGTTTAGTTGGTGACCCTACATCGTTAGAGGAGACCGTGGAGAGTGACTCCGAGCGTGGTGAGTAGCCTGGTGGAGTCGTCATCGTGACATTTTGCTTTCATTGTATGTAATTGAGGCATTGTAATGAAACTATTATTGTAATTGTGGACAAGCTATGTAATCTGATTTTTAGCACTTTATTTGCGTGGACTTTAGTTATCTTTAAATTGTCTTTTGAATCATGTATGTTAAATGTGGATGATGAAATGAAGACAAGTAGTTCTTTTGCTTCCGCTACTCTGTATTTGTATTTATGAGCATCTCAATCGTATGTTATTGTTTGGGTAAATGTCCCACTGTGATGACGTTCCTTATACCGACGTGGATTGGTATAATCGTACGGTATAAGGAGGGTCGTCGCAGGGATTGGTATCAGAGCGACTGGTTGAGATTGCATATGAATATATATAAGTCATCATCCCCATTTCATGCTAAGTCTACATAGGAATGTCCACATGTGTAGAATTGATTAATACAGAATGAAAAATAGATAAGAAAATGGTTAGGAAAGAAATTAATGTAGCTCTAATGGTGGCTGAAATTTATTGCAGCCATGGCTTCGAGAGGTAGGCGTGGTGGAGCGCCGGCCCGTGAGGGCGAGCCGAGACGTGAGGAGCGGGCGGAGCAGCAGGCCCCAGCACCGCAGGGTCCTGTACTTCCCCCACCGCCGCCTGTGGATTATGGAGTGTTCATGCAAGGTTTGGTGCAGGCCATGCAGACACAGGCCCACACCCAGGCTGCACTCCAGGCTCAGTTGGAGGCTCAGGTTAGCATAATCAATCAAAGTGTAGTCTGTTTTATTAATTGTATGATGTTATGTTGAATGTGTATTAATTGTTGTTGGATGTACCAGGATCAAGTTCTAGCTCAGGACCATGGTGGACCTTCCATCATGGAAAGATTCAAGAGGATGCTGCCACCCTCTTTTAAGGGGGAGAGCGATCCATTACTAGCTGAGAGTTGAATGAGGGAGATTGAAAAGATCTTCCGAGCTATTAGGTGTGCGGATGAGGATAAGGTTACTTTAGCCACCTATATGCTTCAGGTATGTGTTAGTTTTGTATGTTTGTATGATCTATTAAGTTAGATTTGTTTAGATGGTGCTTATGAACGGTGTACTGCAGGAAAGAGCTGATGTATGGTGGGCTTCATTACTACGTACACGGTTTGAGGATGGAGCGGTTGATGTTGCTTGGGACGAGTTCGTGAGGCTATTTCGGGCCAAGTTCGTCCCCGAGCATATTCAAGATCGGATGGAGCAGGAGTTCCTCTCTTTGACTCAAGGCTCCATGACCGTGCTAGAGTATGAGGCAAGGTTTGCAGAACTATCTAAGTATGCACCTCACGTTGTGGCTGATGAGCGCAGAAAGGCGAAGAAGTTTGTGATGGGACTCAAACCATCACTGAGGACGAGGCTAGTGGCGTTCGACCATCGCACCTTGGACGAGGCCCTTAGCGCTGCCTGTAGGCAGTAGGGTGAGATGGAGCAATACCTTGAAGAGAAGAAGGCTTCGGAGAAGAGACCTACAACTACGTTCCAGCGACAGGACAAGAAGAAAGCGGTGTACCAGACACAGCAGCGATCAGTGGCAGTCGGCAGTACTCAGGTACCTTCTGTACATTCCCCTGGTGTGAAGAAAGAGTGTCCCCATTGTGGGAAGACACATGGTGGTTCCGAATGTTGGATGGTTGCGGGAAAGTGCTTGAAGTGCGGAAGTAGCGACCACAAGATCAAGGATTGTCCGAGACTTCAGCAGGGAGTCCAGCGCGGAGTGCCAGCCCCAGCAGCGGTAGCAGCAGTAGCGCTAGCTACAGAAAGACTAGGAAGGCCTCGAGCCCCAGCTCGAGTGTTTGCTTTAGCGCGCTAGGACGCCAAGCAGGCGGAGCATGTCACTGAAGGTACGGTTTTACTTCTAGGTGTGCACGCTAGGGTTTTGTTTGATACGGGTGCCACTCACTCGTTCATTTCCGAGCGGTTCGCTAGGCAGTTAGCCCTAGAGTCAGGCATAGAGTCTGAGAATTTAGAGGTCCCTTTGTCTGTGCACACCCCTGCGGGTACGGTATCGACTAGAAAGTGCATTCCGTCGTTACCTGTGTGCATTGAGGATAGAATCCTAGAAGGGTGTTTCTTCATGCTAAAGATGAAGGACTATGATGCCATTCTTGGTCTGGATTGGCTAGAGGAGCACTATGCGTTAGTAGATTGTCGTGGAAAGAGGATTGTTTTCTGCATTCCTGGTGAGGATGAGTTCTCTCATCCCTTGCCAAGGAACTTGGCGGGAAAGTTAGTCATCTCTGCCATGAAGGCGATGTGCATGGTAAACAAGGGTTGTGACGCTTTTCTTGCCAGCGTGGTGTTAGTACCAGAGGTTGATGAGTCACCTACTCTTGCAGAGGTCGAGGTAGTGCAGGATTTTCCAAATGTTTTTCCCGATGATTTGTCTTGTTTGCCACCGGATAGAGAGATAGAGTTCACCATAGAGTTGCTTCCGGGCACCTCTCCTATCTCGAAGGCTCCATATCGGATGGCACCTGCGGAGTTAGCCGGGTTGAGGAGGCAGTTGCAAGAGTTGCTAGATAAGAGATTTATTCGCCCTAGTGTTTCCCTTTGGGGCGCACATGTATTATTCGTCAAAAAGAAAGATGGGTCGCTTAGGTTATGCATTGACTACAGAAAGCTGAACCAAGTGACTGTGAAGAACAGGTATCCCTTACCTCGTATCAATGATTTGTTTGACCAGTTGCAAGATGCATCAGTCTTTTCTATGATTGATTTGCTATCTGGTTATCATCAGTTGAGGATTCGGAGTGAGGATGTGTCCAAGACGGCATTCAGATCCCGTTATGGACATTATGAGTTTTTGGTTCTTCCTTTCAGATTGACCAACGCCACTGTAGCGTTCATGGATCTCATGAACATGGTGTTTAGGCCGTATCTAGATAGATTTGTTGTAGTGTTTGTTGATGATGTGCTGGTCTACTGTCCAGACGAGGCCACACACCGTCAGCATTTGAGGGTACTGTTAGAGGTTCTCCGTGAGCACAAGCTGTATGCTAAGTTCAGCAAGTGCGATTTCTGGTTGCGCGAGGTTCATTTCCTCGGGCATGTTATCTCCGGTGCCGGTGTTGCAGTGGATCCAGCAAAGGTCCAGGCAGTTATGGATTGGGAGACTCCCAAGACCCCTTCAGAGATTCGTAGTTTTTTGGGTTTGGCTGGTTACTATCGGCGATTCATTGAGAGATTTTCATCCATCGCCGCCCCATTGACTCAGCTCACCAAAAAGGGAGTGAAGTTTGTCTGGTCCGAGAAGTGTGAGAGTCGTTTTCAATTGTTGAAGACTAAGCTCACGTCAGCTCCAATGTTAGTCTTGCCGAGCGGTGTAGAGGGTTTTGCTATCTACACAGATGCGTCTCGGATTGGCTTAGGCTGTGTGCTAATGCAGCAAGGAAGGGTAGTGGCTTATGCTTCTCGTCAGTTGAAGGAGCATGAGAAGAACTATCCGACTCATGATTTGGAGCTCGCAGCAGTGGTTCATGCACTAAAGATCTGGAGGCACTATCTTTATGGTGTCAGATTTGAGGTGTTTACCGACCACAAGAGCTTGATGTATCTTTTCTCCCAAAAGGAATTAAACCTGAGGCAGAGAAGATGGATTAAGTTCTTGAAGGACTATGACTTCAACCTTCAGTATCATCCTGGGAAGGCGAATGTCGTAGCGGATGCTCTGAGCAGGAAGAGACCATCTCTCTAGTAGGACTGGAAGATGTTGGAGGATGCAGCTTGCGCGTTGACTGAGTTAGAGCCATCGTTATGCCAGACTTTTGTAGCTCAGTTAGCCCTTAGGTCCTCGGTTTTGGATGAGGTGATCGAGCAACAAAAAGCCGACCCTAGACTCCTAGAGCTAGTGGGCAAGGCAGGCATTGCTCGTGATGAGGACGGTGTGATTAGATTCCATCACCGTGTGTGTCCCTTATTTGGTAGATGTCCATGAGCATGTGTTAGCAGAGTCTCATAGGTCGAGATTCTCTATTCATCCGGGTAACACTAAGATGTACCAGGAATTGAAGAGGTCCTTTTGGTGGTCTGGCATGAAGAGGGATGTGGCAGATTATGTATCCCGGTGTTTAGTGTGCCAGCAAGTGAAGGCCGAGCGACAGCGACCATCCGGCCTTATGCAAAGGATGGAGATCCCAGTGTGGAAGTTGGAAGCTGTCACTATGGACTTTGTTTCGGGTTTGCCTTGATCTAGAAGGGGCAATGACTCGATTTTGGTAGTTGTAGATAGATTCTCGAAGACTGCGCATTTCTTGCCTATGAAGAAGAAGCAGTCGATTGAGAGTTTAGCTAGATTGTATGTTCGTAGTGTGGTTAGATTGCATGGTGTGCCGAAGTCGATCATTTCGGATCGAGATCCGAGATTTACTTCGAGGTTGTGGAAGGGTCTTCAGCATGCGTTAGGTTCGGAGCTGAAGCTCAGTTCGACATTTTATACCCAGAAAGATGGACAGTCCGAGAGGACTATCCAGACGCTCAAGGATATGTTGAGAGCATGTGTACTGGATTGGAAGGATGATTGGGAGCGTCATCTACCTCTAGTGGAGTTCGCATACAACAACAGCTTTCATGCCAGTATTGGTATGGCTCCATTTGAGGCGTTGTATGGAAGGCCTTGTAGATCTCCTTTATGTTGGGAGGAGACCGGTGATAGGTAGCTGATTGGTCTGGAGTTAGTTCAGGAGACTTCGGATAAGGTCCAGCTTATCAGGAAGAGGCTTGTTGCGGCGCAGGATAGGCAGAAGAGCTATGCCGACAACAGGAGGAAGGATTTGGAGTTCGAGGTGGGTGAACATGTCTCGTCCCGAGAATTACGCAGTGGATATTAATTCGAAGAATTCGAGTCGATATTCCGAGACGTGGACAGTCAGCAAATAAGCCTCTAGCTAGCGCGCACTAAATGTATATCAACACAACATCACAATAGGGCCCATATGTTGAACTCAATATAAATTATAATCAAATCTCAGCTCATTGTATTTCAAATAGAAACTATTACAGGACTAAGACTCAATGAAAGGAAAGTACATAATACTTCTCACTTCCTGCTACATGTTCTAACTCTCATAGCAAATTACTATAACTAGACTCATAGTTGGAACGCTCATCACTCGGACGCATTCCCATCCTCGACTTGCTCTTCCTCCTGAACTTCATAGTCACCTAGATGGGGTAAAAGTAGGGAATGAGCAAACTAGCCCAGTAGGATTTATATCTCAATGTGCGGGCAATGATATAAGTGATTAACATTTTAGAACTAGGCAAGTACGATGAATGATATGCAAGTACGAATAAAACTCGTTAAAACATGATATATATAAAACAAGCTAGAGAGAGTGATTACGATAGAACAAGATTGGTGAACGAGATAGAACTAGCAATAGATCACTTTGCACAAGCACGCAAGATTTCAATTGATGTCAAGAAACGCAAGATATCATTAATTGCATTAAATGCAGGATGGCCATATCACGCAAGCAAGCAAGCAAGATTTCACAAGCACGATCAAGTAACACTAATCAGGCACGTAGACACCAATGTACACCAAGAAAAGATCCATCAAGAATGTACACCAGGACACGTGTATGTGGTTATGTATCTATCATTCAACAAGCAAGAAAGTACTCCCAGCGCAGATGCAACGCCAGTAATCATTATACCCCATGGTTAACAGTATATCTATGACTCACCGTCATTGGGGCTAGATTGGAGCCCTTGGACACACGCCGTGCCCTGTCAGCATCTCATGTAAATTTTTAAATGTAGATACCCACAGTCATTAATAATGGCCAATGAGAGTTTCAAAACGTAGCATGTGTAATGTCATGTTCATGATGATGATGAGAAGAAGTAATAATTAAATCGAACATGATTTCATGAGAACAATGGTCAAGAGATAAATTCGGCAGCATAACGGTACAATTTATACTTTTGTTCAATCTTTACATTAATGGCTTTAGTCTAGTTTGTAAGTCACACTCACGAGATCAAGAAGAGAAAGGAAGTGCACGCTATCTCCTGGGAACTTCAATGTTACAACCAACTCGTCGGCCATGTGGGAATCCATGGTCAGAGGAGATTTACGGAGGCCTTGGTGAAAAGGTCGCTAGTCTACTGATTCGTAATGACCGGTAGAGAGTTTCCAATTTCCCAAGAAAAGGCTACCTAACAGTGCTAGTGTGTAGTGCGGTACGCGTGTCTCAATTCTCAAACCATCGGTCTCAAACTCGCAGGAAGCACTTGACAATATAACATGGAATAAAACTATGCACTTTAACAAGTCATGGTTTGCAAGATTTTATGATAACCATTATCATTTAAACGTGGAAGAACAGTAGGAAGATTAAATCACAAGAAACATGAATGGATCATAACATTTAAGGAGCACTTAGAATAGCATTCATGTAATTAAAGCTTTTAAATGGGTTAATCAATTTTTAAGCCATTAAATAACAATCATGTAATGCTCAGACCCAAGACATGCAACCTACACAGTAAATATCATATTTAAACAGATCTTGGGTATATGCGGAAAACTATGCATGAAAACACATGGTTTCAGGTAAAGTTCTGAGATCGCGACATATCCCTATAAGGAAGGCGACGGGGTCGTCAGATCAGGCAGACAGAAGGAGACATGGGTACTGTCGTAACCAGAACGCGACAGAGGTACTGTCGGGACCCGACCTCAGAATGCGACATATCGGGCCGTCGCGTTCACAGGGTCTTCGCCTGAGCCCGACATGGATCTGACATGCTCTTGGTTCAGACTACCATGATTTGACACAGGGTGATATTCATGAAACGCCTATATCTCTCTATATGCTGATCTTTAGACAAAACTCACAACATAGAAAATGTCGAGGACATCTATTTAAAGAACTTTTGTGTTGTGGGCTGGGTCTGAATCGGTCTCTAATTGCATGAAATACAGGAAGAACATGGTAAAGCACTAAACATGCATGACTTCATGGCGACTTACATGTTAGACTTGTAACATGAGATCTACTGATATTTGGACAAAATGTCTAACATAAAAGATGGCAAGGACAACTAGTATAAGAACTTTTTTGTTGGGGTTTTAACCTAATTCGGTCTTGAACATTGTGAAAAACATGAGTAAGTGAAAGTTAAATGCAACCAGAAAACGCAGTATCATGCATGACTCTATTACGAAGTTTATAACTCTCTAAATAATGATCTTTAAGCAAAACATTTAACATGAAAGATGACCATATAGATTAATAAAAGAACTTTCATGTTGGAGGCTTGACCTACTTCGGTCTGAAATCTCAAGAAAAACAGGAAGAACCTAAGGCTAACTGCAAACCCGAAAACACAGTATTATGCATGACTCTCTTACGGGATTCATAACTCTCTAACTAAAGAGTTTTAGACAAAACGTTGAACATCAAAGATGATCATGACGACAGGTAGAAGAACTTTTATGTTGATGATTTAGTCTAATTCGGTCTCAAATCGTGTGAATAATAAGAAGAACGGGAATAGCTCTAACAGTGCGCGACTTTGGCAAAATGCTTATAATTCAAAATCTACTAAATGAAATTCGATGAAACCAGTGGGAAATGAAAGTTAACTTGATGCTCTACACATTGGTATAGGATATGTTAAGGTTTGGCCCGAGAAAACCTACCTTTGGTCTACGTCAAGAGAGTGGTTTGTGCAGGTCGCAGCAGACGAGAAGGGGAAGAAGAACGGCTTCTTGTGGTCGTTCCACAGCTCCTCAGCCACCAAGAGGTCCTCCACACGACCCTAGCAAGTTCTAAATTCGTTCCTAGGGTTTGGGTGAAGAGTATTTAAGTAACCATGGTGTTTATGAGTCCTATTATAACTAGGAAAAGAGGATTTCGGGATTGGCATGTTTGGTTTCGTATTTTGATGATTTCCTCCTCCCTTTGAGTGTGTGAGGCATTAGGAAACCTCCCCTCATAGTTAGGCACGAATTTGGGTTGCCATGAATGCATGATTGCATCCCAATTCAACTCTAATTGCCTCTTTTTAATTTCAGCTTATTTATGGTTACGAATTTCTATGTATTTTCTAGCTTCATTTGATTTTTGGGTCAAATGTTGTCCATTGGCCCAATTATGATAATGGGTCATCAATATATAATGTTGGAAGTCTCCCCAAGACTTTTATTTAATTTTTGATTGCGTCGTATTTCCGTGTTAACGGTTTTCCGACTTGTTTCCTTATTTAGATCATCGGTCGCAATAACTCTTAAACCTAGCCTAAATGATTTTTATTGACCCAAATTTCTTGATGGGTCATTAGAGGATATTATTTTAAGTCAATATATGATTTTTATTTAATTTTCTGACTCATCCGAGTACATGTGATAATGGTTTTACGACTTATTCATGAATTACGATAATAAGTTGCGAAACACTTTAAACTTGGATGATATGATTTTTCTTGGAATAATTTTCTTTGTGAAACATTTAGTAATAATATTTAGGGTTGATTTATAATTTTTACGAATTTTTACGAAGTGTTTTAGCACATACGATAATGATACGTATGTTTTAAATACTCTGGTATTGGGGAAATTATTTATTTCCATTTAATTGAATTTTTATGTAATTAAAATTTCCGGGGTGCTATAGAACATGTCTTCTTGAAGAAATCACCTACTCGTGGTGTCGTCAGATTTGGCAGGCATAGTAAGCTGAGCCCTAGATTCATTGGCCCGTATGAGATTCTCAGACGATTGGGCAGCGTGGCATATGAGCTAGCTTTACCCCCAGCTTTAGCTAGTGTTCATCCTGTTTTCCACGTTTCTATGCTCAAGAATATGTCTGAGATCCATCTCATGTGATTAGTCATGAGCCAGTGGAGATTCAGCCAGATTTGTTGTATGTGGAGCAACCAGTAGCTATTCTTGACCGGAAGGTTCAGCATCTCCGGAACAAGGGTGTGTCGGTGAAAGTTCTATGGCGGAACTTCTCGCGAGAGGAGGCTACTTGGGAGCTTGAGGATGCGATGAAGAAGAAGTATCCCCGTTTGTTCGAGTAGTTTTGTTTAAACTTCGAGGACGAAGTTTCTTTAAGGGGGAGAGGGTGTAAGGCCCTCGAATTTTGTTGTATTACTTTATTACGTGTAAATATTTCATGCTTGTGTATGCATATATATACATATCTACGTACTTGTTAACTAGTTATACTTATGTGTGCATGTGTATAAATAGATTATAAATATTGCTTGAATTGCATGGTGGTAGTGTGTACATGATAGTATATATATGGCATGAATGTGTATGTATAAGTTAATCATGGTTTCTGCGTATTTTAAGCCGAAGGGCCAAATTGGCGTCAACATAGATGGAAGTCCATGATGTGTCAGCGTCCACCTCGATGGACGCCAATACTTAAGTCAACGGCCATGGATGTGGACGTTAATATCTCTGACCTGCATGCGTTGCAGACCCCGAAAATCCGGGGGCAAGCAAGCCCAGCCATTGGGGAGATGTCCCCAACGGCTATCAGGCCTTCACATCACCCCTTCGGGATATCCCAAGCCCCTCTACTATAAACTAAACCCTTTCTGCACCAGAAGAACTCTCTTGACTTCTTTCAAGAAGGAGAGAAACCCTAGCCCAAAAACTGGAGGAAAACTGAACTTGGCAAGCTTGAATCCGGCGACTGAAGGCTTCTTCCGGCGATCCACTGCTACAAGGAGGGAGTCAGGACATTGGGGAAGGCTTCCCCAACACTCGACTGAAGCTTCCATCGACCAAGAACCCGGAGCAAGAAGAGTTTGGAGGCTTCTTGGGACTGCCCAAGGAGAGCTTCAACAGCAACTTATATCCCTTTGGAGGTTTTTAAAAAGGCAAGTAACCCATTCAGTTCGTCCACGTAGGTGTCTAGTAGGGTTTTACCATTTTTACAGATTTTCCTCGTGTCCTGGATCCTCACATTTCTCTTTCTTTTGGAGCTCGGGTCTGTGTTTTGCACAGACCTGAACTTGACGCCAAGACCCCTTGCCGTTAAGATCTTCAATTAACAGTTCAATGTGTTAAGATCCTAAGGGCATTAGGATGAAATACTGGAGGTGGACAAGTACCACTGGTTATGGTGGACACTTGTTCTCCCGGTCTGCGCAGTCAAAGAGTCGTCACTATATTGCCTAGGTGACGTCTATGTGTATGTGTTATGTGATGTGTCCTTCTAATGGTGGTTTGGACTATGTGTCACGGCACTAAATTGTGAAATGTGAATGTTATTATGTGTAAATTGTGTAGTGTGAATATGTGTAAATGTGCAATGTGTAAAAAGGGAACTATGTGAATGAGTAATTGTGTAAACATGTGAAACCATTATGTTAAATTGTGAAATTGTGGTCCATGATATGTTAATGTGAAATTATGTTATAACAGCAACCTAAAGGTGTTTATAAGAATGTTTTATGTGTGTAAAAAATGCGTAGAATCCATGCTAGGAGTATTTATTGCATATGTGTGAACAATTCCATGTTTAATCGCTATCGTGTTGTAATCAATTGGAATTTTAGCTCTCATGCAATAGGATGTGAATTGCTAAAGTATGTCAAAACAGCAACCTTAATGTGTATGAAATGATAAATTGCATGTGCAAGAATGTGTAGAAACCATGATAGGAATGTTTCCTTTTATGTAGGCAAGAATCCCATGTGTGGTTGCTTCCATGCTGTAGCTTGATTTGAAATATAGCTTTCATGTGATTGAATGAGTAGAAAGCATGTGATAGGATATTTATTTTGGAATGGCTTAAATCAGGTACTATGTGTTTTAAATTCTGTAGAATTGTCATGATAGGTTGTCTTTTATCAATGTCCAAGCATGCTATGTGTTTTGCTTTGTAAATTGAAATGAAAAAAACCTACTGTGATATATGCATGTATGAGGTGTGTGGTGTTATTTACTGAGTCTTTTAGACTCATTCCTTGCTTCGGCGTACAGGTTTAGTTGGTGACCCTACATCGTTAGAGGAGACCGTGGAGAGTGACTCCGAGCGTGGTGAGTAGCCTGGTGGAGTCGTCATCGTGACATTTTGCTTTCACTGTATGTAATTGAGGCATTGTAATGAAACTATTATTGTAATTGTGGACAAGCTATGTAATCTGATTTTTAGCACTTTATTTGCGTGGGCTTTAGTTATCTTTAAATTGTCTTTTGAATCATGTATGTGAAATGTGGATGATGAAATGAAGACAAGTAGTTCTTTTGCTTCCGCTACTCTGTATTTGTATTTATGAGCCTTTCAATCGTATGTTATTGTTTGGGTAAATGTCCCACTGTGATGACGTTCATTATACTGACGTGGATTGGTATAATCGTACCGGTATAAGGAGGGTCGTCACAGAGTTTTTGTGGTATCAGAGCTTAGGATGTCTTGATTAGATCTCTTAGGTCTAGGATGTTCTAGGACGGACTGCCTTGACTACGCGTCGACTATTATACTTATGTGAGAATTGGGTAGGACCAAGGACAAGGTCTAAAAGATACTCACACACGCACTAACTTAGTTCCACAATAATACCTTAACATAAGGATGCTTTTATAGTGTAGCAACCTGAATTTTTGAACAAAAATAAAGATTTACATATTATTAAAATTTATTAGAAAAATCAATTAAAAGAAAATAAATGACATAGAAAATTAATGGAAAGGGAAATAAATAAAACTCATTAAATGAATAGAAGTATTGGGCTTTATTAAATTGACCCAATAAAATTTAGTGGGCCAAAATAGGAATTTTTAAACAGGAAATAATGGGAAATTACCCTAAATTCGTAACTAAAATAATGCTTAAATAAAAGAAGCATTTAATGCATTAAAAAGGAAGTTTGAGTTGGAATGGAATCCTAAACCTACCTTAAATAATTGACCACGGATTTGGTGCTCTTCCCCACTCAATTAGGATGAGGAAGGCTTTGAAGGAAGGTAGAGAATAGGAAATCTTGAAATTAATAGGAATTTGAGTCCTATTAGGAAATTGAAAGGGAAAGAGCTTAAATACTCTCGTATTCACCCCAAGGCCGGCCCTAGTTCATGCCAAGGGATTGCTAGACGTGGGAAGGAGTCTAGAAGGAGGGGAATTCGTGGAGAAGAAGTCTCTCTCAAGTTTCATCCTGAGTTCTTCAAGTTCTTGCCCTAGGAGAGAAAATCGAGTCAAGGTAGGCACTCTCACGAGCATTACAAGACCAACAAAGTGCTATACTATACTCGTTGTGCTATTGCTATACTTGTGCTATTGTGCTATGGCCATCCTGCTATTGTTGTGCTATTCCCGACACTTGTGCTATTTTTGGAAAGTCTATAGTTGGAAAGTTGTGCTATTTCGTTCACGTGCTATCCTGCTATCTTTTACCTTACTCTCTCTTGCTCTATCATTAACTTACTCTGCCTTTAATGCATTAATTACTTAAAGCTTGCTTGACTATTGAGATTTAAGTCCTACTCGGCGTTATCGCTCACCCTGCGTTATTTGTCGTTGTGTTCTCAGGTGAGACCGAGGATGAACTATACACTCAAGAGGACGAGAACGACCTGGAGTGATGTCATGAGTACCCTAGCGTCCTATTACTATGTTTAGCATTGTAGTAGTTAGGTTTGGAGTTCAGTCCTTTACTTTTATTTCAATGTAATTGGGCCCTATAGATTGGCTCTGATATTAGTGGTTGTAACTAGACATTGGAAATTATTAATGAGAAAGGTTTACTTTAGTGTTATACATTGTGCAATGGTTGATGTCTAGTTTATGCTCTATACCTGTTTACTTGCAACTGCCTCGCGTTCCGATATTCTGCGTCGGGGCGTGACAGTTTTGTGGTATCAGAGCCTAGGTTATTCTTAAGTATAGGATGATTTAGGTTAACCTGCGTCGATTAGAGTCAATTATCCTACCTATGTGAGAGGTGGTTAGAGCCAAGGGTAACTAGCTAAAATAAACTCATGCACGCACAAATTAAATCTCACATCAATATCATGACAACAAAGATTCTTTTGTAGGAACTAAGCAATCAAGATGACTGCTGAACGTGCTCAAATGAGGGGCATGCAACAAACCATCCAAGAATTGACTCGTGCCATCATGCAAGCTACCCAAGGCAAGGGTAATCGTGCCAGTGCAGGCGATCTGCATCGTAACTTCAGAAGTCTGAACTCGCCTAGGTTCAGTGGATCTACGGATCCGGATGAAGCCGAACACTGGATGAAGGAAACGGATAGAAATTTCCGTGTTATGCAATGTGCAGCGGGGGATAAGCTTCTACTGGCTACATTTCAACTGGAGAAGGACGCCCGCGCTTGGTGGGAGTGAGTGGAAGCTACTAGAGAGAACGGGCAATTCACCTGGAACGAGTTTAAAGAAGCTTTCAACTCTAATTACTTTTCCGAGCGTGTCCAAGAAAGGAAGGCTGCGGAATTTGCTACTATGAAACATAGGAACCTGAGTGTGGCTGAATATGAGGCCCAATTCTCTAGACTAGCAAGGTATGTGGAACACTTGGTAGCTACTGAAAGAATGAAGGCTAAGCGCTATCTCAATGGCCTTAAGCCACAATACATCACCCAACTAGCACCTATCGACATCCAGACCTACGTCGAGATGGTAATGAAAGCTCAGCTGCTGGAAGACGCTACGGACTTCACCGACCGTATCAAGGGGAAGTTCGTGAAAAGGGAAATGACCTCGGGTCAATCATCTGATAAGCCTACCAATGGCAAGAAGCGTCCCTTCAACATCATGGAGGGATCTAGCCAAGAAAGGAAACTGAAGGTCTTCGTACCCAACACTCAAGCAAAAAGCAACTGCAAACACTGCGACAAGTCGGGTCACACGGCTGATGAATGCTGGAGGAAAGTCGGCGCATGTCTGTGCTACAGAAGTCGTGAGCACCGCATCCCCAAGTGCCCGCTACTAAAAGAGAATGAGAGGCGCCCTAATGCGCCTAAGAAATAGGGCCGACTGCAAGCCCTGCGTGATGAGGAACCTGCTATGGAAGGTGGCGTGGTAGAAGGTACCCTTCAAGTTTTCTCATTATCAGCATTTGTTTTATTTGATACTGGAGCCACTCATTCATTTATATCTCAAAACATTGCTGATACTGTGAATGCTAAACCTATATCCATGGGTTGTGAGTTCTCTGTCACAACGCCACTAGGAGAAAAAGAGAAATTGAACAAATACTTTCCATCGGCCGATGTAATGATCGGAGACCATAACCTAAAAGCCGACCTGGTGTGTATGCCCGTGGAAGGCTATGATGTAATATTGGGAGCCGACTGGTTGTCCACATATGGGGCAAGTGTCGACTGTAGGAAAGGGGAGGTTACCTTTAGTGACTTGCCTAAATTGGCATTCTCCGGAACTAGACATAAGAGATGGATGTCTCTAGTCTCTGCCATAAAAGCCCACAACATGATAAGGAAAGGTTGCATTGCCTTCCTAGCAGCCGTAGTTGTTGAAAAGAAGGGTTCTAAAATAGAAGACATCCACATAGTCTAGGATTATCCTGATGTGTTTCCTGAAGATCTGCCAGGGATTCCCCCGGAACGTGATGTCAACTTTGCCATAGAGTTGATCCCTGGAGCCGCCCCAGTATCGCGTCAACCGTACCGAATGTCACCTGCCGAGCTAAAGGAATTGAAGACGCAACTGATGGAGCTACTAGAAAAGGGGTTCATCAGACCAAGTACTTCCCCATGGGGAGCGCCGGTGTTGTTCGTCAAGAAGAAGGATGGATCGATGAGGCTTTGCATCGACTATCGACAACTCAATCAACTCACCATCAAGAATAAGTACCCTTTGCCCAGAGTCGATGAACTGTTCGACCAAATATCTGGAGCTCAATATTTCTCCAAAATCGATCTTCGATCTGGCTATCACCAAATGAGGATCAAGGAGGATGACATCTTCTAGACGGCTTTCAAGAGCAGGTACGGGCACTATGAATTAGTTGTTATGCCTTTTGGGCTAACCAATGCTCCTGCAGCCTTTATGCAACTCATGAACAGCATATATCGAAGTCAACTACCCTGTGCATGATCTTGAGTTGGCTGCCGTGGTATTCACCTTGAAAATCTGGAGACATTACCTCTATGGAGAAAAGTTCACTGTCTACTCAGACCATAAAAGTCTGAAGTATTTATTCTCCCAGAAAGAACTCAACATGAGACAGAGACGATGGCTAGAATATCTGAAGGATTTCGACTTCAACATCTAATACCACCCAGGCAAGGGTAATGTCGTGGCTGATGCTCTTAGTAGGAAGCCAATGGCATATGTTTCAAGTCTAGTCCTCGGTGAGGTGCAACTACTAGAACAATTCACAAGGTTGGACTTAACTATTGAACATAGTGATGACCAAGTCTTGATTGCCAATATCAAGATTCAATATGATCTACTAGAGGAGATCAAAGCTCAACAAGATGATGATCCATTCCTAGTTCGTGTCAAGGAAACTCTAGCCGAAAGACCGGACTTTGCTATGGCCGAAGATGGAAGGCTTGTCTTTCAAGGAAGGACAGGCGTTCCCGACAATGAAGAATTGAAGAGGAAGCTAATGGATGAATCCCACAAGACAAAGTACATTATTCATCCTGGAGGTACCAAAATGTATCAAGACATGAAAAGAACATTTTGGTGGCCGAATATGAAGAGAGAGGTAGCCGAGCATGCTGCTCACTGCCTTACTTACTAACAAGTAAAAGTGGAACATCTGCGCCCTGTGGGTGTACTCAGACCACTTGATATTCCGGAATGGAAATGGGAAAGCATCGGCATGGACTTCATCATGGGTTTACCCAAGACTCATGGTGGACTCGATGCCATATGGGTCATTGTGGACCGACTAACCAAATCCGCCCACTTTCTGCCTATAAAGAGTAAGTGGTTAGTGGAGGTACCAGCTGCCTTATATGTCAGGGAGATTGTAAGACTACATGGCATTCCATCATATATTGTTTCGGATCGAGATCCGAGATTCACAACTCATTTTTCGAAAGGACTGCAAGGTGCACTGGGTACCACTACAAGAAATCTTAGCTCTGCCTACAAAAGTTGCTTACGGTTCAGTATATTCGTAAGCTATTCATATGGATAGACATATCTATACTTACGGACTGTACATGTCATAAGTATATCAGGCAAACTTTGTTCTTAAACTTTTAAGATATGCCTACCCCTATGGCGTAATGTCGTAAGCACATAACGTTTTCATTTACCTACGGAGTTTTAATTGGGCGCCCATTCAACTTTGGCCTCCCGCGCCCCGATTGAAGGGGAAAAAAGCCCCTCCTTCGACCCCTGGCCTCCACTCTCCTCCTTCGACCTCTCCACTCTCCTCCTAGCGAAAAAGGGCAGCAACGGCGATAGGGCAACAACGGCGAAAGGGCAAGCAGTGGCGTTTCCTGCCAAACTTGCGGAGAAGGTGGTAGTAGGCAGGCAGCGCAGCGGAACTTGCGGAGAAGGCGGTAGCAGGCAGCGCCGTCAGCGGTTTAGGGCAAGCAACGGTGGCGAACTTGCAGGCGGCGAACTTGTGGCGACAGCAGGGGAAGGACACTCTGGCCACCCGTTCCTCCTTCCCCTATTCCTCCGCGTGTCCTCCACGTCGCCGGGCGTCTCCTGCCGACCCCATCGCCTTCTTCCTCCTCTGCTTCGTAGCGAGTGTTTGGCCTCTCCCACTGCTCGTCCCCCGCCGCCTATTTTCTCACGAAGGCTGTGCTGCTGTGGTCTATTTTTTGCAAAGTTGTGGGCTGACTGATCGCCAAAGGTGAGTCCATCGCGGCGAAGGTGAGTACTCTTTTCTGTTTTCTTTGCTTCTTTGTCTCCCTCATGGTTGGGTTAGGTTGAATGTGTGTATACTGATGACAACCGTCTTAATGGGAACCCCATTTTTAGAATCCAAATTTAGCCCATCTGTGTTTGCCACATCATCAATGAGACCAAGATACTATACAACAACTCTTAGTAACACCAAGTCTAGCTTAGATAGACCAATGTGTGCCTGCTCAGCTTCTATTGTCTTTTGGCAGTGTGCTTAGCTTTTATTTCCTGGTGTTGATCAATTTTGGTGCCACAGAGTGATGGATAATCATTAGAGAACATCTTTGCCATTTCAGCTGTCTGTAAAGCTGCATTCTTTGGTAAGAATGGAGAACGCTTAGCTTAGCATCCTTTAGTTGTGTGGGTTATCACACGTCGTGTGCACGACACCTTAACATCCTTTACTTGGCCTCATGAACTCATCTTGCACAGGGCTGGGTGGCCATCCAAGGTATTAAGTATGCTTTTTTATTGGCCCAAAAAGGAATACTATAGATTGTGTAAGCCCTCACCTCCTAGCAACTTATCTTTGATTAATTGCAATGGCCCTCCTTTAATGGTGATCTTGGAGTAGATTTCAAAGATACACAAAGATTAGGCTCTTGGGTCTACCTGTGACCTGACAGAATTAACTAACTGGGATTAAGGAGTATCTTAGAGGAGTGTCTCAAAGCAGACACCAAAGCATCACAATTTTTTTGTTTTAAAAAAGGTTGAACTAGGGACAACATCTGGGGATGGTGTGATCTCCCAGGATTTAATTAACAGGGGGTAGGCAAAGCCATGTCCTGCAACCTTATCTCTGAGGCTTTGTGATTGTGATGGCTGGCTGGTCAACTATTTCACAGGCACTGGTTGTCCCAATGGGATTAATCAGATGCAGCTGCTCAATCTCTCACCAACTCTTATTGTTGGTTGAAATGGCATTTGCACTCAAAACTATGAGCTGTATAATATTCTGAAGGATGGGATAAAACATGGGTAAGAAATTGCCATTGTTGAACTTTTCTCTCTGTGGTAAGAATGGAGAACACCTTTGCCATTTCAAAGATTCTCATTGTTTGTTTTGTGCTGTAGCACTCCTTTTTTATTGTCCTATTAATGTTAGTATCATGTGCTAATTATATCAAAACTATAACAGTGATATATCATACCGTAGTTGAGTCATGCCTTGGGACACTCTATTTTCAACTTTTTGGCATGTTCTTTCCCATGTACTCTAGCTTGTCCTATCGTTAGACAATTCATTGGACATCTGGCAACATTTATAGTATGAAGAATATAATGTAAATGATTTTTTTTTTGTAGTTAGACATTATGGATTGGAGTTTGATGGATAAATTGAAGAATACAAGGGAATATATGGATGGAGTTGACACATACATTCAATTTGCTTCTGCTCATTTTGCTCCATCAACAAAGATTAAGTGTTATTGTTTGGAGTGTGTATGCCTCTTGAAACATGAAAAGGAAATAGTAAGACAACATTTATTTCAATATGGAGTCATTAAAGACAAACAATTTTGGAAGTTCCATGGGAGTAGTTGTTCTTCTAGGCACATGCTTACGGATTTTACACGTACAACACTTCCGAAGGATGTTGGTCCGCATTCGATGTTGGAGGATGTTATTGGTGAGGAAACTTTGAAACATGCAAAAGTGAAGTCAATGGATGATAATAAAGGAGAATATGGTGAATTTCAACAGTTGTTGGCAGATGTTGAACGGCCTTTGTACCCTGGTTGCAAGACATTCAACAAGCTTTCATTTATGGTCAGATTGTTCAACATAAAATGCAGAGGCAAAATGAGCAACAAATCTTTTGACATGCTTCTGAAGCTGTTGAAAGAGGCTCTTCCAGAGAGTGATGTGTTGCCAGCTACTTACTATGAATTGAAAAAAATCATTGGTAAAGTGGGATATGACTATCACAAAATTGATGCATGTCCTAATGATTGTATTTTGTACCGGAAAGAGTATGAGTCTTATAATCATTGTCCGAAATGTGGAGAATGTAGATGGACGAAAGGAACTGAAAGAAGTGGTCAAAATAAGAAGATTAATGTTGCAAAGAAAGTTCTTCGGTATTTTCCATTGATTCCAAGACTGCAAAGATTATACACTTGCAGTAAATCATCTACAACCATGTGTTGGCATAGTGATGAACACCAAGAAGATGGCATTCTAACGTACCAAGCTGATTCCCTTGTTGGAAAGCATTAGATGTGATTGATGGTTTTGGTTTAGAACCTCGTAATGTGCGCTTAGGCTTGGCAAGTGATGGTTTCAACCTCTTTGGGATAATGAGTACGAGTCATAGTACATGGCCTGTGTTGTTGACACCATACGACATACCTCCAAGGTTGTGTATGAAGCCACAAAGTATTTTTTTGTCGTTACTCATTCCGGGTCCTAAAGGTCTGGGAATGATATTGATGTCTACCTTCAGCCACTTATTGAAGAATTACAAATTCTTTGGCACGGAGTTGAAACATTCGATGCTTATAAGGGTGAAATATTTTCTATGCGTGCTGCACTACTTTGGACAATTAACGATTTTCCTGCATATGGTTATCTGTCTGGTTGGAGCACTAAAGGCCGATTAGCTTGCCCTACATGTAATGAAGATACATCATCATTATGGTTAAAAGGTAGTAAAAAATTCTGTTACCCTAATCATCGTCGATGGTTAGGTGTGGGTTATAAGTTTTGTACTATGAAATGAAAGTTTGATGGAAAAGAAGAAATGAGAGACAGACCAAGTGTATTATCTAGTGTTGATATACTTAAGCAGTTGCATTGTGACGGCCCTGGATATTTATGCCCATTAAGGCTTTATATCCAGATCCGCCTCCCGCGAACGGACCAAAGTCTCGCATGGGATAGCTCACACAACTGTCCAGTAAGAATATAAAAGACAACTACACAATATAAGACACAAGAAAGTACATGTGCTCATACCTGCATACAATAATTTACAACTGTCCCATTACATTAATACATGTCCAATTAAAAAGTACAACTACCTGGGACATACTCCGAGGGAGCACAAGCTCACACAACACTAACTACTACAAAACTGCTGGTGGTACAAGTCTGACACAACGCCGCTGCAAGCCAAACACTAGGCAAGCCCTGAAAAGAACTGTAGGGGAGTGAGCCTCAACAAGTCATAGGCTCAATAGGGGCTACCCAAAACAACACCGTAACCACGGACACCTCAACCCCAATGGGTCTCACTGGCAGCACCAATAGCCAAACCATTTCATGCTCACAACATTTATATTTAAATAACAGCTTAAACAGTAATTGATAATCAAATGCATATTCCTTATAAAGAAAGAGGAACCACAGGCTAGTCCGCTCAACAACTGAAATGCCTAGGCCGCAAGCCTAACAGGCACATTATTCCAATGACTGGTCGCCTAAGCTACAAGCCACATAGGCAAACTACTGCCTAGGCTACAAGCTTCACAAGCAAATCTCAAGTACGTGGGTAACAGGACTGCTAACTAAAATCTGGCCCTTTATACCCAAACCACAATATGTCAGAAATCACACACAGAATAGCAGAGTTGGATACAACGGCCAATCCTTTATACACGAAAACCATAGACGGAAACTTACTCGAGGAAGGGTAAAGCACATTGAGTGGAAGGTCACACCTCACGACCTCCACGAAACACAGTTCCACGTCAATACCAGAACAGACTGGTACATGATGTACCATCACAAACCATTACCCACACAGGGTACAGGTACCTATTACCACAAGGTACCAACACGGAAACCACAAGTAAACCAGCGTCGTAACAGGGCACACCATAGCGAGCTAAACCACATTTAGTGAGTCAACATTCACCAACCATAACCAAAACTGTGCCACCACTCGGGCACACCACAAGCTACAACCGTAGTCACAACTGTGCCAACACCAGGGCACACCTCGAACGAGTCAAACCTCGACTATGAGTCACTAACTCACAAACCACAGCCAGTGGCAAAGCACGAGTCAGAAAGGAATGAAGCCACCACACGGGAACGGACTACTGGCTGATCAGGCCAGTATCCAACCCGGACAACACAACACAAGAACAACCTCTCAGTCTCGCAGTCACGGATGAAAGGTCCAACTGCCGCTCCACGAGAACAAGTCAAACAACTGTGGAGACCAACTAACACCACACCTACAGACACACAGCTGCAAGTCCATGCCTGGCACCTCTAGGGTCTCTGGCTAGAGCACCCTAAAGTGAGGCACTGGAAAACAGGACTAGCTGGGGACCCGTATGCCTACTTGTGTCTGTACCCCCAACCACGAGCGCGCTACAAGCGACTACACACCCACAAACAGAAGCCGCTGCCCTACTGTCGTCTTTCCCTCAGCTGGAAGTACAACCCAAATACAGGAGTGAGGGTGTCCAGGAAGACGACACAGACCTCGACGGTACCACACTGTACCAGGACAAACCCCGAGCAATACAAACACACGTGCCTGGCTCACAAAGAACTTAGGGTACCCGACTAGAGAGGCATTCTGGAATAGGCGCCAGACCACCACACTCGGCAATACACAAACCACATCACTTACACATTTATTACAAATAACGATACATGTGTGAGGAGTAGGTTGTCCTGGTCACTCGTGACCTACAAGCTAGCCTACACAAACACATATATGAACCATATTAATAATAACACTATAGCCTAACATCGGTCACCTCGTGACCTCTGTGGCAACACACACACCACTTAACACATAAATCAGTATAATATTCTTCGAAGGACAACAACATACCAAGGCTAGGTCGGTGTGGACCTTCACTGCCCAAGCATTACAATATAACCACATAAATCACATTATAATAATCATAATATCAACCTCTAGTCATGCTTACATATGCATGTCATCCAAATCATAAAAATACTTCCAATTCTTGGCTAGGCTCATACAAGAACCTCACTGCCATAACACCACAAACTCACCACAATTTTTGGAATACAATTAACACAATAACGTACAATGTGCCATGCACACACAAACCATATGCACAACACCCAAACCATGTAGACACCATGTGTATAATACACCAACAGGGTGCACCACACGTCCAACACCATAAATCGCGGTAAAAGGAAACACAACTTGCTGGGAACTCACCAGCAGATAGACGGCAATATCGACCTCCGGTAACGAGGGACTAATGGCAACATCGATTACCGTTAATATTTTACCTGAAGAACCTAATGGCAACCGACCTTGCCGTCAAGATCTTCCCTGAAGAGTTTAACGGCAAACGATCACGCCGTTTATCTCTTCCCTAAAGAACTCAACATCAACATCCCTTGACGTTGACTTCTTCAGCTCCCAGCAGCTGAACCAGCCACAAACCACATCCCCTAAGAGCAATCCAGCCCTCAAAACCGCAACGTGATGAAGAAGGAACACTTCCTCTCACCACCACACACCACTGTAATGTCCAAAAAACACGATCCAACGCATGGATCGGCCAAACCACCCTAAAACCCAACAGAAAGGAAAACCTCCCTAAAATCACGAGTCTACGCAAATTACACGCAACAGGCATGGAATAATGCACAAGAGAAGCTAGAGGGTTTACGTCCCTACCTCAGAAACGCATATAAACCCCGATAGAACCTCGATTTACACCGAACCCCCAGGAGTTTCCCGTGAATACCGCCCTCCAATCCATCATTCCCCGCCTGATCTGCCGCTGCTGCGCGCATCACGGCCTTCCCACGTGCTCCCATCGGCCGCCGGAAGTAGTGAAGAGGCACAAGGGTACAGGTGGGGAAAAAGGAGAGGAGAAAGTGGGGAATGAAGAAGGCTCGGGTTGCCCCTAAAAATACAGGCGCCTCAGGTTAACGTCAACATCTACGCCGCTAACTAAACCGCCCCAACTAGGCATCCACAACGCTTGCCGCCAAGTTCAACAATAGACGTCTACATCGATGGACGCCAAGAACATGTTAACGGCAACACCATTGCCGCCAACACACAGTAGACATTACAAACCTGGACGCCAACCTACTGTTGATGTCCAGCGCACTAAACACCAACACAGATCCATAACCAGCTCCGGTAAGGATCCAATAAGAAACACACAACACAAGTCGCACTAGTCAAGGTGTGACCACCCCATATGCTAAACCGAGGATCCACAAAGATCCGAAAAATGCGCGACGTTACATGCATCCACTTAAATTTACTTTTGGGAAAGTTCCCAAATTTAAAGTGGGCGTGAGAAGAAAACGAAAGGAAGCTGCAACTTCATCATCCACTCTTGAGTGTCATACCAATTGGAAGAAGAAAAACATTTTTTTTACTTATCATATTGGAAGTCATTACTATTAAGACATAATCTCAATGGCATGCATATCGAGAAGAATGTTTGTGATAGTATTATTGGAACTTTGTTAGATGTTGATGCTAAAACAAAAGATGGTTTGAAAGCTCGACATGATCTGCAACATTTGGGTATAGGGGCCACTCTTCAACCTCAAACTCTGGATTCTAATAGATTGCTATTGCCACCTACCATGTTCACTTTGAGCAAGATGGAGAAGGATACGATTTGCAATGTTTTGAAAAGTGTGAAAGTTCCAAATGGCTATGCATCAAACATTTCAAGGCATGTAAATCCCAATCATCCTAAGAAAATTTGGGGTTTAAAAAGTCATGATTGTCATGTCCTCATGCAACAATTGCTTCCAGTAGCAATGAGGGGAGTGACACAAAAGGAGCTGAGATCTGCAATTAATGATGTATGTAATTTTTTTTCTCTAATATGTTCCAAGACTTCATTGTCAAGTGATTTCTATAAGCTTAGACAAGAAATTGCAAACATATTGTGTCGATTAGAGATGATCTTCCTGCCAAGTTTTTTTGATATAATGGTACATCTTCTCATCCACTTACCTGACGAAGCAAGGCTTGCTGGCCCAATTCAGTATAGATGGATGTACCCCATTGAAAGGTTTGCATTAATCTTATAATTGTGCCTGACGATTGTACACTACTGCTAATCATACTTGATTTTTTTTTAATCTCCACTAGGTATCTGGTGAAACTTAAGTCCTATGTATGGAATAGGGCACATCTAGAGGGGTCAATGGCAGAAGGGTATATAGCAGAGGAGACTCTTATCTTTTCTTCGAGATATCTAGATGATGATGTTGAGACATGGCTTAACCAACCTTTAAGAAATGAAGTTGAAGGGGCTGAAGAATTGACACAAAAAGGATGGGATATTTTTTCAACAAATGGTCGATGTTTAGGTGGTGGAACCGTTTGTCATCTTAGGAATGACGAGTTGAACCAAGCTCATCTCTATGTACTATTTAATAGTGAGGACATATCTCCTTACATAAGGTAAGTCAAATGAAACACCCTTAAAGTATTGTTTCTCAAGAGAAGACTGTTAATGTATTGTCCACATTTTGTATGTAGTATGCATCTTGAAGAAATAAGGAAAACAAGACCACGAGCAGGTGAAATGGAAATTGAGCGATGTCATACATTACAGTTTCCAGATTGGTTTAAGTGTAATGTAAGTAAACATATATAACATTTTTTTTAGTGCACATCACATGTGTTTTAATGATAACCAACATGTAACCCTTTTTTTTTTAGGTCAAATCTTTACAAGACAATGACAGGAATGGGTTACATGCAAACACAATTGTGCTGAACGATCGACCATTGAATGTGGGGAAGAAGTTTAACATATGTTTAGTAAATGGGTTTCGTTTTCAGACTCAGCATATTGAACTTCATAGGAAGACACAGAATAGTGGGGTTGTTATGTCTGCAAAAACTTCAAGTTTTTCCAGTGTTAAAGACAAGGCTCCTATTCGAGATGAGGTGACATATTACGGTGTTCTTCAAGAAATATTAGAGTTGAACTATTACGATCAAAGAAAGGTATTACTTTTCAAGTGTAACTGGGTTGATATTTAGCGAGGGGTAATTAAAGATGAAGGTTTCACATTGGTCAACCTACACTATAAATTACGTACAAGTGAACCATATGTTTTGGCCTCTCAAGTGGATCAAGTATGGTATGTGGAGGATCCCAAAATGGAAGGATGGTTTGTTGTGAGGAAAACAAAGCCGAGAAATTACTTTGACATGCAAAATGAAGAAGTTACTGAAAATGATGCAAAAGATGTAAAGATTGATGATGATGTTGTTTTTTTTTATGACATAAACATCACATGGAAGAGAGACGACATTGATGGTGTAGAAATCCCAATTTGAAGACATATGTTATTGAGCCTTCCTCAACACACAAATGTCTGCCATTTTTTTGTCAATATTTATTGTGTTAAGGCGTACGGCTTATTTTGTCCATCTGGTATCTTGTCCATTTGCCATTACTTACATTGGAAGTAGAAGAACTACATCAGTGAGATGGAAAAATTGGTGTTCTGTGTATACAGATCATCTAGCTGGTTTTTGATGTCTACATGTGCATTCGTCTGAGCTGTGCATGCTTTGGAATTTTTGCATCTCTTTTTTTTTCATCGCAGCTTCAACATCTTCTATTTATAATACAAGGACCCTTATCTGAAGCCGCAAAAGGACAGCATGGGCTGCAGCATCAACAATATTTGAGCCCATTGTAGCTGACAAGAAAGCCACCTGCAGAGACATCAAATTAATATTTTTGTGTCCACTACAGCTAACATGCCAGCTACCTGCAAAGACATCAATAATAACATTTACATCTGTAGAGACATCAACTATCACTTTCTAATCAACAAGTTCAGAAGCTACAGAATACTAGTAATGAACAATTTTAAGTCAAATATCTACTAAGATTCAGGTTCATTTACCTACTTCTCAAAACTGTCATTAGTTTGCTTGGTTTTGTGTTGATTAATTACAATGATGTGAGGCATAGTTTGGATGGGACTGTATGAATTGACTGACTCCCCAACATGGAAAGTCAGAAAACTGTGCTGGGTAGTGGGCTTTTTCGACCTTTGCATAGCCCAGTTATGATATGACCAAGAACCATTGATTCCCCCTCATGGTTTGGATTTTTTTTTTGTTGGTTCCCCTCCCAGCCATGGCGGTGGCTTTTGGTCGCCAAAAATCCCAGATTGTTTGTGATTTCTGCAGGTTACATTTTAAATTTTGATTAGTATCCATATGTAAGATCTGTAAGATCCATTTTTTCCCGTCAACCAAAATATAAAAGAAAATTTAAACTTATATTATAAAAGAATGTCACAATGTCACTTTTAATCATCCTCTTTGGCTGGTATAGGAAATGCTTCTTCTTTTCCTTGAGTTATTTGATACTAGTATAATGGTTTGATGACATATTTCCTGCATTACTGTTTATTAAGCATATTGTTTCTTTTGTTATAAATATCCTCACACAGTACTTATTGACCACCTATTGTTGCTTTTGCAGGAAATATGTTGCTGAAACCTATCTTCGCCCAAGGACAAAGCAAACTCTTCACAAATCTCCTCTCACCACATGTGAACAATTTCATCTACTAACAATTAACTTGCTCTTCTGAACAGACTTTAGCACTAGTATGTGAATGTGAAGAATGATGTTTTATGTCATCTTTTATTAACATTATTGTTTGTTAACTTTAATGTGTTTTATATTATTAATGTGTTGTGCATTGTGAATGAGTGGGTGTGAATGTAAATGTGGAATATGGATCTAAATGTGGATGTGTATATGTGGAACTAAATGTGGATGTGGATGTGTGTGTGGAACTAAAGGTGGATGTGTATGTGTGAAACTAAATGTGGATGTATGTGTTGATCGATCCAAATGTGAATGTGTGGATTAATTGTGGATGTGTACATGTTGATCCAATTGTTTGTGAATGTAGACATAAATGTAGGTGAATGTGGATCCATTTAAATATATTACTATTTTTTTTTTTGCTGAGACAAAATACTTATGGTGTATGTAGCCGTAGGTAAACATACTTGGTTATGGTGTATGTGGCCGTAGGTAAACATATTTACTTATGGTCTGTTTAGCCGTAGGGAAACATACTTGCTTATTGTGTACGTGGCCGTAGAGACACATCCTTATGGTTTAAATTGTCGTAGGGATATTCGGCATCACTGAGTCTATCCTTACAAAAAATATGACTACGGTTAACATCACCGTAGCCAAAAATAGATATCCTTATGGTGTTACTTACGGCTACCAACACCGCCACTATAGCTATATACTTACGGAGTTTAAAACACTACAGTAGCCTTAGGCTTTTGCCGTTGGACTTTAGCTGACGAAACTCAACCGTAGGGTAACACCGTAAGCAAAGACTATGCTTACGATTTTTGGTTATCTACCTACGGTGTTTGGACGTAAGCAAAGCCTAGTTTTCCTGTAGTGTACTAAACTCAACATTAGTACCGCATTCCATCCACAAACCGATGGGCAAACTGAAAGGACCAACCAAATTGTTGAAGACATGTTGAGAGCTTGCACTATAGATTTCCAAGGATATTGGAACGAGCACCTACCTCTAATTGAGTTCGCCTATAATAACAGTTACCAGGCGAGCATCAAGATGGAACCATTCGAAGCCCTCTACGGAAGGAACTGTAGATCACATGCATGCTGGAATGAGGTTGGAGAACAACAATGGTTAGGCCCAGAGATGGTGCAGAATACCACAAGAGACATTCAGGTAATCAGAGACCGGCTCAAGATTGCTCAATCCAGACAGAAGAGTTGTGCCGACAAAAGAAGGCGAGATCTGGAATTTCAAGTGGGTGATCATGTATTCCTAAAAGTGTCACCTACTCGTGGCATCCAATGATTTGGCGTGAAAGGAAAGCTCAGCCCTAGATTCATTGATCCTTTTGAAGTACTCGAAAGGATTGGTGAGGTTGCATACCGACTGGCATTGCCACCGGATCTGGCATGTGTACACAATGTCTTCCATGTCTCCATGCTCAGGAAGTACATCTATAACCCCACACACATCATTCGCCACGAGAAGTTGGTGTTGAACAAGGATGTGACATACGAAGAGAAGCCAGTCAAGATACTGGAACAGAAGGTACAACAGCTCAGGACCCGTCCCATCCACGTGGTGAAGGTCTTATGGAATAACCGCGGAGTGGAAGAAGCTACATGGGAACCGGAAGGAATCATCAGATGCAACTACCCCGATCTTTTCGGTAAGATATTTCCTTGCTTATGATCATATGAATTTGGGGACCAAATTCTTTTTTAAGAGGGGGAGGATGTAGCAATCTAAATTTTTGAACAAAAATAAAAATTTACATAATATTAAAATTTATTAGAAAAATCAATTAAAAGAAAATAAATCACATAGGAAATTAATGGAAAGGGAAATAAATAAAACCCATTAAATGAATAGAAGTATTGGGCTTTATTAAATTGACCCAATAGAATTTAGTGGGCCAAAATAGGAATTTTTAAAAGGGGAATAATGGGAAATTACCCAAAATTCGTAACTAAAATAATGCTTAATTATAAAAGAAGCGTTTAATGCATTAAAAAGGATGCTTGAGTTGGAATGGAATCCTAAACCTACCTCAAATGATTGGCCACGGATTTGGCTCTCTTCCCCACTCAATTAGGATGAGGAAGGCTAAGAAGAAGGTAGAGAATAGGAAATCTCGAAATTAATAGGAATTTGAGTCCTATTAGGAAATTGAAAGGGAAAGAGCTTAAATACTCTCTTATTCACCCAAGGCTGGCCCTAGTTCATGCCAAGGGATTGCTGGATGTGGGAAGGAGTCTAGAAGGTGGGAAATTCGTGGAGAAGAAGTCTCTCTCAAGTATCATTACGAGTTCTTCAAGTTCTTGCCCTAGGAGAGAAAATCGAGTCAAGGTAGGCATTCTCACGAGCATAAACTATAAAATTTTAACTGTAGATTCTTCCCATCATCATGAGCAATACCCTCAAGTTTCATGATTTATCATCGAGTCAATATTTACTTCTTTATTTTCAAAGTTCTGCACTCGTCCTGACCCCGAACCCCCATGTTAAATCTTGCTCTCCACGTACACTTGATATCATGCCACGAAAGTTTTACTGGATGATCTGATGCATGTTAGCCTTCTTTTGCTCCTGGAAGCCCTAATTTTCATATACTCTAGTGGGCGATTTAATTATTTTTCTCTCACTGATCCCTATTCCATGAACTTCCTGTTTAACTTGACTGAAGCATGTCGAAACCTTTATAGTTTTAAAATTCCTATATGTTGCATGTACCCTGGCCTGTCTAGAGTCGTTTAGTTTTAGTTTCGCAATTTTTCATGCACTGTACGATTTGTTCTCAATTTCTAAAGCCTCCTGTGTCAATTTGTTTTTGTTTGGCCGGCAATCCAAGGTCCTGTCTGATTCCTATCGGACTCAGGCACAGACCACCAGAATGCGACGGCCCGATAGGCCGCGTTCTGTGGTCGGATTGCGACAGCCTTCTCGTAGCATTCTGAATGCGACAGGAGGCGACGTCGCGATTGTTGTGCCTGGCCTGCCGCGTTCCTCACATGACCCTGTCGCATTCTCAGCGCCGGTTCTGAACACCCCGTCGCGATCCATGCAAGGCTCTGTCGCTTTCTACCCTGAACCCGTCGCAACCCTTTCATCGGTGCGTCGCGTTCACAGGTTTTTGCAGAAAACCCCCTGTTTTGAAAATACTCAAATTCTATTATGCTTATACCCTTTAATCTTAGTTATACCGCAGTAAATGCACTTAACATAAATTGAACTTTTATATGTGATTTAAAATACATACACATGACTACTTTCCATCCATGAGTTCATGACACATGCACACACTTTGAACCATCCAAATATGACTTAATTGGCATGAACATGTGACATGATATATCTGGTAATTTATGCAATTAAATTACCTTAATTATAAATGAACTTGTTCTCGATTTTTGCGTTGTTTTGAAACACCGATCTCGACGCTCCACTGTTCTAGAACTCCTCTAGAATGTCGAGCACTTGTTTCCATAATTACCCTCTTTCTTGACTTGGACGAACTCTCCGGTGGATACTCCTTCTGCCGAACTAGTGAGTCTATGTTCAAGGCCTCCGTAAGTCTCCTCTGTCCATGGATTCCGACATGGTCAACGAGCCGGTTGTACCCTAACACCTATGATACCCTTTAGGGATCTATATGATCCAAACGGCTATTAGAAGTTCACTCTCGTCTTGAATCACGCCGGACCTCTGAGCTTGTGCTTAACTTGGCCAGTGGAAGGGTTGTGAGTTCCACCTGACTGCCAACACCAAGTGCGCGTGTTGTGCAACTGTTACTATCGCCTATTTACTCGGTGCGTTACGTACAATGTCCACTAGCTCTAATCTACACTCTATTCGCTCATCTATTCTTGGTACTCTATATTGGCCATTTACTGATTGTCTAAAGATAAACAATTTAACCAATGCCTGACAATATATAAAGGGCCCGATCTGGTCCTGGGATGTGCGCCCGAAAGTGCTAGTGCCCATGGGAGTTAAATGATCAAAGTGTTTGGCATTACACTCGAGTGCTATTTATCTTGACTATCTAAATGACAATCAAAAAGTGCTATATTCTCTCGTTGTCTACAAGACCAACAAAGTGCTATACTATACTCGTTGTGCTATTGCTATACTTGTGCTATTGTGCTATGGCCATCCTGCTATTGTTGTGCTATTCCCGACACTTGTGCTATTTTTGGAAAGTCTATAGTTGGAAAGTTATGCTATTTCGTTCACGTGCTATCCTGCTATCTTATACCTGACTCTCTCTTGCTCTATCATTAAGTTACTCTGCCTTTAATGCATTAATTACTTAAAGCTTGCTTGACTATTGAGATTTAAGTCATACTCGGCATTATCGCTCACCCTGCGTTATTTGTCGTTGTGTTCTCAAGTGAGACCGAGGATGAACTATACACTGAAGAGGACAAGAACGACCTGGAGTGATGTCATGAGTACCCTAGCGTCCTATTACTATGTTTAGCATTGTAGTAGTTAGGTTTGAAGTTTAGTCCTTTACTTTTATTTCAATGTAATTGGGCCCTATAGATTGGCTCTGATATTAGTGGTTGTAACTAGACATTAGAAATTATTAATGAGAAAGGTTTGCTTTAGTATTATACATTGTGCAATGGTTGATGTCTAGTATATGCTCTATACCCGTTTACTTGCAACTGCCTCGCGTTCCGATATTCTGCATCGGGGCGTGACATATAGGAACTTAGGTATTAAGATGGCTGTCGAACGTGCTCAATTGAGGGGCATGCAACAGACCATCTAGGAGCTTACCAATGCCCTCCTACAAGCTGCTCAAGAAGGGGGAAACCGCGGAGCAGGAAACTGCATCATAATTTCAGAAGCATGAATCCACCTAGGTTCAGTGGTACTACTGACCCAGATGAAGCCAAACACTGGCCTACGGAAATGGAAAGAATTTTTTGTGTCATGCAATGTGTGGTAGGAGATAAGCTACTGCTGGCTACTTTCTAATTAGAGAGAGACACCTGCACTGTAAGGCCCTCAATTTTGTTGCATTATTGTATTGCATGTAAATAATTCATGTTGTGTATGTACATATGTAAATATCTACGTAAGTACTAGTTAGTATACTATTGCATGCATGTGTATAAATTAGATGTAAATAATGTATGAAGGATATGATGGTAGTGTGTACGTAATAGTATACATATGACATATATAGGTATAAGATGTACATGGTTTCTGCATGTTTTAGAGTTCTGGCCGAAGGCCAGATTGGCGTCAATAGCAACAGACGTCGATGTGGTGTAGGCGTCAACCATATGGACGCCAACGCTAGTCCCAGCGTCCAGCGATGTGGACGACAACTTCTCTGATCTGCATGCGTTGCAGAGCCCAGAATTTCGGGAGCAAGCTAGCTCACCCATTGGGGAGCTATCTCCAACGGTCTGAAAGCCCTCTTGTCCGACCTACGTGAGAGGAGAGCTCCTCTCCTCTATATACAAACCCCTGTTTCAACCCTCAGCCCTCTCTTGGCTCTTTGCAAAGAGAAGAAGAAAAACCCTAGTTTCTGTGAGAAGGACCTGTCTTTGCAAGCCTAGATCCGGGAATTTGGAGCTTCATTCGGCCATCTACAATGACTAGGAGATAGCTGGAGCATCAGGGAAGGCTTCCCCGACCTCTCTTTGGTGTCTACATCAGTCAAGAACCCGGAGGAAGGTGTCTTTGGAGGCTTCTTGGGACTGCCAAAGGAGAGCTTCACCGCCATTTTAGATCCCTTTGGAGTATTTTTAGAGGCAAGTAACCCTCACCCTCGTCCATGTAGATGTCAAGTAGGGTTTTATAATTTTATGTATTTTTCCTCGCGTCCTAGATCCCCCTTTCACCTTTGCATTTGGAGTTCGGTCTGTGTTTCTGCACAGACAGGAACTTGGCGTCAATGCCCTTGACGCTGAGATCCCTGTTGTGTGTCCAGCGATCTTGCCGTCCACTCCTGGAACAGCCAGAGACCGCCGCCAAGTTCGTCTGGACAGAACAGTGAATTGTTCTGCCCTTCTATATGATTAATTTCGACGTGTCTTGCGATGAGGATATAATGTAATTCTTATATGCTATGTATACTAGCTAATGTGATGAATGGGAGAATGAATGTACATTCATTTTTTGGGTGGTTGAATTTATTCGTCTATCTAATGTGTATGCGAAAAGAATGGCAATGTGTATTCACCATGATTCTAATGATCTGTGGCAAAGTTTTGTTGCCCAAATTTGTTAGACAATGTATGCATGATCCTATCTGTGCTCTGAGTTTCTGACATTTTTCCCCTGCTTATATGGTTATTGAAATTTCTGTTTTGGGAAATAGAAATCATGCATAGGTCATGTTAAATTCCAGTAAATTGCGTGTTGCTCGGTAAATTCGGGAATAAATTCTGTGACCCTGTGCATGCTAGGGTGCAGACAGTGAGCTGTTAAAATTTGTGATTATGTTCAACTCCATGTTAATTTGCATTATGAATAATAATGTGAAATTGATGTTAAATTTTCTGTAACTTCATTTTGAGTCAAAAAAATCTGAAAATTTTCTTGTGGAATCATAAACCTGAGATCAGCATGTGGTTAAATTTTCAAGTCGTTTGGACAACTATATAGTGAAATATGAATTTTTCCATGCGAGAAATGTGAAAAAGAATGCATGCTAATGTGGGAATAATGTGACATGTGTGTGTGATCTGATTTGTGTAAAATTCTGAACATGTAGTCCCTGTTAACTGTAGAATCATGTTAGGAAAAACAGAGCCCTTGTGTGATTGAGAAAAAGAATGAGAGGCAAGTGACATGTGTAAAGATATGTGTTAAAAATCGGTAAATGTGTAAATTGTGCCAAGTGTGACATTGCTTCCATAGAGGGCAGTGGAACCGTATCAGGGAAAAGTCCCCCTGAGAAGGTTCAATGTGTTGTGATCCTAAGGGCATTAGGATGAAATCCTGGAGGTGGACAAGTACCACTGGTTAGGGTGGAGACTTGTTCTCCAGTCTGCGCAGTCTAAGAGTCGTCACTGTATTGCCTAGGTGACGTCTATGTGTATGTGATGTGATGTGTCCTTCTCTGGTGGTTTGGACTATGTGTCACGGCACTAAATGTGAAAGTGAAAATGTGTATGTGTTCATGTGTAAAGAAATGTGAATGTGAACAATGTGTAAATGTGCATGTGTAAAGTGTATACTATGTGATAAGAAGTGTAAAAATGTGAAACCAAAATGTGAAGTTGTGAATTGTGATCCATGTGAAGTAATTTGAAATCATGTTAAGAACAGCAAACTAAATGTACTTATAATCACGCTTTACATGTGCAAATTGCCTAGAATCCACGTTAGAAATGAATCTTAGTGATGTGTAGGTAATTTCATGCTTGTTTGCCTTCATGTCGTGACTTAAATTGATTAAGTAGCTCTCATGTGTTGGGTTATGCTTTCTAGTCCATGTAAAACCAGCAAGCTTAAAGTATGTGAAATGGTTATGTGCATGTATACGAATGAGTAGTAACCATGTTAGCAATGTGTTCTTTCATGTATGTAAGCTAGTCACGCTAGATTGCTCTCATGTTTTAGTTTAAATGAAAGTAGAACTCTCATGTGTAGGAATGATTAGAGAGCATGTGATAGGAGATTTTGATTTAGAAAATCTGAAAGCATGAATCATGTGTTTAATAAGTAGAATCACCATGATAGGTTGTTAATTGCAATCACAAGCATGCTATATGTTGTATCTTGCAAATGTGTATGTAAAACCTGCTATGAAATGTGCATGTATGGTAGGTGTAGAGTTATTTGCTGAGTCTTTTAGACTCATTACTTGCTTCGGCGTACTGGTGTAGTTGGTGACGACACACTTGCGAAGGAGGAGTGGAGACCGACTCCGAGCGTGGAGATTAGATCGTCGATGTACCTTGTGATATTTGATTTCCTAGTATGTAATTGCAACATTGTACTAGCATTATTATGGAAAGGAAATGTTTAAGTGTGGACAATTATGCATTTGATTTCCAGTAATTTAATTATGTGGACTTTTAGTTCTTTAAATGTTATCGAATCATGTATGTTAAATATGGATGATGAATGAAATGAAGACAGTGGTTCTTTTACTTCCGCTACTCTGTTCTTATATTCACGTGTATCTCAGCTGAATGTTATTGTTGGGTAAATGTCCCACTGTGATAACGCTCGCTATACCGACGTGGGTTGGTATAACCGTACCGGTATAATGAGGGTCGTCACATGCACCTAGTGAGAGTCGGTAGAAGCAACCAAAGCTGATGGTCAATTTACATGGAACAAGTTCAAGGAAGCATTTAATGCTAAATACTTCTCTGAACAAGTCCAAGAAAAGAAGGTTGTAGATTTTGCTGCTCTTAAACAAAGAAACCTCTCTGTGGCTGAATATGAGGTACAGTTCTCCAGATTGGCTTGCTATGTCAATCATCTCATTAACACAAAACGGATGAAGGCTAAGCATTTTATCAATGGCCTTAAACCCCAGAACATAACACAACTAGCTCCTCTCAGCATCCAAACTTATGCTGAGATGGTTAAAAAGCTCAACTCCTAGAAGATGCTACTGAGATTTCACCAAACGCATCAGAGGGGGTTTATAATGAAGGACTTGGCATCTGGATCTTCTAGTGCTAATCCGAAAAAACGGCATGAAATGACCTTTCAATATTATTGAAGGGTCAAGTCAGGAAAAGAAACCAAAGGTGAATGTCCCCACTACTCTAGGAAAAGGCAACTGCAAACACTGTGACAAGCCTGATCACACTGCCGAGGGGTGCTGGAGGAAAATAGACACATGTATGTGCTGCTGTAGCCACGAGCATCGTATTCCAGAATGTCTGCTGCTTAAAGAACACGAGAAATGCACTATTGGGCCAAGGAAGCAAGGCCGGTTGCAAGTCCTGCAAGATGAGGAAACCACTGAAGAAGGAGGAGTTGTAGAAGGTACATTACCAGTTTTATCTCAATCAACATTTTTTTTTGTTTGATACTGGCGCTACACATTCGTTCATATCTCAAAACTTTGATGATACTCTGAACATTAAACCTACATCCATGGAGTTTGAATTCCCTGTCTGTCACGCCCCGATTTAGTAGCAGAATTAAATTGAGAGTGTGAGCGATACAAATATCAACAGTCGAGTAATTCAGAGCGACAACTAAATATAACAAAAGACATGAGACAATAATAGTGCGAGCCCAATATTTATTTCCTTTCCTTCAATGTTAACTTACAACTTTATAATCAGAGCCCATTATTGAAATTCAAAGTACATTGACACAATAAAATAATTATTTATTACAGACTCTATGACTCTTGACAGGTTGGCTGACGTTCTATGGTGACGGATACACTCTGAGAAGCACTTCACTATTCCCCCGCCCCATCATTCTCTATATCCTTATAGTCATCACATGAAATTCAATAAGAAGCAGGTGTGAGCGTGCTAACGCCCAGTAGGATTTACATCTCATGGGCATGCTTTACGTTAATTAACATTTTATCAAGCGAGATACTATGATGCAATACTCATAATAAGATGATCATGATAACGATATGGAAGAATTTACAAGGTGTAACATGTATGAGACGATGCAGTGATCAGAATCCAGTAACATTTACCATGTGAGAAGGAATGATTATCAATAGAATAGATGTCAATACGATCATTGGTCAATAGAAGAGAATCAATAGTCCATATCATGAACAGTGAAGATGGTGTAATCAACCTTGCTCCAAGCCTTCTCCTCCTTGCTCCTTTGTCCTCAGCCCTTCTCTTAGTCCTCCAAAGCTCCAGCAACGTTCTATGGGTCGGTATGGAGGAATTGGGGGGTGTATTGACTGGCTATAAGAGTCCTAACTTCTAAAAACTCTACCTTTCCATAAAACTATGAATTTCTATATTTATCTCCCTACTTCTCTCGTTTATCTACCTAATGGGATTGGGGAGAGGCTTAATTTTTTGGGTAAGGAGTTTGGGTAGGTCTAGGGCTCCTTTTTAGGATATATATAGGCTAATTAATAATTATCTTAACCCTTTACTTAATTATCTCCCATCCCAAGATGGGCTCTTCTCAATTGGGCCCATTCTATTATGTTTGGACCACTAATATAACCCATCTTTTATTTAGCTTAATGGGTTTTGATTTAATTCTCTTTATTTCAATTTAATCTCCCTTTTATCTAATTTAATTCTATTTATCACATTTATTTAATTACATTATTTATTTTATTTAGGATTAAAAAATCAGAGTTCCTATATCCCCCCCCCCTCTTAAAAAGAATTTGGTCCCCAAATTCATATGATTGTAGGAGGAAGAATGACTTACTGAATAGTTCCGAGTAATTCTGTTTCATGGTTGCTTTGGGTTCCCATGTGGCTTCTTCAACTTCGTGGTTTCTTCGTAGCACCTTTACCACCGATACGGGTCGGTTCAAGAGCTGTTGTATCTTCTTGTCCAAGATTCTCACTATCTTTTCTTCATAGGTCATATCTGTGTTTAGAATTATATCGTCGAAGCTGATCACATGTGATGCGTCGTACACATATTTCCCTAGCATTGACACATGGAAAATATTGTGTACGGTGGAAAACTGAGGTGGTAATGCTAGACGATATGCCACTTCGCCAACTCTTTCCAGTACCTCAAATGGACCTATGAATCTCAATCTTAACTTTCCTTTCATCCCAAACCTTTGAAATCCTCTAGTCGGGGATACCTTAAGCAACACATGGTCTCTAGTTTGGAATTCTAAGTCCCTTTTTCTCTTGTCTGCATAGCTCTTCTGCCTGGACTGAGCTATTTTAATTCTATCTCTGATGATTTGTATATCCCTGCTGCTGTTCTGTACCATGTCTAGTTCAAGCCATTGTTGTTCACCTACTTCATTCCAGCAGACTGGCGATCTACAACTTCTACCATACAAGGCTTCAAATGGTGCCATCTTGTTGCTGGCCTGGTAAGTGTTATTGTAGGTGAATTCTATAAGTGACAATTGTTCATTAAAGTACTCTTCAAAACCTATAGTGCAGGCTCGTAGCATATCCTCCACGGTCTAATTTGTTCTTTCCATCTGCCCATCTGTCTGTGGGTGGAATGTCGTACTAAAGTTGAGTTTGGGGCCTAGTGCAGTCTAAAGTCCCTTCCAGAATCGAGAGGTGAATCTGGGGTCACGATCTAAGACTATGGACATGGGGACTCCATGTAATCTTACAATCTCCTTTACATATAGAGCAGCTAGCACATCAACACTCCAGGTACTTTTGATTGCAAGAAAATGTGCGGACTTAGTCAATCAGTCCACAATAACCCAGATAGCATCGAGTCCACCATGAGTTTGGGTAAACCCATGATGAAATCCATGACAATACTCTCCCACTTCCATTCAGGTATGTCCTGGGGTCTGAGAACTCCCGCAGGATGTCGGTGCTCGGCTTTTACCTGCTGACATGTGAGGCAGTGCACGGCATGCTCAGCCACCTCACGCTTCATGTTGGGCCACCAAAATGACCTTTTCATGTCTTGGTAAATCTTGGTTGTGCCTGGGTGAATTGTATATTTAGTCTTGTGGGCTTCATCCATCAGCTTCCTTTTTAACTCCTCATTGTCAGGCACACATGTCCTGCCCTGAAATAATAATCTCCCATCCTTAGTGATGGAGAAATCGAGTCTGTCAACCATGGCTTCTTTGACTCGGGTTAGAAATGGATCATTAGCTTGTTGCTCCCTGATCTCGACAAAGATGTCAGGTTGAGCTCTAAGGTTGGCCACTAACACCTTATCACTTCTCTGCTAAATATTTAAATCCATACTGGCAAATTGCTTAATAGTTGCATCTCACCCATGACTAAACAAGACAAGGATGCCACATGCTTCCTACTAAGTGCATCAGCTACTGCATTACCTTTGCCAGGATGATATTGGATATTGAAATCGAAGTCCTTTAAGTATTCTAGCCATCTCCTTTGTCACATATTGAGCTCCTTCTGGGAAAATAAGTACTTTCAGCTCTTGTGGTCGGAGTAAACAATGAACTGTTCTCCATATAGATAATGCCTCCAAATCTTGAGTGCAAATGCCACTGCAGCTAGTTCTAAGTCATGGATAGGATAATTAACTTCATGAGGCTTCAAGTATCTTGATGAATAGTGTGACGGCCCTAGATATTTATGCCCATTAAGGCTCCATATCCAAATTCACCTCCCGCGAACAGACCGAAGTCTTGCAAGGGATATCTCACACAGTTGTCCAGTAAGAATATAAAAGACAGCTACACAGTATAAGACACAAGAAAGTACATGTGTTCATACCTGCATATAACAATTTACAACTGTCCCATTACATTATTACATGTCCAATTAAAAAGTACAAATACCTGGGGCATACCCCGAGGGAGCACAAGCTCACACAACACTACTACAACATAACTGCTGGTGGTACAAGTATGCCACAAACTTCTCCACATGCCACACAAATGGCAAGCCCTGAAAAGAACTGTAGGGAAGTGATCCTCAATAAGTCACAGGCTCAGCAGGGGGTACCCAAAACAACAACGTAACCACGAACACCTCAACCCCAAAGGGTTTCACTAGCAGCACCCATAGCCAAACCATTTCATGCTCACAACAATTGAATTTAAGCTGCAATTAAATATAAACACCTTAATCAAACATAATCTCATAATGTAAGAACGAACAACAGGACTAGTTTCGCATCACTAGTCCACACAACAACTGAAACGCCTAAGCCTTAAGCCTCACAGGTAAACATAACAACAACTGGTCGCCTACGCTTTAAGCCACACAGGCAAGTCATTGCCTAGGCTACAAGCTTCCCAGGCGAACCTCAAGCTCGTGGGTAATAGAACGGCCAACCAAGTGCTAGTCCATTAAACCCCAAACCACGATATATCAAAAGCTACACACACAAGATAACATACTCATACTCATACTACACCACAATCGAAAGCTTACCTAATGAAAGGTGAAACACTACAAGTGGAAGGTCCATCACATGACCTCCATGGAGCATAGCTCTACCAAACCATAGTACGCCTAGGCTACAAGCCTCATCGGCAAATTACCCACAAGGGGTAACAGGATTGGCAACCACAAGCCAATCCACCTCATAATAAGCCATAAACGGAGACTTACTTAAAACGGATAAAATAAAACAGGTGGCAGGTCAATCCATAAGACCTCCATAGAAACAAGAGTATTACCTCAATACCTAAAAAGGTTATGTACACTATAAAACTGCAAAGCAACCCACAAATGGTACAGGTACCTACTACTACCTCGAGGTACCACAACATAAACATCCGTACGAAGGGTACAAGTAGGTGATAAACACCACACAGAACCACAACTTTACTGTGCCATCACTTAGGCACAACATTACAGGTGAAACCTCAACCGGCAAGTCACACAAGCCACAACCAGAGCCGGCATAGCATGAGTCGGAATGAACGACACCACCACACGGGAACGAACTATTGGATGATCAGGCCAGTATCCAACACGGACAACACAACACAAGAACAACCTCTCAGTCTCGTAGTCACGGACGAAAGGTCCAACTGTCGCTCCATGAGAACAAGTCAAACAACTGTGGAGACCAACCAACACCACACCTGTAGACACACAGCTGCAGGTCCATGCCTGGCACCTCTAGGGTCTCTGGTCGGAGCACCCTAAAGTGAGGCACTGGAACAGGACTAGCTGGGGCCCAGTATGTCTACTGGTGTCCGTACCCCCAACCACGAGCGTGCTACAAGCGACTGCACACCCACAAACACAAGCCGCTGCTCTACTGTCGTCTTTCCCTCAACCGGACGTACAACTCAAACACACGAGTGAGGGTGTCCAAGAAGACGACTCAGACCTCGACGGTACACACAGTACCGGGACCAACCCCGAGCACAACAAACACACGTGCCTGGCTCACAAAGAACCTGGGGTACCCGACTAGAGAGGCATTCTGGAATAGGCGCTGGCCACAACACTCGGCAAGCTCAAACCATGATACTTACACAAACACTTTCTATTACCAATTACGGTACATATGTTAGGAATAGCTTGTTCTAGTCACCTTGTGACTTACAAGCTAACCTACACAATCACACACATAAACCATATTAATAATAATACCACAGCCTATCATCGGTCACCTTGTGACCTCACTGTCACACTAAACACAGTACACGATAATCACGTAATAACCGTACTTATACTTTACTAATTTTCCATCGAGGATAACTTGTAAAAGATCCTAAAGGATCAAGGCTAGGTTCAAACGTGATCCTCACCGCCACTATACCACAGACTAACCACAATAATTAAGATACAATAAACACAATACGTACGATGTGCCATGCACACACAAAGCACATACATGGCATTCAAACCACGTAGACACCACGTGTATAATACACCAGCCAGGTGCACCACACGTCATTCACATAAACAACATGTCCAACACATGGACAGCATGCTCCAATAGCTCTACAGGTGCCAACGCACCACACATACTATGTAAATACCAAGCCGATTACGTACATAACACATTAACCACATAAGACATGCCCACCTTGTGAGCAATACGCTCCATGAACGTAACAAGTGCACTGGCTCCACCTGTCATTGCCATGCACAACAATACCACTAACCAGATATTCAAAATACAGAAAGCATGCATAACGAGACCTCTCGGCTGAGGTCGCGACAAGGTGCAAGGTCGCCTTCAGAACGCGACGCCCCAACATGCCGCTACAGAAAACCACAACGCGACGGGTAAGGCTGTCGCAACCTTGTCGTGACAGAACCCTTGGTTGTCATCCAGTCGTGACCCTTTAATGTGTCACTTTCCAAATCGGAACGCGACGCATCAGGCTATCGCGTTAAAAACACGACGCCCAAGGTCGTCGCCTTAGCAGGCGCGAACCCTAATCCGGAAGCAACTCCACGGACCACCATTCCAGAGCATTCAAACCATACTTAATTCACATTTTACATGCTTTAATGGATACCCTAGCATGGTATCTACAGTTTTCAAAGCAATAAACATACTAACATGCAATCCACAATACGAAACAAGGTAGAACACCCTACCTTCGCGAACAACGCGAAAATCGAAGATCCCTCGTCATTTCCCCTGCTCCACACGACGTCCTCGCGGAGAGAACGCACCGAGTACTCCACCAGGACCTCGAACTACCCGAAGGAACCCCGCAGCAGCTCCCCCTGGTCGAGCAGAGCCTGTGAAAGCTCTGTTCGGCCAGGGTTCCTTAAAAACGCATTGCAGTTGAGAACACGACATGGCCCTACGTCGCAACCTGAACGCGACGTAGGCAGCCGTTGCCTTCCCACTCCTGTTGTCAGCAAGCCCTGCCCCGCGCGCGACATGTGGCGTGCATTCAGACATCAACCCAAACAGCGGCAACAGGAACGTGACCACCAGGGCTGTCGCGTTCAAAACACGACGCACACCCCTGTCGCGTTCACAGCAGAAAACCTGTGAGCGCTTTGGGCCCAGTCTGGCAGCCCAACAAGCCTCACAATGTGCGTAAACACCTGAAACATGCACTAATGGGCCACACATTGGCCACCAAACCCACTAAGCAGGGATCCGCAAAGATCCGAAAAATGCGTGATGTTACAAAAAGGCTATCACCTTCTCATTCTGCATTAACATGCAGCCTAGACCGATTCCAGAAACATCAATGTGGACTGAGAATCCTTCGCCCTCGACTTGTAATACGAGGACAGGTGTAGATGTCAAGCATTGTCTCAGTGTCTGAAAGCTTTTCTCGCATTCCTTGCTCCAGACATAGGGGTTCTCTTTTCGAGTAAGGCGAGTGAGACGTACAGCTATCTTGGAGAAATCTTTTATGAACAGCCTATAGTAGCCAGCCAGGCCAAGAAAGCTTCTAATCTCAGTGACATTGGTGGGTCTCTCCCAGTTGAGTACAGCTTCAACCATGGAAAGATCCACAGCTATACCCTCCTTTGATATGACATGGCCTAGAAATGACACCTCCTTGAGCTAGAATTTACACTTGCTCAATTTGGCGTAGAGTTTGTTGTCGCGCAAGATCTGCAGAGCGATCCTAAGATTCCCCTCATGCTCTTCCTTGGTCTTTGAGTATATGAGAATATCATCAATAAAAACCACGACAAATTTGTCGAGGTAGGGCCAATAGATGTTGTTCATCAGTTGCATAAAAGTTGCAGGAGCATTGGTTAGTCCAAAAGGCATGACTACAAATTCATAATGACCGTACCTGCTCCTGAAAGTCGTCTTGTAAATATCCGCATCTTTAATTCTCATCTGATGATATCCCGATCTAAGGTCAATCTTAGAAAAGTATTTGGCTCTTGATATTTGATCAAACAATTCATCAACACGAGGCAAAGGGTATTTGTTCTTGATAGTGATGTGATTCAACTGCCTATAGTCAATGCATAATCTCATGGATCCGTCCTTCTTCTTGACAAATAGAACTGGTGCTCCCCAAGGAGAAGTACTTGGTCTAATAAAACCCTTTTCCAGCAATTCCATTAACTACTCCTTGAATTCCTTTAATTCGGAAAGAGACATTCTATATGGCTGACGTGACACCGATGCAGCTCCAGGTGTTAGATCAATTGAGAAGTTCACATCTCGTTCAGGTGGAATGCCTGGCAACTCATCGGGGAACATATCGAGGTACTCTTGCACTATATGTATATCTGATATCTTGGATGCTTTCTTTTCAACCACTATGGCAGTAAGAAATGCCAAACATCCTTTTCTTATCATGTTTTGTGCCTTATTAGCAGAGATGAGAGACAAGTGCCTCTTGTGCCTACGTCCCGTAAAGGTCAGCATAGGGAATTCACTAAATGTAATCTTCCCTCTTCTACAGTCTACAATAGCCCCATAATTTGCCAGCCAATCGGCTCCCAATATGACATCATAGCCCTCCAGGGCATATAGATCAGATCAACTCTAAGATTTAGTTCACCAATCTTCACATCATCTAATGGAAGGGCTTTCTCGCCCAGTGGGGTTGTAACAGGTAATTCAGTTCCCATAGATACAGGTATAACATTTAATGTGTCAGTAAATGCTTGTGATATGAATGAATGTGTTGCACCGGTATCAATGAAAAAAAATGCTGACTGGTAAAAGACTGGTAAGGTACCTTCCACAACTCCACCTTCCTCGTGGTCTCCATCACTTGGACAGCTTCCATTCTGGTCGGCTTCTTCTGGCCAGTCAGGTATTTTTCATTCTCTTTAAGCAGAGGGCAGTCGGGGATACGGTGCTCTCGACAACCACGTCATAGGCATGCGCCTACCTTCCTACAACATTCCTCGGCAGTGTGACCCAGCTTGTCACGGTGCTTGCATCTGTGCTTGTTGGGTGCAGTGAGGGCGAAGACCTTGGGCTTCGCTCTTGGCTTGGCCCAACGGTAATGCTTAACGGCCTCTTATTACCGTTGGTGGGCTTGCCTGTCGATCCTAATGTCTGTTCCTTTTTTACCATTCTACCCTTGATACGATCGGTGAGATCGATCGCATCCTCCAGCAGCTGTGCCTTCTTGACCATTTCTGGATAGGTCTGGATATCCAGAGGTGCCAGTTGGGTGATATATGCGGGCCTGAGCCCATTAAGAAAGCGCTTCGGCTTCATTCTCTTGGTGCCTACAAGGTGATTGGCATATCATTCCAACCGGGAGAACTGAGCTTCATACTCGGCAACTAAGAGGTTCCTCTATTTTAGTGCAGCAAATTCAGAGGCCTTCCTCTCCTGAACTCTTTAAGAAAAGTACTTGAAGTTAAAGTGCTCCTTAAACTCATTCCATGTGAATTGTGCATCTGCCCTGGTTCCTTGAACGAACTCCCACCATGCACGGACGTCCCTTTCTAATTGAAATCATGCGTGTAATAGTTTGTCCCCATCTGAGCATTGCATGACGTGGAAGATGCGTTCTATCTCCTTCAGCCAGTTTTCTGCCTCGTCGGGATCAGTGGTCCCACTGAAATGAGGCGGGTTCAAGTTGCGGAAATTCCTGTGTAAATCTCTGGCTCCTCGATTTCTACCGGCTTCAGCAGCCTGAAGTAGTGCTTGAGTGAGCTGCTGAATAGTTTGTTGCATATCACGGAGTTGTGCATGCTCCGCTGCCATTGTTATGGCTTATGTTCCTTCAAAAGAGAGTTTTTATTGTAAGATAGTGAGGTCGCACTAAGTTTGTGCGTGTGTGAGTTTATTTTTTGACTCATTACCCATGGTTCTACCCATCTCTCACATAGGTATGGAATTAGACTCTAAGTCAATGCAAGTTAACCTAGATCATCCTATACTTAAGAATAACTGAGGCTCTGATACCACAAAACTATAACGCCATGAGCGAAATATCGCAGTGATATTGCAGTTATTAAATAGTACCGAGTGATAAATAGACATCAAACCATCACACCTTTGGGATAATGCCAAATGAAGTCCAACTTTACTAATAATTCATCAACTAACTATTACAATCAACAATCAGAGCCAAAACTAGGGCCCAAAGTACTTTATTCAAAGCTAAACTATTACATAATGACTAATTGATGACGAACTAACTAACTACTAAGCATTGGTTGTCGAAAATGGGTCATTCCTGAGCATCCTCCTCTGTCCCTTCCTCGTGAGTGTGGTAATCCCCATCAGACTCACCAGAAACACATGAAATAATAACGTAGGATGAGCAATAAACGCCAAGTAAGACTTAATATCTCGTATGAACAAGTATGCTTTAAATGATTAATGTCTTAAATGGTAGGAAAACTAGAGAGAATAGTCAGGCAGAGTAAAATAATGATGGCAAGAGAATGATAGCACTTGTACATGGAAAATAGCTCATCATGTATGATAATGGATTGGCCATGTAACGATATAGCATGTAAAGTTGCACAACGGTGCACTAGTAATGATAGCACTTGTATATGTTGCACTGATTGATTGTCATAGATTAAATCTTGATAGTATAATGGCACTGGATGTATGCCGACATTCTAATCATTTTAACTCCCATGGGCAAATGGCATTTTTTGGGCGCTCCTCCCAGGACCAGATCAGGCCCCATTGCACGACATAAGTCATGTTTCTTATCTTAGACAATCATATGGATGGCCAAATAGAGTACCAAGAATAGAGGAGAGTAAAAGACGAATAGATGAGAGTGTAGAGACAACATGAACAGATGGGAGAATAAAGATGATAGATGAGAATAGGGACATAATCGTAAAACAACATTAAACAGTCGATGGTCACTGTTGCGCAGCACTTGGTCAAGTGCCGGAAGCCTGGTAGAAGTCACAACCGCCCACTAACCGTGCTATAAACATTGACCAAATGGTCCGGCGTGATACCAAGATATGAAGGAAACATACTAAGGCCTGTTTGGATCGTACTGATCCTTAAATGTGTAAAGGGTTTTAAGGGTACAACCAGCTCGTCGACAATGGATGTGCGCCAAAGCCGAGGGGACTTACGAAGGCCTTAACAAGGAGTCCCTGGTCCGGTTAGGAGTATTCCCAATGGAGAGGTGGTCCATGCCAAGAAAAAGTGTGTAACGAAACATTGTCCGTCTTGCCTCGAGTGCTCAAGGCAGAGGGACGCGATAACGGTGTACAATTCACTTGAATAAAACGAAGACAAGTATCATTTAAATAATTGGGAAATTAAGTGAATAATTATACTTAATTACCAGATATATTATTGATTTAATTTAATAAGGTCTATTGGCAAACATTTATGTTATGTGTGTGCAAGTGTAATTAAATCATGAGAGCATGAAAAATTGCACACATGGCTTTTATTTAATTGAATTTATGTAAATTTTAAAATATTAATGTTCAAATCAATACAATGCATAACAGTGCTTAATTATCTTTAAACAAGGGTCAAATGGCATATATAGCAGGGGTATATAAGTAAATTAGGGTTTCTGGCGACATTGTGAAATCGCGACGGGGGTCCCCATCGCGTTTCATATCACGACAGGCGGTCCGACCGCGTTCTGCTGAATCGGCCAGGCTGGCGCGAACTGGGAGGGAACCGCGACGGCGTGGGCCGTCGCATTTATGAAGCGACGGATCAGCCGGTCGTGACCCTTTCTGAGATCGTGACGGGTCGAGCCGTCGAGATTTCAGCTGGGCGGCCTGACATAGAAAAGGCGATCTGCCCTTTTTCAGGTTGGGTCCGTCCTTCCATGCATGATATAGGGTCATTTAAAATTCCGTATAAAATTGTAGGATCATCCAAAAATCGTGAAACCAATTTTGAATGAAAGTAAACATGTAGATCTATCATTAGGCATGAGTAATTAGAAGACATACATGTATTAGGCATGCTTTAATTAGGTTACTTTTCAATGACCTAAAATATGCACAGTCATGGTTTTCGATTTAATTAGCAAAGGATGCACTATGGAAATTGGGGAAAATAGGATCATTAGAACCTTAACATCATGCAGTAACTATGATAATTATTTCGAGGCATGTGATCAAGTAGATTCATGGATTAAAGTCAAACATGAAGGTTCAGGTACATGGTGATAACAGGGAATTGAGCATTAAATACTCTCTTATGGAACAACAAAAATTAGGGAAATCATGGGGCTTTCAAAGATAGATGTATGGGCTACCCATGGCCGAAGTTATGTGATTTGTGCTTGAGAGATTACCTACCTTTTCTTGTTCTTAAGAAAACCTAGGGTTTATGACGAAGAAGATGGTGTAATCCTCCTTGCTCCAAGCCTTCTCCTCTTACTCCTTCGTCCTCAGCCCTTCTCTTCATCATCTAAAGCTCCAGCAACGTTCTATGGGTTGTTAGGGATGAATTAGGGGGTGTATTGACTAGCTACAAGAGTCCTAACTTCTAAAAACTCCAGCTTTCCATAAAACTCCGAATTTCTATATTTATCTCTCTATTTCTCTCCTTTATCTACCTAATAGGATTGGGGAGAGGCTTAATTTCGCGGGTAAGGAGTTTTGGTAAGTCTAGGGCTAGTTTTTATGATATATATATAGGTTAATTAATAATTATCTTAACCCTTTACTAATTATTACTATTTATATTGCGAATTTAACTTAATTATCTGCCATCCCAAGATGGGATCTTCTCAATTGGGCCCATTCTATTATGTTTGGATCACTAATATAACCCATTTGTTTTTTAACTTAATGGGTTTTGATTTAATTCTCTTTATTTCAATTTATTCCCCTTTTATCTAATTTAATTCTATTTATCAAATTTATTTAATTACAGTTTTCATTTTATTTAGGATTTAAAAATTAGAGTTGCTACAGCCTTTCTCCTTGGGGGTCTCCAGTGTTGTTGGTGAGAAAGAAGGATGGTATCCTGCGACTATATATTGACTACAGGAAGCTGAATCAAGTGACTATCAAGAATTGGTATCCTCTGCCTAGGATTGATGATCTCTTTAATCAGCTTCAGTCAACTTGAGTTTTCTCTAGGATTGACCTTAGGTCAGGCTACTATCAGTTGCGGATCAGGGATTCTGATGTGGAGAAGACTGCCATCAGGACTAGATATGGGCACTTTAAGTTCTTGGTGATGCCATTTGGGCTCACCAATGCACCAGCGGCCTTCATGGATCGGATGCACAGGGTGTTTAACCAGTACTTGGACCAGTTTGTCATTGTGTTTGTTGACGAAATTCTGGTGTACTCTGCTTCAGAGGAGGAGCATGCCCTGCACCAGAGGATCGTGTTGCAAACTCTTCGAGAGCATCAGCTGTATGCCAAGCTCAACAAGTGTGAGTTTTGGATGCTGCAGATTCACTTTTTGGGACACGTGATCTCTGGTGACGGAGTTTCAATGGATCCAGGAAAGGTTGAGGCAGTTTTGCAGTGGGAGAGACCCCGTACAGTGACAGAGATCCACAGTTTTCTGGGTTTAGTTGGTTACTACCGCAGATTTATTAGAGATTTTTCGTAGATTGCTGCACCCCTAACACGTTTGATGAGGAAGGGAGTACCATTCGAGTGGTCGAAGCAGTGTGAGCAGAGCTTCATGGAGTTAATGCGATTGCTTACGTTAACGATAGTCTTGGTGTTACCTTCAGGTACGGAGGGTTTGAGGTCTATGCAGATGCTTCTTATGTTGGCTTAGGAGTAGTTCTGATGCAGCATGGCAGAGTGGTGTCTTATACGACGCGTCAGCTAAAGCCCCATGAGGAGAATTACCCTATCCACAACCTAGAGCTTGCAGCTGTGGTTCTTGCATTGAGGATTTGGCGTCACTATTTGTACGAAGTGATGTTTGTGGTTCGCACCGACCACCAGAGTCTGCGATATGTCTTTTCTTAGAGGGATCTGAACATCAGGCAGCGTCGTTGGATGGAATACCTGAAGGACTATGACTTTAGCATTGAGTATCAACCTGGAAAGGCAAATGTGGTTGCAAATGCCTTGAGCAGGAAGGCACAGGTGAGTTACCTCATGTTGAGAGAGTGGCAGTTGTGGCAGGCTGCAGTAAAGGGATCCTTCAGAGTTTCCACCAGGGCGACAACAGTGTATGTTAGGCAATTTGTTAGCAGCTCCAGCTATCGTGAGACAGGTTATTGAGGCCCAGCAGACATATCCCTAGTTTGTTGCTTCTCCTAGAGATTGAGTTGCATGATGATGGAACTATTAGGTTCCCGGACAGACTCTATGAACCCGATGAGGAGTCTGTCAGGAGAGCAGTTTTACAAGAGGCACATGGATCCCGATACTCGATTCATCCAGGGTCGACCAAGATGTATCACAGGCTGAGATGACAATTTCGATGGCCCTGAATGAAGAAAGACATAGTGGCTTTTGTTGCCAAGTGTTTGGTCTGTCAGCAGGTGAAGGCCGAGCACCAGCGCCTTGGAGGGCTTGTACAGCCATTATAGATTCCTAAGTGGAAATGGGACCATGTGACGACAAATTTGTGTGTGGACTGCCAAGGACAGCTGGAGGTTATGACAGTATTTGGGTGCTTGTAGACAGACTGATGAAGACTGCCAAGTTCTTTCCCATCAGAGTTGGCTGGGGTGTAAGTAGGTTGGCTAGATTGTACGTGGAGTTCATTGTTTCTTTGCACGGGGTGCCAATCTCTATTGTGTCAGATAAAGATCCTTGCTTTACTTCTGGGTTCTGGCACAGCTTCCAGAGAGCTTTGGGGATAGAGCTAGTGTTTAGCTCTGTCTATCATAGACTATCCAGACAATGGAGGATATGGTGCGAGCCTATTGTCTGGAGTGGCAGAGATCTTGGGCAGCTCACTTACAATCGGTCAAGTTTGCATATAATAATAGTTATCATTCTAGTATTGGCATGGCACCCTATGAGGCTCTGCACGGATGACTGTGTCATACTCCTCATGATTGGTTTGAGGTGGGTGAGCTAGTTGTCACTGGACCAGAGTTAGTCCAGCAGTCAGTGGTGGTGGTTCAGCTTGTTAGACAAAGGCTTCAGACAGCTCAGAGCCAACAAAAGAGCTATGCTGATCAGTGCCGGCGACCGCTCGAATTTCAGGTTGGGGACCAGGTGTTTGTCATAGTGTCATCCTTGAAGGGGGTGCGGAGGTTTAGTAGACGTGGGAAGTTAAGTCCCCATTATATTGGACCCTTCACCATTACTGCCATCTACCGGGTCTTGGCGTCAAATGATGTTGACGTCTATCGAAGTTTCCAGTGTTTTCCATATGTTGAACTTGACGGCAAATGATGTTGATGTCAAGTTCATGTCGATGCAAGTTGACGGAAAACATGTTGACGTCAACCTGCCCCAGCCTATTTTTAAGAAGGCAACCCGAGGCCCCTTCTTCCCCATTTCTCTCCCTCTCCTTCCCACCACCTTCACCCCTCTTCTTCTCCACTTCTTCCGGCGGCCGACAGGAGCTCGTGGGGAGGCTGTGGTGCTCGTCGCATCGGCAGATTAGGCGGGAACTAGTGGTTTGAAGGATCATCCTCGCGGGGGAGCTCCAAGATAATTAGCGCAATTTGAGGTCTTATTGGGAGATTTTATTCCGTTTTGAGGTAGGGACTCGACCCCTTGACTCCCCATTGCTGAAATGTTGTGCTTGTGTGTCTGTGATTTGCATGAAAACTGCGGTTTTGGGGAGGGTTTATCATGCCAGGTTTTGGGAGTTGATCCGCCGATCCAAGCATTGGATCATTGTTTTCTGGCTTCACATTGATATTTTTAGATGAGGGAAAGCATTTCCCATCATCAATATGTGGTTTCTTGGGCTGAATCACCCGTGGGAACGGCCTGGGGCCGTTTCAGCTACTTCAAGCTGAAGAACCTAACGTCAACATTGGTTAATGTCAAGTTCCTCAGGGAGGAACTTGGCGGCAAGGTCCCTTTCCGTCAAGATGAGGTAAACGGCAAACCTGTTGCTATCTACTTTTGTAGACGGCAAGGGTGTTGCCGTCTACCCTAGGGTTGGCGGCAATCGATGTTGCCGTCAACCCCACAGGTAGGTCCCAGAAGGCTGAGCCGTTTACCATTGTACGGAGTGTTGACACACGGTGTCCGCCCCCTGGCACAGTGTTTCGGACGTGGAGAGCATCTCCGTCTGTGCTTTTACCAAGTTTTGTCGTGCTTGTGTTGTGTTTTCCTAGACGTCGAGGTGAAGGCTCCATCTGGATGACTGGCGTTGAGCTATTCCATCGGTGAGCCTAGACGTCGAGTGTGACTCCATCCTGTGCATGCCTATTATGGTGGTTACGAGCCGGTTTCCGTGGGGCCCCTTCTGTAACGACCCTCCTTATACCGGTACGGTTCCACCAACCCACATCGGTATAATGAACGCCGCTACAGTGGGACATTTACCCAACAATTGTACAATTAGGCTGAAACATACACAAATATATGACACATGATAGCGGAAATGAAATAACTGGAAAGTAACTCTTATTCCATCATCATCATTTATACACAATCTATATAGAAAAGGAAAAGTAAATAATTCATAACTAAGAATTTCAATTATTATATTGTCCACATAAGACTACGCAGAGTCTTTTATTACATACTATGAAAGAAGAAAATACAATGTTGAATCCAAGACAAAAGTCTCCTACTCCCGCTCTGAGTCACTCCTAACAACCTCCTTGAAAGAAGTAGAAATGTCTGCACCTGTACGCCGAAGCAAGAATGAGTCCAAAAGAACTTAACAAGTAACTCCAACCACACTAAACATACATACATCACATGACTTTTCACGTTCTCATGCTACACCATTATCATATAAAGCATGGATTTGATAATGTTTCGAAAACCTAAACATGATTTCTACACATGCTACAAATGAGAAGTAATTTATAACAATTTTTCAATGACTTAAAACCTACTTCACAATATACTAAACTAAACCTCATTTAACTACATTCACATGCTAAGATAATAACCATTTTAAACCTGGGGTTTACACAAATTACAAACACATTCCTAGCATGGATTCTATGATCATTTTCACATGGTTAACGCATATACACACATGGATAGATTGCTGTTTTGACATGGATATATCACATTCATATACGGAATTATCATTTTACATATTATACCATTGATTCATAATCTCACCTAATCATTTACACAATTTCACTTATGTAGTTCACATGTTCACACTTTCACACACATGATCACATATTCTTAATTATATGCCATGACACATAGTCCAAACCACCTCTAGAAGGACACACACTTGTCACATCACACACATATCTATCACCTAAACATTACAGTGATAAATCTTAGTTACTGCGCAGAACCGGGAGAAGCACTCTCCACCCTAACCAGCGGTACTTGTCCGCCTCCAGGATTTAATCCCAATGCCCATGGGATATCACACACTATGAACCTTCCTGTGGGACTTTACCACAGTATAGTTCCCCAGCCCTCTAAGGTAGCAGTGTCACCATTGGCACATTTTCACATTTTCTCTAATCTTTTAACACACACTTATTGCACAACTTTAACACATCCATTTCATGCTCACACATTTACATACTTCTGTATTACTGTTCTCAATATTAAACAGATTCGAAACAAGTCTAATCATGCTAAATTTAGTAGATTTCATTAACAACCTCATTAACATGTATTAATTGATCAATGCTCACATAAAACCAACATATGTAGTTACTCTCATCATTTCTGTACGAAAATTTAACCACTAATTTCTTACAGGTTACCCATCATGCATACCAAATTTTGCATTTTTCTGAATTACCCACAATTTATGAAAATTCCAACAGGTGTATTATACAAAGTAAACATAGTCAAACTAGCATGGATTTTCATTGTTCAGACCCACAACTCTTTCTGTACATGGATACTGATAGTCCTAAACATACATCAATTTCTAGGAATTTAATTATTTTTACACTATTTATCTGAATTTTTGTATTAATAAAACCTGCTCACTATTTTACCATTCAGAAAATGTAATAATGTATACAGATATCTGAAATTTCCCAAATTTCTACAGCATGAATTGAAACCCATAAACATTCACAAAAATTTTATGACACTTGGATTCCACACAGATTGCACAAACGAAATTTTACAAGATTAAAAACTTGTTTAACATGCATTTCAAAAATCTCAGATAAATAGGATATTCCACAAAAATTCATAAAATTTGCACAGCATGGTCCAATAATAGTAGTTTATAGCATATCACTTTTACATTATATCTTCATATGCAGAAATCCGAAAAATATAGGTCATATAGGTCAGACATGCACATTGTTGCAGTCTGGCGAACTTGACGGCATGCAAGTGGCCGTTTATCAGGTTAACGGCAAAAAAGGTCGCCGCCAACTCAAGATCTTAAGGGCAAGGGAACCTGCCATTAAGTTCCTGTCTGTGCAAAACATAGACTGAACGCAAGAAACTTGGTGAAATTGGGGTTCCAGGACACGAATAAAATCCAGAAAATTACCTAGGACCTACTAGACATACGTAGGAATGATGTAGAAGGGTTACTTGCCTCTTAGAAAATCCACAAGCAACAATTTAAGCCGGAGAAGCCCTCCTCGGCCTAAGCCAAAGAGTCCTCAAAACTCCCTCGATCCGGGTTCTGTGTTGATCTCCTCTGCACACCAATGTGGGGAAGTCGATCCTGGTTGTTCAGAGTCCTCTCCAGTCGTTGTAGAATGCCGGATGAAGCCTCCAATCGCCGGATTTCATAACTGAAAGATGGAGTTTTTCTCACCAAGAACTAGGGTTTTGACTCAAGAGCCAAAAAGGGTTAGATCTGGCCAGAGATGGGGTGTTTTATAGAGCTAGGGTCGGAGAAGAAATTGGGTAAGGTTGGGTTACCGTTGGGGAACGGTTTCCTAAACCAAGGGCAACATTTCCGGAGGCGTTTCTGGATCTGAAATCACAACAGATCTGGGAGGTAAACGTCAACATCAATAGCCATCAATTCTGAGTAGGCGTCCATCGATGTGGCCACTGATTTATGGTCAACGTCAACTGATGTTGATGCCAACTAGCCACTAGAACAGAACTTAAAACTGCAGAAATTCTATATACACCACACACACACACACACACACACACACACACATATATATATATATATAATCTACAATGCACACAATAAAATAATACTTATTCTCGCAATGTAAACAAGTATGTACTATACACAATAAAGTTTATACATCGATGGCATACATTTATACATACATAAGAAATCACCCAAAGATGAAAATTCAAGGGCCTTTCTCCCCTTTAAAGAAACTTCGTCCTCGAAGTTGGACCGACACTACTCAAATAATTGAGGATACTTCTTCTTCATTGCATCCTCAAGCTCCCAAGTAGCCTCTTCTCGCGAGAAGTTACGCCATAAGACTTTCACCGATGCAATACTGTTGTTCCGAAGATGCTGAAGCTTTCGGTCAAGAATAGCCACTGGTTGCTCCACATAAGAAAGATCTGGCTGGATCTCCATTGGCTCGTGGCTAATAACATGAGATGGATCTCTGACATACCTCCTGAGCATAGATACGTGGAAAACGGGATGGACACTAGCTAACGCTAGAGGTATAGCTAGCTCATATGCCACGTTGCCCAATCGTCTGAGAATCTCATATGGGCCAATGAATGTAGGACTTAACGTACCATACCTGCCAAATCTAACTACACCACGAGTAGGCGAAATCTTTAAAAAGACATGCTCACCTACCTCGAACTCTAATTCCTTCCTCCTATTGTCGGCATAACTCTTATGCCTATCCTGTGCCGCAACAAGCCTCTTCCTAATCAACTAGACCTTATCCGAAGTCTCTTGAACTAACTCCGGACCGATCAGCTGCCTATCGCCTGTCTCCTCCCAACATAAAGGAGATCTACAAGGCCTACCATACAATGCCTCGAATGGAGCCATACCAATACTCGCATGAAAACTGTTGTTATATGTGAACTCCACTAGAGGTAAATGGCGCTCCCAATCATCCTTCCAATCCAGAATACACGCTGTCAACATATCCTCGAGCATCTGGATAGTCCTCTTGGACTGTCCATCTGTCTGAGGATGAAACGCCGAACTGAGCTTCAGCTCCGAACCTAACGCAACCTGAAGACCCTTCCACAGCCTCGAAGTAAATCTCAAATCTCGATCCAAAATGATCGACTTCGGGACACCATGCAATCTAATAATGCTACTAATATACAATCTAGCTAAACTCTCTACTGACTGCTTCTTCTTCATGGGCAAGAAATGCACAGTCTTCGAGAATCTACCTACCACTACCCAAATCGAGTCATTACCTCATCTAGATCGAGGCAAACCCATAACAAAATCCATATTGACCGCTTCCCACTTCCATACTGGGATCTCCATCTTTTGCATTAGACCAGATGGTCGCTGCCGCTCTGCCTTTACTTGCTGGCATACAAGACATCTAGACACATACTCCGTTACATCCTTCTTCATGCCAGACCACCAAAAAGATCTCTTAAAATCCTGGTACATCTTAGTGTTACCCAGATGAATAGAGAATCTAAACCTATGAGCCTCCGCTAAAACATGCTCACGGACATCCACGATGTCTGGAACACAAACACGGTGATGGAATCTAATCAGACCATCCTCATCACGAGCAATGCCTGCCTTGCCCATTAACTCTTAGAGTCTAGGGTCAGCTTTCTGTTGCTCGATCACCTCATCCAACACCGAAGACCTAATGGACAACTGATCTACAAAAGTCTGGCACAATGATGGCTCTAACTCAGTCATCGCACACGCTGCATCCTCCAACATCTTCCAATCCTGCTGGAGAGACGACCTCTTCTTGCTAAGGGCATCTGCTACAACATTCACCTTTCCCGGATGATACTGGAGGTCGAAGTCATAGTCCTTCAGGAACTCAATCCATCTTCTCTGCCTAAAGTTTAATTCCTTTTGAGAGAAAAGGTACTTTAGACTCTTGTGGTCAGTAAACACCTCAAATCTGACACCATAAAGATAGTGCCTCCAGATCTTCAGTGCATGAACCACTGTCGCAAGCTCAAGATCATGAGTCGGATAGTTTCGCTCGTGCTCCTTCAATTGATGAGAAGCATACGCTACTACCCTTCCTTGCTGCATCAATACACAGCCAAGGCCAATCTGAGATGCATCCGTGTAGATAGCAAAACCCTCTACACCGCTCGGCAAAACTAACACAGGAGTCGATGTGAGCTTAGTCTTCAATAATTGAAAACTACTCTCACACTCCTCAGACCAGACAAACATTACTCCCTTTCTGGTTTGCTGAGTCAATGGTGCGGCGATGGATGAAAATCCCTCAATGAATCACCGATAATAACCCGCCAAACCAAGAAAACTCCGAATCTCCGAAGGAGTCTTAGGAATCTCTCAATCTATAACAGCCTGAACTTTTGCTGGATTCACTGCTACACCAGCACCGGAGATAACATGCCCAAGGAAATGAACCTCGCGCAACCAAAAATCGCACTTGCTGAATTTTGCATACAGCTTGTGCTCACAGAGAATCTCTAATACTACCCTTAAATGCTGACGATGTGTGGCCTCATCCGGAGAGTAAACCAACACGTCATCAATGAAAACTACCACAAAAATATCTAAATATGGTCTAAACACCCTGTTCATGAGATCCATGAATGTTGCTGGGGCGTTGGTCAAACCAAAAGGAAGGACCAAAAACTCATAATGTCCATAATGGGTTCTAAAAGCCGTCTTGGACACATCCTCACTCCTAATCCTCAACTGATGATAACCAGACCGCAAATCAATCTTAGAAAAGACTGGTGCATCTTGCAGTTGGTCAAACAAATCATCAATCTGAGGTAAGGGATACATGTTCTTCACCGTCACTTGGTTTAGCTTTCTATAATCGATGCATAACCTAAGTGATCCATCCTTCTTCTTCACAAATAAGACAGGTGCTCCCCAAGGGGAACCGCTAGGGCGAATGAATCCCTTATCTAACAAATCCTGCAACTGCTTCCTTAGCTCAGCTAATTCCAGAGGTGCCATCCGATAAGGGGCCTTTGAGATAGGAGAGGTGCCGGCAAGCAACTCTAGAGAGAACTCTATCTCTCTAGCCAGTGGCAAACTAGATAGGTCATCAGGAAAGACATCTGGAAACTCACACTACATCTATCTCCGCAAAGAGTAAGTGACTCATCAGCCTTGGGTACTAATACCACGCTGGCAAGAAAAGCGTCACAACCCTTGTTCACCATTCTTATTGCCCTTATGACAGAGATGACAAACTTTCTTGCCAAGTTCCTTGGCAAAGGATGAGAAAATTCATCTTCACCAAGAATGCGGAAAACGATCTTCTTCCCATGACAATCTAGTAATGCATAGTGCTCCTCTAGCCAATCCAGACCAAGAATAGCATCGTAGTCCTTCATCTTTAGCAAGAAGAAACACCCTTCTAGGACTCTATCCTCAATGCACACCAGTAAAGACAAAATACACTTCCTAGTCGATACCGTACCCATAGGTGTGTGTACAGACAAAGGGACTTCTAAATCCTCAGACTCTATTCCTGACTCTAAGGTTAACTACCTAGCAAAACGCTCGGAAATGAACGAGTGGGTAGCACCCGTATCGAACAAAACCCGAGCATGCACACCTAAAAACAAAACCGTACCTTCGATGACATGATCCGCCTGCTCGGCGTCCTCACGAACTAATGCAAACACTTGAGCTGGGGCTTGAGGTCTCCCTGGTCGTCATGTCGCTGGCGCTGCTGCTGCTGCTGCTGGGGCTGGTGCCGCTCCACGGTGACCTCCCTGTGGTAGTCTGGGGCAATCCTTGATCCTATGCTCGCTGCTCCCGCACTTCAAGCACTTCCCCGCCAACTTCCACCATTACGTACCACCATATGCCCCCCCGCAATGAGGACACTCCTTTTTGCCACTAGGGGAACGTTGAGAAGATACCTGACTGCTTCCCGATGCCATGGGACGCTGCGGTGACTGGAAAGCTGCCTTCTTCCTATCCTGCCTCTGAAAAGGAGTCGTGGGCCTCTTCTGAGAAGCCTTCTTCTCCTCCAGGTACTGCTCCATCTCTGCCTCCTTCCGACATGCCATGCTGAGCGCCTGCTCGAGGGTACGATGGTCGAAAGCCACCAACCTCGTCCTCAGTAATGGTCTCAGACCCATCACGAATTTCTTCACCTTCCTGCACTCATCAGCTACAATATGAGGGGCATACTTTGATAGCTCTGCAAACCTGGCCTCGTACTCCAGCATGGTCATGGAACGCTGAGTCAACGAGAGGAACTCCTGCTCCATCTTGTCTAAGATGTGCTCTAGAACAAACTTGGCTCGGAAGAGCCTCACGAACTCATCCCAAGCAATATCCACAACGCCATCCTCGAACCAAGTACGTAGTATCGAGGACCACCACACGTCGGCTCGCTCCTGCCAAAACCAACCATAAGGAACAACCCAATATAATCTATACTTAAAGAAATAACCACCGAACTAATTTACACATACCTGTAGCATATAGGTGGCTAAAGTGACTTTGTCATCCTTAGCACACCTAATAGCCTGGAAGATCTTCTCTATCTCCCTCATCCAGCTCTCAGCAAGTAACGGGTCGCTCTCCCCCTTAAAAGAGGGTGTCGTCATCCTCTTGAATCGTTCCATGATGGAGGGTCTACCATGGTCAGCTTGGGGAGCTGGTACCTGAGCCTGCTACAACAAACAACATAAGCAACACATATAGCATAGCAACATAGTAAACATATCATCAAGTAAAACAGACTACCATGTCTATCATTCTAACCTAAGCCTGCTGAGCCTCCAATTGAGCCTGCAGTGCAGCCTGGGTGTGGGCCTGCGTCTGCATGGCCTGCACTAAACCCTGCATGAACACTCCATAGGCTACTGGTGGCGGTGGGGGAAGCACAGGACCCTGGGGTGCTGGGGCCTGCTGCTCACCCTGATCCTCACGCCAAGGCTCATCTCTCCTATGCTCACCCTCACAAGTAGGGACACCACGCCTACCACGCAAAGCCATACCCTGCAAAATGATTTAATCACAATTTAGAACTAGACTATCTAATTTCTAACTATTTACTTATCTATGTGGACAATCTATACAGACTTAGCATACAATGAAGACGATGGTATGTGTATATTTATGTACAATTTCAACCTGATGCTCTGATACCAATCTATGTAACGACCCTCCTTATACCGCTACGGTTCCACCAACCTACATCGGTATAATGAACGCTGCTATAGTGGGACATTTACCCAACAATTGTACAATTAGGCTGAAACATACACAAATATATGACACATGACAGCGGAAATGAAATAATTGGAAAGTAACTCATATTCCATTATCATCATTTATACACTATCTATATAGAAAAGGAAAAGTAAATACTTCATAACTGAGAATTTCAATTATTACATTGTCCACATAAGACTACGCAGAGTCTTTTATTACATACTATGATAGAAGAAAATACAATGTTGAATCTAAGACAAAAGTCTCCTACTCCCGCTCTGAGTCGCTCCTAACGATCTCCTCGGAAGAAATAGAAATGTCTGCACCTGTACGCCGAAGCAAGAATGAGTCCAAAAGAACTCAACAAGTAACTCCAACCACACTAAACATACATACATCACATGACTTTTCACGTTCTCATGCTACACCATTATCATATAAAGCATGGATTTGATAATGTTTCGAAAACCTAAACATGATTTCTACACATGCTACACATGATAAGTAATTTATAACAATTTTTCAATGACTTAAAACCTACTTCACAATATACTAAACTAAACCTCATTTAACTACATTCACATGCTAAGATAATAACCATTTTAAACCTGGGGTTTACACACATTACAAACACATTCCTAGCATGGATTCTATGATCATTTTCACATGGTTAACGCATATACACACATGAATAGATTGTTGTTTTGACATGGATATATCACATTCATATACGGAATTATAATTTTACATATTATACCATTGATTCATATTCTCACCTAATCATTTACACAATTTCACTTCTGTAGTTCACATGTTCAAACTTTCACACACATGATCACATATTCTTAATTATATGCCATGACACATAGTCCAAACCACCTCTAGAAGGACACACACTTGTCACATCACACACATATCTATCACCTAGACATTATAGTGATAAATCTTAGTTACTGCGTAGAACCGGGAGAAGGACTCTTCACCCTAACCAGCGGTACTTGTCCGCCTCCAAGATTTAATCCCAATGCCCATGGGATATCACACACTATGAACCTTGCCGTGGGACTTTACCACAGTACAGTTCCACAGCCCTCTAAGGTAGCAGTGTCACCCATTGGCACATTTACACATTTTCTCTAATCTTTCAACACACACTTAATGCACAACTTTAACACATCCATTTCATGCTCACACATTTACATAATTCTGTATTACCTAGCATGGTACTACTGTTCTCAATATTAAACAGATTTGAAACAAGTCCAATCATGCTGAATTTAGTAGATTTCATTAACAACCTCATTAACATGTATTAATTGATCAATGCTCACATAAAACCAACATATGTACTTACTCTCATCATTTCAGTACGAATATTTAATCACTAATTTCTTATAGATTACCCATTATGCAAACCAAATTTCGCATTTTTCTGAGTTACCCACAATTTATGAAAATTCCATCAGTGGTATTATGCAAAGTAAACATAGTCAAACTAGCATGGATTTTCATTGTTCAGACCCACAACTCATTCTATACATGGATACTAACAGTCCTAAACATACATCAATTTGTAGGAATTTAACTGTTTTTACACTATTTATCTGAATTTCTGGATTAATAAAACTTGCTCACTATTTTACCATTCAGAAAATGTAATAATTTATACAGATATCAGAAATTTCCCAAATTTCTACAGCATGAACTAAAATCCATAAGAATTCCACAAAACTTTTATGACCCTTGGATTCCTCACAGATTGCACAAACGGAATTTTACAAGATTAAAAACCTATTTAACATGTATTTCAAAAATCTCAGATAAATAGGGTATTCCACAGAAATTCATAAAATTTGCACAGCATGGTCGAATAATAGTATTTTATAGCATAGCACTTTTACATTATATCTTCATACGCAGAAATCCGAAAAAATAGGTCATATAGGTCAGACATGCACACTATTGTAGTCTGGCGAACTTGACGGCATGCAGGTGGCCGTTTATCAGGTTAACGGCAACAAAGGTTGCTGCCAATATCTAAACGGCAAGGGATCTTGCCGTTAAGTTTCTATCTGTGCAAAACACAGACTGAACGCAAGAAACTTGGTGAAATTGGGGTTCCAGGACATGAATAAAATCCAAAAAATTACCTAGGACCTACTAGACATACGTAGGAATGATGTAGAAGGGTTACTTGCCTCTTAGAAAATCCACAAGCAATGATTTAAGATGAAGAAGCCCTCCTCGGCCTGAGCCAAAGAGTCCTCTAAACTCCCTCGATCCGGGTTCTGTGTTGATCTCCTCTGCACACCAGTGTGGGGAAGTCGTTCCCGGTTGTTCAGAGTCCTCTCCAGTCGTTGTAGAACACCGGATGAAGCCTCTAGTCGCTGGATTTTAGAACTCAAAGATGGGGTTTTTTGCAACAAGAACTAGGGTTTTGACTCAAGAGCCAAAAAGGGTTAGATCTGGCCAGAGATGGGGTGTTTTATAGAGCTAGGGTCGGAGACGAAATTGGGTAAGGTTGGGTTACCGTTGGGGAACAATTTCCTAAACCAAGGGCAACATTTCCAGAGGCGTTTCCGGATCTAAAATCGCAATAGATCTGGGAGGTAAACGTCAACATCAATAGCCGTCAATTCTGAGTAGGCATCCATCGATGTGGCTGTTGATTTATGGTCAATGTCAACTGATGTTGACGCCAACTAGCCGCCAGAACAGAACTTAAAACTGCAGAAATTCTATGTACACCACACACACACATATATATATATACTTATTCATGCAATGTAAACAAGTAAGTACTATGAACAATAAAGTTTATATATCGATGGCATACATTTATACATACATAAGAAATCACCTAAAGATGAAAAATCAAGGGCCTTACACCTTCTCCACCGTTCACGTCCGGTGTAGGGAAAAACCGGTCGAGGACTAGACGCGAGGGAGAGCGTCTGAGTGTGCACACATTTTTTTTTTTTTAAAATGAAAAAGGACACAGGAACGAAGAGCTAGCTAAGTGCGCTATCCCCCAGCAGGGGATAACGTTCTCACTCCCCTAGCCTTGTCCTGCGCCTAAAATTTTATATATGTGGAAAAATATACATGTAACACCGGGGCATACCCCTGAACAACCAGAAATCACAGCAATCTAATAGAAGGGAGCCCAAATTTATCAAGAGCAACTGCACCTTTACAACTGGTAGGTAAAACAGAAGAAGAGAAAATCGATCTTTGCTGAGTAAGGCAGGCATGGGACGCCAAGGCGTCAGCCACCCTATTGGCCTCCCTAAAGACGTGATCCATGCTAACATGCATCTGCAGCAGTAAAGAACCCTAGCCATGATTGTGCACACATGGCTAGGGTTGGAGGACTCTATGGTGTCGAGGCGCCAAGCCATAGGCCTTAGCTGGTCCTACCTTGTGTGTGTGTGGTTGCTTGCCTATGTGTGTGTTTGTTGTACTGTTGAGCCTGTGAGGTTCCAGTCTCTTGGCACACTCCTGCAAGGAGTTGGGTGCCACGACACCGGTTTCTCGTGTGTTCTTACAGTGTTTAGTTATTGTAGTTTTACTTCCCGCACTGATTTTTTAGTACTATTACCGGTGGGGGTTAGTGTCCCTACTTGGTCTCTTCTTGAGACTCACTCCCTTCCTTTTCAGGTTGTTCGTCGTCGGCTCCAGGTACTGAGAAGCCTAGTCACTCCGGTGCTGGTCCTGTTTAGTTGTTGTGAGTAGTACTTAGTTTATCTACTCATTGTACTGTTTACTTTTGTTCGATATACTCTGAGTTGTTCTATTTTGATATATTTATATAGTGAAATGTTCAAAAATTTGTGGCGTGTACATTTTCTTATATGTTTTCCTCAGACTTTCTCTTTTTACCCTTCCGAGCTTCGGCTTGTGCGTGGCTGGTCAAGATTCAGGTTACTGGTTGATAACCGGTAATTCGGATCCTGGGTCGTTACAATACCAATTGCTTATCCATTGAGCCTTACTTCTTGAATGTCGAAGTCAGACCTTACTCCGACTCCTCAAAAGTTGAAGTCTATTATCTATCTGCTGGCACTCCCACTTCTTAAAAGTCGAAGTATGACATTGTTTGGTGAACAAGTTTATATCACTCAGACTCTTAACAAGTCAAAGTCTATTATCAATCTGATGTCTCACTGCGACTTCTATATAGTTGAAGAGTTGTATGCATGTCTTTGACTCTGACTTCTTGAAAGGCAAAGTATCAAATATCAACTTCTGTATACTTGTACATAAATTATCTTTATGTTTTTGTCATTTATCACAGAACTTAAGAACATTATCTTGACTTTTTCATGAGTTTTCATTGTTCATATTGAAATATCTTTTACATAAGAATATTGTCTATGAGACTTATAATTAATTTTCTGCTATCATAAAATTCAATATATCTTTTTGGAGAGAAAAATATTACATATTCTTTCATTTGAAATGTCTTTTTGAGATCTACAATATCTATATGGTTATTATCTTTCTCACTGTCAGAAATTTAAGGTCTGTTCATGTCTGACAAAATGGACTAAAATTTTATTGCGTTGATAGGTATAAGAAGCATGGGCTATCTGTTAGAGCTCACCTACCACTGTTAGAAACTCCATGACTTTCAGGAAGAGACCTTGTATTGCCCATACAACTGTCTGTCTATCCTTAAATGTTCTGAACTTTTGTCTGTCTAAAATCCCTCATGATTTATATATTATTATCTCACCTACCTCCAAAAGTATGGAGGTATATGCGTCCGTCTTGTCCTTTTAGGCTTGTAGAACATTTATTGAAGTATGCCTAGCTTTCAGCCTTGAGCATGAGACTTACAGAACATTTATGAAGTTGTCTATCGAGCCATGAAGGTACCCACATAGCCTGAAGATGTTGGGACTCTTAGGGATGAATAGAATGATGATCATGATAGAAGTTTCTAGATATCAACATCCAAGGTTCAAATGGATATCCTTCAAACGGCTAGCTTCCAACGGTCAGATTCAAACTAGAAGATATTTGAAGCTCATATATAGAAGCTAAAGTTTGAACTAGAACAAGATAGAATACAAGACATAGATACACACACTCCACTCCAATTAGAAAGCTAAAGCAAGAAGTGTCATTGCAACAAGAGAGAGCTACTCCTCAATCCTCGACTTCCTTGCCCTCTATTATTTTCTAGAAGTCTTGTCTTCTCGGGTGGCAGTCTGTATTGCAGATCTTCTCAGTCCACCTTCTTAGTTTCAGAAAGAGTTAGAGCTTCAGTTTTTATTTGTTTCTCTTTCTGTTTCTCTATGTTTGCTCATTCTCTTGAGCAGACACACAAGTGTTTTTCACTTCTGTGCAAGATAACCCGAAGGGGGTTTGTTCCCTACAGTGCCCCTCTTGTGAAGGGAAGACCTACTGATATAGGTGGTCTTTGTATCCCTTGGTAAATAGAAAACTTGCTTGGGTGCAAGTGGGTTTGTAATACCTCTTAAGTTGAGAAAAGGCCAAGTGTTCTTGGCAGTTAGTGAAATACCAAGAGGTTGCTTAGGGACTGGACGTAGGACTTCCATGTGGGAAGAGCCGAACAACAATAAAATATCTTGTGCATTTGTGTGATTGTTTCTGCCAAGTTTTCACTTGTTTCACACACACCACACCAAGTACTAACAACACTATTTTTTGTTATCTATTTTCAGAAAAAAAAAATTAAAGCACAAGAAGTCCTATTCACCCCCCTCTAGGATAACTATAATGTCATCTCGATCCAACAAGTGGTATGACAGTGAGGTCTTCTCAGAAGAATCGAAAGACTTGAGAAGAGATGGCAGCTGAAGCTCACAATTATGAAGGTGAGTCAGTCACCAGACCACCATTCTTCGATGGTGAGGATTACCAGTACTAGAAGATGAGAATGGAATGCTTCATTCGAGGCACAAACTTTGATCTGTGGCAAGTAATAGAAAATGGTGATTTTACTATTGCTGCGACGCCTTATGCAGCTGATAAAGGAAAACTGTTTCTAAATTATAAAGCGAAGAACTACCTATGTTGTGCTTTATCCAAAAGCGAATTTAATAGACTATCTACATGTAAAACTGTAAAGGAAATGTGGGTTAAATTATAGGTAACATATGAAGGAACTAATAAAGTTAAGCAAACTAGAATAGATATTATTGTTTTACAATATGAACAATTCAAAATGCTACCAAATGGAAATATCACTCAAATGTGTAATAGATTTTTATGTATAGTAGTTGGTTTAAGTTCTCTTAGAAAAGCTCTTTCTGATGAAGAAACTGTCAGGAAAACACTTACGTCATTAACTCATTATTGAACCCCTAAGGTCATTGCTATTGAAGAAGCTCATGATCTAACAAAACTTCCCATTGATAAACTATTGGTTCACTAATGGCTCATGAAATTAATATGGAAAGATTTTTTGAAAGCACTTCGAAAAAGAAAATGCCAAATGCTCTGAATGCTGCAGATTCTTCTTCCTCTAAGGATTCAAAAGAGTGATCAGAAGACAGTGATGATGAAGTCGTGCTGTCAAGTAGACTCCAACGGATTCTTGCCAAGAAGAAGATGTTCGGCTATAAGACATACTTCGAAAAGGAAAAGAAGAAAGAGCCAACATGTTATGAGTGCAATCAACCTAGACATTACTGTTGGGTTTTTCATATATCATGTTTTTGATGATCACATTAACACCCTTGAACATTGATTTAATGCAAAATTGATGTGCTAACTAACATGAAAACACCATGAAAGTGATTGAGTTAAACATTGCTAAATCATACAATGTATATCACTAACAATGTATTTGCATGTAGGTGCACAAGCATGAAACATGGAGCATTGAAGAGATGAGCATAAAGCACAAAAATCTGTCAAAAAGGTGTATCTGTCGACAGATGAACTCTACCTGTCGACAGATGCATACAGTCATTCCAAGACAGAACTCAGGTTTGCATCTCTGAGTGTATCTGTCGACAGATGCAATGTACCTGTCGACAGATACACACAGACAACCCAGGACAGAGCTCAGGTTTTCAATTCCTGAGTGCATCTGTCGACAGATGCAAACTGCCTGTCGACAGATACACTCAGAAACTCATTTTCCTGAAACCCAGTTCTCAGCCTGAGTCTGCCTGTCGACAGATGCAAGTGCACCTGTCGACAGCCGACGGAAACTTCAGATTTTGGGTTTCCAAATCCGGCCCCACTTGGGTGTTTCCTTCCTCCACGACCCCCACCTTTACCTAACACTATATAAGCATCCTTTTGGAGCCAATTTCGCAGAGAGCAGCCTCCCATCCAAGAGCCTCCAAGGGACCAAGAGGAAAAGCCCCAAATTGCTGCTCTGCTTCAACTTTCCGCCCAGATCGACGTGGAATCACCATCTATGCGGAGCTGAAGCCGGATCGTCATCAATTCAACCTTCTACATCGATCAATCTACATCCAATCGAAGTTTGAAGAGCGTTTGGACGATCCACGAGAAGAATTCCAACCGGATTTGTTCCCTAATTCCCAATTCTTCTCCATTTCATAATTTCCATTCCATCGTGTGTGTGTGTGGTTGTGTTTCGAGCATCCCTTGTGCTTGATTCACGTATTTGTGGTTGTTCTGATCGTGGTTCATCAGACAACGTGTGTGTGGTTGAGTTGTAGTGTTGAACTCGCTCATAAGCAGTCGTTTCTGCGTGTGTGTGTGGACGGTGGATGTAGGATACACGAGTTGTGTACTCCGAACCACCTTAAATCATCGTGTTCTGTGGTTTGTTCGCGTTTTGCGATAGATGATTGGTAGGCACGGTGTTCATACGCACGTTTGATTTTCTGTTCTCACTTAAATCAACTCAAGCGGTCTCACACTTAATTGAATTTGAATCAAATTTCATTAAGATCGCTGTAGCATCGAAAGAAGCCATCGATAGTTTAAAATTGCCGTAATCTATTCAACCCCCCCCCTTCTAGATTACCGTATTGTGTACTTCCGCATAACTCTTCAATTGGTATCAGAGCGGGTTTCTCCGATTTACAGCTTTTCGTAATTTGATCTAGCGATCAGGAGATTTTCGATCTTATGGATTCTAGCAAAGGGTATATGGCCGAGGGACATTCAGTAACCAGGCCACCCTATTTTGATGGCACTGACTATTCCTATTGGAAAAATCGTATGCAGGTATTTTTGAGAGCTCAAAACTACGAGCTGTGGAAGATAGTCAGCAAAGGACCATATGTATTGCCCGAGGACGAAGACACCTGGACGAAAGACCAAATAGCCAAGGGAACTCTCAACTGGAGTGCACTAAACATGATGCAATGTGCGGTGCATCCAAAGGAGTTCTCAAGAGTCTCCACATGCTCAACAGCAAAAGAGATGTGGGACAAGCTTGAACTTATCTACGAAGGTACGTCCGAGGTAAGGGAAACTAAAGTTAGCATGTTAGTGTCTGAATATGAAATGTTCAAGATGAAAACTGATGAAACCATATCAGACATGTTTGCAAGATTCATGCTAATAGTTAACGGGCTAAAAGGTCTTAAGAAGGAATACTCTGAAAGTGACTTAGTGAGAAAGATCCTTCGATCTCTTACTTCATCTTGGAATACTAAGGCCACTGTCATTGAGGATTCCAAAGACCTTTCCAAAATGAAATTGGATGAACTAATTGGCTCTCTAATGACATATGAAATCAACATCAAAAGAAAAGAATTAGAAGAAAATCCTAGAAAGTCAATTGCTTTAAAAGCATCCAATAAAACATCAACAAGCTCCAAGAAATCTATTCAACAAGATAGTGATGAGCAAGAAACATCTAGTGAGAGTGATGATGGTGAAATGGCAATGCTCACTAGACAATTCAAGAAATTTTTGAAGTTCAAGAGGAGAGAAACAGGTAATTCCAAATCCTTTCCTAAGAAAAATTTTTCACAGAAATATGAGTCAAACAAAAAATCTGACATTGTTTGTTATGAATGCAAGAAACAGGGGCATATGAGAGGAGAATGCCCGGAACTCAAGAAGAAGCTGAAGAAAGACAAATTCACCTCCAAAAAGGCCAAAGCAATGTTGGCCACCTGGAGTGATGAAGATGAAGATGAAGATGCACAAGAAACATCCGATGATGAAGAAGTGAAATGCTTGATGGCCAGGAGTGATGACTCCAGCGAGGTAAATTTCTCATTTGATGATTTCACTGCAAGTGAATGGGAGGAAGCATACACTACTTTATTTGAAAAATTTCGTGAATATAGATCTGAGAATAGAGCATTAAAAAAGAAATGCAACTCCCTTGTGCATGATAAGAACAATGATGAACGAATTGCATTCCTGACAAAAGAATTAGAAATGATGAAAGTTGATGAAAAGACTCATAATGAAGAAATGGATTGCTTGAAAATGAAATTGCAAGAAACACAAAAAGAAAAAGACTGTTTAAGCCATTCTATTGAATTCCTTCAAGAAGAACAATTGGAAACCAAGAAAAAGTTGGAACAAACTGAAAAGGAATTGAAAGAAAAATCTGAGGACTTAATGAAATTTGTAAAAGGGAAGCAAAATCTAGATGCGGTTTTGGGCGCCAAAATACATGTAACCAAGCATGGATTAGGATATCAACCTGTCAAACAAAAGAAAATAGGAGAGTCATTGATAACTTCATTTGTTGATCCTAGCCCAAGCACAACCAAGCATGCTCCCACAAAGCATAATTCAAGAAAGTCTCAGACCAAGCCACTACTACACAAACAAAATGTTCCCAACAAACAAAAGAAAAAGCCACCTGTCGACAGATACAACGGTGCCTGTCGACAGACAAGAACAATTTCAATGAATAAACAGTCTATCAAGCAACAGAAAATTGAAAAGAAAATTCCTTCATGCAATGTGTGTAAAAAGATTGGTCATGATGAAAAACAATGTTGGAATAATCCAAAGAAACAAAAAGTCAAACAAGTTTGGATTCCTAAACATCTACTTTGTTGCATGAATGAAATTTTGGGACCCAAAGTAATTTGGGTACCAAAACCTCTTGTCTGATCCACATTTGCAGGAATGCCTAGCAGCCCAACATCAAAACAAATGGTACTTGGATAGCGGCTGTTCGAGGCACATGACGGGCGACAAAGGTAAATTCTGTTTCCTAGTGGAGAAAGACGGAGGACAAGTCATTTTTGGAGGTAACAACAAAGGCCAAATCATTGGCACAGGTAATGTTGGTAAGTGTTCCTCCAATTCAATTGAAAATGTACTGTTGGTTGATGGCCTTAATCACAATTTGCTTAGCATAAGTCAATTATGTGATAGAGGTCACAACGTCATTTTTGAATCAAATTCATGTCAAATTGTTGATAAAGAAACAGGAAGTGTAAAATTTTCTGGAAAAAGAGTGAATAACATTTACTTAGTTGATTTAGATGATCCAGAAAATGACAACTTGTGTCTTGTTGCAAATAGACAGGATGAATTGACCTTGTGGCATCGTAGGCTTGGCCATGCGAGCTACAACGTGTTGCACAAGATCATGAAGCTCAAATTGGTAAGTGGACTTCCTGACATCTCTTTTAGCAACAACGAAAGTTTTTGTGATGCATGTGCACAAGGAAAACAAACCCGGAAGTCTTTCAAATCTAAAGCACCGGTAAGCACATCTAAACCATTTGAACTGTTGCACATGGACCTGTTTGGACCAACTAGAACTCTAAGTCTCAATGGCAAACGTTTTGGTTTTGTCATTGTAGATGATTTCTCTAGGTTCACATGGGTCAAATTCTTGGCACACAAAAGTGAAACACTCACAATCTTTCAAGAATTCTTTAACAAGATTGAGCATGGCAATATTTTTTCTGTGACCATGTGCTTGTGTATGACCTTCCTTTCATGAACATGTTTGTCTTGTATCAAGTGCTTGTGTGAATCCTTGCTTAGATGTTGTGTCAACACGTGCACACACTATGGGGGAGTGAGTTAGGGATAGATGAGTATCTTATTGAGGAAACTCTTCATACATCTACTTGTTGAATTCTCACTTCCTTGAACTCAAAAGTGCAATCAATCTGAAACAAGAAAAATCCACTCTGTTCCTATCTGTCGACAGACACATTCCATCTGTCGACAGATTCAATCAGTCTTGTTCTGGCAGAAACTTCAATTCCTCAGTCTGTGTGCATCTGTCGACAGACAGACTTCTTCTGTCGACAGATACACCCATTCTTCTTTATTTTTCAAATCCTTCTTCATACTTTTCAAGAAAAGTGTTCCTTACTTGATTTAAAGGTAAACCTTGGTTTGTTTGTGTGCAATATAACCCTTCATATCCACTTCATGTCAAAGTCATGAACCAAGTCTAAATGTTGTTTGATGCATGACCTGATTAAGGTCTTTTTAGATCATTTTGAACATAATGAGCAAACCAAATGATTTTTAAACATCTCCTTTGAATAACTCCCTTGTCGTTAAACATGAATCTAAAATGATTTGAAAAATCAGAAAACTCTTGAATTTAATGTTCCACATTACAACTTGCCTAAAGAAATCTCATGTACTTGACAAAAAGCAAAAATAAAAAAAAAGGGAGAAAAGCTACCTATTTCTTCAGTTCAATCAACAAATTTGTTTTTCATTTGTGGGATGGAGGTAGAGCAATGATGAAAATCACTAAGTAACCGGGGACATGGGCATCACAAATGTCAGTCTTCGCGTCAAAAGGTTGTTTCATTATCTCTATACAATGGCTTGATGGACACTCACATTGAGTAACTGGGGGTATTGGCATCACAAATGTCTACCTTCACATGAAAAAGTGAAAGTGCTCCTCATTGCCACTCTTTTCCATCTTCGTTGCTTAAATCTTCCAAGATCATACCAGAAATAGAGTGAAGCCTCCGAAATTTTTTGTCAAGTCCAATGTGTTTCTTCGGTAAGACATTCTTGTGGGCATTTAATTCAATTGTCATCTGACTATCATCTCTATTTAAATGCATGTTTGTCTTCAACGGCCTTAATCAAAAGAGTTATTTAATTTTCACTGGCTTTTGTGAAATGTGTTCCTCATGATCTAATTAAAGATCTTATCATTTTTAATTCAAAATCTTTTTAGATTTGTGTCATGTCTTCATCTTAATGGATATGGATTTTTGTCTTGCACATACACCCATTTTGCCTTAAAACAACAAATGAACACTTGTCCCTTTGAAAATTTTGACAAAAATCAAGTTTTCACCAAAAAGGAGCTATCTGTCGACAGATAGACTGGCATCTGTCGACAGACGACGGCCCAGATCCGTTTTTTCAGAAACCCTCGCGCCGGTTCACCTCCTTTTTGTGGGGCCTTCCTTTTAAAACCCTCCAAGTCCATTCTAAGGCCACCCACGACCCTTTTTCACCCCTCCTCTCTTGTTCCCTCCTCCTCCTCTCCAAACCCCCTCTCTTTCCCCCTTCAGGGCTCCGTCTCCGACGATCCTGCTCCTCGTCTGGGATCCCTCCACTCTGCCTTCACACCATTCTCATCCTTCCTCCTGCGATGGCACCCAAATCGAAGCTTCTCGCTCGCCGTCGTCGCGCTCCGACGGACGCCGGAGAAAGCTCCAGGGGTCCTTCTGAACGCCGCAGCAAGCATCGTGAGGATCGGTTACCGGAACTCATCGTTCCTCAAGGTCTCCGTCTTATCCGACCCAACGGCACCTTCAAGAAGATTGTCCAATCCCGGTATGTGGACTTCGAGTCCTTAGCACCGATGTTCCCCTCACTCCTACCTTATTTTGACACTCAAGGGTGGACATCCTTCTTATACTCCCACTTGCAATACTCTCCAACTGCCGTATCCGAGTTCTACAATAACTTAGGGCTTTCCGATCAGGGAGATATCTACTCTTCGGTGAAAGGCACTCGTTTTCGCCTCACCGCAAATCTTCTCTCCACAGCCCTTGAAATTCCAAACTCAGGAGTTGAAATCTTCAACTACAATCCCTCTGCTTCTGAGTACTATGAGCTTCTCACGTTGGAACCTTATGACACTACCAAGGAGATTGCTCGTCTCAACGCCAACTCCTTTCCTCCCTTGATCCGGATGATCCATCACATCTTCACTACCTTGATCGTCCCGAAGGATGGAAGTCGAGAGTTAGTCACCGAGGTCCACAAATCCTTGTTCATCTTTTTCCTCAAGTGTCAAGAAATCAATCTTCCTGAACTCATGATAAGCCTCATCCGTCGGTGTTTCTCTAACACCAAAAGATCAATGCCATATGCTTGCCCCATCACTTCTCTTCTTATTTTCCTTGGCATTCCTATCCCTCCAAGTGAGCTCATCTCACTAAAATCCCGAAGTGCCTTTGACCTCACTGCCGCCAACCGCATGGGCTACAAGATTGTAGACGGCGTCGTCACTAGGACTCTCAAGGGACAGGAACCACAAGGAGCTGACGTGTCAACTGGTGAAGAAGACAATGAAGGCGATGAAGCAAATGAAGGCAGTGATGAAGAACCTGAAGATGAGCAAATGCCTGACCAAGCTCAAGAGTTTGATGATGTACCTGTGCCTCCACAACAATCCGTTCATGATTACTTGGCACAAATCCATCAAGAAATGATCTCAGGATTTGCTCAGATGACTTCAAGATTTGATCAAGTGGATGCTCGCCTCAACACTCTGGATGACCGGCTTGACCACCTCTACTCCGAGAGAGATGGATCCCGTCACCCTCCTTCTGCTGGACATGACAATGAATAGAGGGTCTCAGGGTCATTAGAGGTCACTAAGAGTCTTAGATGGGAATTAGTCTCACTTGTCTTATCATCTTTTGCTTGTTCATGTTATTTCCCTTTCTTTTTATTGAGTCATGCAATGATTATCAAATGTACTGTGAAATTTCAATGATCAATCAATGAAAACTCAGTTCATGTTTATTTGTGCTTGACTTGACCTTTTGCATGTTGTCAAAAAGGGGGAGAACATCAATATATGCATCAATTGAATGTTTTTGTCATCATCAAAAAGGGGGAGATTGTTGGGTTTTTCATATATCATGTTTTTGATGATCACATTAACACCCTTGAACATTGATTTAATGCAAAATTGATGTGCTAACTAACATGAAAAACACCATGAAAGTGATTGAGTTAAACATTGCTAAATCATACAATGTATATCACTAACAATGTATTTGCATGTAGGTGCACAAGCATGAAACATGGAGCATTGAAGAGATGAGCATAAAGCACAAAAATCTGTCAAAAAGGTGTATCTGTCGACAGATGAACTCTACCTGTCGACAGATGCATACAGTCATTCCAAGACAGAACTCAGGTTTGCATCTCTGAGTGTATCTGTCGACAGATGCAATGTACCTGTCGACAGATACACACAGACAACCCAGGACAGAGCTCAGGTTTTCAATTCCTGAGTGCATCTGTCGACAGATGCAAACTGCCTGTCGACAGATACACTCAGAAACTCATTTTCCTGAAACCCAGTTCTCAGCCTGAGTCTGCCTGTCGACAGATGCAAGTGCACCTGTCACAGCCGACGGAAACTTCAGATTTTGGGTTTCCAAATCCGGCCCCACTTGGGTGTTTCCTTCCTCCACGACCCCCACCTTTACCTAACACTATATAAGCATCCTTTTGGAGCCAATTTCGCAGAGAGCAGCCTCCCATCCAAGAGCCTCCAAGGGACCAAGAGGAAAAGCCCCAAATTGCTGCTCTGCTTCAACTTTCCGCCCAGATCGACGTGGAATCACCATCTATGCGGAGCTGAAGCCGGATCGTCATCAATTCAACCTTCTACATCGATCAATCTACATCCAATCGAAGTTTGAAGAGCGTTTGGACGATCCACGAGAAGAATTCCAACCGGATTTGTTCCCTAATTCCCAATTCTTCTCCATTTCATAATTTCCATTCCATCGTGTGTGTGTGTGGTTGTGTTTCGAGCATCCCTTGTGCTTGATTCACGTATTTGTGGTTGTTCTGATCGTGGTTCATCAGACAACGTGTGTGTGGTTGAGTTGTAGTGTTGAACTCGCTCATAAGCAGTCGTTTCTGCGTGTGTGTGTGGACGGTGGATGTAGGATACACGAGTTGTGTACTCCGAACCACCTTAAATCATCGTGTTCTGTGGTTTGTTCGCGTTTTGCGATAGATGATTGGTAGGCACGGTGTTCATACGCACGTTTGATTTTCTGTTCTCACTTAAATCAACTCAAGCGGTCTCACACTTAATTGAATTTGAATCAAATTTCATTAAGATCGCTGTAGCATCGAAAAGAAGCCATCGATAGTTTAAAATTGCCGTAATCTATTCAACCCCCCCCCCCCCCTTCTAGATTACCGTATTGTGTACTTCCGCATAACTCTTCAATTACAAGTCAGAATGTCCTAAGCTCAAGAAAAAAGACTCTGCTGAAAAATTTGAGAAAAAGAAAGGTAAAGAAAGAAGATTTAGCAAATACAAAAAGAAGGCAATTGCCACAGCTTGGGATAATGAAAAAGCTACAAGCTAAGACTCTTCAAGCTCAGAATCAGAAGAAAAGGAACAAGTCAATCTAACCCTCATGGCAGGACTAGATCATGTAAATTCTGAAACCTCCTTTACATCATTTTCTGAATCTGATTCCGATAATTTAGAGGATGCATTTAATGAATTGTATGAAAAATATAAAATAGTAGTTAAACAGATGAAAATAGTTAAGTTAAATTTGCTAAATCAAGGAAAATCTAACACTCTCCTAAAAAGTGAAGTAGAAAAATTAGGAAAAAACTTAACTGAGACTAAAAGATTAAATGAACAACTGTGTGAAGACTTAAAATAAAAACAGTAAAATCATGGAACTCAAATCAAACCTAAAAGAATTTGTTTCCCATCCTATGAGAGCGGTGCTACCTGGAGCGATTCATCAAGGTCTATAGCTGACCGATGAGGAGGACAGATGTGTATGGGCTACTTCCTCCAGTGGTAATTTTTTTCTACCAACTCCGCCTACAACTTGGTTAGAGATAATGGGGTTCGTCGTTCTGATATTCTAATGATTTGGAAACCTTCCTTTAACCCAAGAGTTTCTTTGTTTACTTGGAAGATTTTGAATAGAGCAATTCCTGTTGACAGCAAAATTTCTGACACTGGCATTCCTATGGTTTCTAGATACCATTGTTGTACTTTTCCTCAAGTTGAGGACCTTGATCATGTGCTCATTAACAGTGACATAGCGGTAAAGCTTTGGCGCTGGTTCCTGCCTCTGATAAGCAATAGAATCCATCTTCACAGTCACATTATTGCTAGGACATGGGGTTTTATTAAGCACTGCAACATTCGCTCCCCCTTGGGATATATATCCCTTTATTGCTTGATGATCATGTTGTGGGAGTTGTGGAAGGGCAGATGTCCAGTGAGGTATAAAGAGAAGAAGATCCAGACTGGCGATATCAATAGAAGTATTAGCCTTCATATTTCCTTTGCTCTCAAGAAGTCCTCCTTCAAATTTGCTCCTATTCCATATGAATAGTAGGTCCTTCAGCAATATGGTTTCACTCCTCATTTCTCTTCTAAGCAGCTCAAACTTATCCGCTGGATTCCTCCTATTGAGAATTATTGTTTAAATGTTGATGGGGCCTCTAAAGGTAATCCAGGGAGCTGTGGAGGAGGTGGTTGTATTTGGGATTGAAATGGAAATGTGTAGGTCGCTTTTGCTCACTACTACGGGGCGGGTAACAGTTTGATTGCTGAAACTCGTGCTCTATGTGATGGGCTACGTCTGGCGAGCTCTTTAGGTTTTCAGCTTTCTGCTATCCATTTAGACTCTTTATCTCTTGTTAACTCCTTCTGGCAGAACAAGTGTATATCTTGGCAAACCTACAGGTGGTGGCGAGTAGTGAGGGATATGATGGGCGGTGAATTTAGTTCCATTTTCCATGTCTTTCGAGAGGCTAATCAGGTGGCGGACCAGCTTGCCAATCATGCTATCGTCTCCATGCACAATGATGTTTCTTGGGGTTCTCATAGTCTTCCACTTTCTTGTAAGGGACCGCTTGTAATGGATTGATCTGGTCTTATGAATGTTAGACTGGTCTGATTGGGGGTATGCCCTTTGATTGTTGTATTCTCACTTTTATTATATATATTCTTGGCCCAGGTGTCCTTGCTGGTGGAGTGAGTCCATCCTCCCCTTATGGGGGAGGGTGCACTCTCTTAGCTTGAGGCCTTGAGGACCTTCTTAGGCCAAAAAAAAAAAACCTAAACGAATTGGAAGATGAAGAAAAATTAAGAGCAGAAAATAACTATCTAAAAACAACTATAGATAAAATTACTACATGTAAAACATATCTAGTTGTAAAGTTAAAAGGTGCTCAAACAAGCAAAAAGAAGTATGGAGTAGGTTATATACCTCCAGCAAATGAAAAGAAAATTGTCTATCCTGCAAAATACCCAACTCCAAAATTTGTGAAAGAAAAGGGAATTAAGAATCTCAGAAGAGTTAATCAGTATATCTACAGACAAAAAAAAAATCCAATAATACTACACATGCAAGAAATGCATATGATTTGTGTTGTAGTCACTGTAATCAACTAGGACACACAATCAACACTTGCACAACTAGGCACATGCATTGGATTCCTAAGACTAACCATCAAGGACCCAAGAAAATTTGGGTACTAAAAGTTACAGCATATATTTTTTTTTACAGGGTCACCTGAGACCATTCAAATGGCATTTGGATAGTGGGTGCTCAAGACATATGACAGGTGACAAAAAGCTGTTTACAAATTTTAGAGATGAGGTTGTTCAAGTCACCTATGGAGATAATGGAAAAGGCAAAGTGTTAGGATGTGGAACAGTAGGATCAAAAGAAAAGGATTTGATAGAAGATGTTATGTATGTAGAAGGATTAAAGAATAATCTGATTAGCATCAGTCAATTGTGTGACAAAGGTCACTTGGTAAAGTTTCATAATGATAAATGCATATTTCAAAAGGATGGAAAAACAAATTTTGAAGCACAAAGAGTCAAAAATCTGTACACTCTACAATTGACTGAATTAAAAGAAGTCAACATATGTCTTGCAACTACAAAAAATGAGGAGACTGATTTATGGCACAGAAGACTAGGACATGCAAGTACCTCAGTGATCAAGAAATTAATCAAGCATGATTTGGTTGAAGGTCTTTCGAAGCTCAAACTAAAGAAATCTGGAATCTAGAAAGCAGACCATGACATCATTTCAGTCCAAAATAGTAGTAACAACTTCCAAACCAATGGAACTCATTCACATAGATCTGTTTGGACCAATAAGAACATTAAGTCTTGGAGGAAAAGTTTATGGCTATGTAATTGTGGATGATTATTCAAGGTATACTTGGGTATCATTTTTAGAAGCCAAATCAGAAGCATTTTCAACTTTTCTGAAGTTCAGTAAATTAGTACAGAAGAATTAGAAATTTCATATAATTAGTATTAGATCTAATCACGGTGGAGAATTCAAAAATAAAGAATTTGTCAAGTTCTGTGAAGAAAATGGCAAAGAACATAATTTCTCTACACCAAGAACATCTCAACATAATCGAGTAGCAGAAAGAAAGAATAGAACACTGCTAGACTTGGCCGGAAGAATGCTTACAGAATATAGTTTATAAAGATATTTCTAGGCATAAGTAGTCAACATAGCTTGCTACATTATCAACAAGTGTATGATCAGACTAAACTTGAAGAAGACACCTTATGAACTCTACAAGGAGACAAAGCCAAACATCAGTCACCTTCGACCCTTTGGTTGTAAGTGTTTTATTTTAAATAATGGTAAAGATAGTTTAGGTAAATTAGATGCTAAAAGTGATGAAGGTTTTCTACTAGGATATGTCTCAAAACCTAGAAGATACAAAGTATTCAACAAAAGAACTTTAACTATAGAGCAATTTGTTCATATTTTATTTGATGAAACTAACCCTTCTATAAAGAAAATAGAAGAAGAGGATGTTGTTGAAAAATTGTGCAGGGATCTAGAACAAGCTTCTCTTGAAGAAAACGAAGAAGACAAAGAAGATCCACCAGTAGAAGAACTACAACAACAAGAAGAAACACATGACGGACTACCTAAAAAATTGAGGTATCACAGAGATCATCCAAAGAAAAATATTATAGGTAATCCTCAAAACAAGGTATGAACAAAAGGTATGACAATTCCCTGTTATTTTACTGCATTCATTTCTCAAATAGAGTCTAGGACAATCGATGATGCACTAGCAGATAAATCTTGGATCCTAGCTATGAAAGAGGAACTTAACTACTTCCAACGCAGCCAGGTCTGGACTCTTGTCCCTAGACCTTCTGACCTTCCAGTTATTTGGACCAGATGGGTCTTTCGAAATAAAATGGATGAATCAGGAGTGATCACAAGGAACAAATCTGGATCGGTAGCACAGGATATTCCCAAGAGGAAGGCATTGATTTTGATGAAACTTATGCTGCAGTTGCTATATTAGAGGCAATTAGAATTCTATTAGCTTATGCATGCTCTCTTAATATCAATTTATTTTAGATGGATGTCAAGAGTGCCTTTCTGAATGGTTTCATAAAAGAAGAGGTTTATGTTGAGCAACCACCAGGTTTTGAAGATACTAAGTATCCAAATCATGTTTTTCATTTAAAGAAAGCATTATATGGTTTGAAAGAAGCTCCAAGAGTTTGGTATGAACGACTAAGTGCTTATCTTATGTCACACGATTTTTCAAGAGGTAAAGTAGATAGCACACTATTTATTAAGAAATTTTTAGAAGGAATCTTAATTGTACAAATATATGTTGATGATATTATCTTTGGTTCTACTAATGAATCACTCTGCAAATTCTTTGAAAATATTATGCAAAGTGAATTTGAGATGAGCATGATGGGTGAGCTTAACTACTATCTTGGCTTGCAAATCAAGCAGACCAAGGAGGGCACTCACATCTATCAAACCAACTACATTTCAGATTTGCTATCTAAATATGGTTTTGACAAGTGTAAGCCCTTAGGAATACCCATGAGCTCAGGAATTAAGTTAGATGGTGATCGACTTGGCACGAAAGTAGATCAGAAGATCTATAGAAGCATGATTGGGTCAATACTCTATCTTACTGCTAGTAGACAAGACATAATGTTCAGTGTATGTTTGTGTGCTAGATTCTAAGTTGATCCTAAAGAATCTCATGTTAATGCAGTTAAAAGAATTTTTAGATATCTTATAAACACAACTAAATTGGGTTTATGGTATCCCAGATGTTCTGAATTTAAACTGCTTGGATATTGTGATGCTGACTATGCTGGATGCAAAATAAATAGAAAGCCACCAGTGGTACTTGTCAAATTCTTGCAGGATGCTTGATTTCTTGGTCTTCCAGAAAACAGAATTCAGTAGCTTTGTCCACAAGAGAAGTAGAATACATTGCAGCTGGAAGTTGCTGCACTCAACTATTGTGGATTAAACATCAATTGGAAGACTATGGTCATACACTTCATGCAATTCCAATGCTGTGTGTCAACACAAGCACAATCAACTTGACAAAAAATCCAATTCAACACTTAAAAACCAAGCACATTGAGGTCAGACATCATTTCATCATGGACCATGTAAGTAATAGAGATATTTTACTTGAATTTTCTCTATAGATAATCAATTAGCTGATATATTCACTAAACCTCTCCATAAAGATGGATTTACTTCAATAATAAGATAAATAGGTATGTGCACTCCTGATTAGAAATTCACTCTTTACTGCATTGTATGCTTCTTTCATTGTAAATATTTCTATGTCCTGACACTGCGACTCTTGAGAAGTCGGAGTTGTGTATTACGACTCTCATGAAGTCGGAGTTAATTTTAACTTAAATAAAAAATGGGTTTTATAAATTTTCATTTAAAGGGAATTAATTATAATAATTCATTCATATTTAATCCTAGCCATTCATGGCCTCATCAACGGTCTGTTACTTGTCCTCTTTCTAGATTAGGACCTTTCCCTCTTTACTCCAAATCACCCCTTTTGAAACGTCTCCCACTCTTCTGTCTTCTTCCTCCTGGTTACTGCGTTTGTTCTTCACCCTGACAGAACCAACTTAGAAGCATCTTCAGATTTTCATCTCCTCTCCAAAGAAAGGTAGGTTCTTTAACCTCTATGAACCTATTCTACATCTCTTTTGCTACCTATCTCAGGCTCCATTCATATGTTTGTCTATATGGCTTCATCTAAGGCTCTGAAAGGAACCTTCTTCATACATGAAAAGTTCCAGCATCTGTCTTCAGCCAAACCCTCGATTTGTACAGGGAAGATAGTTTATTTAGTCAGTTAACTGGTAGGCTAGGTTGGGTAGAAGATACTCTAGAGGCCATGGGCTGGTCGAAGCTCTGCCAGATTTGTGAACCAACCTTTGAGGGCGCACTGAAGGCATTCTATCTTTCCCTCCAAGTCACAGCAGAAGGCTCATTATCAGGTTCAGTTAAGGGTACTACAGTTACAGTTTCTAAAGAGTCATTGGTTGAGATTTTGAGTTGTCCTAACTCGAGACACAAAATCAGTGAAGCAGTGTCCATGGAGAAGCAGAAATTAAGGGTAGTCGGCAATTTAGGGTCTATCTCTAAGAAGGGGCTCCTAGTTAAACGAGCTATCAGTAGAGAAGAGAATCCTTCACTCCATAATCACCAACAATATCACCCCTAGAGCAGGAACACATTCTTCCATCAATGCCAGAGACGGTAGTTTACTATTTTGGGCCATTAAGAAGCACAAGGTCAACTTGCCTTCCATAATTTTGGAAAGGATGGCATGCTCCAAGAATCTGCTGGAGTCTCTTCCCTATGGACCCTTGCTGACCCTTATCTTTAGGAAATTTTCAGTGGACTTGAATGATGAAATCTCTACTTTTGTAAAAGAGAAGATTGGGCTCTCCAACTTGAGGAGAAGCCATTATGTTTTGGAAGATAAGGCACAGAATACTTGGATTAAGGACTATGTTCCCAATTGCTCACATGAAGTGTTTCAAGATGAGGCACAGAACTCCTCTTCAATTTCTATAGTACAGTCACCTTTGATCAGAAGTGAAAAAGTTAGAGAAGTACCAGTAGCAACACAAGCAGAAGTCCATACTACTGACCCCTCCCTAAAACAAGATGTTCTTGATGTTACTATTAATCAAGTTCTAAGGGACTTAAGAGGAAAGATAGTGGCTCAAGATGAAGATGTTCCCAGTTTCACACACTTTGAGCCTTCCATTGATTAGGAACACCACCCTATCTCTCCACCTCATGGTGAGACCTAGCCTAGGTCTCAAGGGGAGACCAACAGACCAGTCGATAATGTGATGGAGCTAATCATGAAACAACAAGAGATGCCATCTATACTGAAAATGCAAATTCAACAAATAGATGTGAAGTTTGATTTCATGTCTTAATAGGTTTAGAAGATGAAGGACCTGCTCCTACAGTTGGTGTGCGAACAGAGCACAGGGAGTTCTCATGTTCCCCCTGGTCAACCTGAGCAGCAACAGCAATCGCAGGAACAACAGCAACTAGAGGATGTGGTTCCACAACCAGAGAAAAGTTCAGATCAGCCTAGTGTGGATCAAGTGGTAGTGTCACAACAGCAGCAGCTGTTAGCCCAAGATGAACAAGCTTCTAAGCAGCAGATGGAGCATCAAGATCAGTCTATGGAGGTAGAAGCCGATCCCAAGGTCAGAACCTTTAAGAGAAGGGTTAAAAGGAAACTTATGAGATATGGTCATCCACTCTTCCCCTCTCAGCCCTTAACCATTTCTTCTCCTCCTCCTACTGATCCAACTCATCATTCTCCTGCTACTGACCCTACACCTCCACCTTTATCTCAACCTATTCCTCCTATTTCCACTGATCCTCCTCATCCTTTTTCTCAAACAGAAATACAACCTCCAACTCCTATAAATATTTCAATTTCTTTATTTCCTTTGAAGTATAGATTCAAAACTCACATTATGAATACTCCCACTCTTCATATGTCACCTCCACATTTCTTCTCCTCACCTCCTCTATCATCAATTTCTTCTACAATTATCTCTACTCCTACACTTGGACAGATAGTACCTAGTATGACACTACCATCTGGTGCAAGCTCTCACAGTCATAGCTCCCATCTTCCACCTTTTTGGTATGCTTTCATCTACCACTCTGAACATCACATGAATCTGTTCTGAAATTTTTTGTCCATAAAAGCCTTCCTTGAAGTCCATGGGATGCCAGACTACAAGTTCGAAGACTGGCTCCCTCTTTGTAACGACCCGAGAACCCGACCCTTGGCCCACGCCGAGGACCCGATTTTCACGGTCGCTGCCCACGGATCCACGGACCCAGAAGGGCTATAATCTACGTCTAACAGGATATGTAACGGAATTAAATGTCAACTGCTAAGCTAGAAGCGTACAGGCGGAAATAGAACAGAGAGCGAGACCGCTGTGTACCGCTCTAAGTACAGTCCCAACGTACGCACGCTAGTACAAGTAAAAGGCAGGGGGAGAACAAGTCCGTTAGGGGCATACCCAGAGGGTGGCGTACACTAAAAAAGGGAAACCACTGCTAGCTACAGGGACTCCGACTACCGCCCCGTCTCCTCCGCCCGGCGCGCGCCCTGTCGCTGTTGAGATGTCTCACCTGGGAAAAGGAGGGATGAGCTTCAGAACTGAAGCTCAGTAGGGACTACTAATCTCCTACTGGCTCTAAACAGGTAGGAGAATATAAATATCAAATGAATGACAATAGTTTATATCTTCTACCTACAAACGGATGTGCGGAAGCAAAACTACAACTAATATGGTACGGAAAGTGCACGCTGTCGGAAACTCCGTACGGCTGCTCGTTGCGACCACCACACGGCTAGTAAACACAGACAGAGGGAACTCTACCTGGATAAGGAACACTAGCTATGGAAAACACTACTCCTAGTCAAGGTCAGGTGCGTCCACCGACGTCTTATCCTCGACCCGAGTCCTGACCCTCACGTCTCTTCAGAGTGAGGTAGGACACAAGTAACACAACAGTAACTGTCGTAGTTTGGCTGGACTACGGTCCCACGCCTGACCTCTCCAAATGGTTCCGGGGCCGTAAGGAGCGAGGCAGTGAGAAGAAGGACTGGCTGGCCTGTGCCTGGTAGAACTCCTAACTGTCCTCGGCGTCCCAGACCACCCACGAGAGCTCTGCAAGTGACTCACACGCCACTGTCCTAACCACCGTTTTCCCCTAAGCTCCAGAGTCCGCCTGGTGGCTGCCAACTCGAGCACACTCGTAGCCCGGAGTACTCCCTCAACAGGCTCCCGAGGATGGGGGTCCCAGGCAACGGTAACAACCTCTTACACGAGATAAGCCCTCAAGTGCCAAGCACCAGGCGAAAGACTAGTGTAGACCGCACTAGGGAACTAGCACTGGTGCCACGGGTACAGTAAAAGAAAAGCGGAAATAGGAAAGACCAAAACCTGTCTCTCGGTCGGGGTCGCGACGCAGAGGGCTGTCGCGATCTTGTCACAACGCCCGACCTGGTCGCAACATTGTCGCTGCGTCCTAAGCCGACGCGACCAAGTCGCGACATACCAGGGCGCCGCGACGATGTCGCAGTAGCTTCATCGGCCGCGACATCATCGCGACCCAACGATAGGTCGCGTCTTCAGTCGAGGGGGGGTTCCGGGACCATCTCATCCAGAGATCACCCCAAAAACCAGGTACAACCAAACCATTGGGGGAGGGGAGCATGCTCAACATGTATTTAAAGCTTTAAATCATCCAAACCACCCACAACCCCACAAAAACATGGATTTATACAAATCTACACTCGACGGAAACCTCACCCAAACTCGAGCATGGAGTTCTCACACTCCCAAACCCCAAACCACAGAGGAAACACGATGTAGAGGGGGAAGGGAGCATGCATAGAACGAGAGGATCAAGAGTCCCTACCTCCACGCGAAGAACCACCCCGTTGGGGCCTTCTCTTAGGAAAGAACACCTCCTCCCGCACCTGACAACCTGAGCACGTGCCCTACATGAACGACACATCCACGCCTCAGCACGAGCGCCACGAGCAAGGAGAAACACCGAAAAAGCATGAGAGAGCTCGAGAGGGAGAAGAAGGAGTGAAAAGGGGCGAGAGAGGGAAATGGGTTGCGCCTTCGATTTTGAACCGATGGCCCCCAGAACGCGACGTAGCAGCCAGGCACGACAATGCCACTGTCGCGATGCCCATAAGCATCGCGACCATATCGCGACCGCCCGCCAAGGCGCGACACCGAAAGCACGGTCAAACCTCAAAGACCGGAAAAGCAAACACGACGGCTTGGCAGCTCGCGTGAACGCTGTACGAACCTGCCACCTGACATGCCCATTCTGACAAACAGGACAGCGGTCAAGTCTTGTCAGATCATAGTCGCGACAGTCCAGAGCGTCGCGACGAGGATCAAGTCACGGCAGACGGGGTCGGCACGTCACCAAACCCGTCGCGGCAGGCTGCTCTGGCGCGACCATGTCGCGGCCAGGGCGCTTGTTGCGACCCTGAGGACGGGGCCAAGGGCCCAAGGGGGCCAGGTCTTACATCCCACCCACCTTACGACATTTCGTCCTTGAAATGAAGACAACTCGGTCTCAACCCGGAAAACAACAAAGGGGAGATAACAACATATCGATCAATCAAACAAATAAGGGAACTGCTACCGCATCTCATCCTCGCTCTCCCAGGTGGCCTCGCTACCAACGCAGTTCTGGCAAACGACCTTTACCAGTGGAATCTACTTCCTATGCAATTGCTGAACCCTGCGGTTGACATCACTGACCGGGTACTCTGGCACTGACAAGTCTGGTGCTACCTCCAGCTGTGAGTAGTCCAACACATGTGAAGGATCTGCGATGTACCTCCTGAGCTGTGAAACGTGAAACACACTGTGCACACCTGCTAGCTCTGCCAGAAGACTCAACCTATAAGCCACCTCGTCGACCCTCTCGGTGATAGGGAAAGGCCCGATGTACCTCGGACTGAGCTTTCCCTTTCTGCCAAACCTTATGACGCCCTTGGTCGGCGAGACCCGCAAGAAAACAAGGTCACCAACACTGAATTGTAACGGTCTCCTGTGGACGTCTGTGTAACTCTTCTGTCTGCTGTGTGCTGCCCGAAGCCTCTGCCTGATCAGGCTGACCATGTTTGCAGACTGCTACACTCACTCTGGCCCCAAAAATAGCCTATCACCAACCTCGAACCAGTGAAGTGGAGTCCTGCACGGGCGACCATACATGGCCTCGTATGGTGCCATTCTGTTGCTTGAGTGATAACTGTTGTTATACGCGAACTCCACCATCGGAAGGTGTGACTCCCACGTGCCGCTCCAGTCCAAAGAGCACACTCTCAGCATGTCCTCCAGTGTCTGAATAGTATGCTCTGACTGTCCGTCTATCTGAGGGTGGTACGCTGTGCTGAACCTCAACTCTGTACCCAGTGCTCTCTGAAGACTGCGCTAAAATCCTGACGTAAACCTCGGATCTCTGTCGGAGACGACTGAAACAGGGATGCTGTGCAATGAAACAACTTTGTCCACGTACAGCCTGGCTAACCTGTCCACCGATCACGACATCCTAATCGAAAGAAAGTGCGCTGCCTTGGTCAAACGATCCATAATCACCCAGATACCATCGTGCCTCTACGGGGTGTCGGGCAAACCAACCACAAAGTCCATGGTGATGTCTTCCCACTTCCACTCGGGAATGGGCAACGGCTGCAGCTCACCACCAGGACGCTGATGCTAGGCCTTCACCTGTTAACAGGTAAGGCACCGAGCAACAAACTCTGGCACGCCCCTCTTCATCCCTAGACACCAGAAGGACCTCCTTAAGCAACGGTACATCTTGGTGGAGCCAAGATGAACAGCATACCTCGATCTGTGAGCCTCTAACAAAACTTCCTGGCATGCCTCCTCAGGAACGTACAAGCGGCCTCTGAATCTGACCTCACTGTCCTCATCGAGTTCAACATCTGGCATCTGCAAAATGTCCGCCAACTGAGGGTCTGCCTGCTGTGCCTACAACACCTGCCTGAACACTGGCGGCCGAACTGACAAAATGCTCGCCATTGCACAGTCTCTGGTCCTTGACGGAATGAACACTCACTGGAACAACTCCTCGAATAGCCTCCACTCTCTGACCATCAGCAAACTCAAGCGCACGCGCCTACTCAAAGCATCGGCTACAACGTTAGCCCTTCCTGGGTGATAGGAGAGGGTTAGGTCATAGTCCTTCAAATACTCCATCCATCGGCGCTGCCTCAAGTTCAGATCCCTCTGGGTGAAGATATACTGCAAGCTCTGGTGATCGGTGAAGATCTGAAAAGCCTCGCCATATAGGTAGTGCCTCCACAACTTGAGAGCGAACACCACTACTGCCAGCTCCAAGTCGTGGGTGGGGTAGTTCTCCTCATGCTTCTTGAGCTGCCGAGAAGCATAGGCAATGACCCCACCGTGCTACATCAGCACGCCACCCAAACCTGACCTCGACGCATCAATATAGACCACAAAACCACCGCTTCCCGACGGCAAGACTAACACTGGCGCTGAAGTCAACCTCGCCTTCAGCTCTCAAAAACCCTGCTCACAGTCCTCTAACCAAACAAACCTGACGTCCTGCCTAGTCAACCTGGTCAACGGTGCTGCTAACGTGGCAAAATCCTGAATGAACCTCCGGTAGTAACCGGCCAAACCCAGAAAACTGCGGACCTCTGACACCGATGTGGGCTGCTCCCACGACAACACGACCTCCACCTTGGCAGGGTCCACTGCCACACCGGAACCCGAGATCACGTGCCCGAGAAAGTTCACCTCCCTCAGCCAAAATTCACACTTGTCGAACATGGCATAGAGGCGGTGACTCCGCAGGGTCTCCAGCATGATCCTCAGGTGCTCCTCGTGCTCCTCCTCAGAAGCCGAGTAGACCAAGATATCATCAACAAAAACAACCACAAAGTGATCTAGGTACTCACTGAACACCCTATGCATCAGATCCATGAATGATGTGGGTCTGTTTGTTAGCCCAAATGGCATCACGACGAACTCAAAGTGATCATACCTGGAACGGAAAGCCGTCAAACCGACATCTGACTCTCTAATCCGCATCTGATAGTACCCGGATCTCATGTCAATCTTCGAGAAAACTTTGGCCGACTGCAACTGATCAAACAAATCATCGATCCTCAGCAACGGGTACCTGTTCTTCACAGTAACCTGGTTTAACTGTCGATAATTGATGCACAAACGAAGACTGCCATCCTTCTTTCTCACAAACAAAATAGGCTCGCCCCACAGCGAACGACTCAGGCGAATGAAGCCCAGCTCAAGAAGCTCCTGCAACTGGCGCTTCAACTCACGTAGCTCCACCGGGGCCATCCGGTGGGGTGCCTTGGACAAAGGCATCGTACCGGGCAAAAGCTCGATGGAGGACTCTACCTTCCGCTCAGGCGGCAAACCAGGTAGATGCTCCGGGAAGACGTCGGAGAACTCAGAAACAACCGGTACGTCAAAAACTGAAGATCCGCTAGGCTCCAAAGAATAAACCGAAGTAAGGTACGCCACACAACCATCGCAGATCAAATGACGAGCTCTACACAAGGAAATAAATGGCCGACGGGTAGACCGGATACCTCGGAAGTAGAGGACGGGCTCTCCAGGTATCCTAAACCGAACGGTCTTCTGCTGGCAATCAACCACGGCTGAGTGAGCCTCCAACCAGTCCATCCCCAGGATGATGTCAAAGTCGCAAAGCTACAGTACGTACAACCTGGTCGGCAACTGGTGCCCCTCAACCTCGACTGCCACACCCTCCAGGTAACCAAAGGAACGCATATAGTCACCAGACGGGAGATCGACCATCGCGTCACACTGCCTCTCAGGAGCGTGACAAGCAAGTGACACATAGAATTCCTCGGAAGCAAAATACAAAGAAGCACTAGGGTCGACCAAAACACGAGCAGCTCTGCCAAGGATAGGTAGAGTACCTATAACAAGGTTTGACGCCTCTGCCTGCTCCCGGGTGAGCGCCATCATGCGACCACGACCACGCCCACCCTGTGGCGCCTACTGGGGCTGCTGCTGCTGCGGCGGCTGCTGGGGGTACTGCTGCTGTTGCTGGTACGGCTGGTACTACTGCGGCTGTGGAAACTGCTAAGCCTGCTGCTGGTACTGCCCCCGCTGCTGCTGAAACGGTGCCTGCTGCTGAGGAGGGTACTGGTACTGAGGCGGCTACTAAGCGTACTGCAGTGACTACTGTTGCTGCGGGGCTTGCCCCATAGGGCAATCCCTCCTGAAGTGGCCCGGAGAGCCACATGTGTAGCAACTGCCTCCTGATTGCCCTGCTCAGCTCCCTGGACAACTGACTACTCTACAAACCTGGAATGGCGCTTCTGCTACCGGCTCCGACCGCCCCCATGAGTAGACAACTTCCTAAACTGTGAGCGAATCCCGGCGTTGCCGGAACTACCCGAGCCAGAGGAAGAGGAAGTCGCACTACCGCGGCTACCCGCTGGACGCTGGTAAGGCGAGGACCTGGAAGAGGCTCCTCCCTGCTGCTGCTGCTACTGCTGCTGAGGCTGCCAAGTCTCTCTATCCAAGCGGTGGCCTTCGCCACGGCCTCTCCCAAGGTGGTACACATGTGTGCCATCACACCCCACCTCAGGTCTGATCACAGTTCTGCTATGAACCTCTCTGCACATGCCTGATCGCTGCCAGTGACATGATGCACATGCCTCAACAACCTGACAAACCTCTGGTGGTACTGTGAAACTGTGAGGTCGCCCTGAACCAATGCGTTGAACTGGCCCCGTCTCTCACATCGAGCAAAGTCGGGGAAGTACTCGTCGTGGAAGACCTCTGAAAACCGCTGCCAAGTGATGTGATCCAACCTCTGTCCTTGAAAGTGAGCCTGCCTCTGAACTTTCCACCACACATGGGCTGCTCCCTTGAGCTGGTACACTGCCAGTTGAACCTGGTCCTCCTCAGCGCACTCCATCGTCTCGAAGATGCGCTCTAACTCATGGGTCCAGCTCTCTGCTTTGTCTAGATCATACTCACCATGGAACATCGGTGGCCGAAGGCACAGGAACCTCTTGAGGATAGCGGTCCTATCCTCCGTAACTGTCGTCCTCCGCCGCCCGGCCCGGGTACTCCCAGTGCCCGACCGCTGCTGATGCTCTGGCTGTTCCACCTCTGGCTCTACCTGCTACTCCGGCACCACTGGAGGAGGTACCGGAAACTGTACGCCTGCTGCTGCCAGCCCGGACTGGTACACTCCTTGGTACAAGTTCCTAAAGAACTGCTCTGCTAAGGGAAACCAGTCTGCGTACTACTGTGGCTGAGGCTGGTACTCCTGCTGCTGCTGCCCACCGGCTGCTGCTACAGCTTGAGGCTGTGCCACTGACTTGTCTGCTGAAACCTCCTCCTGGACCTGCCCCTGCATGGGCATTTCGGACTCATCCTGCTGCTCGATCAACTATCTAGCCTGACTGCGCCTATGTGGGGCCATGTCCTACACGACACACAACCAACAAGGGTCAACAATGCCACTCGGGCAGCTAGCAGTGTACTTGTACTACCATTGGGAATTCATGTTGCAGTTCAAATCCATTACAAGTCCTATCAGACTCTCGCTCTGATACCAACTGTAATGACCCGAGAACCCGACCCTCGGCCCATGCCGATGACTCGATTTTTGCGGTCATCGACCACGGATCCAGGGACTCGGAAGGGCTATAATCTACGTCTAACAGGATATGTAACAGAATTAAACGTCAAGTGCTAAGCTAGAAGCGTACAGGCGGAAACAGAAAAGAGAGTGAGACCGTTGTGTACCGCTCTAAGTACAGTCCCAACGCACGCACACTAGTACAAGTAAAAGGCAGGGGGAGAACAAGTCCCTTAGGGGCATACCCCGAGGGTGGCGGACACTGAAAAAGGGAAACCACTGCTACCGCCCCGTCTCCTCCGCCCAGCGCGCGCCCTGCCACTACTAAGAAGTCTCACCTGGGAAAAGGAGGGATGAGCTTCACAACAAAAGCTCAGTAGGGACTACCAATCTCCTACTGGCTCTAAACAGGCAGGAGAATATAAATATCAAATGAATGACAATAGTTTATATCTTCTACCTACAAACGGAAGTGCGGAAGTAAAACTACAACTAACACGGTACAGAAAGTGCACGCGGTCGGAAACTCTGTACGGCTGCTCGTCGCGACCACCACACAGATAGTAAACACAAACAGAGGGAACTCCGCCTAGAAAAGGAACACTAGCTACGGAAAACACTACCACTAGTCAAGGTCAGGTGTCCACCGACGTCTTATCTTCGACTCGGCTCTTGACCCTCACGTCTCGTCAGAGCGAGGTAGGACACAAGTAACACAACAGTAACTGCTGTGGTCTAGCTGGACTACGGTCCCACGCCCGACCTCTCCAAACGGTTCCGGGGCTGTAAGGAGCGAGGCAGTGAGAAGAAGGACTGGCTGGCCTGCGCCGGGTAGAACTCCTAACTGTCCTCGGCATCCCAGACCACCCACGAGAGCTCTGCAAGTGACTCACACGCCACTGTCCTAACAACCGTTTTCCCCTAAGCTCCAGAGTCTGCCTGGTGTCTACCAACTCGAGCACACTCGTAGCCCAGAGTACTCCCTCAACAGGCTCCCGAGGATGGGGGGCCCAGGCAACGGTAACAACCTCTCACATGAGACAAGCCCTCAAGTGCCGAGCACCGGGCGAAAGACTAATGTAGACCGCACTAGGGAACTAGCACAGGTGCCACGGGTACAGTAAAAGAAAATCAGAAACAGGAAAGACCAAAACCTGTCACTTGGTCGGGGTCGCGACGCAGATGGCTGTCACGATCTTGTCGCGACGCCCGACCTGGTCACGACACTATCACGGCGGCCTAATCCAACGCGTCCAAGTTGCGACATACCATCTCTTCCGGAGATCACCCATAAAACACGGTACAACCAAACCATTCGGGGAGGGGAGCATGCTCAACATGTATTTAAAGCTTTAAATCATCCAAACCACCCACAACCCCACGAAAGCATGGATTTATACAAATCTACGCTCGAAGGAAACCTCACCCAAACTCGAGCATGGAGTTCTCACACTCCCAAACCCCAAAACATAGAGGAAACATGATGTAGAGGGGGAAGGGAGCATGCTTAGGGCGAGAGGATCAAGAGTCCGTACCTCCACGCGAAGAACCACCCCGTTGGGGCCTTCTCGTATGAAAGAACGCCTCCTCCCCGCACCAGACAACCCGAGCACGCGCCCTGCACGAACGGCACATCCACGCCTCAGCACGAGCGCCACGAGTAAGGAGAAACACCGAAAAACTGTGAGAGAGCTCGAGAGGGAGAAGAAGGAGTGAAAAGGGGCGAGAGAGGGAAATGGGGCCCGCCTTCGGTTTTGAACCAATGGCCCCCAGAACACGACATAGCGGCCAGGCGCGACAATGACACTGTCACGACGCCCATAAGCGTCGCGACCATGTCGCGACCGCCCGCCAAGGTGCGACACCAAAAGCACGGTCAAACCTCGAAGATCAGAAAAGCAAACGCGATGGCCTGGTAGGTCGCGTCAATGTTGTACGAACCTGCCACCCGACACGCTCGTTCTGACAGACAGGACAGGGGTCAAGTCCTGTCAGAACACAGTCGCAACAGCCCAGAGCGTCGCGACGAGGATCAAGTCGCGGCAGACGGGGTCGGCGCGTCACAAAACCCTTCTCGGCAGGCTGCTCTGGCGTGACCATATCGCGGCCAGGGCGCCTGTTGCGACCCTGAGGACGGGGCCAAGGGCCCAAGCTGGCCGGGTCTTACACTCTTCTACTTAAAACTCCAATGTCCCATTAGGTGATGTAAATGTCATTAGACAGAAAAGCCATAGTCTTACCCCTTCAGAATTTGCCAACCTATACCCTGCTGAAGCCGAAAGATTTGTTGCAGAAAAATCTAGAAACCCTCTTCTCACTGTTCACCTTCACCTAAATCTATGTTCTTTGACCTGTTTGGTAACGTCCATAGAGAGCTCCAGACTAGATATACTAGAATAAAGGTCTTCAATGAAGATAGGTTCAAGTTAGGCTTGCCGGATGTCAACAAAGGGCAGTGGCGGATGATTAATCAAGGTTAGAGACCAATCACACCTTCAATGACTATTGGATTGCCCTCTGGACTACATCCTAGTCTAGTTGGTGCTATTTCATCTAGGAAGTAGTTTGCCCAGATAGTGTTTAATAGGCATATCAGGATAGTAGCCAGATTCAAAGTCAAGTACAATATCAAGCTATACTTCGACAGATTTGCCATGATTCAAGCACCTAAGAACTCTCAACACATGAAGGATTTTCTGTAAGGCCCTCAAATTTTTTATATATTATATCTATTTAATTTTGTACATATTGTATTTATCAAATTCTATGCATATAATGTTTATTAATTTCTGTATATGTATGTTTGCTTGATGTAATTAAGTTTTGCCCGAAATCCCTATTTAACGACAACATACATTGACGTTAAGAGCAGGTTGACGGCAACCTATGTGCCGTTAACTGCATGGCCAGAGGATATAGACGTCCAGATCGATTGACGTCTACTTTCTGTTAACGACAGCAAAGTGGTCGTTTACTTCTCCGGGTGTGTTTGGGATTCCAGATCTGAAACGGTGACGTTTTCTCCGGAACCTAATTAGGAAACATTCCCCAATGGTCAGGACTCCTAATGCTAGGCATACCCTGACTCTTAACCCTATATAACCTATGTATTTCGGCTAGGTTAGACTCTTTGGGTTAGAGGAAAATCCTCTGGTTCGGTTGAGAGAAAGTCAGAAATTTGTGAGGCTAGATCTGGCATTTGGGACGCTATTCCAGTGATCTTCTTAGACTGGAAGGTGCTCCTGGTGGTGAAGAAGCTTTTCCGACTCCAGAGAACCATCTGCACAAGCGTGATGATCGGATTTGGGGTTGGAGAAATCACCTTCTTGGCGTGGCCGAAGAGGGCTTCATTGCCAAATTTAATCTTTAGAGATTTTATTTTATGTAAGTAGATTAGGGGTTTCATCCCTAAAATGTCCCCTAGGTTCTAGGTACTTTTGCGGATTTTTACATCGTGTCGTGGACCCCCAAATTCTCCCTTTTATTGTGTTCGGTCTGCACATTTTTGCAGACAAGAGGTTCACAGCAACCTTGTTGCCGCCAAGTTCTTGAGTTATCGGCAACCGATGGTGTCGTCAACCCATCTTGATGGCAAGGCTCTTACCGCCAAGTTCTTCTATTTTACAGAATTGTGGTATTGATCTTGGTGCTATGATTTTTGGATTTTTAGATGTCTGATCATGCTGTAAAAATCATGAATGTTCAGGTACTGTCTTAGGGTCATCACATGAAATTTTTTTGAATTTCTAATCATGCTTTTATTTAGAATAATTTATGTTATCATCCTTACACATATCACTAGTTAGGGTGGAGAGGACTTCTCCCAGTTCTACACAGTTACCAAGATTCATCACTATATTGTCTAGGTGACAGGTATGTATTATGTGAATGTGTGTCCTTCTTTATGGTGGTTCGGACTATCTGTCACGGCAATTAAGGGTAAAAGTGTTTATATGTGCAATGTGATAATGTGATAGTGTTATGTTAATATATTACCATGTGAAAAGATGTGAAACCATGTGAATGTGATTTGTTTATGTTAATACAGCAAGTAAAAGATGTGGATATGTGTTATAAAAGCATGTGAAAAACGTTAGATATCATGCTAGGATTATTAGTTACTATGTGCATAATTTCACGATCTAATTATGTAGAATTATGAAATGATATGAATTGAAATTGGCATAATGAATCAAGTTAAAGACCATGTGTAGAAGGCATGTTATAGGTTATTCATGTGTATTTGCATATTTGACATGAATCATGTGCCATGTATTTATCTCATTGTTTAAAAGAATAGCATGTATGTGATATGTGTAAGGATGTGCCAATAGGTTGCTTGCTGGGTCTTTTTGGAAGACTCATACTTGCTTTAACATATAGGTGAGACAGGTGTCCCTGTGCTAGAGGAGGACATAGTGAGGAGCGACTCCGAGCGAGAGGAGTAGATGCACTTGTGGAGATTGCTGCTTAGACTACACTTTCTTTCATTAGTATGTGAACAATGATATCATATGGACTTGTATAATTGTGGACAATTGTTATTTACATTGCTACTATATAGACTGTGGAATGTGTGAATGATGATGGAATGAGAATATCTTTTATTTCCACTGTACTTCGTTTTGTTATTTATGTACATCTCTACCTACTTTGTTGTGTTGGGTACATGTCCCACTGTGACGGCGCCCTTTATATCAATGTGGGTTGGTATAATCTTACCGGTATAAAGAGGGTCGTTATAGAGATTGGTATCAGAGCAACAGGTTGAGATTGTACATGAATAAGTGATCATCTACATAATATTTCAAAGTCTTTATTGAATTAGTCCATATATGTGGAAAATATCTAAAAATGAATCAAAGATAGTTAAGAAAATGGTTAGGACTAAGTAACTTATATTCTAACAAAGTTAATTATTTTACAGGCTATGGCGAGCCGTGGTAGGCACAGTGCTCAGGCTCCGGAGGACAAGCATAGGCTTGAGGAGAGGGGTGAGCAGTAGGCCCCAGCACCCCGTGGTCCCACAGTACTTCCTCCACCACCACCTATGGACTTTGGCATGTTCATGCAAGGCCTGGTCCTGGCAATGCGGACCCAGGCTCAGGCTCAGGCGGCACTACAGGCTTAGTTGCAGGCATAGGTGATAGTTGTTAAATAGGACTAGTCTGTTTTGTTGAATGCATGATTGTTTATGAGTTGCTTATGTATTGCTTGTTGTCTCAGGCTCAGGCTCTAGCTCCCGTTCCTCAGGAGCAGGGCCATGGTGGTCCGTCCATCATGGAGAGGTTTAAGAGGATGGCTCCACCAACTTTTAAGGGGGAGAGTCAGCCCCTCTTGGCAGAGAGCTGAATGAGGGAAGTAGAGAAGATCTTCTGGGCTATAAGCTGTGCGGAAGAAGACAAAGTCAGCCTGGCTACTTACATGCTACATGTACTTAGAGAATATGTACTTGTGTAAGGTTATGTTTTATTTGGATGGTGCTTATGGGTTGTGTTTTGTAGAAGAGAGCCGATGTTTGGTGGGCCTCGAACCACGGACCAGATATGAGGATGGTGCAATTGAAGTGACTTGAGCCATGTTCATGAGGCTATTTTGGGCCAAGTTCATCCCCGAGCACATCCAGGACAAGATGGAGCCGTAGTTTCTCTCTCTTACCCAGGGCTCCATAATTGTCTTGAAGTATGAGGCCAGTTTGCCGAGCTTTCCAAATATTCTCCCCATATCATTGCTGATGAGCGCAAGAAGGCCAAGAAGTTTGTGATGGGGCTCAAGCCATCACTTAGGTCGAGGATAGTTGCTTTTGACCATCGCAATTTAGACGACGCTCTAAGTGCAACATGCAGGCAGGACAGTGAGATGGACCAGTACTTAGAGGAGAAGAGGGCAGCTCAGAAGTGGTCAGCGCCACCTTTCCAAAGGTAGGACAGGAAGAAGGCAGCAGTGTACCAATCACCCAGCTTTAGGCCTGGTGGTAAGAAGGCGTGCCCTCACTGTGGAAGGACACACAGCGGTACTGAGTGTTGGAAGCTAGAAGGGAAGTGCCTGAAGTGTGGCAGCACTGAGCACCAGGTCAGATATAGCCCCAGACTTCAGCAGTTCGCTCAGAGAGGAGCGCCAACCCCAGCAGCAGAAGCACCAGTGATAGGGAGACCAAGAAGGCCTCAGGCCCAAGCCCGAGTGTTTGCACTAGCTCGAGAGGATGCAGAGTAGGCCGAGAACATCACGGAAGGTACGATTTTAGTCATGGGTGTGCAGGGTCGAGTGTTGTTTGATACGAGTGCTACACACTTGGTTATTTTCGAGCAGTTTGCCAAGCATTTAGTAGTAGAGTCTAGAGTTGAGGCAGAGAAGTTAGAGGTCCCTTTGTCTATACACACACCAGTAGGTATGATAGCGACCAGGAAGTGCATTCCATCCTTACCTATGTGCATTGAAGACCGAGGCTTGTTTGGGTGCTTCTACTTGCTCAAGATGGAGGACTATGATGCCATACTGGGTCTTGATTGGCTTGAGGAGCACTATGTCGTGGTGGATTACAGAGGGAAGAAGATTACTTTCCGTATTCCTAGAGAGGATGAGTTCTCACATCCATCGCCAAGGAATTTAGCGGGAAGGTTTGTGATCTCTGCCATGAAGGCAATGAAGATGGTGAACAAGGGTTGTGAAACTTTTCTTGCCAGTGTGGTCTTAGTCCCTAAGGCCGATCAGTCACCTACCCTTGAGGAGATTGAGGTTGTGCTGGAGTTTCCAGACGTGTTCGCTGATGATTTGTCTGGATTGCCACCAGCAAGGAAGATAGAGTTTACCATAGAGTTGCTTCCAGGCACCTCTTCTATCTCTAAGCCTCCGTATCAGATGGCATCTGTGGAGTTAGCCAAGCTGAGGAAGCAGTTGTAGGATTTACTTGATAAGGGATTCATTCGCCCTAGTGTGTCACCATGGGGCACACTTGTACTATTCGTGAAGAAGAAAGATGGTTCCCTCAGGCTGTGCATCGACTACAGGAAGCTCAACTAGGTGACAGTGAAGAACACATATCCCTTGCCACGGATTGATGATATGTTCGATCACCTACATAATGCATCTGTGTGCTCCAAGATAGATTTGTGGTCCGGCTACCATCAGCTGAGGATCTAGGGAGAATATGTGTCCAAGACTGCTTGCAGGACCCGTTATAGACACTAAGAGTTCCTTGTGCTTCCATTTGGTCTAACCAACGCCCCTGCAGCATTCATAGATCTCATGAACAAGGTGTTTAGGCCATATTTGAATAGCTTTGTTGTGGTGTTCATAGACGATGTGTTAGTCTATTCTCCTGATGAGGCTACACACCGTGAGAATTTGAGGATTGTTCTAAAGGTTGTCCGAGAGCACAAGCTGTATGCTAAGCTCAGCAAGTGTGACTTTTGGATGAGCGAGGTTAATTTCCTTGGGCATGTTATCTCAGGCGCTGGAGTTGTTGTTGATTCGGTGAAGGTTCAGGCTGTGTTAGAGTGGGAGACTCCAAGGACAACATTGGAGATCAAGAGTTTTCTTGGGTTAGCAGGCTATTACAAGCAATTTATTGAAGGCTTTGCGTCTATCGCAGCACCTTTGACTAAGCTAACTAGGAAAGCGGTTAAGTATTTGTGGTCTGAGGATTGTGAGAACAGTTTCCAGTTGCTAAAGATGAGGCTTACATCTGCACCCGTGTTGATCTTACCGAGTGTTGTAGAAGGTTTTGCTATCTATTCTAATGCTTCTCAGATAGGCCTTGGTTGTGTGTTGATGCAGCATGGGTGTAGCTAGTTAAAGGAGTTGCCTATGCTTCTCGCTAGTTAAAGGAGCATGAGTGTACCTATCCGACCCATGATTTGGAGTTAGCAGTTATGGTCCATGCACTGAAGATCTAGAGACACTATCTTTATGGTGTCAAGTTCGAGGTGTTCACCGACAACAAGAGTCTGAGGTATCTTTTCTCTCAGAAGGAGTTGAACCTGCAGCAGAGAAGATGGATAGAATTTCTCAAGGACTTCGACTTCGAGCTTTAGTACCATCCAGAGAATGCGAATGTCATGGCGGATGCACTCAGTAGGAAGAGGTCACTACCTCGGCAGGATTGGAAGATGCTTGAGGATGCGGAAGTGCTATGACTGAGTTAGAGCCACAGTTAGGTCAGGCTTTCGTGGCCCATTTGTCTATCTGATCCATGGTTCACGATGAGCTGATCGAGCAGTTGAGAGCTGATCCTAGGATTTAGGAGATGGTGGGCAAGGTAGGCATTGCTCGAATGAGGACGGTGTCATTAGATTCCAGTACTGAGTATGTGTTCTTCATATTGTAGATGTTTGTGAGCAAGTACTTGCAGAAACTCAAAGGTCGAGGTTCTACATTCACCCAGGCAACATGAAGATGTACCAGAACTTGAAGTGTTCTTTCTGGTGGTCTGGCATAAAGAAGGATGTAGCGGAGTTTGTGTCCGGGTGTTTGGTATGCCAGCAAGTGAAGGCCAAGCATCAGAGACCATCATGCCTTATGCAGAAAATGGAGATACCTATATGGAAGTGGGAAGCAATCACCATGGATTTTGTGACGGGTTTGCCTAGATCAGCAAAGGTCAATGACTCGATTTGGGTGATTGTAGATCGTTTCTCCAAGACTGCTCATTTCTTTCCCATGAAGAAGAAATAGTCTGTGGAGAGTTTGGCTAGGCTGTATGTTGGCAGCATTGTGAGGTTGCATGGTGTGCTGAAGTCTATTATCTCTGACAAAGACCCACGGTTTACATCGAGGCTGTGGCAGGGTCTTCAGGAGGCTTTGGGTTCTCAGCTGAAGGTTAGTTCGGTGTTCCACCCTCAGATAGATATCTAATCCGAGAGGATGATCCAGACACTTGAGGATATGATGAGAGTGTGTGTGCTTGATTGGAAGGGTGATTGGGAACGTCATCTACCTCTTGTGGTGTTTGCCTACAACAACAGTTTTCATGAGAGCATCGACATGGCTCCATTCGAGGCTTTGTACGGGCGACCCAATAGATCTCCTTTGTGCTGGGAGGAGATAGGTGATAGGCAGTGGGTTGGTCCTGAGTTGGTGTAGGAGACTTCGGATAAGATTCAGCTTATGAGGCAGAAGTTAGTTGCAGCCATGGATAGGCAGAAGAGCTACACCAACAACAGAAGGAATGACTTAGAGTTCGAGGTTGGCAAGCATGTATTTCTCAAGGTTTCGCTTACCCGAGGCGTGGTCAGGTTTGGCAGGCATAGCAAGTTGAGTCCGAGATTCATTGACCTGTTTGAGATTCTTAGGTGGATGGGCAGTGTGGCATATGAGCTAGCTTTACCCCCAGCACTAGCTAGTGTTCACCTAGTCTTTCACGTGTCTATGCTCAGGAGATACGTGTGAGATCCATCTCATGTTATTAGTCATGAGCCAGTGGAGATCCTGCCAGACTTGTCTTATGTAGAGCGACCAGTAGCTATCCAAGATCGGAAGGTTCAGCACCTCAGGAACAAGGCTATTGCATCCGTAAAGGTGTTATGGAGGAATTTCTCGTGGGATGAGGCTACATGGGAGCTTGAGAATGCCATGACGAAGCAATATCCCCATTTGTTTGGTTAGTTATTTCTGTTATAACTTCGAGGACAATGTTTTCTATTAAGGGGAGAGGGTGTAAGGCCCTCAAATTTTGTATATATTATATCTATGTAATTCTGTACATATTGTATTTATCAAATTCTGTGCATATACTATTTATTTATTTATGTATATGTATGTTTGTTTGATGTAATTAAGTTCTGCCCGAAATCCCTGTTTAACATCAACATACATTGACGTTAAGAGCAGGTTGAAGGCAACCTCTGTGTCGTTGACTGCATGGCCAGAGGATATAGACGTCCATATCGATTGACGTCTACTTCCTGTTAATGGCAGCAATGTGGCCATTTACTTCTCTGGCTATGTTAGGGATTCCAGATCTGAAACGGCTGTGTTTTCTTCGGAACCTAATTAGGAAACGTTCCCCAATGGTCAGGACTCTTAATGCTAGGCGTACCCCGACTCTATACCCTATATAACCTAAGTATTTCGGCTAGGTTAGATCTTTTGGTTCAGAGGAAAATCCTAGGGTTCAGTTGAGAGAAAGTAAGAACTTTGTGAGGCTAGATCTGGCGTTTGGGAGGCTATTCCGACGATCTTCTTTGACTGGAAGGTGCTCCTGGTGGTGAAGAAGCTTCTCCGACTCCGGTGAACCATCTACACAGGTGTGAAGATCAGATTTGGGGTTGGAGAAATCACCTTCTTGGCTTGTCCGAGGAGGGCTTCATCGCCAAATTTGATCTTTAGAGATTTTGTTCCAGGCAAGTAGCTTAGGGGTTTCATCCCTAGACATGTCCCCAAGGTTCTAGGTATTTTTGTGGATTTTTACATTGTGTCCTAGACCCCCAAATTCTCCAATTTATTGCATTCGGTCTGCACTTTTTTACAGACAGAGGTTCACAGCAACCTTGTTGCCGCCAAGTTCCTGTGTTAGCAGCAACCGATGGTGTCGTTAACCTAGCTTGACGGCAAGGCCCTTACCGTCAAGTTCTTCTGTTTTTACAAAATTGTGGTCTTGACCTTGGTGCTATGATTTTTGGATATCTAGATGTCTGATCATGCTATGAAAATCATGAATGTTCAAGTACTGTCTTAGGGTCATCACATGAAATTCTGTCGAATTTCTGATCATGCTTTTAGCTAGAATAATTTTTGTTATGGTGAAATATGTATAAATTGACAAGATTTAATTCTGAATAAGTAGTTTTAATGCATGTTACTGTTGTAGAGAATTTTCATGATCTTAGGGTTACTGTTTGCATGTTTTAAACCTGTAAGAACCGACTATTTTACTGTCTATCATGATAACTGGAATATCTTGCTCAAATCACATGAAATCTGTATTAACTGTTAAAAATAGTTTTACTATTGAAATTTTTTTGGAAAATTAGTCATATGACATATTGCATGTGTAGAGTCTGTAGTTAAAATTTAGTACTATTTTGATACCCATGGATACTGTTTGCTCTTAAAAAGGGTAATTAGGCAATGTTAAGCATGATTGATTTAGATAATGTATTTTCAAGTGATTAGCAGCATGTTTAGGTACTGTTAAGTTTAATTTGACACTATTAAATAGTCATATTAATTTTTGTAAACTGAAGTTTATCTGTTAAGTAGTATGCATGTGAATAGACCAAATGGTGTACATAGAATGATGTTAATCATGTACTTAATTAAGAGAATGTGTTTAAGTGAATCATGTGTCGAAATTGACACTACTACCATAGAAGGCTGTGGAGCTGTACTGTAGAAAAGTCCCTATGGGAAGGCTCATTGTGTATGTGATATCTTGTGGGCATCAGGATGAAATCCTGGAGGTGGACAACTACCACTAGTTAGGGTGGAGAGGGCTTCTCCCGGTTCTGCACAGTTACCAAGATTCGTCACTATATTGCCTAGGTGACGGGTATGTGTTATGTGAATGTGTGTCCTTCTTTATGGTGGTTCGGACTATGTGTCAAGGCAATTAAGGGTAAAAGTGTGAAAAGTGTTTATATGTGCAATGTGATCATGTGATATTGTTGTGTTAAAGTATTACCATGTGAAAAGATGTGAAACCATGTGAATATGATTTGTTTGTGTTAAAACAGCAAGTAAAAGATGTGGATATGTGTTATAAGAGCATGTAAAAAATGTTAGAGATCATGCTAGGATTATTAGTTACTATGTGCATAATTCAATGATCTAATTGTGTAGAATTATGAAATGATATGAATTGAAATTGGCACAATGAATCAAGTTAAAAACCATGTGTAGAAGGCAAGTTATAGGTTATTCATGTGTATTTGCATATTTGACATGAATCATGTGCCATGTATTTATCTCATTGTTGAAAAGAATAGCATGTATGTGATATGTGTAAGATGTGCCAATAGGTTGCTTGCTATGTATTTTTGGAAGACTCGTACTTGCTTTAACATACAGGTGAGACAGATGTCCCCGTGCTAGAGGAGGACATAGTGAGGAGAGACTCCGAGCGAGAGGACTAGCTGCACTTGTGGAGATTGCTACTTAGACTACACTTTCTTTCATTTGTATGTGAACAATGATATCATATGGACTTGTATAATTGTGGACAATTGTTATTTACATTGCTACTATATAGACTGTGGAATGTGTGAGTGATGATGGAATGAGAATGTCTTTTATTTCCACTGTACTTCCATTTGTTATTTATGTACATCTCTACCTACTTTGTTGTGTTGGGTACATGTCCCACTGTGACAACACCCTTTATATTGATGTGGGTTGGTATAATCGTACTGGTATTAAGAAGGTTGTTACATTTTCAGCACAGCTTTGCAAAATCTAAGAGACTGAATGCAAATCAATAGGAAGCAACCTATCCAGAAGAGAGTGCAGAATGTCAAAGGCTCAAGATATCTCCCTCTGCCTATCTCCTTAAGACTTATGACACACTTTGGAAGTTTGTCTCTCAAACATGGACTCAGAGATATGTTGTATACTATCAAGCCAAGGATGCAACGCATTCCAAAGGTCTACATTGGAACCTGACTGTTCATGATTTCCTACACCAGGTAGCCAAGAAGTAGTTTGTTCCACATAAGAGAACCCTATCAGATGATAATTACCATAGATGAATCAATTGGTATCATCGCCGCCATGTTAAAACTGTTGAGTTATGATTGGCATAACATTCATGATGCTTAAATGTTTTTGATAATGACATAATTGATGTTGATAAAATGTGATAAAATGACATGACACTATGAGGAAAATGCATAAGATATATGCTTTCATGATATCTTATTTGAAGCTTCTTTTTTTTAGGAAATCAAGTGAAAATGGAAGTACACATCAAGAAGCAATCTTAAGCAAAAAAGGATCCGGAAAAACCCAAGAAAACATCAGTTGTCGATAGGCCTAGACCCATCTATCAACAACTAGTGAAGATGTTCATCAGATAGTTTCTGGAAAACAAAGATAATCAATTGTTGTCCACAGCCAGGTTTCATCTGTCGACAACCCAAACCATTGTTCAGAAATTCTGTTCTAGAAGACACAAGTTTTGTAGTATGTCGACAGCCAATGGGGATCTGTTGACAGGCACTTGTTAAGTCACAACATGTGACAAACATGTGATCTCTATTAGGGTGTCCTCTTCTCACATGAATCCCAAGAGTTGTGTAAGACTTGGACACTCCTATATATAGATCTTTTGGACTCTTTTTCGAAGCAAGCAACCTCCACATCAAAACCAAAACCTAAAAGAACTAGGAGAAGATTTCCAGACCTCTGCTTCAAGCTTCAAGCCTCAACAACCAGAAGATCTTTCTAAGAAGACGAGGTTGAAGCAGTTTCATCCTCAAGGCTTCAAGCAGCAACATCGGATCATCTACGACTTGGAGTCTTACGATCATTAGGATGAAGGATTCAAAGAGTTCACCCTTTTGATTTGTTCTCTCCACTCTGAACTCTTCTTGCACTTGATCCTTTCATTTCATTTCACGTGTGTGTTGCTGGTTTGAGAAACCCTTGTGCTCATTCCATACGTGTGTGTGTTGATCTGAGATCCTACTATCTCAGACCTTGTGTGTGTGTAGTGATCTTTGTTGAACTTGCTTTATAAATAGTTTGGCGTGTGTGTGTGGACAGTGGACGTAGGATACACAAGTTGGTGTAGTCCGAACCACCTTAAATCCTTGTGTCTTGTGGTTTGCATTGATCTAACGTTAGATGTATGCTACGCACGATTACTTGTTCACACAACCTCCATACTGCTAATGTCCTAAATGCATTCTTCACACACATTTAAGTCTAAACTTGATCCATATCTTTATGCGCCACTTTGGTAATGGGTTAACTAAGAGTTAACTCAAAAAGTGCTTTGGTTGTGTATAAAATTTAACCTAGATTTAACTAAGTTAGATCAGGGTTAACTCTGAGTTAACCCAAGTTTTCTCAACCCACCTCAGAGGGTCGATTATAGTTAACCCACCCCTCACCTACGCCATTTACCCCTCTTATACCGCGTCCTCCTAAAAAAGCTGCAGCAGTTGTGACGATGACATCCCCCTCCCGCGAAAGTTTCCGCCATCGCTCCCCTCCTGCTTCCTCCTGTTGTCGCAGAAGAGGCTTCCTCCGGCGATAGTATCCGCCATCGCTCCCCTCTTGCTTCCTCTTGCTGTCCCAGAAGAGGCTTCCTCCCGCCGTCCCAGAATGCTTCCTCCCGCTGTCGCAGAAGAGGCTTCCTCCGAGCTTCCTCCCGTCTATGTTGATCCATCAGACACCCACTTTCACCCGTGACAAGGATTCCTTCTGCGAAGCTTTCCACCATCTCCATGCGAAACTTTTCCCTTTTGAGCTCCCGTCGTTCCTACCTGGTGCTGAGGCCGTGCCCTATCTATCTAGCTGCAGATTCCTCTGTGGGGCGTCGGGACTACTCCATGTGCTTCTGGTTTCTACAGAGGACCCCATGGTAGCCTGAGTTGTCGACTCCCCCATCATCGTTCGTGATGCTTGCTTCATACAGGAGTCATCTCCTCCGGCATTGGTTGTACCCTTCGTTGCCCCTTTCTTCACCCTAGTAAGTATGACCTGATTCTCTGTGACGATGACCTGTGCCCTACCCGTGACTGTACCCTTCCTTGCCCCTTTCTTGAACCTTGTTTCGACGGGTTGTGTATAAATCCCCAACGTTGTCTACTTCTCACCTCTTGCGAAAGTGCTCTTGTGCTGTTGTTCGGGTAAGTTCTTGCCGATTTTCAAATTTTGACTACTCTGTTAAATTTTGGCTAATGACTGGTTCTTCTTTGGATGTTGGGTGTATTACTGATCATGGGAGGATTCTACAGATTGTTCCTGCCTTTCAGAAAAAGGTTAGATTACTTATATTCCCTTTTGATTGTCTTGGCTATCTCTTTTATAGTCTGGCCGTCTCCATGTATTTTGGTTTTCTCCATTTTTTCATATAATCTGTTAAATTTGGGCTATCTATGGGTTGTGGTTCCTATATCTTCCCCTCCCCATGTTTGTCTTCCCCTCCCCATGTTTATCCCTTCCTGGTAGACACTCTATCTATGAGTTGTTTTTCCTGTTGCCAACAAACCATGTTCATTCCGCAAATGGTCTTTGATGTTTACTCTACACAAGGTATTATGTCTATCTCCATTGCAGTCCCTCTTATGGTCTGTTGATTATCTTGGCTATCTCTGTTACAGTCTGGCCGTCTCCATGTATTTTGGTTTTCTCCATTTTTTCGTATAATCTTCTAAATTTGGGCTATCTATGTGTTGTGGTTCCTATATCTTCCCCTCCCAATGTTTATCCCTTCCTCTATCTATGAGTTGTTTTTCCTTTTGGCAACAAACCATGTTCATTCTGCAAAGGGTCTTTGATGTTTACTCTACACAAGGTATTATGTCTATATCCATTATAGTCCCTCTTATGGTCTGTTCATTGTCTTGGCTATCTCTGTTAAAGTCTAGTCATCTTCATGTATTTGGGTTTTCTATATTTTTTCATATAATCTGTTAAATTTGGGCTATCTATGGGTTGTGGTTCCTATATCTTCCCCTCCCCATGTTTGTCTTCCCCTTCCCATGTTTATCCCTTCCTGGTACACACTCTATGTATGAGTTGTTTTTCCTATTGCCAACAAACCATGTTCATTCTGCAAAGGGTCTTTGATGTTTACTCTACACAAGGTATTATGTCTATCTCCATTACAGTCCCTCTTATGGTCTGTTGATTGTCTTAGCTATCTCTGTTAGAATCTGGCCGTCTCCATGTATTTTGGTTTTCTCCATTTATTCATATAATCTCTTAAATTTTGGCTATCTATGGGTTGTTGGTGTTTTATAATTGCATTTCGAGTGAGGGTTTTTTATAACTCATATTTTTAGACAAACCAAAGGACCATACATCCTTCTAACTCCCTCCTTTCTTTCTGCAAAACATTTAAGCATGTGTTTGACAGGTCATGGATAGTTCACCAAAACTTTTATCAATAAATTGTTCTTAATTCAAGGACCAAATCCTCATATGAAGTGATCTGGACTGAGGATTTGTCTTAGTCATCTGTACATAGTTAAATAACATAAATAACTTTATAGATGGTAAAAAAATAAATCATTGACATTCTTTGGATAAGGCATAGAAGTAGGTAATATTGAGATGGTTGTATCATACTTGTAAACTGAATTACAAGTCATATGTCCAACTAATGTTGAATGGATTTATGAGTTTCTATGGATGGGATTAAGCTTGTCTCCATTCTGGGGCTCCTATTGTTCAAGGGACTGACTAGTTACACTGGGATTTCCACCACACCACCTCTGAAAGAACAGATGGTAAATTCTTCAGAGCAGAAAACAAAATAATTTAGCTGATCCAGACTTATTTGAGTGATGATGGGATTTATATTGGGTTGTTCTAAGATATATAGATATTCATTCGATTACCTGGCATTGAAGCCATCTTGTTCTCTAGTTTCGCATATCTAGTCATCTTTGGTCAGGTTCCTTCTCCATCTTTTCTCTTATTCACATATAAAGAATGCAAAGAATCAGTTTTTTCCTAAATGGATTATTGAGATTGTTCACAAATCTAGTATTTCTTCACATATCTAGTCAACTTCTGACAAGCTCATGTTATATTGATAGTATTGTTGAGACTGTTCAGCAGGTTTCACATTGATTATTATGCATGTCATCAATCAAAACCTAAATGGATTTTTTATATATACCCCTGCATATTCATATACAAAAGTGACTCTCATGAATTGACAAAAACACACTTGCATGCTTCTAAATGGTTACAGTTATACATTTCTGGTTCTTATACCATCAACAAGTAATGTTAATAAATCTAAAAACCCCAAAAAGCCAGTGGTAACCATATACTTTTTTGGCTTCCCTTCTTGTGTTTAGATTCACCTTTACTCTACATAAACATAAAGTGACTCAACTGACTACTCTTTATTAACTTACATTGATTTAATAGATCTAATTAAGTTCAAAATCTCGATTCAGGCTTCTTGTCACCTGCCCCAACCGCCTCAAGGTCAATGTCCCAACTTGGTACAATTTGAACTTCCTCTCATCTATGCATAGAGTACAATGTGGTGCATTATTTTGTTGAAAAATATATGTAGAATGAATGTCTGCCCTCCTTTAGTTTACATATAGTGCTCATTATTATTTCTTACCAACCACTTAGGTTATGTGTGGATCTTTGATATGCACCAGACATTTGTTGATTTGCTTAGGAATGAACTATTAGATGGGGACTTCATACCAAACCATGCATGGGACATGATTAAGGAGACTATTATGAGAAAGTATGGTTGTCATGTGACTATAACACATTTGAGAAGTACATTATGTTTTTACAAGAACATATACGTCATATCCAAAGACCTACAAGAGAACGTAGTTTTACGTGGGATGATGAGAAATCAACATTTGTCGGCAACGACATTATGTGGGATGCGTACAATGAGGTTTGTAGTTCACAAATATTCTTCTAGGTATGAGTAAAAGGTCTTTAAACTCAAATCACTAATTCCTTATTCCATTTGCAATTCAACTCGCTGTCTTTGTGGTTTAAGGGAAGGAGCTTGCCATTTTATGTTGACATAGTCCAATTATTTAGTGAGTCTGAGGACCCATGACTTAGTTCTTATGACTTGACGACCTGTTCATGTATGATGTGTTTGTTTGTTAAAAAATGAAGGCACTGTCCTTATTATTATGTTTCATGTTTAAAGTCATAACTGTAATTATATTGACTTCTTGTTGTGACATCATGTTATTTTAAATTAGAAAACTCATTGCCCATGTCCACGAGAAAGGGTCGATCACCAAATTGGACGTTGCAACAAGACAAGATATTGTTAGATTTCTTGATTGATGTTTACCATAAAAGCTATGGTAGTCAAGGCACATTCAATGCACACGTCTTTCAAGACATTTTGGATCGGTTTAATAGCACTGCCAATGTGAGAAAGGATAAATATTGTTTAAAGAATCGGTGGAGGAACATAAAGAAAATATACCACATCTACGAACAATTGCGTACACGATCTGGATGGGGATGGGATGATGAACGAAATTTACCTGTTGCACCTGACGAAGAAAGCATACAGGCGGCAATTGCGGTAACATAGCAAGCAAAATATAGTCCAAACTACACATTTTGTCTAGCACATGTAAGTGACTTTTTTTAATCCACAGTCTAATTCTGAATTCTAGAAGTATCTGGACAAACAATTTCCATACAAAAGACAGCTAGACATCTTGTGTGGAAAGACAACTGTTCAGGGTAGTCATTTCATGGGCTCAACCCAAGAAGTAGATGTGGAGGCTAGACGGTCTTTTGGAGATGATGATAGTGTTGGCCGAGAGCAATTTAATGCTATCGGATTAGAGTCAAGCCAATTTTATTCAATTGATGGTGACAATTTCAACCCTTTCGACTTTCCATCATCCTCACAACCAAATCCTCCATCACGGACAATTGGAGAAAAGACACCGACAAACATTCATCCAGTGGAAGATGAGGCAACATCCGCAGCTAGAAGGAGGAACGATCATGCATCCACATGTTCTCGACAAAGAAAGAGCAAGAAGTCATTTGATCCCACAATACTATCTCAATATTGTATGATGAACTATGAGCGCATCTATATGGTCCGGGCTTTATTTCCTAGTTCATCAATCATGTCATCCACACCACAAGAGCAATACACAATGAGAGAATGTGTTGTTAGGATGAAGTCTTTGCCAGGATACAACCAGCAATTTCTATTCTTAGCATCGACCCTCTTCGAGAAGCCTGAGAAGAGAGCATGGTTCATGGCTCTTGATGATGAGGATGCTTTAGCATGGATCTTGAATGCAACTTCTTGAGATGCTCGCCATGTTAGTCCTTCATGTTAGTCTTTGCTATTTGTGTTTGTTTCTGTCATTTTAGTATCATGTTTTCGTAACTTCATCCTAGCAACATGTATTAGTAACATCATTTGTTTTTTTAATTCTGTATCTCGTACAAGTTATCCATCTTCTACTCCTATGTAATTTTCATTATGGATATCAGTGTCCACCTTATAGTATTGCAGGCCAGTAGGCATTCTGTAATGGGCAAGTATATGTGCTATGTAGTTTGGGTTGGTCGTCAACCGGGAATGTACCACACTTGGTCTGATTGTTATGCCCAGGTCAATGGATAGCCGGGAGCAGAGTTTAAGGGATTCTCAAACTTAGAAGAAGCGCAACACACTTACTATGGAATGGTTGTACGTGGATCGACGTCTCAAGTACTAAGGAGATCTACCTATGCACCTAATGACTCAGCTACCCATGCACAAAGAGATTCGGAACGCCATGGCCTGAACAATGACATTCCCATACTTATTATGCTGATGATATTTTTCCTTATTTTTTTGATCTTCTTAATGTTAGTTGTTATGTTCATTGTATTTTAAGAAATGTAGCTGACTACTTCATGCTACTTGTCGTGTTATTTCATTTGTAGTGACTTCTTCTATTTCTGAAGACAATATAATATGTTTATCTAAATATTAGGACCTTCTGTTGATGTGGACACATTAGTACAGGAGATCCTTTGTGAGGAGAATGCCCTCTTTTTAGCCATCGATGAAGCAATTTGCTGATGAGATTTTTGAATTAAATGAGGAACATAGTGTCCCAAGGCCTATGCACACAAGTAGTCATAGTCGACACATTTGGATTCATGAGCTTCTGCAAGGACATGAACGACATTGCTACAACGTGTTCAGACTACATCCCATGACGTTCATGAAATTATGGAAAGAGATCTTATACGTGATTCCCGTTATGCCACAGAAATCGAGAAACTCGCAATTTTCATGTATGCAATGGGTCATGGTGTGGCATCCGGAGCTATGTGCTAGCATTTTCAACACTCTTCTGAGACAATCAGTAAACACGTCGGCAAAGTCACAAAAGCGTTGGCTTCCCTATGCTTCAATTACATAAAACTACCAAGTTTGAATGATCTTGTGCACCCTCGCATCCGACATGATGATAGATTTTATCCTTACTTCAAGGTAAAAATTGGATTTATAAAATTAAAAGACCTCATTTTTCTTAAGATTCTCATTTTCACTTTGTATTTAGGATGCCATTGGAGCAATTGATGGTACCCACATCCCAGCGCATATATTGCGAGAAAAACAAGGACGGTATAGGAACCGCAAAGGAGTGATCAGTCAAAATGTCATGGGGGTTTGTGGTTTTGACCTTGTTTTCCAATATGTGGGGGTCGGTTTTGAGGGAGCAGCTGCTGACATGGCTGTCCTCAAGAGGGCTATGGATGTAGGTGGCTTTTCACGTTTTGAAAGGTATGATTATCTTGTTATGACTACCCACGTATACTTCGTTTAACGTAAAATGTGCTAATGTAATGTGTTAATATCTCATAGGAAAGTACTACTTAGTGGACTCATGATATGGAAACACTGCTCAATTTGTGGCTCCATGTCGTGGGGAAAGATACCATATCCAAGAATTTCAAGGACGTGGCAATGCACTATATAAGAACATGAGAGACAAGTTCAACCATCGCCACGCCCAACTTCATAATTGTATGGAATGTGCATTTGGGGTGTTGAATAATAAATTTCAAACATTGAGAAAGGGGAACTGTTATCCATTTCGTACAATATTGTTGATTGTTATTGCATGTTGTGTTGTGCACAATTTTGTCCGACGTCAACAGGGCGAGGACTTTTATTTTAAGTTAAGTCGTGAAGGAGGTAGGGAGGATGAAGATGATGAACCTGAGGAAAACCCAAATCTTTCTGTTAGAGAATCTGACATGACGGCAGGAGGAGCTCTTCGAGATGCAATTGCCACACAACTGTGGATGGTTAACTGAGATGTAATTTTACCTATTATCTTAATATTCTGTTTCTATTAGCATGGTTAGAACTTTATTATCCAACTAGTGACTTGTTTTGTGTGTCATTGTTTTTATTGTAATAAAATTTCATTGTGCACTTAATGAGTATTTCAAGTACATGTAGGTGCAATTTGGGACCTAGAAAAGGACTTTCGCCTGATATATTTAATTGGACAACAAAAAAAATATAAAAACATCATAGGAGACTCTTAGAATGAGGAAGGATGGAAGAACGTCCAAAACATTTTCAACAAGTACTTTTGCATGGCTTGGCACGTATCACATTTCGTACATTGTTTTACATTCTATCAGTCATTTTATTTGATCACTCATAATCTCATCAATGTGGTCAATTTTCATTGGGATGACGAGATTAAACAAATACGAGGTTCAGAATTAGCTTGGCAGCAATATCTTGAGGATTCTAAAAATTTTACCTATGACGATTATGCATACATATTATTGACCAAATTAATTAATTACTATTTTATTCTTCCATTGCAGTTCAACCCATTGGCTACAGGGTTCAAAGAAAGGACATTGCCATTACACAATGACCTTGTCAAGTTGTTCAGTGGTTGGGGATCATAAAGACCTTGTGAATTGAATGGTTTTAAGCAATGATGAGTGGGCATCCTTATCCAATTCAATGTTGGGATGGTCAAATTGGCAACCCCATTGAAAATGCAAATATATTTTGTGTAGCCAATCTGAGCCAAAAAAATTATACTATAAATTATTGAACATGTGATATAACATATATACTTACATGGGTAATGATGAGTGGGCATCCTTATCCAATTCAATGGTCAGATGGTCAAATTGGCAACCCCATTGAAAATGCGGATATATTTTGTGTAGCCGATCCGAGCCGAAAATTTTGTATTATAAATTATTAAACATGTGATCTCATATATATACTTACATGGGCAATGATAAGTGGGCATCCTTATCCAATTCAATGGTTGGATGGTCAAATTGGCAACCCCATTGAAAATGCGGATATATTTTGTGTAGCTGATCTGAGACGAAAATTTTGTAATATAAATTATTAAACATGTGATATCTCATATATACTTACATGGGCAATGATGAATGGGCATCCTTATCCAATTCAATGGTCAGATTGTCAAATTGGAAACCCTATTGAAAATGCGGATATATTTTGTGTAGCCGATCTGAGCTAAAACATTTATACTATAAATTATTGTACATGTGTTACCACATATATACTTACATGGGCAATGATGAGTGAACATCCTTATCCAATTCAATGGTCGGATGGTCAAATTGGCAACCCCATTGAAAATGCAGATATATTTTGTGTAGCCGATCTGAGCAAAAAAATTGTATCATATCATATCATACAAATGTTATCCAACATTACTAGAGGCTCACAACATTCAATTAGGAGTCTATGTCTTCAGAGAAGGTACGTTCATATCTCATAAAAATTTATGTTCAAAATTTTCATAAATTAGACTGCATGTCATGTGACTAACATTACACTCATTTTTATGCAGATTTTATCATGTACGGCAAATGTAGGAGGCCATTAAAATAGTTCCATATGTAAATTTGAAGTCTGCATTGAGCTTTCCATGTTATGTTATTAATTATTGTTCAGTAAAATTTGTTACATTTAAAATTTACCATGGAATCAGATCCATGTTATGTTAATTTTTTTTTGCAAAGTTATTTTGTTACATACAGAAACAACTTGTGTTGTTAATAAATATAGAATGATTTTTGTTGCTACATAAATGAATAGGTACAAATAATGAATGTTGAATGTCTTCCATGTTATGTTTTTTTTTTTTCAATGTTTTGTTACTACATACGTACAGGAACAGGTACAAATAATGAATATATAAGAGAAATTGGGGAGATACTATCCGTTTTTTTTTTTAAATAATTAATCTTAAAAAAAATAGAGGTATGATTATGACCTATAATTTGTTATTAAATAAAACGTCATTTTGTATTAATTTGTTATTATTAATTTTTTATTAGTTTTTTATTAATTTTATAATTTTTCTATTGATGAGTGAAAAATAAGTAATATAAAGTAGTATCCCACATTTTTTAGTACTATTGTATTTTTTAAGCGATTATTAGAATTTTTAATTGATGGTAATATGTTCATCCCATTTATAAAATAGTTTATATGATTAAACTATTTCAAAGAAAGGTGCATAATTTAAATGAATAAAGTGTTGGTTCAGGGGTAGTTGTGGTATTCTCATCAAAGTGGAAAAAGTTAACCCTTCAATGCCAACCAAAGCACACAACAAACATGTAGGTTAACTCCATTTATTCATGTGAGCTAACTCACTTGTTACCAAAGAAAAAAGTGGGTTAGCCATGTATAACTTTGATCATGGGTTGGAGTTAGGATAACTCCAACTCATTACCAAAGTTGCCCTTAAGTTTTTCTACAGTATGTCTTAATCTCGAAATGAAGGTCTATTTGCTATTAATTGGTAGTAATCTATTCAACCCCCCCCCCCTTCTAGTTTATAGTCATTGCTAATTCTGCACACCTAACAATTGGTATCAAAGTGGGTTTGTCTGATTTCATAGCTTTAATTGCTTGATCTAACGATCAGGAGAGATTCTGTTCGATGGAAACTAACAAGGTTTCTTGGATGAAGGACACTCATTGTCTAGGTCTCCCTTCTTTGACTGGACTGACTATACATATTGGAAAAATCGAATGTAGGTATTTCTGAGAGCTCAAGATTATGAGCTGTGGAAGATCGTAAGCAAAGGTCCCTATGAGCTGCCTGCTGATGAGGACACCCGGACAAGGGAAAAAATTCACAAGGGAACCTTGAACTGGAGCGCCTTGAACATGATGTAATGTGCTGTGCATCCAAAGGAATACTCAAGAGTCTCCACCTGCTAATCTGCAAAGGAGATGTGGGACAAGCTAGAACTCATATACGAAGGTACGTCCGAGGTAAGGGAAACCAAAGCTAGTATGCTTGTGTCTGAATATGAGATGTTTAAAATGAAAAATGAAGAAACAATCTCAGACATGTTTGCACGATTCATGATCATAATTAATGGTTTGAAATGTCTTAATAAATAGTACAGTGAGAGTGACTTAGTGAGGAAGATACTTCGGTCTCTTCCATCTTTTTGGCACACTAAGGCCACTATCATTGGGGACTCTAAAGACCTGTCCACAATGCAATTAGATGAATTGATAGGATCATTGATTACCTATGAAATCAATCTAAAAAGAAAAGAATCTGAGGTCAATCCAAGAAAATGTATTGCATTGAAAGCCTCTAACAAAGCATCATCAAGTTTCAAGAGAGAAATTGAACAAGTGAGTGATGAAAATGAAACGTCTAGTGAAAGTGAAAATGATGAGATGGCCGTGCTGACTAGACAATTCAAAACATTCCTCAAGTTCAGAAGGAAGGGGCTAGGCAACTTCAAAACTCTTCCTAAAAAAGATTTTGCAAACAAATTCGATAGAAGCAAGAAAAATGACATAGTTGTTTGCTATGAATGCAAAAAATAGGGGCACATGAGAGGTGAATGCCTAGAGCCATGATGTCAACATGGAGTGATGAAGACGAAGATGAAGGTGCTTAAGACAGTTCTGATGATGAAGATATTTAGTGCTTTATGGCAAGGAGTGAAGACTCCAATGAGGTAAACTCTTCTTTTGAAAGCTATACAGTTGAAGAATGGGAAGAGGCACATACCATGCTGTTTGAAAAATTTTGTGAATATAAATATGAAAATAAAGCACTGGAAAAAAAAATCAACAATCTTGTGCATAGCACAATTAATGATGAACAACTTGCTATCCTAACTATAGAGATAGAGCTACTGAAAAATGAAAAGGAAAACCACTATGTAGAAATGGATTGCATGAAAGAAAAACATCAAGAGAATGAAAAAGAAAAACAAACATTAAAGAAATCTGTTGAAACACTACAAGATGAGAATCAAAAGATTTAGAAGAAAATGGAAGAAGTTCAAAAAGAACTAAAAGGAAAAAATGATGATTTGTCAAGATTTGTCAAAGGAAAAGGAAATCTTGATGCTGTTTTAGGAGTTAAGTCAAACATAACAAGGCATGGATTTGGATTTCAAACTGAAAATCAAAAGAAACTTGAACAAAAATTGGTCACATCCGTTGTTCAGTACAGTCCAAGTGTAAGTAAACAAGCTCATGTTAAGAAGAATGATCTGAAAACAAACAAAAGAACTTAACTAGTCAACAAGCAACAACACCTGTCGATAGGCATTCAAGGCAGAAACTGAACTGTCGACAGGTATGGAAATCAGTTGACAGATCAAAACCATCTAAGCAGTAAAAAGGACAAAAGAATTCACATGTTCAATACAACAGTAAAAGAATTTCAAACATTCAAACTCCATCATGCAAATGTTGTAAAAAGGTTAGTCACACTGAGTCACAATGCTGGAACAAACTGAACATGATGAAATGCAAACAATTGTGGATTCCCAAGCATTTACTTTCTAGCATGAATGAAAGAATGAGATCCAAAGTAATTTGGGTACCAAAACTTCTTTTCTATTATGTCTTTGCAGGAATGCCTAGTAGTCCAAAATCAAAACAAGTGGTACTTGGATAGTGGTTGCTCGAGGCATATGACGGGTGTTGGATCGAGATGGCACTAATGATGTCCTAGAGGGGGGGTGAATAGGACTTCTAGACCTTTTAAAAAATTTATCTTAAATTAGACAACACTAAATAGATCTGTTAGAGTTTAGTGTGGTGTGTGATTCAAGTGTAATTTGGCAGAAACAATCACACAAATGCACAAAAAAATTTATTCTGCTTCAGCCCTTCTCACATGAAAGTCCTACGTCCAGTCCTCAAGCAAATCACTTGAGATTTCACTAACTGTCAAGAGAACTTGGCCTTCTCTCACGCTTGAGAGGAATTACAAACCCACCTTCTCCCAAGAAAGTCTTCCCTCAATAGGGGTACAAAAACTACCTTCCACAAGGTCTTCCCTACACAAGAGGGGTACAGTAGGAACAAACCTTCTGCAGGCTCACACAGACAGAAATTGCAAAAACTCTAGTGTGTTTGCCCCAAAAATGAGCAAACACACCCAAATTCAGATAGGAGAAAAACAATGAGAACTATAGCTGAGATCCTTTCTGAATCAGGAAGGGTGGATGGAAAGATATCAAATTGCAAATTCCACCCAAACAACAAGACTTCAATGAAGAGGAGAGCTTGGAGAATTTTTTGAATTGTAGGGGCTCCCAATCTTGCAGCTCAGGAGAAGACTTGTAGAAGCTCTTGCTAACAGAAGGTAGAGATAGTTGAAATAGTTGATAGCAGATTTTTCACACTCTAAGTGTTGTATCTCTCATTCAAACTTCGCTTCTATATATGCTTCAGAAGAAAGTATCCATTTGAAAGTGTCCATTAGAGATCTGGCCGTTTGGGGAGAGACCTTTGATCCTATGGATGCTGGTTGAAGTTGTTATCGATTAGTCCTTCGGCCTTTTTAGCTTTCCAACGGCTTCAGACCATGCTTGTAGCTTCTCAGCTTAGAGGTCAATCCTAAATTAATGTTCTGTGAAAGTTCCATGCTGAAAACGTGCATAATAAATGATCTACAACAAGGATAAGACAAAAGAAAGGATACCTCCATACTTTCTGAGGTAGGTGAGTCAGAGATATATATAAAAGTATAGAGACCTCGGACAGACACAAGTTAAAAGCAAAATAAATATACACATATAGTTGCAACAGAAGGTAAGGTGAAATTCTGACAGTGGTAGGTGAGCCTCTGACAGATACACCATGTGCCTAAAGGCATTAATTTGCAAGACATCTGCTGAACAAAAAGAAAGCCTGAACTTTTGACATAAAGTAAGAGACCAATTTGAATAAATGTTTCAGACATTTTTATAGATAATTTTCTGTGATTGTTTTGATTACAATATATCCTATATGTCAGAATATATTTTAAATAATAATATAATGACAACATATAAATTTTTGAATGATACACAAATGATATATGTTCTATAGAAGGTATCATTAAGCAAATGTGATACCAAATAATCAACATTTTATGAGACTATAAAATTAGTATTTGCATAAAAAAAGTAAGTACATAAGTTGTCAGAGAAGTCAGAGACAAAAGAAATGCAATTCGACTCTTTGAAGTCTGAGTTTAAGATAATAGGAATAGATTAGCATTCGACTCTACAGAAATCTCAAAAGGAATTCGACTTCATAAAGTTGGAGTGAACTCATTCGACTTCATGGAGTAGAAGAGTAGACTTCGACTTTTGGAAGTCGGAGAGGGAACTTCGAATATGATATCCTACTTCGACTTTTCAAAGTCGGAGTCTAGGATTTGATTTCTCAACAAATAGAGTCCATACGATTTTCCAAGTTCACTTCGATTTTCCAGAGTCGGAGTCCACAGCCAGATTCATTGTGATACATAGAGTAGTCTGTGGACTTAGAAAAATTTTCGAGATAGTGTTTGTTCAAAATATTTTCTGTGGTATATATATGGTATATTTAATTTGTAGAAAGTCTTTTTTAAAAGGTTTTGTCATAGCAAAATCACCATTTTAAAATAATTTAAAATCTTAAATAATTTGTTTAGGGGATAGTTGCTCAACAATTCTCCCCCTTTTTTGTTAATGACAAAAACATTTAAATAGACAGTGAAAAAAAATAAATTTTAAGAGTGTGTACATTACAGGTACATTCTTCAATAGATTTGGTTATTTGTTTCTTACTTTCTTTCTCCCCCTTTGTGGCATTATCAGAAAAGGTGAGATAGGAAGAGAGAGAGAGATAAAACCAAGAACATGAGGAACAGAACTATCATTCATATAACTCAAATGTTAAATACAAAACAAGTCTATGAAGCTGATAAGGAGCTTGGTAAATATAGAGAAGGAGGGATCTGAGCAAGGAAAGGCTTGAGAAGAGCCCAAAGCTTCTTCCAATTATCAGGAAAGAAGTTCATAAACTTACCATAGTCTATTCTATAGGTAGGACCGATGGAGGGGATTTTCCTATAGGACTTTACATGATTCTTATGAAACTTGGTAAGTTTCTTCTGAAAATGACTAGGGTGCAGAAGAACCTTGAGAGGAACAAACTTCTTAGTGGCTGCTAGATGAAGAAAGTCATGAACAATAATATTCCAATGCAGACCCTAAGAAATTATAGCTTCCTTGGCTTGGTAGTAGACTAGATACGTCTACTTCCACTTATGAGCAATAGACTTCCAAAGATCCTCAAATCCTTTGTAGAGATAGTCACTAATAGGGATTTTCAAGAGATTTTCAACTTCTCACAATCTGTATGATCTTCATGGTATGCAGCGGCACATTAATCTTCAGAGAACCTCTCAGACTCAGCAAAAGAGATCATAAAATCTAACATGTGCTGGGAGTTTTGAGGTGCATGCTTGAGGGCAAACCTATAGAACGACAGGTTCAAGTTGTACTTGATTCTGAACCTGGTGGCTATGCAGATGTGCCTATTAAACATAAGTAGAGCAAAATCTTTTCTAGCAGAAATGGCACCAACCAGGCTTAGATATAATCCAGAAGATAGTCCAATGGGCATGGAAGGGGAAATCTACCTCTAACTTTTGACAATATTTTCCCATTGGACCTTGTTAACATCAGGCAACCCTAATCTGAACCTAGCTGCATTGAAGTCCTTCATGCTTATGTACTTGGCCTACGACTCTCTAAGGAGGGTACCAAACATGTCATAAAATCTAAGATTCAGGTGAAGGGTAATGTCCATGAATTGGTTTCTAGCCAAAGTTTGTTGGTATTTAGTGGCTTCACTAGAACAAAGCTCAAGAAAAGCTTTAGGAGATAGACTATGGCTTTTCTAAGTAATTAAATTCAGATCTGCCAACTGGACTTGAGATGTATGAAGGAGAGAGGGAAGCCAGTCCTCAAAGGTGAAACCTGTCATTTCATGGACTTCAAGGAATGCCTTGATAGATCGGAATTCCCTAAATAGGTCCATATGATGTTGAGAATGGTAGACAAACGCATACCAAAAAGGAGGGAGGAGTTTGGCTTGATTCTCTTTTAATTGGCGACCACTAGAGGATGAAAGTACCACACAAGGTACAATCTCTCGGAGGGAAAGAGTGGATCTGCCAGCCAATGGAGTGGAGACTATAGGAAGACAATAATAGAAGTGAGGAGCTGAAGTTTGGACAGTGGGTATGCTTGCCTTGGAGGGTTTGAAGTAGTATTTCAAAGGATATATGGTAAAATTTACTGTGTCAAAGGCAAGGGGCTAATCGTCTGGTAAAGGTACAGAGGGAGGAGGATCAGATGAGGTAGAAGGGGGAGGTGGAGGTGGTTGTTGTTGCTCATCAGCAGAGGGAGCTGGAGGTGTAGGAGCAGTGGGGGTAGTTGGATGAAATGAGGATGTAGGTGGTTCCAACTCAGTAGGGGCAGGATCATTGGAAGTAGTAGGAGAAGGAGGTGTTGGTCTAGTGGGAGGAGTGGAAGTGGTCAAAGGTGGAGACGGAAAGATAGGCTGACCATTCCTATGGAGCTTCCTTCTAACCTTCCTCTTAAATGTTTTGACCTTAGATCTGGCATCTACCTCCAAATCCTGAGACTCTAGAGGTCGCTTAGGCCTAGATTCTTGAGTAGACTTTTGCTACTGCTGCTCAGGCACAACAGCCACTGAAGACTATTTCTATTGGTCTTGCTTTTTCTGCTCTTTCTCGACTACTGCTAAAGACTACTCTGGCTCTAGCTGCTGGTCTTCTTTCTACTGCTGCTCTTCTTGCTACTGCTGCTCTTCTTGCTGCTACTCAGGCTGTTGTTCATGATGCTGAACAAATTCTTCATGTTCCTTTTGTGGCTGCTATTGTGGATGTTCTTGAAGAGTAGACGGAGGTGCAGATGGTTGACTAGTGCCCTGTTGGCACACTAACTAAAGCAAAAGATCTTTCATCTACCGAACCTCCTCAGCCAAGAAATCAAACTTAACATCCACTTGCTAGACCTGCATCTCAAGAACTGACATACCTTCCTGCTGCTGCATCAAAATGTCCATCAGCATGCTGGTACTGCTGCTACTCTCACCCTGAGTCCTTGGCCGGGTCTCAAAATGAGGAGGGGAGGAGTGATGCCCAACTTCTTCAAATTCTTGCATAACTGGAGTGGATCTTGACACTTCTTCTTCTTGAACTACTCCTTACCCCTCATGTCTTTGAGCACTTGATTGATGGTCTCTTCAGGTGCATTGTGCTCAGGAGATGCGGGTAGGTACTTGCTCTTTCTGAAATGGTTCTTGTTCTTCTTGAATGCCCTGTTGCTCTACTTCTTGCTGGGTGTCCTGTGGGTCTTGAGCATGGGCTTCAACTCTTTCTGCTCTGGCTTCTTCATGCTGGAAAACTGGAATAGATGAGGAATCCTATACCTCATCAGGGAAGATCTCATGAGTGCACTGGGGCACAGAATCCTTAACCCATAGATTTTGTGCTTTGTTTTCCAAGGAGTAGTGGCTTCTTCTTAAAGTGGATAAACCAATCTTTTCTTTCACACCAACTGAGATTTTTCCCCTGAGATCTACTGAGAACCTTATAAATATCAGGGTCAACAGTGGTCCATAGGGGAGGGACTCTTGAAGATTCCTGGATGCTACCATCTTTTCCAAAATAACTGAGGGCAGGTTGACCCTATGTTTTTGGATAGCCCAAAAAAGCAAACTACCATCTCTGGCAGTAATGGAGGAATGGGTGCCAGCCCCGGGTGTTATGATATTGGTGATGACAGAGTGAATAATCCTTTTCTCTGCAGACAACTCATTTACCAACAAGCCTTTCTTGCTAACTGTCCCTAGGCATCCAATAATGCCCATCTTTTGCTTATCTAGGGGCACAATCTCACTGAGTTTATGGCCAGAGTTGGGACAGTCCAAAAGTTCAACTAAAAGCTCCTCAAAAACTATGACCTTGGTGCCTTTTACAAACCCTGTTACTAAACCTTCTGCAGAAACTTGAAGTGACACATAGAAAGCCTTAAGGGCGCTTTCAAAGGTTGGTTCTGATATCTGACACATTCTGGACCAGCCCATAGCCACTAGGGTTTCTTCTACCCAACCTAGACTACCATGCAACTAGGTGAAGTCTACAACTTTTCCTGAACAGATGGAAAACTTGGCAGAAGAAATGCGTTGAAGCTGTTCAGGGGTGAGCATAGTCCCTTCAGGAACCCTAGAGGAGGCCATCTAGACAGAGAGGGATGGAGAAGATTCAGAGAACTATCAAAGGAGTCAAAGAAATGAAGTTTAGAGATCAAAAAGCCTACCTTTCTTCAGAGGAGATGAGTGGTTTGTAGTTTCTCTAAAGGCAGTTCTGGAGAAGATGAACAGTACACGGGAGAAGAGGAAGAAGATGACAGGAGAGTCGGAGAGAGAGTTTGAAAGGGTGCTTTTAGAAAAGGAAGGGGTGGTTCTAATATAATAGATGAAAAGTAAAGGACCAAAGAAGAGGAGATGAACGACTGTGATTAAAAGAATGAACCGTTATCATAATAAATACCCCTTTAAATTTAAAATTATTATCATTTATTATCTTAAATTAATGTGAATTCCTTCTCGCACACTTCTACTCTAAGAAGTTGAATTTAATTCTCTGACTTCCAGAAGTCGCACTGTGCACTTCCTACAGGAGTTGGAGAAGACTCCGATTATGAAAAATCGCAGTCTAAACTCCGACTTTTAGCAGTCGCAGTACTGGGACTTAGAAAAATTTGCAATGAGTTTTCAACATGCACATGTAGAAACTCTAATATGGATTTATCATTGTGATTTAATCAGGGTTACACATACCTATTTCTCTTCTAATAGATGTGAATCTATCTTCAGGAAGAGGTTTAGTAAAGATATCAGCTAGTTGATTTTCTATAGAGACAAAATCAAGTAAAATGTCACCATTACCTACATGGTCTCTGATGAAATGATGTCTGACCTCAATATGTTTTGTTCTTGAGTGTTGGATGAGATTTTTGGTCAAGTTGATTGCGCTTGTGTTGTCACATACCATTGTAATCTCTTGAAGTGTTTGACCATAGTTTTTGAGTTGATGTTTGATCCACCACAGTTGAGTGCAGCAACTTCCAGCTGCAATGTAATCTGCTTCTGTTGTGGATAATGCTACTGGATTCTACTTTCTAGAGGAATAAGAAATCAAGCATCCTGCAAGTATTTGACATGTACCACTGGTGCTTTTTCTATCTATTTTGCATCCAGCATAGTCAACATCAATATATCCAATTAATTTGAAATCAGAACATCTAGGATACCATGAACCCAATTTACTTGTGTTTATAAGATATCTATTTTTTTCTTAACAACATTAACATGTGATTCTTTAGGATCACCTTGAAATCTTGCACACAAACATACACTGAACATTATATCTGGTTTACTGGCAGTAAGATAGAGTAATGATCCAATCATAATTCTATAAATCTTTTGATCGACTTTCTTGCCAAGAGGATCACTATCTAACTTAATTCCTTAGCTCATGGGTGTTCCTAAGGGCTTACACTTGTCAAAACCATATTTTGAGGGTAAATCAGAAATGTACTTGGTTTGACAAATTTGAGTACCTTCCTTGGTCTGCTTGATTTGCAACCCAAGAAAGTAATTAAGCTCACCCATCATACTCATTTCAAACTCACTTTGCATAAGGTTTTCAAAGAATTTACAAAGTGATTCATTAGTAGAACCAAAAATAATATCATCAACATATATTTGCACTATTAAGATTCCTTCTGAAAATTTCTTAATAAATAATGTGCTATCTACTTTACCTCTTATGAAATCATGTGATATAAGATAAGCACTTAGCCTTTCATACCAAGCTCTTGGAGCTTGTTTTAGACCATACAATACTTTCTTTAAACGATAAAACATGATTTGGATATTTAGTATCTTCAAAACCAAGTGGTTGCTCAATATAAACTACTTCTTTTATGAAACCATTTAGAAAAGCACTTCTAACATCCATTTGAAACAGATTGATGTTGAGAGAACATGCATATGCTAATAAAATTCTAATAGCCTTTAATCTAGCTACTGGGGCATAAGTTTCATCAAAATCAATGCCTTCCTCTTGGGAATATCCTTGTGTTATAAGTCTGGCCTTATTCCTGGTGATTACTCCTGATTCATCCATTTTGTTTCTGAAGACCCATCTGGTCCCAATAACTAGATGGTCACAAGAGTCCAAACCTGGCTGCGTTGGAACTGATTAAGTTCCTCTTGCATAGTAAGGATCCAAGATTCAGCAGCCAGTGCATCATTGATTGTCCTACACTTAATTTGAGACACAAATGCAGAAAAATCGCAAGGAATGTTCATACCTCTTGTTCTTACCCTATCTTGAGGTTCACCTATAATATTTTCTCTTGGATGGTCTCTGTGATACCTCAATTCTCTAGGCAGTCCTTCTTGTTGTTCTTCTTGCTGTTGAAGTTCCTCCAGTTGTGGATCTTCCTTTTCTTCTTCTTCAAGAGATGTTTTCTCTAGATTCTTGCACAAATCTTCAACACAATCTTCTTCTTCTTCTATTCTCTTAATAGAAGGGTTAGTCTCATCAAATAAAATATATATTGTTTGCTCTATAGTTAAAGTTCTCCTATTAAACACTTTATATCCTCTAGGTTTTGAAATATATCTTAACAAAAAACCTTCATCACTTTTAGAATCTAACTTTCCTAAGTTATATTTACCATTATTTAAAATAAAACACTTACAACCAAAGGGTCGAAGATGACTGATGTTGGGCTTTTTCTCATTGTATAGCTCATAGGGTGTCTTCTTTAGAATTGGTCTAATCATACACCTGTTGATGATGTAGCAGGCTGTGTTGACTGCTTCTGCACAGAAGTATCTTGGTAAATTGTACTCTGTGAGCATAGTTCTGGCCATGTCTAGCAGTGTTCTATTCTTCCTTTCTACTACTTCATTTTGTTGGGGTGTTCTTGGTGCAGAGAGGTTGTGTTCTATTCCATTTTCTTCACAAAATTTCATGAACTCTTCATTTTTGAATTCTCCACCATGATCAGATCTGATACTGATAATCTGAAACTTCTGATTCTTTTGTACTACTTTGCTGAACTTCAGAAAAGCTGAAAAAGTTTTTGATTTGGCTTCTAAAAAGGGTACCCAAGTATACCTTGAGTAGTCATCTACTATTACATATCCATATACTTTTCCTCCAAGACAAACTGTTCTTATAGGTCCAAATAAATCCATATGAATGAGCTCCAAAGGCTTGGAAGTTGTGACCACTGTTTTGGACTGAAATGATGTCTTAGTTTGCTTTCCCTTTGCACAGGGTATACAGATTCCAGACTTCTTCAGTTTCACCTTTGGAAGACCTTCAACTAGATCATTTTTAATCAATTTCTTGATTACTAAAGTGCTTGCATGTCCTAATCTTCTGTGCCATAAATCAGATTCTTCACTCTTGGTGGTTGCAAGACATAAATTTATTTCTTTTAGCTGTGCTAACTATAAGGTGTACAAATTTTTTACTCTTTTAGCTTCAAACACTGTTCTTCCATCATTTTGAATAATACACTTGTCATTCTGAAATTTTACTAAATGACCCTTATCACATAATTGACTGATGCTAATGAGGTTGTGCTTCAATCCTTTTACATACATGACATCTTCTATCAAATTCTTTTCTTTGGTTCCTACTGTTCCACATCCTAAGACCTTTCCTTTTCCATTATCTCCATAAGTGACCTGACCACTTTCATCTCTAAAACTTGTAAATAACTTCTCGTCACCTGTCATATGCCTTGAGCACCCACTATCCAAATACCATTTGGATGCTCTCAGGCGACCCTGCAAACAATCTTAAGTTGTAACTTTTGGTACCTAAATTTTGTTGGGTCCTTGATGGTTAGTCTTAGGGATCTAGCACAAATGTCTAGTGGTGCATGTGCTGACAGTGTGTCCTAGCTGGTTACAGTGACTACAACATAAATCAAAATCATTCTTCATGTGTGTAGTGTTGTTAAGTTTCTGTTTTTATTTGTAAGCATTTTGGTTAACCTTCCTAGGATTTTTAATTCCTTTTTGTTTTACAAATTGTGGAATTGGATATTTTTTAAGATACACAATATCTTCTACATTATGTGGAGGTGTATATCCTACTCCATATTTCTTTTTACCTGTTCTAGAACCTTTTAGTCTAACAAACAGAGATGTTTTACAGTTTGATATTTTCTCTATGGTAGCTCTTAGATAGTTGTTTTCTTCTTTTAATTTTTCTTGATTTTTAAGTTCTTTTAAATTTGATTCTATTTCCATGATTTTACTATTTTTATTTTTTAAGTCTTCACACAGTAATTCATTTGCTCTTTTAGTTTCATTTAAACTTTGTCATAACCTTTCTGCTTCATTTTTCAGGAAGGTGTTGCCCTTTTCTTGATTTAGCAAATTTAGCTTAACTACTTTCATTTGCTTAACTACTGTTTTATATTTTTCATATAATTTGTTGAAGTCATCTTCAAGGCTATCAGAATCAGATTCAGAACATGATGTGAAGGAGGTTTCAGAATTTATCTGATCTAGTCCTGCCATGAGGGCTAGATTTACCTTTTCTTCTTCTTCTTCAGATTCTGAGCTTGGAGAGTTTGAACTAGTGGCTTCTTCATTATCGCATGCTGCTGCCATTGCCTTTTTCTTGTAGCTTCTGAATTTATTTCATTTGCCTTTCTTCTTTTCAGATATTTCTACTTGATCATTCTTCTTCAGCTTGGGACATTTAGATTTGTAATGTCCTAGTTGATTACATTCGTAGCAGGTTGGCTCCTTCTTCTTGTCCTTCTTGAAGAATCTCTTGGAGCCAAATTTCTTCTTCTTGGCAAGGATCCTTTGTAGTTTCCTTGATAGTATGGCTTCATCATCACTATCATCTGATTTCTCCTTTGAATCGTCAGAGAAAGAGGAATCTGCAACCTTCAAAGCATTTGGCATTTTCTTTTTCGATGAACTTTCGGAAAATCTCTCCATGTTAATTTCATGAACCATTAGGGATCCAATTAACTTATCAATGGAAAGTTAAGTTAAATCATGTGCTTCCTCAATGGCAGTGACCTTAGGGGTCCAAACATTTGTTAATGATCTTAGGATTTTTCTTACAGTTTCTTCATTTGTAAGAACTTTTCCTAGAGAGCTCAGTCTTACTATTATCTTTAAAAAATGATTGTACATCTGAGTTATGTTTTCATTAGGAAGCATTTTAAATTGTTCATATTGAGAAAAAAGAATATCTATCCTAGTTTGTTTTACTCTATCGGTTCCTTCATATGTAACTTGTAGTTTATCCCACATCTCTTTAGCAGTTCTACAAGCAGATAGTCTATTGAATTCTCTTATAGATAGGGCACAACATAGATAATTTTTAGCCTTATAATTTAAAGACATGTTCCTTTTATCAGCTATGGAAAGACCAGAGGATGATTCACCAAGAATTTAAAAATCACCTTGTTCGATTACCTGCCACAGATCAAAATCTGTGCCTCTGATGAAGCACTCCATCTGCATCATCTAGTACTGATAATCCTCACCATCAAAGAATGGTGGCCTTGTAACAGACTGGCCTTCATAGTTGTGACTTTCAGTTGCCATCTCCTCTCAACACCTCGATTTGATACCACTTGTTGGATCAAGATGGCACTAATGATGTCCTAGAGGGGGGGGGGGTGAATAGGACTTCTTGACCTTTTAAAATATTTATCTGAAATTAGACAACATTAAATAGATCTGTTAGAGTTTAGTGTGGTGTGTGATTCAAGTGTAATTTGGCGGAAACAATCACACAAATGCACAAAGAATTTTATCATGGTTTGGACCTTCCCACATGGAAGTCCTACGTCCAGTCCTCAAGAAAACCACTTGAGATTTCACTAACTACCAAGAGAACTTGGCCTCACACCCTAGAGAGGAATTACAAACCCACTTGGTCCCAAGTAAGTCTTCCCTCAACAGGGGTACAAAAACTACCTTCCACAAGGTCTTCCCTACACAAGAGGGGTACAGCAGGAACAAACCTCCTGCAGGTTTACACAGATAGAAATTGTAGCACCCCGAAAATTTTAATTACATAAAAATTCAAATAAAATGAAATAAATAATTTCCATAATATCAGAGTATTAAAACATACATACCATTATCGTATGTGCAGGAACACATCAGAAAATTCCGTAAAAATTATAAATCAACCACACACATTATTCCTAAGTGTTCCACAAAGAAATTCGTGCAACGAAAAATCCAATTGACCAAGTGTACGTCACACGGTGACCGAATATCCAAATTAGGAAATAAGTCGGAAAACCATTAACACAGAAATACGACACGACCATAAATTAAATAAAAATGTTGGAGAGACTACCGACATTATATATTGATGACCCATTATCGATATTGGGCCAATGGATGAGTTTTGGTCCAAAAATCAAATGAAACAAGAAGATGCATGGAAATTCGTAACACTAAATAAGCTGAAATAAAAAAGAGGCAATTAGGGTAGAATTGGGAAGCAATCATGCACTCTTGGCAACCCAAATTCGTGCCTAGTCACCCATGGAGGTTGCTTGGTGGCCAAGACTCTCCAATGGAGGAAGAGATCTTCAAAATATCGAAAGACACAAGCTAAAACCGCAACTCTCCTTTCATTGTTGTATTGTGACTTCCAAAAGCCATAGATGCTTAAATACTCTCCACCAAACCCTTGGGGATGAGTTTACATCTTGTTTGGGTCATGTGGAGGAGCTCTTGGCGGCTGGGGAGCAGAGGATCGAGCACACCAAGACCTTCCTTTCCCCATCGCGTCTGCTTCAGGCCTGCACAAACCGTCCACTTGGAGTTGACCAAAGGTTGGTCAAACCTAAATCCCATTGTGCTAGGCTTATACCCCTGGAAAGAGGGTCCAGTCTACTTCCTAACCCAACTAGAATGAACAATTTTCATGTAGTATACTCAGAGTATTAGGCGTTCTTCAACCAGTGGTCTGAACAAGGGTTTTCTGAAGAACAAAACTTCATCAACCCAGAAGGTAGATTTTCTCGGGCCAAACTTTAACAAATCTTATGCCAATGTGTAGAGCATCAAGTCTAGTTTCATTTTCAATTGGTTTCATCGAATTCCAATGAGAACATCTTGAGTTATAGTCGTTTTGCCATAGTTGCACATGATAGGGACTTTTTACATTAATGTAATTTATCACGCATCTCGAGGTCATTTAAATAATTTAGAAATCATAGTTCTCTTCTATTCCATGTTCCCAACAACTTTCATGTTGACAACTTTGTCCGAAAAGCCCTAGTTTAGTAGATATAAGCATTGCATGGATCGAACCCCTGTGTTCCTGCATGGTTTGACATTTTCGGTCTGATCTCTGAACCGCGTCTGGTTCAGACGACAAGTTTCAAGCATCTAGAATCACGTCGCTCGTGGCCGATGTGATTAAATGAATCACGACCGTCTGGTACGACGCAATTCTCATGCTAACCAGTCAACGGCGTGCGTGGGTCTTTGCGCCGCCTGGGAGTCGGAGCCTGTCTGAACCGCGGCGGCATGCCCCCACGCGTTTCAAGCGATTTTCCCGCCCAACCATTTATTTAATGAAATTGCATGAACACGTCCAGATCCCCCGACGCGATTCAAGCGTAAACACGGCCACATCAATGGACGTGATTTACCATCTTCACAATTTTCGCTGGTTTTCACTGTGCACTGCATTTTGAAGTGCGTCCACTGTGTAAGACGTGCATTTCAAGGCTTAACCGAGGTCTATTTAACATGCTATCCAGTGTGTAATTGGCTTATCTTGGGTCTGATCATTACATGATGCCTATTTAATGGCTTAAAATTTATTAACCCATTTAAAAGCTATAATTACACGAATGATATTCTAATTGCTTTCTAAATGACATGAGCATTCATGTAACTTCTGATTTACTCTTCCCACTATTCTACCATGTTTAAAATGATAAATGTTATCTTAAAATCTTGCAAACCATGATTAGTTAGAGTGCATAGTTTCATCCCATGTTATCATGTTAAGTGCTTTCCGCGAGTTTGAAACCGGTGGATTGTGGATCGAGATGCGTACTTCACTACACACTTGCACATCTAGGCAGCCCTCTCTTGAGGATTTGGAAGCTCTCTATCGGTCATTCCATATCAGTAGACAAGCGACCTTTCCTCTAAGACCTTCGTAAATCTTCATACTCTGTGGATTCTCTCATGGAGACTGAGTTGGTTGTACCATTGAAGTTCCCTGGAGATAGCATGTACCTCCTCTCTCATGTTGTTCTCGTGAGTGTGATTTACAATCTAGACTCAAGCCATTAATGTAAAGATTGAACTAAAGTATAAATCGTACCATTATGCTGTCAAATTTATCTTCTTGACCATTGTTATCATGAAATCATGTTCAATTTACTTATTACTTGTTCTCATCATCATATGAACATGACATTACACATGCTTACATCTTGAAACTCTCCTGGGCCATTATTAATGACTGTGAGTATCTATATTTAAATTGAAATGAGATGCTGACCAGGCACGGTGAGTGTCCAAGAGCTCCAGTCTTGCACCAATGATAGAGAGTCATAAATATACTGTTAACCATGGGGTATAATGATTACTGGCATTGCATCTGTGCTGGGAGTACTTGTGTGTTGAATGTTAGATACAATAACCACATACACGTGACCTAGTGTGCATTTCATGGTGGATCTTTCCTTGGTGTACATTAGTGTCTCATGCCTGATTAGTGTTACATGATCGTGCTCGTGCGTGCTTGCTTTCTTGCGTGATATGGCCATCCTGCATTTATTGCAATTAGTGATATCTTGCGTTTTTGAAAGCTATTGGCATCAAGTGAAATCTTGCATGCTTGTACAAAATGATCTATTGCTAGTTCTATCTTGTTATATCATTCTAAATCTTGCTCTATCATGATCACTCTATCTAGCTTGTTTCATGTTTTAATGAGTTTTATTCGTACTTGCATATCAAGACATTCATCGGGCTTACCTAGTTCTAAATTGTTAATCACTTATATCATTGCCCGCACATTGAGATATAAATCCTACTGTGCTAGTTTGCTCATTCCTAACTTTTAGCCAATCTAGGTGATTATGAAATACAAGAAGAGGAGCAAGTCAAGGATGGGAATGCGTCCGAGTGATGAGCGTCCCAACACTTGAGTCTATCTATAGTTAGTTTGCTTTGAGTGTTAGATTCATGTAGTAGGTAGTGAGGAATAAATGTACTTTTCCTTTTATTGAGTCTTAGTCCTGTATTAGTTACTTTTGATACATTGAGATGAGATTTGAATACAATTTCATTTTAGTTCAATATTTGGGGCCTATTATGATGTTGTCTTGATACACATCTAGTGCGTGCTAGCTAGAGACTTATTTTCCGACTATCCACGTCTCAGGATATCGACTCGAATTATCTCAATTAATATCCGCTGCATAATTCTCGGGACGTGACAGAAATTGCAAAAAGTCTTGTGTGTTTGCCCCAAGAATGAGCAGACACACCCAAATTTAGAAAGGAGAAAAACAATCAGAACTACAGCTGATATCCTTTCTGAATCAGGAAGGGTGGATGGAAAGATATCAAATTGCAAATTCCACCCAAACAACAAGACTTCAGTGAAGAGGAGAGCTTGGAGAATTTTCTGAATTGTAGGGGCTCTCAATCTTGCAGCTTAGGAGAAGACTTGTAGAAGCTCTTGCTAACAGAAGGCAGAAGAGAGTTGAAACAGTTGCTAGCAGATTTTTCACATGCTAAGTGTTGTATCTCTCATTCAAACTTTGGCTTCTATATATACTTCAAAAGAAAGTATCTGTTTAAAAGTGTCTGTTAGAGATCTGGCCATTTGAGGAGAGACCTTTGATCCTATGGATCCTGGTTGAAGTTGTTATCCATTAGTCCTTCAGCCTTTTTAGCTTTCCAACGGCTTCAGACCATACTTGTAGCTTCTCAGCTTAGAGATCAATCCTCAATTAATGTTCTGTTAAAGTTCCATGCTAAAAACGTACATAATAAATGATCTGCAACAAGGACAAGACAAAAAAAAGGATACCTCTATACTTTCTAAGTTAGGTGAGTTAGAGATATATATAAAAGTATAGAGACCTCAGACAGACACAAGTTCAGAGTAAAATAAATAAAGATAGATAGTTGCAACAGAAGGTAAGGTGAAATTTTGACAGTGGCAGGTGAGCCTCTGTGAGATACACCATGCGCCTGAAGGCATTAATTTGCAAGACATCTGCTGAATGATAAGAAAGCCTGAACTTTTGACATAAGGCAAGAGACCAATTTGAATAAATGTTTCAGACATTTTTATAGATAGTTTTCTGTGATTGTTTTGTGTACAATATATCCTATCTGACAGAATATATTTTAAATAATAATATCATGACAGCATATAAATTTTTGAATGATATACAGATGCTATGTGTTTTATAGTAGGTATCATTAAGCAAATGTGATACCAAACAATCAACATTTTATGATACTATAAAATTAGTATTTGCATAAAAAAAAGTATGTAGAGAAGTTGTCAGAGAAGTCGGAGACAAAAGAAATGCAATTCGACTTTCGGAAGTCGGAGTTTAAGATAACAGGAATAGATTAGCATTCGACTCTACAGAAATCTCAGAAGGAATTCGACTTCATAAAGTTGGAGTGAACTCATTCGACTTCATGGAGTAGAAGAGTAGACTTCGACTTTTGGAAGTCGAAGAGGGAACTTCAAATATGATATCCTACATCAACTTTTTAAAGTCGAAGTCTAGGATTCGACTTCTCAACAAATAGAGTCCATACAATTTTCCAAGTTCACTTCGATTTTCCAGAGTCAAAGTCCACAGTAAGATTCAGTGTGATACATAGAGTAGTCTGTAGACTTTGAAAAATTTTCGAGATAGTGTTTCCTCAAAATATTTTATTTGTTATATATATGAGTATATTTAATTTGTAGAAAGTCCTTTTTAAAAGGTTTTGTCATAGCAAAATCACCATTTTAAAACAATTTAAAATCTTAAATAATTTTCTTAGGGGATAGTTGCTCAACAACGGGCAATAAAGAAAACATCTGTTTGCTGATTGAAAAAGATGAAGGTCAAGTTGTATTTGGAGGTAACAATTAAGGCCAAATAATTGGCATAGGTAAGGTAGGTAAGAATGCTTCTAACTCTATTGAAAATGTGTTGCTAGTTGATGGTCTCTGTAAGGCCCTTGAAATTTACCCTCTTATAGGTGTTTGATTGTGTGAGGAATTGATGATTGTGTGTGTAGCTATGTATATATGTAAACTATTTGAGTAGTGTTGTGCATATATATATATTTTGTTGTGTATGTTATTTATTTACATTATAAATAGTATTTTAAAGTATATATGGTAAATGTCATATAGTTGTATTGTGTAAATATAATTTTCTACAGTTTTTAAGTTCTGGCCAAACGACCAATTGCCGTCAACATGTGTGGACGCCAACCCAAAGTCAATGGCCACATCGATGGATGCCAACTCCATATTGGCGACTAGTGATGTGGACGTTAGCCGCCCAGATTTGTTGCGTCTTCAGATCCAGAAACACCCCGAAAATCTCGCCCTCTGTTTTGGTAACCGACCCCCAACGGTCAGGAAACCCTACCTAAGTGCATCTCTGACCCTTGACCTTATAAAAATACCCATCTCCGACCAGATCTGACCCTTTTGGCTCTTGAGTCAAAAACCCTAATTCTCTGTTATACCCTAGATTTTGGACCCTTTGATCTGGCGATTGGAGGCTTCTTTCGGTGTTCTTCCACGACTAGGAGGGAGTCTAAGCATCGAGGAAGACTTCCCCGACTCCGGTGTGCTTCAAGGATCAACCTAGAACCCGGATTTGGAGGACTTTGGAGGCTCTTTGGCTTAGGCTGAGGAGAGCTTCTTCGACCCAATCCTCTGTTTGTAGATTTTTTTGAAGGCAAGTAAACCATTTCCGTTGTTCATACATACATCTAGTAGGTCCTAGGAAATTTTACGGATTTTAATCATGCCCTGGAACCCCTTTTCTATCGGATTTCTGGCGTTCAGTCTGTGTTTTGCACAGACAGGAACTTAACGGCAAGATTTGCTTCCGTTAAGATCCGAGGTTGGCGACAGCCTTTGTTGCCGTTAACCAGCTAGGCGGCCATCCCCTTGCAGCCGAGCTCTTCAGGCAGCGACAATATGTTTGTCTGCTCTTTATAATTTATTTTCTGGATTTTTGGACATGAGGATATATTGTAAACATTATATGTAGTAAAGTATCTCTATTGGATCATGTTCTTTAATTTTGATGATTTTTCGTTCTCTGTGGTAATTATTAAAATTTTGAAATCTTGTCTTGAGCATGTTAATCTTCTAAATTACTGTTTGTGTGGTTCTGCATGGAATCGTGATGTTAGAAGTTTTTGGTGGCATGTACATAAATATCAGATCATGTTATAAGAATTAGGAAATTTTCTGACGACCGTGTGAATTTTAGAAATTTTGGAAAAATAAAACAATGAGCATGCTTTATCTATTTTTTTAAATCTCTAATTAATTATATAATGTAGAATTAATTCCCAGAAATTGTATGTGATGTTATGACTGTTAAACACAAGTTTTGAAACTGTTAAATAAGACTATAACACTGTGAATCCATGTTTTACCGAGTTATGAATAAACATGCAGAATGACTATTTTAATTTCTATAAATTGTGTACAATCTAGAAAAATATGAAACTTTGTATGCATGATGCTTGACCTGTAAGCAGTCTGTGGTAAGAATTTCATGTGAATTGGACAATAGTAGGTACTGATTTTGTTATTCCACAAGGAAATGACAAATTAAAGCATGCTTAATGTAATTATTGATTAATTAGATAATTGTAGCATGATTAAGGTTAGTTTGTGACTGATTTAATTTTGCTAACAGTAGTATCATGCTAGGAGATGTAAACCATATGCATACATGAAAAATTGCAAATAGTGTATTAAACGATATGAAATTAGCGTGTGTGTGTTTAAAAGTGGAAATATGTAACTATGCCATGGGTGACATTGCTGCCTTAGAGGGCTGAGGAACTGTACTGTCGTAAAGTCCCTACGGGAAGGTTCATATGTGTGTGATGTCCCATGGGTGTTGGGATTAAATCCTGCAGGTGGACAAGTACCACTGGTTAGGGTGGAGAGTGCTTCTCACAGTTCTGTGCAGTAACTAAGATCTATCACTATATTGCCTAGGTGATAGGTATGTGTGTGAATGACATAAATGTGTGTCCTTCTAGAGGTGGTTTGGACTATGTGTCACGGCATGTAATGAGAATAATGTGATTTTTGTATATATGTGAAATGTGCATGTGTAAAATGTGTAAATGATCATGTGGAAATTTGAACTAATGTGATAATATATGAAATTGTCAACCAATTTATAAATTTGTTATATCCATGTCAAAACAGCAAGAGATTCCTTTTTGTAAATGTGTTATGAATGTGCGAATGTACATAGAATCCATGTTAGGAATATCTCTTCTAATATGTGCAATACCATGCTTAACTTATCTTTATAATGTAGCATGAATGGAACAAGTGTTGACTTAAGATAGCATGTTAAAGAATGTGTAGAAAGCATGTGATAGGTTTACCTTATTGTGAAAGAAACATAAGGATGTACCATGTATTATAAACTTGTAGAAGTATCATGTTTATGCTTTCTTTTAAAGGTTGTCTAATCCATGTTATACGTATTAGTTGTTTTGTTTAGAAGGTAAAATGTTTGTGTGATGCATGTATGCTTAATGTGAATGGAATTAGTTGCTGAGACTTTTAGACTCACATTTGCTTTGGCGTACAGGTGCAGATATCTCTACTTCTTTGCCGAGGAGATAGTCAGGAGTGACTCGGAGCGTGAGTAGGAGATCTTCGTGGAGATTTGCATTTTATACTCTTTTTTTCATAAGTATGTAATGAAGGACGACATGTATTTAAGTTGTGGACAATGTATTTTATTTAATTTCTCAGTTATGAAATATTACATTTCCTTTTTGCACTATATAGACTGTGGATAAATGTGGATGATGGAATTAGATATATTGCTCAATTCTTTCTATTTCGCTGTTACATGTTCATATTTATGTACATCTCAGCCTATTGAATGTGTTGGGTAAATGTCCCACTGTAGCGATGTTCTCTATATCGATGTGGGTTGGTATAAGCGTACTGGTATAAGGAGGGTCATTACAGAGATTGGTATCAGAGCAACAGGTTGAGATTGTACATAAATATGCATATGCCATCATCCTCATTATATGCTAAGTCTCTATAGATTGTCCACATAGCTATGAAGATAGTTAGGAATTAGATAGTGAAGTCTCTAAATGTGATTAAATCATTTTGCAGGATATGGCTTCGCGTGGTAGGCGTGGTGGTACTCCTGCTCGTGACGGCGAGCAGAGGAGAGAGGAGATAGTGGAGCCTAGGCATGAGGGCCAGGGTGAGCAGCAGGCCCCAGCACCCTAGGGTCCTATGCTTCCTCCACCACAACCAGTGGACTATGGAGTGTTCATGCAAGGTCTAGTTCAGGCTATGCAGATGCAGGCCCATACTCAGGCTGCACTCCAGGCTCAGTTGGAGGCTCAGGTTAGAATAGTAAATAGAGTAGTCTGATCTATTTACTTGCATGTTTGTTATATTGTTATATCATATATGTGTGGCTTATGTTGGTTTCTATAGCAGGCTCAGGCGCCAGTTCCCCAGGCTCAGGACCATGGTGGACCCTCCATCATGGAACGGTTCAAGAGGATGTCGTCAACCTCTTTTAAGGGGGAGAGTGATCCGCTATTAGCAGAGAGCTGGTCGAGGGAGATTGAGAAGATCTTCCGAGCTATTAGGTGTGCTGACGATGATAGGGTCATGCTAGCCACCTAGATGCTATAGGTATGTGTAAATTGTTTATGTATTTATTTCTTTAAGCCTAAATTGTCTAGATTGGTCCTTATGGAATGTTTTGGCAGGAGCGAGCCGATGTGTGGTGGTCCTCGTTACTTCATACCCGGTTCGAGGACGATGCTGTAGAGGTGGCTTGGGACGGGTTTATGAGGCTCTTTCGAGCCAAGTTCGTTCCGGAGCACATCCAGGACAAGATGGAGCTGGAGTTTCTCTCCTTGATTCAGGGCTCCATGACCGTATTGGAGTACGAGACCAGGTTTGCCGAGCTATCGAAGTATGCCCCTCAAATTGTAGCTGATGAGAACAGGAAGGCAAAGAAGTTCGTGATGGGTCTGAAGCCATCACTGAGGATGAGGTTGGTGGCATTTGACCATTGTACCCTCGATGAGGCTCTTAGCGCGGCTTGTCGGCAGGAGGGAGTGATGGAGTAGTACTTGGAGGAGAAGAAGGCTTCTCAGAAGAGGCCTGCAGCTCCGTTCTAGAGGCAGGAGAAGAAGAAGGCGGCGTACCAGTCACCGTAGCATCCCGTAGTATCGGGAAGTCATCAGGTATCTTCTCAGCATTCCCCGAGTGGCCAGAAGGAGTGTCCTCATTGCGGGAGGGCACATGGTGGTACGGAGTGTTGGAAGATGGCGGGGAAGTGGTTGAAGTGTCGGAGCAGCGAGCATAAGATAATGAATTGTCCTAGACTTTAGCACGGAGTTCAGTGACCAGCACCAGCTCCAGCAGCGGCAGCAGCAGCAGCGCCAGTGACAGGAAGACCAGGAAGGCCTCGAGCCCAAGTTCGAGTGTTTACATTAGCTCGTGAGGAAACCGAGCAGGCAGAGCATGTTATCGAAGGTACGGTTCTTTTCATGGGTGTGCACGCTCGAGTTTTATTTAATACGGGTACCACTCACTCGTTCATTTCCGAGCGTTTTGCTAGGCAGTTAGCTTTAGAATCAGGATTAGAGTCTGAGGAGCTAGAAGTCCCTTTGTCTGTGCACACATCTACGGGAATGGTATCGACTAGGAAGTGTATTCCATCCTTACCGGTGTGCATTGAGGATAGAGTTCTAGAAGGGTGTTTTTTCTTGCTAAAGATGAAGGACAACAATGTTATTCTTGGTCTGCATTGGCTAGAGGAGCACTATGCATTGGTGGATTGTCGTGGGAAGAAGATTATTTTTCACATTCCCGGTGAGGATGAATTTTCTCATCCATTGCCAAGGAACCTTGCGGGAAAGTTTGTCATCTCTGCCATGAAGGTGATGAGATTGGTGAACAAGGGTTGTGACGCTTTTCTTGCCAGCGTGGTATTAGTACCCAAGGCTGATGAGTCACCTACACTTGAGGAGATAGATGTAGTGTAGGATTTTCTAGATGTCTTTGCTGATGATTTATTTGGATTGCCACCGGCTAGACAGATAGAGTTCACACTAGAGTTGCTTCTAAGCACCTCTCCTATCTGAAAGGCCCCTTATCGGATGGCACCTGCGGAGTTAGCGGAGCTAAGGAAGCAGTTGCAAGATTTGTTAGATAAGGGATTTATTCGCCCTAGTGTTTCGCCTTGGGGCGCACCTGTATTCTTCATGAAGAAGAAGGATGGGTCACTTAGGTTATGCATTGATTATACAAAGTTAAACCAAGTGATTGTGAAGAATAGGTATCCCTTACCTCAAATTGATGATCTGTTTGACCAGCTGCAGAATGCATCGATATTTTCTAAGATTGATTTGCGGTCTGGTTATCATCAGTTGAGGATTAGGAGGGAGGATGTGTCCAAGACGGCTTTTAGAACCCGTTATGGACATTATGAGTTTTTGGTCCTTCCATTTGGTCTGACCAACGCCCCTACATCGTTCATGGATCTCATGAACAAGGTGTTAAGACCTTATATACATAGTTTAGTTGTAGTTTTCATCGATGATGTGTTGGTCTATTCTCCGGATGAGGCCACACACCGTCAGCATTTGAGGGTAGTGTTGGAAGTTCTCCGAGAGCACAAGCTGTATGTAAAGTTCAGCAAGTGCGATTTTTGGATGCGCGAGGTTCATTTCCTTGGGCATGTTATCTCTGGTGCTGGTGTAGCAGTAGATCCAACAAAGGTCCAAGCTGTATTGGATTGGGAGATTCCCAAGACCCCTTCGGAGATTCGTAGTTTCTTTAGTTTGGCGGGTTATTATCGATGATTTAATGAGGGATTTTCATCTCTCGCCGTCCCATTGACCAAGCTAACCAGAAAGGGTGAGAAGTTTGTTTGGTCCGAAGAATGTGAGAGTAGCTTTCAATTATTGAAGGCTAAGCTTACTTCCGCTCTGGTATTGGAATTACCTAGTGGTGATGATGGTTTTGCCATTTATACGGATGCATCTCGAATTGGCCTTGGCTGTGTATTGATGCAGCAAGGAAGGGTAGTAGCGTATGCTTCTCGGTAATTGAAGGAGCATGGACATAACTATCCGACTCATGATTTGGAGCTCGCGGCAGTGGTTCATGCACTAAAGATCTAGAGGCACTATATTTATTGTGTCAGATTTGAGGTGTTCACTGACGACAAGAGCCTGAAGTATCTCTTCTCCCAAAAGGAATTAAACCTTACCAGCGAAGATGGATTGAATTTCTGAAGGACTATGACTTGACCTCCAGTATCATCCTGGAAGGGCGAATGTCATAGCAGATGCCCTTAGTAGGAAGAGGTCATCACTCCAGCAGGATTGGAAGATGTTGCAGGATGCGGCATGTGCGATGACTGAGTTAGAGCCATCATTATGTCAGGCTTTTGTAGCTCAGTTGTCCATTAGTTCTTCAGTGTTGGATGAGGTGATCGAGCAACAGAAAGCCGACCCTAGACTCCAAGAGTTGGTGGGCAAGGCAGGCATTGCTCGTGATGAGGATGGTGTGATTAGATTCCATCATCGTGTTTGCGTTCCCGATATTGTAGATGTCCGTGAGCATGTTTTAGCAGAAGCTCATAGGTCGAGATTCTCTGTTCATCCAGGTATCACTAAGATGTACCAGGATTTGAAGAGAACTTTTTGGTGGTCTGGCATGAAGAAGGATGTAGCGGAGTATGTGTCTAGATGACTTGTATGCCAGCAAGTGAAGGCCGAGCGACAGCGACCATCTGGTCTTATGCAGAAGATGGAAATCCCAGTATGGAAGTGGGAAGCTGTCACAATGGATTTTGTTACAGGTTTGCCTCGATCTAGACGGGGTAATGACTCGATTTGGGTAGTAGTAGATAGATTCTCGAAGGCTGCCCATTTCTTGCCCATGAAGAAGAAGCAGTCAGTAGAGAGTTTACGTAGATTGTATATTAGTAGTATTATTAGATTGCATGGTGTGCCGAAGTCGATCATTTCGGATCGAGATCCGAGATTTACTTCGAGGCTATGGAAGGGTCTTCAGGATGCATTAGGTTCGGAGTTGAAGCTTAGTTCGGCGTTCCATCCTCAGACCGATGGACAGTCCGAGAGGACTATCTAGACGCTCAAGGATATGTTGAGGGCGTGTGTTCTGGATTGGAAGGATGATTGGGAACGCCATTTGCCTCTTGTGGAGTTCGTATAAAACAACAACTTTCATCCTAGTATTGGTATGGCTCCATTTGAGGCATTGTATGGTAGGCCTTGTAGATCTCCTTTATGTTGGGAGGAGATGAGTGATAGGTAGTTGATCGGTCCGGAGTTAGTTCAGGAGACTTCGGATAAGGTCCAGCTTATCAGGAAGAGGCTTGTTGCGGCACAAGATAGGCAGAAGAGCTATGCCGACAACAGGAGGAAGGATTTGGAGTTCGAGGTAGGTGAGCATGTCTTCTTAAAGATTTCTCCTACTCGTGGTGTAGTTAGATTTGGTAGGCATGTTAAGTTAAGCCCTAGATTCATTGACCCGTATGAGATTCTTAGATGATTGGGCAACGTGGCATATGAGCTATCTTTACCCCTAGAATTAGCTAGCGTTTATCCTGTTTTCCACATGTCTATACTCAGGTGGTATGTCAGAGATCCATCTCATGTTATTAGCCACGAGCCAGTGGAGATCCAGCCAGACCTATTTTATGTGGAGCAACCGGTAGCTATTCTTGACCGGAAGGTTCAGCATCTCCGGAACAAGAGCATTGCATCGGTGAAGGTGCTATGGCACAACTTCTCACGAGAGGAGGCTGCTTGGGAGCTTGAGGATGCAATGAAGAAGAAGTATCCTTAGTTGTTTGAGTAGTATCGGTCTAACTTCAAGGACGAAGTTTCTTTAAGGGGAAGAGGGTGTAAGGCCCTTGAATTTTACACTCTTATAGGTGTTTGATTGTGTGTGTAGCTATGTATATATGTAAACTATTTGAGTAGTGTTGTGCATATATGTATATTTTGTTGTGTATGTTATTTATTTACATTATAAATAGTATTTTAAAGTATGTATAGTAAATGTCATATAGTTATATTGTGTAAATATAATTTTCTGCAGTTTTTAAGTTTTGGCCAAACGACTCATTGGCATTAACATGTGCGAACGCCAACCCAAAGTCAGCGGCCACATTGATGGACGCCAACTCCATATTGGCGGCCAGTGATGTTGACGTTAGCCTCCCAGATCCGTTGCATCTTTAGATCTGGAAACGCCCCCGAAAATCTCACCCTCTGTTTTGGTAACTGACCCCCAACGGTCACGAAACCCTACCTAAGTACGTCTCAGACCCTTGACCTTATAAAAATACCCATCTCCGACCAGATCTGACCCTTTTGGCTCTTGAGTCAAAACCCTAATTCTCTGTGCGAACCTTGGATTTAGGACCCTTTGATCCGGCGATTTGAGACTTCTTCCGGTGTTCTTCCACCGCTGGGAGGGAGTCTAAGCATCGAGGAAGACTTCCCCGACTCCAGTGTGCTTGAAGGATCAACACAGAACCCGGATTTGGAGGACTTTGGAGGCTCTTTGGCTTAGGCTGAAGAGAGCATCCTCGACCCAATCCTCCATTTGTAGATTTTTCTGAAGGCAGGTAAACCATTTCTGTTGTTCATACATACGTCTATTAGGTCCTAGGAATTTTTTAGGATTTTAATCGTGTCCTGGAACCCCCTTTCTATCGGATTTCTGGTGTTCAGTCTATTTTTTGTCAGACAGGAACATAACGGCAAGCTTTTCTGCCATTAAGATCCAACGTTGGCGACGGCCTTTGTTGTCGTTAACCAGCTAGGCGGCCATCCCCTTGCCGCCAAGTTCTTCAGGTAGCAACAGTGTGTTTGTCTGCTCTTTATAGTTTATTTTCTGGATTTTTTGACACAAGGATATACTGTAAACATTATATGTGGTAAAGTATCTCTATTGGATCATGTTCTTTAAATTTGATGATTTTTCGTTCACTATGGTAATTATTAAAATTTCTGAAATCTTGTCTTGAGCATGTTAATCTTCTAAATTATTGTTTGTGTGGTTCCGTGAGGAATCGTGATGTCAGAAGTTTTCTGTGGCATGTACATAGATATCAGATCATGTTATAAGAATTAGGAAATTTTCTGATGACTGTGTGAATTTTAGAAATTTTGGAAAAATAAAACAATGAGCATGCTTTATCTATTTTTTTAAATCTCCAATAAATTGTATAATTCAGAATTAATTCCCAGAAATTGTATGTGATGTTATGACTATTAAACACAGGTTTTGAAACTGTTAAATATGACTATAACACTGTGGATCCATGTTTTATCGAGTTATGAATAAACATGCAGAATGACTGTTTTAATTTCTATAAATTGTGTACAGTCCAGAAAAATATGAAACTTTGTATGCATGATGCTTGACCTGTAAGCAATCTGTGGTAAAAAGTTCATGTGAATTGTACAATAGTAGGTACTGATTTCGTTATTCCACAATGAAATGACCAATTAAAGCATGCTTAATGTAATTATTGATTAATTAGATAATTGCAGCATGATTATGGTTAGTTTGTGACTGATTTAATTTTGCTAACAGTAGTATCATGCTAGGAGACCTAAACCATATGCATACATGAAAAAATGGAAATAGTGTATTAAACGATGTGAAATTAGCGCGTGTGTGTTTAAAAGTGGAAATATGTAACTATGCCATGGGTGACACTGCTACCTTAGAGGGCTGAGGAACTGTACCATAGTAAAGTCCCTACGAGAAGGTTCATATGTGTGTGATGTCCCATGGGCATTGGGATTAAATCCTGTAGGTGGACAAGTACCACTGGTTAGGGTGGAGAGTGCTTCTCCCGGTTCTGCGCAGTAACTAAGATCTATCACTATATTGCCTAGGTGATAGGTATGTGTGTGAATGAGATAAGTGTGTGTCCTTCAAGAGGTAGTTTAGACTATGTGTGACGACATGTAATGAGAATAATGTGATTTTTGTATATATGTGAAATGTGCATGTGTAAAATGTGTAAATGATCATCTGGAAATGTGAACTAATGTGATAATATATGAAATTGTGAACCAATTTATAAATGTGTTATGTCCATGTCAAAACAGCAAGCTATTCTTGTTTATAAATGTGTTATGAATGTGCGAATGTACATAGAATTCATGTTAGGAATATCTCTTCCAATATGTGCAATAATATGCTTAACTTATCTTTATAATGTAGCATGAATGGAACAAGAGTTGACTTAAGATAGCATGTTAAAGAATATGTAGAAAGCATGTGATAGGTTTACCTTATTGTGAAAGAAACATAAGGATGTACCATGTATTATAAACCTATAGAAGTATCATGTTTAGGCTTTCTTTTAAAGGTTGTCCAATCCATGTTATACGTATTAGTTGTTTTGTTTAAAAGGTAAAATGTCTGTGTGATGCATGTATGCTTAATGTGAATAGAATTACTTGCTGAGCCTTTTAGACTCACTTTTGCTTCAGTGTACAGATGCAGATATCTCTACTTCTTCCGAGGAGATAGTCAGGAGTGACTCGGAGCGTGAGTAGGAGATCTTCGTGGAGATTTGCGTTTGGTGCTCTTTTTTCATAAGTATGTAATAAAGGACAACATGTATTTAAGTCGTGGACAATATATTTTATTTAATTTATCAGTTATGAAATATTAAATTTTCTTTTGGTACTATATAGACTGTGGTTAAATGTGGATGATGGAATAAGATATATTGCTCAGTTCTTTCTATTCCATTGTTACATGTTCATAATTGTGTACATCTCAGCCTATTGAATGTGTTGGGTAAATGTCCCATTGTAGCGATGTTCTCTATATTGATGTGGGTTGTTATAATCGTACCGATATAAGGAGGGTCGTTACAGTCTCAGTCACAATCTTCTGAGTATTAGTCAACTGTGAGATAAAGGTCACAAAGTTATCTTTGATTCAGAAGAATGCCAAATCAATGATGAAAAATCTGGAAGTGTCAAATTTTCTGGTAAAAGAGTCAATAATGTTTATCTAGTTGGTCTAGATGAACCAAAGAATAATAATATGTGTCTTGTTGCAATCAAAAAGGATCAACTTTCTCTGTGGCATCGTAGGTTAGGCAATGCAAGCTTTAATGTTTTGAACAAAATCATGAGAATCAAATTGGTAAATGGTCTTCTTGAAATACACTTTAACAAGGATTTGAGCTTTTGTGATGCATGTGCACAGGGAAAACAGACCAGAAAGTTTTTCAAATCTAATGCACCAATAATCACTTCAAAACCATTTGAATTGCTACACATAGACCTTTTTGGACCTACAAGAACACAGTCTCAATGGCAAATGATTTGGCTTTTTCATTGTAGATGATTTCTCTAGATTCACTTGGGTTAAATTTCTTGCTCATAAAAATGAAGTTCTGAAAAACTTTGAAGAATTCTTTAACAAGATTGATCATGGAAACACAAACAAAATATGCTCAATTCGTACTGATCATGAGGGAGCGTTTAACAATATTTTATTTTTTGACTTCTGTAGGAACCTAGTTATTGAACATAAATTCTCCTCTCCAAGAACTCCAGAACAAAATGTAGTGGAGAGAAAGAATAGAACCTTGGTGGAAATGGCTCACACACTTCTGGTGGAAAGTCAACTCTCAAGGTGTTTTGGGGCAGAAGCTGTGAACACATTGTAGACACCCATTTCTGGTCCATAAGTTGAGCCAAATTCCTTGTCACATCATTGATGCCCCACATTGGCTCATCATCGCCAAGCTGGCTTTATCCGATCATGGCATCTTTCTATTAGTTCATCACCCTGAAGGGCTCTTCCTGGTCAAATTAATCAGTCTTCTTCATCATCATCTCGTAGCTCTCTGAGTTAAGAATCTGACACTTCAAACCATGTGCCAATCCGATATCCATGCAAGGAGATCAGACACTTTGAGTGAGCCATATACTGAATGATCATGAAGGCGACAATGACCCTGTCGCGTTCACATTCAGAAGGCGACGCCCTTCATGTCGTGTTCATCCCTTCACCAACTCCCTCCAGGAGCATAATCAATCACCTTCAAAAGGTAACACCTTGATATGTCGCGTTCTAATTCCATAAAAATTCGCCAGAAAATGCTTCAAGACTTCCTTCTATGGAAGGTGACGTATCGAGGCGTCGCTACCTGGTAGCGACACAGTGCCTGTCGCGTTCTACTTTCCTTCACAGAACCATGCAATGTGGCTTTCCTATTCAAACTTGGACCCTTGCTATTCATGAATAATCCGACTTTTGGTGGGTCTACAGGTCTCCAAATATTGCCAATCTTGGAGGAAACCTTCCTCAGAACTTCCTTGCCATGTTCTGACTCCCCTTGCACGAGCACAATTACCAAAACTCCGATTCCAACTCATTATTCCTTTCCCATTCTGTTCAGGAATAATGGGATATAAAAGTGTCAATAGGGCACAGTCTTGGGCAAGGTCAGCATCTACTTTTTCATCTCCCAGAGGGCTACGAATTCCCAAAAGAACTCTCAGCCTCCAGACGACCAGGAAGTGCCCACCAGGGCGATTTCTTCACCTCTATAGTATCTCTCTCCTATTCTTCATGTTTTTCCCTTCATGTATGCACGTTTAGATTCGTTTCTATTCGTAGTTTTGCATTAGAACACTCCACACACACCTATCTTAAATGACCAAAGAGGTTAAAACACCACCCCACGTGAGTTCCCCCCAATTCTTTGATGTTCTTTCATTATTTTGGGATAGATTCTACATCCAACAAATCTCTAATGGGTTTTCTATCATTTTGATGTTCTTGGCAGGTTGAAGAAGACATCTAAGGCACGAGGCTCTTGCCCCTTGGCTGGCTGAGGAGCAAGAAGAACAAGAAACCACAGTTTCCATCCTCTGTTGCAGAAGGCAACACGTTCCTGGTCGCGTTCTCCAGAAGGCGACGACCTTCTTGTCGCATTCAGAGCATCAGGTTTTCTTCTGCACTTTTCTTCCTCTTTCCAAAGTAGTGAGCACCTGTACTTCGTGTTATCATCTTTGCAACTACTTTGGTGGCGATCACAATCCTTTCATTAATTTTTATCATTTTTATTTGGGGATCAATTTCTCATGATTACACCTTTTGGCGATGAAGGTGGGACCTCAAGTGCCTATCGTGCTTGTTGTTGTCTTCCCCTGCCTTTTTCAGTCTTCCATGTGTGTGGTTTTTTGTTTAGATTTCACATTTTTCCATTTTATTTAACTGTTGTTTTATGTTCTGTTGCACTGGTTGAGAAGGCGACGTGAAAGCCGTCACCACCTGGAAGGCGATAGGGAGGTTGTCGTGATCAGGTCAGTTCTGTTAATTCCATCTTTTCTTAGTTTTCTGGGTTCATTTTGAGTACTCCATCCATGCTTTGAGTTGTTTTGTGTCCGATCCATGTTTATGAGAGTCTGTCAGTCATCTTTGCTATAGGATTGTGTGAATTTTTGTGCATACTAGGTCACACTTGATCTCTATCCACTGTAAAGAGGAATGCGACACGCTTCCTGTCGCGATCCAGGTCGCGATAGGTTGATCGTCGCCTTCTGCTTGTAAGAGCAGGTCGGCCTGGTTTTATGTTTGTTAGCTTTAGGTTAGATTCTTGCATACACTCCAGTGCACATAGGGTGCATACGTATTTCCATATTGTAGTTTAGGTTGTCCTCCTCGGCGACGCCAGCTCTCTCGGCCACATATTCCTTGTGTCTGACTAGAGCACTCGTAAGAGGGACTCTGTAGGTCCCTACTGACCGTGGATTCCCACACAGCCGCCGGGCTGGTTGTACCTGTTGCCACCTAGAGTTAGGATCCATGCATTGGTGAGTCTGTGAGAATCCTAGTCAAACCCGAACTTGGAAGCCTTCTCCCTTTAGGAAACCCATTATTTGAGGGAATTTGCTAAAAAATTCAATCCATTAAAATGAAAACTTGAACCAAATAAAAGAAACCATCATCATTGTCAATTGCTTGCATTGGGTGAGACATTTTCTCTTTCTTTTGTTGCTAGGTGAGTTCATCTTTTAAGTCTGGACAGGTGTCCCGCACTTTGGTGTATCAAGAACTCTCACTTTCTAAACATGGAGTCTTATTTGATCCCAGTCTACAATGATGAGAACCTAGATGTTGCCTTCTACACCTCCCAAAACTATGAGGAATCTCTTCCTCATGATCTTTTTGAGGAGTCGACCCGACCCCGGGTCGCCACAGTCCACGCCGGTGAGAGTCACCATCCCGACGATGATGGGCCATCAAAAGTTATTCGTCCCCCTCAAGTGGATGATCAAGCTACTCAACTCATGCACTTAATTACTCAGGTTGATCAATCCCAAACTCAAGATCTCATGACGTCTCTCAAAGGAAAGGCCGTCTCATCACCTTCTCCCAGGGCAGGCACTTCTCGCCCCATGGCATCTACCTCCCACCTCGTATCATCACGGGACAAGCAGACAACACCCCCATCCGGCCAAAGGCCATTCGATTCACACCCTTTTAATCTAAGCACTACCATCCTCGTGCGTTGAGGCCCAGGTCTCACCCCTATCTCCTGTGCTACCCACCACAGCAGGTTGACCCACGTGCCAGGCCCGCATCTCGTGCCTCCTCCTTATATGCTCAACCAACCACCGCTCCCGACATGATGTCAGAGTGGGCGTCTATCAAGAAGGAACTCCATGAGCTGCGAAAACAAGTCGACCCCAGGCAACACTATGATGTTCACATGCCTAATTTCAATGGCCTGTTGGTCCCATCTCCATCTGAACTTCCCAAGTATCGTAAGTACAATGGGACTGGCAACCCATACATTCACATCAAGGACTTCATCTATGAGTCTGCACCTTACCAGCATGACCGTAGCTTGATGGCATATTTGTTCCATCGGTCATTGGATGGGCCAGCGCTAGAATGGTTCTACTCGTTGCTACCCGAGGATGCAGAGGACTTTGCCATAGTAAAAATGAAGTTCCTTGAACAGTTCCAAGACAGGGTTGTACTAGAATACTCCCTTACGAATCTCATGGCAGAAAGGATGAAGCTGGACGAAGAGTTCACCACATATGCTGACAGATGGCCACACGATTCTTCGGGTACCATCCGGAGGGAGAAAAAGTCAAGATCATCATTGCCAATGCAACCCCTTCCTAAAAGAACATCCTAGCAATGAATGATATCACCACCATGCATCAGCTTTACAGCTGGGCCCGTTTCATCCAAACCAAGCTCAAAGACTCACCTATACACTCCATGTTCGAACCCAAAAAATCCCGCTTCCAAAGAAAACCTTAGAGGCCAGTGACCGAGGGTGTCCAAGCCAATGAGCAAGTGAGTGCTTTCAACCCTATCAGCCAGAACAACAACCGTCAACCCTATACAGCCCAGGATCAAAATCCCACTAATTCTCCACACGGCCAGCCATGCCAATATAACCAAGTACCACCCTGTGATGGCTCCCAACAAAGGCATCCCCTAGGTCCAAGAAGAACTCAGTACCCGCCACTCTCTGAGACACTCTCCGACATTTTCTTCGCCTTGATCTCCTTAGATGCCATCAAGCTTCCTCCGGAAAGGCCATTGAACCCGAGTGTGGACCAAACAAGGTACTACATGTTCCACCGGCAGCCAAGTCATACCATTTAGCAGTGCTTCACATTCAAAGACCTGGTGTATGATCTCCATGAGCAGAATAGGCTAGACTGGACAGCTCTCCAAAAAGTGATCGGAGATATCAAAGAAAGACAAAGGCAGCAACAACAACTAAGGCAGCAGCACCAGCCACCCCCTCAACAACAACAACTATTACAGAACCTAGGAATTTTCCATACCCACTACCAAACCACCCGCCAGCTCCCAATCCTACCACCACCAGCCCAGGTGAATCCCATTGTTCATCACCCCCCTCCTCAAGCAAACTGGACGTACGATGATGAACCCGATGTTCCGCAGGTGATGGCTATTAACCACCAATATCCTCAACTACCTCAAACAATACAACCAGCCGCCATGGCCCCTCAATCAATCCCTCCTACAGTTTCCTAGGCCAACACCATCATACTGCCCATCGGCTTAACATCCACCCCAGTCGCTAGACCTTCCATTATCCTACCACCTATCATACCTCTCGCACCACATGTCTCCATGCCACCACCACCCATCATAACCTCTCCCACAACCGTCATCTTACCACCACCTGGGCTAGACCAACCTTTCAGCGCCACTTTATCCTCCACCAGACAACCCGTCAACCAACCCACCACCCTGCGGACCAGATGAGTCTTTTGTTGCCCGTATCCACCCATCTCCACTACCTCCACCAGCCAAAACAATCCCCAACAGGTCTTGTCACCATCTTAACAACAACCTCAGCACCAACCACAAGAAGAGGGGGTGTTTGAGCCGCTGCCCGACACACACTATGATATCCTCAAACATCTTGACCATGTGCCAGCCAAGATCTCCATACTGGAATTGATAAAGAGATCCAAAGAGCACTAAGAAGCTTTCAGAAATTTCCTACAAAGGGTAGTGGTGAATGAGGACATGCTTGCCAACAAACTATCAAGTGCGCTAGCCATGGTAACTCGTGGGCCGGCCATCACATTTGCTGAAAACGAACTAGCACCCCGAGAAGCCAGGAGGCTCCCACTCTGTGTCACCTTAGTCATCAACCATGTAGCAGTAGGGGCAGCATTGATCGACACTGGGGCATCAATTAATGTCTGCCCACTGAGCACTCTAAGAGCATGTGATGTGTCAGATGGACTGCTAAGACCGACACCAACCACCATATCCGCATATGACAACTCCAGAAGATCTTGCCACGACATGATGACTGTACAAGCTGAACTAGGGCCACTAGCCATCACTGTCGATTTCTATGTACTTGATATCGAACCCATGTTCAACGCCATCTTGGGGCACCCATGGTTAGAAGCATTGGGGGTTGTACCGCCCACTACACACCAATGCTTGAAGGTCCCTTTCCAAGGATGGGTTATCAAGGTCAAAAGCATAGCCACTGCACACACGGTCGACGCCATCAATGATACCTTCCTCCCAGCCGTATGGCCCGCCAACAAGCCTGTTTTCTCGGTGCTGGAAATTAACTATCCTTGGGCCTACTCATTCCACTCCAAACAAGAGGCCAGTCCTGCACAAGTCAATGCAATCAATAGGAAGGAGCCACTAAATACTAAGGGGTGGCAGATCATGATGAAGCTTGGCTTTGAAGAAGGAAAAGGTCTAGGGGCAGAACTGTAAGGCATTACCACGCCTATCCCAGACATTGTAATGAAGAGCCGATGGGGACTTGGTTATAGGAAGAAGTCCAAGTTGTGGTCATCCAGCACATCCACTCTTAAGGCTGACTGCCAACCACTCACATGGGCACTATGGTGTCATTTTATCAGAGGCCCAACCCAACTTGGGTATAATACTGTGGTGGTTGAAGCGGAGCTTTCACAGCATGATATACATGGCAAGAACTTCTCCTAGCACATGCCCCCATGCTCACCTACAAGGCATTGGAAACACTCCGCCCAGGAAAAAGAAGGAAGACAGGGGACCTAGAGGCTGAATAGTATCTCTGGTTCGACATGGAAGACATCACTATAGCCTTCAGCCGTCTATTCTAGGAAGAAGAGAGAACATGGCCGCCAGCTGCAGCTGAACTGTTAGATCCTCCCACATCCATCACATCCAAGCAGCAGTTGATGAGTGACGCCACAGATGTGGGAGAGCCAGACATTCCTTATGAAGAAGGGAAGACAGTGGACGAGCTGTGGAGAGGCACATGCTTGGCCATCCATCCATCACTCCTATGCTCCATCCTCCCCAATCTCATTCCTTCGTCCCCTCCCATAATCGTTCAGTTGTCTCCCTAACTCCTGGTAGCTGCGCACAACATCCTCACTCCTAGCCTCCCACACATAGTGTTCACTGCTCTACAGTCTAATCCAAGCGACTACGAGATCACTCTCTCGTGTTGCATGATCTCCACTGGTCTCAAAAAAAAAAGCGTCGATTTTCAAATGCATATTGAGGCCAAGGAACTAGCATACCTCCTTCACCCTTCTGATCAGGGGCACCCCTCAACTGGGGCTTCCCCTTTCACTCCTTCATTAGGAGCCATCCTCTTCGAGGACCCCATGTCCTCAACTTGTCCTGTAGAGTTGTCTAGTCAGCTACAGTCGTGTAGGTTAGAAGAGTCTAGTCTTAGTCTAGGCGAGTCTAGGGAAGAGAGTCAGGTCAACCCACCGTCCACCAAGTCCAAACATCTCCCTAGGAAGTAGCGGGGCAAGGTTATTCCCCTCAGATACCTTCAAGAGTTAGCTCGGAGATGTCAAGCACTATTGTTAATAGAGGAGTTCGCAAAAGAGGCGTTGGTGTTAGAAGAAGAAGTTGTGTAGGATGGGGTGTTTGTAGAGGACGGGTTTGGTGTTTATGAAATCATGAATGATGAGGACCCAATCAATGAAGAGGATAGCGAAGTAGATGACACTGCCGAGATGTACACTAGTGGCATAAGAAGATTTGATGAGCCTACAACGGCAGTGGATGAACCTACTAAGGAAGCCAACCTTGGAATTGAAAAAGATCCCCGGATTGTGATGATTTCAAGGAACCTCTCTCCTGATGAAGAAGAGGAACTGGTGCAAATTCTGAGGGAGTATAAAGACACATTTGCTTGGTCATATGAGGACATGCCTGGCCTAGACCCCTCATTAGTGGAGCACCGACTTGTGTTGAATGAAGGGGCAAAGGCCATAAAGCAAAAACATAGAAGATTCCACCCACTTATGGTCCTGAAGATGAAAGATGAGGTAGACAAACACCATAAAGCTAGATTCATCAGGGTAGTGCTTTATCCGAACTGGGTGGCAAATGTAGTCCCGGTCATGAAGTAAGGACGGAAAGGTTAGAATCTGTATTGACTTCCGGGACTTAAATAAGGCATCCAAAGGATGACTTCCCGCTTCCTCACATTGATGTGCTCATTGATAACACTGTTGTGTGTTAGACCCTCTCATTCAAGGATGGGTATTCAGGATATAACCAAATCTGTCTAGCTCCTGAAGATCAATAGAAAACTTCCTTCACCACGCCCTAGGGTACATACTGTTATGTAGTCATGCCGTTTGGGCTAAAGAATGCAGGGGCTACCTATCAGAGGGCAATGATAGCTATCTTCCACGACATGATGCATGTCTATGTAGAAGTGTACGTGGATGATATTTTGGTGAAGTTAAGAACCAGGAGAGAACACCATAAGATCCTAGCCAAGGTGTTGCAAAGATCAAGAGAGTACCAACTAAGAATGAATCTGAAGAAGTGTGTGTTCGGGGTATCATCAGGAAAGTTGCTAGGCTTCATAGTTAGTAAGCGGGGAATTGAGATCGATCCAAACAAGGCTAGGGCTATTGCGGAAATGCCGCCTCCAAAGAATATCTCACAACTAAGTGATTTGATCGGGCATCTGCAATTCATTAGAAGATTCATATCACAACATTCAGAAAGATGCCGCTCATTCTATGATCTCCTGAAAGGAGGGGCAATGTTCGAATGGAATAACAAGTGTCGAGAAGCCTTTGATGATTTGAAAAGGTATCTCATGAATCCCCCAGTTTTGCAACCTCTTGTACCTGGAAAACCACTGATCCTATATCTCTCAGTCATTGAGGACTCCCTAGGTGTTGTCCTTGCACAACACGATGAATCTGGAAAAGAAAGGGCAGCATACTATCTTTCTAGACTTTTCAACACCGTAGAATCCAAGTACACCACTGCGGACAAAACTTGTGCCGCGCTCGTATGGGTAGTTCAAAAACTCAAGCACTACTTTCTTGCCCACGAGGTCAAGCTGATCTCGAGGATGGATCCACTCAGGTACCTCTTAGAAAAACCTGTCCTCTCTGATCGACTTGCGCATTGGCAGAGCTTCCTCTCCCAATTCGACATCTCTTTTGTGGTCCAAAATGCCATCAAAGGATATGCCATCTCCGAGCACCTTGCCCATTTGCCACTCCCTCATAGAAACTCCATCCGAGAGGAATTTTCTGATGAAGAGCTCTCGGTCATCTCCAAAGATCCCTTGTAGTCCCTTCATTTCGATGGTGCACTCAATTCTCAGGGGCGGGGCATTGGAGCCATGCTGCTCATCCCGGAGGGTATTACCATCCCCATCGCCTTTCAACTCACCTTCACCACCACTAACAACATGTCTGAGTATGAAGCTCTCCTAGCTGGTCTTAAACATGCTTATATCCTGGGTGCATCCCACCTTAGAATCATAGGAGACTCTCAGCTTGTTCTACGGTAGGTGCTCTCAACTTACTGCACTCGCGACCCAAAGCTTAAACCATATCAAGATTTGGTCACGTTGTTGGCAAGGCAATTTCACAAGCTTATCTATGTCCACACTCCTCACTCACAAAACATCCTGGCTGACGCCTTGGCATCACTAGCTTCTTCTCTATCCTTCCCTCTGAGCCATCGGATCGAGACAATTGTCGACCAACGGCTCGATGTTCCATCTCCCCAAGATCCTTGGTTGAAGAACATTAGGACAACCTTAGAAGAGAGGGCTAGGAAGAGAGGAGTAAAACAAATCATGTTGGCTGAGCACAAGGGAATCCTAGATGAAGAAGAATTGCCATGGTATTTTGAGATTGAGCAGTATTGTAAAGATGGGTCATATCCCGAAGTGGCAAACTCGGAGGATCGGAAGGCCATACGAAGAGCCGCCCTAATATACACAGTCATCGGAGAAGTTTTGTACATGTGGGCTCTTAATGGAGTTCTGTTGAGATGTCTTAATGATGACGAAGCTTGGAAAGTGGTGGAAGGAGCCCATGCTAGTGAATGCAGAGGGCATGTCAACAGTTAGATGTTTGCTAAGAAGATCATTAGGTAGGGCTACTATTGGCCAACCCTAGAAGAAGACTGTGCCATCTACGTCTGTAGGTATGTCAAATGCCAACACCATGGTGATAAAATTCATGTTTATTCATCCTCCCTTCATCCGCTCTCCACACCTTGGCCATTCTCTATGTGGGCTTTTGATATTGTTGGCCCCCTTGGTGATCCTAATGCTCAAATCAAACAAAAATCCTTTATCCTAACAGCAACTGAGTATTACACCAAGTGGGCATAGGCAGAAGTGTTCACAGAAATCAAAGCATCCATAGTGTGCCGCTTTATCATGAAGAATATCATTTTGTGGTTCGAAGTGTCAAGCAGCATCACCACAGACAACGGGCCACAATTCATCTCGCAAGAACTTCAAGACCTCTGTAAGAAATACAACAACACTCTGCATCATTCATCTCCATATTACCCACAAGGCAATGGCCAAGCTGAAGCAACTTTTAAAACCCTTCTTAAAATCTTGAAGAAAACTTGTGAATCGCATAAATTTGCGGATTGGCCAGAAAAACTAATAGAGGCTCTATGGGCTTACCATACCTCTGTCCGTACTCCCACTGGGCAAACCATGTATGCTCTCACTTATGTGATGGAGGTGGTAGTTCCATACGAGATCCTGATCCCTTCACTAAGAGTCCAACTTGATAAGGAACTGAATCTTGATGAACATCGAGAGGTGTTGGTAGTCCAATTGGAACTCTTAGATGAAAGACGACTGATGGCGGCCGATCACGTGCTCTCATATCAATGGCGATTCTCAAGGTCTTTTGAAAAGAAGGTAATTGAATGAAAATTCCAAGAGGGTGATATGGTCTTGAAACAAATTTTTATCAAACCTAGAGGTCCAAGGTCTAAATTACAACCAAATTGGGAGGGTTGTACGTTGTAAAAGAGGTGTATCCAGGAAATGCCTTTCGCCTAATCAATGCTGAGGGCGCAAAATTGTCACATCTGTGGAATGGGTTGTACCTCAAAATATTCTATCCCTAGGTCTACAAGTGTGAGGCCACAACACTTAGATTTTGGATTACCCCATGTTAAGAGTCCGAAGTCCTTCCCCAATCGTCAAGGGTTGCTCTAAGGTAGGACCAACATACACACATGGCAAGCCCGGGCAGCTGCACTTAGTAGGTATCGTGGCTACGTAGGCCCTACTTAAGCGATGGGAGGTCATTCACTCCTAAATTGGTGGAAGTGTAGGGGTAAGGGTTGTAAGGGCGAGGTCATCAACCATTAAGCATACCCTAACAAGAGGAAGTCTCAAACGGGATGATCAAATAGCGAAAGCAAAGAAACAAAAGCAAAGAAAAGATAGAAAAATATATGATAGAATAGGGGCATGGCAAAGAGTGGCAAAGTCCCCACGGGACGCTCATGAGCCCGGTCGTACGCATGCCCCAGATAGTACAAATCCTTAAAAAAGACCACAAAGTCCCTAAGCAACAGACCTAATCTTTGAAGGGTATGCTGTGGGAAGAAGCCAAACCCAACATCCTTAAACCTACATTAGACTTTCCTCAAATAGTCTTCCATTTCCCTCTATAAGATCGGGTCATCTCTTAAGTATGACCTAAGTAGCAGCACTATCAACTAGGGGCAGCCGTCCGTGGCATGTCACCCCTAAACACACGCCTTTCCTTAGTAGAGTTCTCGGCGAAAAGGGGAAGTGACCAAGATTCCTAACCAGCAGTTTGAATTGATCTATGTGTTGTGGCCTAAAAGGGCGAGTACCTTCCGTCTCGCGCGTCTTATTTTAGGAAGGGCTAACGTTGATTTTAGGTGTCTTTTAAAACTAAAAAAAAAAAATATCAAAACTTCAAAAAAATCAAATATTTCAAAAAAAATCAAATATTTCAAAACTCCAAAAAAAATCAAATATTTCAAAACTCCAAAAAATCAAAAATTTCAAAACAAAAAAAAATGTTTTCAAAATCCCAAAAAAAAACAACTTTACTCATTTGTTCGTACATGTCATTTATTTACTTATGTCTTTTTGCCTTATTAACAAGGCTTAGCCCCTTGGCAATTTATCAAGATTGGTATCTCGTCATGCGTAAGGCAAGGGGCTACGTCGAAGAACGGATCTAACTTGTTTTCATGGTCTTCTTAAGTGTGCAGGTCGCAGTAGAAGAAAGAAAGTGGCGCTTGTATCTCACTCGTCACAATCACACAGTCACATTTCTATAACAAAAAGATTCCATTCTATTCCATTCCATATCTACATCATCATCATGATACATGATAAACAAAAAGTGAAATGAGTACAAATCCTCAACCGCTCTCCCCTATACCCTCAGGCGGGTGAGAGGGTGGAGGGGCCATCTCCCTAGGTCCCGTTGTGCTCCCCTCGGCCGTTCCCTCACGTCGTCGTCCCTCCTCCTCATTCCTCCATCATTTGGAGGAACCCGTCAGGTAGTGCCCCGCTGAGGCGCTAGGGGCACCGCTCCTACTGGCCAACGTGCGACTATAGCCGACCAGTGGTAGGGCCCTCTCTAGCCCCCTCATCTCCGCCCTGAGCACTAGGACGGTTTGTCGCTCACTCCCCAACTGCGAGCGGAGCTTGTCCACCTTCTGGTGCAGTCCCGTCGCCTCGTCCGCCTGAGGGCGTAGGTGCACCTCTGCCATCTCCTTCTCTAGTGCAGTCGTCTGCACTAGAGAGTCTCTCAGCTCCGCCTCCTTCAAGTCAAAGCATTAGTCAATAAGAGAAACAAAGTACAAGGGGCATGAAATTAATAACTCACCCGCTCGCATAGCTGGCCCATGGCCTCCTCCACCCGGGCCACTGCTGCTGCCAACTGACCCTCCAGCACGGAGCGGCCAGGCTCGTCTCGGGAGGTGGAAGCACCGCCCACCATCTGCTGGGCCCGCTCCAACTCAGCACACTACAAGAGAAGTATACAAGAGTCGGTTAACTGAGCTCAATAATAGAAGAGACAAGAAGTAGAGCACTCACCAGCTCAGTCACAGTCTGCTGGAGGTCAACCCTTTACTGGATCGTGGAGTGGAGGATGCCCTTGAGAGAGGCGATCCAGCCCTCAGGGTCGAGCTGCAAACACAAGTCAAGTTACCCAAGGAATTAATGATTAAAATATTTAGAAAAGGCTGAGTTAGTAACACTCACCGGTCGTCGGGTCCCCCTGTACACCTGGGCCCCATACCTCCATGCGTAGGCATGGAAGTAGTCCTCGTCGTTTGTGGCCTCGGAGGTCACCTCTCGGCCCCGCTGCCGCCAGTCCTCGAGCTGCTCCCGAGCTCGCTCCCTCCAGTCTGTGACTTGTTGAATGCCACAGAAGCTGCGGCCCGGCCGTTCCCACTGCCTCTACTGGGTCGGGAACTCCACCACCGCCTAATGGAGCCCCATCATCCTCACTACCAGTCGTCGGTGGAGTGGTACCACCGTGTTGAATGCATGTAGCCAGATCTCCCTACCGAAGTAGGGGAAGCCCTGCTCCACCCACGTCTGGTCGGCATCCTCGTCCCCAGCATAGGGAGTCCACTCAACCTACACACCACATACAGAAAACCATTAGTCGCTTGTCAATAAGAAAGGAAGAGAAGGGTTGCAAGTGGAGAAGTACTCACATGTCCAAAGGGGACGGTGTCTAGGGCATCCTGGATTAGGGTCACCTATAGATGTAGGGACCGCTCGTCGCTACGAAACTGCCAGCGCTATAGGAGAGGTACATCACTCGGTCGCCTCAACACTCCCCGGCCAAGGGAGGGGAGGTAGTAGTATGCCCACACCTGTAAAACAAGTTGGTCAGTAACACAGTCAATTAAAATAAGAAATAAAGAGTAAGGGTAAGAGTGATAAGCATACCTGTAGGAAGGGGAAGAAACTGGCAACCTCTGTCTCCCTGCCAGAGTTACTCAGGCTGTCAAAAAGGTGGTCTAGAAGGGCCACACCCCACGCGTAGCTCCCCACCTGGGTTAGGTCCTCCAGTAGTGGCAGGCACCGGCAGCTCACTGGGTCTCCTCGGGTCCCTAGGATGAGCTTCCCAATCATGAGGATCAAGAAGCGCCTCAAAGCCCAGTCCGTTGCTGCCCCCACCTCCTCTGTCAACGCCACTCTTGCATCCGCTGTCAGCCGGGCCATATACTCCGCCAAGCCCTCTCCCGTCTAGTGGCGAGCGTCAGCCACTCCCATGTTTTCCTGTAGCTTCATCCTCGGCACCAAGGATGACCTCTCCCTTGTCACCTCCAACCCCAGGAGCCTCTCCACCAACTCCTAGTAGCATGTGTAGGTCACCCCTGTCACCGCCTAGCCATCCACCCTCAAACTGGCGATCCGTGCCACGTCCTCCAATGTGGGGATCATGTGACGCCAGGGGAGGAGGAACGCATGGCACTCGGGGTCCCACCACTCCTTTAATGCTTGGATCAGAGCCACATCAGGCGTGAGTTCCTCTAGTCTGAGAAATAGGCCAAACCCCATCTCCTCCAACCACGTCCTCTGGAAGTCCGGCAGTCCTTGGTAGACTACCCAGACGATGGCCCATCCTAGCTGGGACCACCTTCACTCTGTAAAACAGCCACAAAAATCACAAAATCAGTCAAAATCCACACTACAGCAGTCTGTTCAGGTCACGACAATGCCTATGTTGCCTTCTGAACGCGACACAAAGGGTGTCGCATTCAGGTTTCTGAAGGTGACGGTTCGGGCCGTCGCCTTCTGAATGCGACAACAGGTGTGTCACATTCTCCCCGGTAAGGCGACAAGAATCCTATCGCATTCACAGGGTGACCGAGGGTGGCCAATAGCCGTTCCCCGGTGGTTCCACCATGGGCCAAAGGCCCTACATGGCTGTTGAGCACATAGATTCACCCATCCCACCATCAAACACAATGGGAGTTAGGGTTTGGCCAACTTACCTTCTTGGGGCCGATGGCCTCCTCCTGGACCGGTGCCTCCAGGGGGTCCACCTCTATGGGGAGGGCCGGAGCCGCCTCCCTCATCGTCGAGGAATCCTCTCCTTCCGTCCGCTGATGGCTGATGGTCCCTTTGGACCTCCTCAAGCGCCCACCGCCGTCGCCGCCATGTTCTCCACCGCCCTTCATCGCCTTGGCCATCGGGGAGGAAGGGAAGAAGTAGGAAGAAGGAAGAGTAAACAAGAGCTCGCCGGCAAGGGATCGCTGAAGGAAGAAGAAGATGGAGGGACGAAAGAAGAGAGAGGAGTGAAAGAGGAAAGAAGGAGATGCGTGTGGGGCAGGAATTCAAATCGCCTTGGGCCTGTGGTCACGTCAACAAGTCTGTCGCGTTCACTTTAGGTCGCGACAGGCTTCCTATCGTGTTCTCAATCCAGGTCATGACCGTTGACTTGTCGCATTCTAGGTCACGACGACCAGCCTGTCGTCTTCTCAGTCTGTGCACAAAACTCTTAAAAATTCACATTTTCACTGTAAATCTCAAATGCATACATCATATAAAGGCTGAGAATCATCATAAAATGTCTGGTACACCATTTTCATATTCCCAACATATCAAATCTCTCAAAATTCCAAAAAAATACAATCAAGTTTCTTTTGCATGTGCTCGGTCCCCACATGGTCGGATCTCTCTGTACTCTCTATGGTACGCCTGATACGTCTCACGCTCCTCATGCACCGTGGGTGGTAGAGCGTGAGTGGCACACACACGCCACATCATGAGCACACTCCGCATGGCTTGCTCGTCCTCCGAGTCTCCCAAGCATCTTGCTTTCATAGGAGGCAAGTGTGATGGCTGAAGTAGCTTTGTCCTATGCTTCCCAACCTGTAGGTAGCACCTGAGCGTGTTGTAATGAACCATTGCCATGTTCCCCATGAGTTGTAGGTCTAGTCCACGTCCAAGGGGAAGCCATATGTCCACTCCGCGTAGTGCTGCTATGTCCATGGCAAAGTGCTCTATAGGAAGTGTGTTGAGGTATAGCCGCCATGCACTCCGAGTCTTCTTATCCGCTGTCTTGCACACAACATGATCGGAGAATTTGGCCGTGCCGCCAATGAAGCACAATGTGTGGCACCCAAAGATCCGGCTCTCCGTGTTGGGGTTTTCTATAAGTTTGAACTTTATCCTCACTCCCAACCAGCACTCTAAGAGGATCATAGAGCCATAAAGTGGGCCCCCTGAAGCCATCGATGTGAGTCCTGCATAAAGAAAGGCTAAGACCGCATGAGAAAGGCTAAGTCGATGATCTCTGGACGGGAAGAGTACCACCCCACACAAGCATATAGCCACGGCTTTAGCTATCTCTTGGTAATTCCCGCACTTGTTCTTGCAATGAGATATGACCCACTTACACAATGTGATTAGGTGAATATGTTGATGGCTAATCACAGTATATACGTCCTTGGGATCCATCATGAATTCACTGAGGATGAGTTTAGGATCAATGGGCTCAACGGTATAGCATATCTTGTGCTCATCACCCCGTGTAGTCTTGGGTAAGGCCATGAACGCCTCAACCTCCTCAAGTAAAACAGTAGCCTCAAATTTTGTGAATAGAAAGGTATGAGTTTGTGGGTGCCATAACTCTATCAATGCGGTTATGCTATGCCAATCAATGGAGATTTTATGGTAGTTGTGGATGGCTATCAAGATCCCCCCTAAACCCCACTTTCTTAAGGTGCGAATCACATGCATGGGTAAGACTTTGATCATGGGTGCTATCCAAGTGAGCTTGGAGTATCGGCAGAAGCCAGGAAATAGCTATGGAAGAAAAAGAAAAAGAAAAGAGAGGAGAAGAAGAAGAAGATGCAATAACAGAGAAATTCAGAGCTTAAATTCATAGAAAATTGAAAAATCATTTTACATACCTCTCTCATGTTGGCATTGCTACTCATATGGTTACGGACCTCCGTCAGCCTCAGGAGCTCGCTGTAGGACGTCCGGGCGCGCTTGGGACCTTCATAGGAAGCCTCTCCACCCATGGAAGAACTTGGAGCTCTCTTCATGGCCATGAGAGACTTGAGAGCTTGATGAAGAGAAGGGGTGTTCTGAACTCCAAATTTGGCCTCCACACCCTTACTTATAGGCATTTAACACTCCTAATCATGGTGGGAGAGGGCTTAGAAAGTCTAAAGGGAGTTAGAACCAGACTAGGAAGCCTTAGAAGTCCAAGTAGAAAGAAAACATGGTGCTCTCGGGATGCCAATTCCGCTATGGACACAGAAACTGAGATCGCGACATATCGACACGTCGCCACCTTATCGCGACAAAGTTGGCATCACGTTCATATCCAGGTAGTGACAAGCATCCTGTCGTGTTCACTGTCTGACATTTGTTGGCTAATTTCTTTGCATTGTCATGATTATTTTTGCCAATTTGAGATGTATTCTTGCACTTATGCTTAAGTTTTTTAATTGTTTTAGTGCAAATTGAATTCTACATCTTGTTCTTTATTGCCTTTTATTATCTTGAAAATCCATAAAAATTAGAAAAAGCAAAAAATCTACAAAAATTTAGAAAAATTCAAAATAAAAAAATGGCTCGTCAGGTAAGTTCAGGTAAGTATTTCTCACCTTAATCTCTGCATTACTATATGATATCTACCCAACTATATCATCTCAAGGACCGGCTGGTTCTCGGTGTGTTCTGAGATCTGAGTTCCCCTTCAACAAAACGAGGATGATCTATGTGTGCATTGTTAATCATTGGATAGGTCGTTAGATGGTATGGCTAGGGGATGATGGATTCTATTGCACACCGGGGATGCGAAGTGTCTTTACTCTTGCTCATTTCGTCTAGCAATATTATCATTGAGTATTTATTATTTTCTCCTTTTTCTTTGCATCTTATTTTATCATATCTTTTCTTTTAGCTCAGCATGCATCATGTAGGAATTTTGAGCTTCACATTTCATGATTAGTCAAAGCCAGCTTCGCAATGATATCCAACCAGATCTTCATTTCCTAAACAAGGAATTCATTCCATTCCTAATTTGAAAGTTCCCTTTGAGCTAGTTGCTTCGTCCAGATTGCCAGTATGGTTTCTATTCAGGATTCCTCTCATCCCCATTCATTATGTTAGTCATCCCAATCCCCACTGATCCGCTCATTAGTCGTGAAACGCTCGAAGGCCAGAGTCGAATCGACCAGCCGGGACAGCACCTATCCCCTAATGAACGAAACCTGCAAGCTTAACATGGCCAGGGTACCTCTTCATCAAGAGGTTGATCATTTCCTTTCTTTTGATCTTTATTCATCCTAGATTGGAACCATCCTTGCACTCAGTTCCAGCCATGTTCGAAGATTGCCGGATAATTCTCGCTGCTTATTCGTTTAGAATTGGTGTCTCTTAACCTTGATGCCCGCTTTTCATCTCATTATGCTTCATTCCACTACATCATCATTTCATGCCATCTCCGCTCCACTATCGCGCCACTCCCTTGCAAAGCAGACATCAAGGAGGGGCAATCTTTAGACACCCATTTCTGGTCCATAAGCTGAGCCAAATTCCTTGTCAGATCATTGATGCCCCACGTTGGCTCATCATCGGCAAGCTGGCTTTATTCGATCGTGTCATGTTTTATTAGTTCATCACCTCGTTAGGCTTTTCCTCGTCAAATTAATCAGTCTTCTTCATCATCGTCTTGTAGCTCTCTGAGTTAAGAATCTGACGCTTCAAACCGTGTGCCAATTCGATATCCATGCAAGGAGATCAGACACTTTGAGTGAGTCATATGTCAAAAGATCCTGAAGGCGACAATGACCTTGTCGCGTTCACATTCAGAAGGTGACACCTTTAATGTTGCATTCATCCCTTCATCGATTCCCTCTAGGAGCATAATCGATCACCTTCAAAAGGCGACATCTCGATACGTTGCATTCTAATTTACCATTTTAATTCCATGAAAATTTGCAAGAAAATGCTTCAAGACTTCCTTCTATGGAAGGAGACGTATTGAGGCATCGCTACCTGGCAGCGACACAGTGCCTGTCGCGTTCTGGTTTCCTTCACAGAACCATGCAACGTGGCTTTCCTATTCATACTTGGACTATTGCTATTCATGAATAATTTGACTTTTGGTGGGTCTAGAGGTCTCCAAATCTTGCCAAACTCGGAGGAAACCTTCCTCATGACTTCCTTGCCACATTCTGACTCCCCTTGCACGAGCACAATTACCAAACCTAGGATTCCAGCTCATTATTCCTTTCCCATCTAGTTCAGGAATAATGGGATATAAAAGTGTCAATAGGGCATGGTTTTAGGCAAGGTTAGTGTCTACTTTTTCGTCTCCCAGAGGGCTACAAATCCCAAGAAGAACTCTCAGCCTCCAGTCGATCAAGAAGTGCCCACCAGGGTGATTTCTTCACCTCTATACTTTCTCTCTCCTATTCTTCATGTTTTCCCTTCATGTATGCACATTTAGATTCATTTCTATTCATAGTTTTGCATTAGAACACTCCACACACGCCTATCTTAAACACCCAAAGGGGTTAAAACACCACCCCACGTGAGTTCCCCCCAATTCTTTCAAGTTCTTTAATTATTTTGGGATAGATTCTATATCCAACGAATCTCTAATGGTTTTTCTGTCATTTTGATGTTCTTGGCAGGTTGAAGAAGACATCTCAGGCATGAGGCTCTTGCCGCTTGGCCGGCTGAGGAGCAAGAAGAACAAGAACCCACAGTTTCCATCCTCTGTTGCAGAAGACGACGCGTTCCTGGTCGTGTTCTCCAGAAGGCGACGACCTTCTTGTTGCGTTCAGAGCACTAGGTTTTCTTCTGCACTTTTCTTCCTCTTTCTAAAGTAGTGAGCACCTGTACTTCGTGTTATCATCTTTGCAACTACTTTGGTGATGATCACGGTCCTTTCTTTAATTTTTATCATTATTATTTGGGGATCAATGTCCGTGATTACACACATCATGCTACATATTGAATAGAGCCATGGTAAGACCTGTCATGAAGAAAACCCCATATCAACTTCTAAAAGGTAAGAGACCCAACATTGGATATTTCAGAGTTTTTGGCTCCAAAGTCTTCATTCATAATAATGACAAAGTTGATCTAGACAAATTTGAAGCAAAAAGTGATCCAAGAATTTTCATAGGCTACTCTGAACATTCTAGAGCCTATAGAGTGTTTAATAACAAAAATAAGACTGTGGAAGAAACTCCACATGTTGTCTTTAATGAGATTCATGCAAAAATTGACAATTCAAATGCTTGCAAGTATGATGATAAAGAAGGAAACATACTTGAAGAAGAAGTTGACAAGCATCTGTTGATAGACCAAACAAAGGTTGTCGACAGACTTGAAGAAGATCAACTCAGTGAACTAATAATTACAAATGTCAGGTATTCAAAAGATCATGCACTTGAAAATGTCATTGGGAATGTCAATGATAGAGTTTACACAAGATCACACTTTAGACATATTGTTGAACAAGATCATTTAGCATTTGTTTCTCAAGTGGAACCTAAAAAAATTGAAGAGGCTCTAAAAGACAACTCTTGGATAGATGCCAAGCATGACGAACTTGGGCAATTTCAAAGGAATAACGTATGGAGCTTAGTCCCTAAAACCCCGAAAATGTCAATAATTAGAACAAGGTGGGTGTTTAGGAACAAGGTGGGTGTTTAGGAACAATCTAAATGAAGAGGGTAAAGTTGTTCACAATAAGGCTAGACTAGTTGCAAAATGGTACAATCAAGAATTTAAGGTAGATTTTGAAGAATCCTTTGCACCAGTAGCTAGACTAGATGTAGTAAGAATTCTGTTAGCATATGCATGTTCTAACAAATTTAAAATGTTTCAAATGGATGAAAAAATTGCCTTTTCTAAATGGTTACATCAAATAAGAAGTCTTTGTCTCACAGCCACCTGGATTTGAAATTCCTAAAAAATCTAACCATGTTTACAAATTGCACAAAGCTCTTTATGGTTTGAAAAAGGCACCAAGTGCATGGTATGACCAATTGAGCAATTTTCTGATTAGTAAAAATTACTCCAGAGGTAATGTGTACCAAACTCTTTTTACCAAATGTGTTCACAATCATATAATTGTTGTTCAAGTGTATGTGGATAACATTATCTTTGGTTCCACTAATCCCTCACTGTGTGAAGAATTTTCAAAACATATGCATTGTGAATTTGAGATGAGTTTAATGGGAGAGCTACAATTTTTCCTTAGCTTGCAGGTCAAACAGTATGAAGATGGCTTCTTCATCAATAAAGAGAAGTATGTCAAGAAGCTACTAAAGAGGTTTCAGTTTGAACAAGCTAAACCAGCATCTACACCTATGAGCACAAGTGTAAAATTGAAAAATGATGAAAATGTAAAATGGTAGATGCAAAGCAATACAGAGGTATGATTGGCTCTCTCCTTTATCTTACTGCAAGTAGACTGGACATTCAATTTAGTGTTTGTCTCTATGCTAGATATCAATCTAGTCCAAGGGAAAGCCATTTGATTGCAGTCAAGAGGATCTTTAGATATCTCTCAGGTTCATTTGATTTGGGTTTGTGGTACCTAGCTGGTTGCAATTTTGATTTAATCTCATATTCTGATGCTGACTATGCTGGTTGCAAAATTGATAGGAAAAGAACTAGTGGTTATTGTCAATTTCTAGGGGGTTGCATGGTTTCGTGGGCATCCAAGAAGCAACACTCAGTTGCACTCTCCAATGCAGAGGCAGAGTATGTTGCTATAGGGAGTTGTGCAGCTCAAGTGTTGTGGATCAAGAGTCAATTGTGTGATGACAACATTGACATTGGATGCATACCTATCTTATGTAACAACACTAGTGCCATCAATCTTTCAAAGAACTCAATTCAACTCTCTAGAACAAAACACATTAAAATAAGACATCATTTTCTGAGAGATGTGGTTGCCAACAAGAACCTGGAGCTTAACTTCAATCCAACTGAAAAACAAGTGGCTGATATTTTCATAAAACCATTGTCAGAAGATAGGTTTACATCACTGAGAAGAGAAATGGGCTTATGCAAACTTCAATGAAACTCATGCTAAATTCAGGAATAATTGACCTTTTGTATGGTGACTATGTGGTATATCAAATGGTGAAATGTTGAAGGACAAGTCAGGCTTATCTGGAAACTATCATTATGTGTGAGGAAAATCCTCCACCAAGTATCAATAGTCTTCTTCTACATAAAGGTCATCAAGAAAAAATAAATCCTCAAAAACAATTTCAATTGGCCTCTTTTAGTCTTTGCAAGTTTCTCTCTTCAAATGAATGGCATGTTGGTGCTTACTTGATCATGGCTATTCCTTCTTTATGCAAACTACTTAGCATGAATATTTCTGAATCGCTTGAATACTCATTTCATATACCATGCACACATTATAGGGGAGTAAGTCAAAAAGAATTTTTGAGTGAGTTGCTTAAGGGACACTCTTTCACATCAATCTTATCACCATTGACCCTTGTCAGCATGTCCCATTCAGATGGTCCACAGATGACCCTTGATCACAAGCTTCAATTTTGCAATTTCTGCATCTGTCGACGCATATGAAGCCAATTGTCGACAGATCACTTTTTCCAGTACTGACTTCTTGTTGTTTCTCAGTAGCTGTCGACACACATCCCAGCTATCGACGGATGCCTAACTTCTATGAATTCTCCTCAGTTGTCCACAACTTTCAATGAGTTTGTTCATTACTCTTTTAAAAGGGGAGAATTGGGAACTTATACTACATTACAACTTTTCATACTCAAATAGTAGAAAGGACATTGACTTAATCACAATGATTTTGAAATAATGTTCTATCACTGAGTCTAGGATGTATCATCTAGCACACACTGAACAAATGTAATGGTCTTAAAATGACTCTATTGAATAACATCCTTGTGAATGCTCTTATTTCTAAAATGGTTTGGCTAGTAAGAAGGCTCTTGGACTTAATATTCTCAATTGGCTTTTGACCTCAAACATTCCTTGAACTTGATGTTTCAATCAACAACAAGAGGAGAAAAGCTACCTATTTCTTAAACAATAAAAAATAAACAAAAAAAGGGGGCAAAGGCAGAGCAATGATACTGAGTAATCGGGAACATTGGCATCACAAATGTCTATCTTCGCGTCAAAAAGTCAAACTGTCAACTCTGCAAAATGGTATGATGGTTACCTACAATGAGTTACTGGGGGTAAGGGCATCACAAATGTCTACCTTCACATCAAAAGGTGAATGTGAACTGCATTACCACTTACCCCAAAGAAATATGAACATTCATACAAAATTGAAATAGAGTGAAGCCTCCATGTTTTTTTATCAAGATCAAATTTCTCATTTCTTGTCAAATGCTAATTTGAATATTAATTTCAAGCATCAACTGAACATCACACCACCAAGAAATAAGTAACTCTTCAAAGATTTTATTCAATTGGTTATCTTATATTGATATGCTTTTGTAAGGCGTCATCTATATGCTACATTACTTACGATTCTCGGACTATTATTTCCAAACCATTGTGTCAAATGAAATGTGTTAATACTATTGTGTATGACACTTTGTAATGAGTGTATATCACAGTTCTCACTCTTGAAATTCATTATGAACACTCATTATTTACTCAATTCTGTCAAAATCCCTTTCTGGATACATTTCTTCTATATCTGTCAACAGCTGCCCTGCGCCTATCGACAAACAGATTTTTGAACTGTCCAGAACTTCAACTGGTTCACATTCTATCCACTTCTTGTGGGCCCTATCCATTTAAAATGATTTTAAATAGCTCTAAAGGCTGGCCCACGACCATTCACCCCCTCACCTTCCTTCAAACGTTGCCTCCCTTACATCTTAAAACCAAACCCTTCCTTCCTTCCCCCACGCCATCTCCTTCCTCTCCTCTTGCTCATACTCTGTTTTGTTCCCTCCTCCTCCTACTCCATCTGCTTTTGCTGCTCCTTCTGCCTCCTCCTCATCATGTCTACCGGCTGGAAAGTGGCTACTTCTCATCAACGCCACACCTCACAAGAAGTCGGTAACATCTCTAGGGCTCCGGTGGAGCGCAGAAGCAAGCATAAAGCCGATCGTAACCCCGAGCTCAGCGTTCCTCTGGATCTGCAATTGACTAGGGTTTGTGGCGTGTTCAAAACGTTTGTTCAGCCTAGCTTCAAGGACTTCCCCTCCCTAGAGGATATGTTCGAGGGCCTAGAATCCCTTTTTGCTACCCAGGGTTGGATTCCCTTTCTGTAGTCCTAGAAGCAGTAGTCTCTCAGTTCATCAACAACCTGGGGATGACAAATGATGAGGACCTATACACCACTATCAAAGGTACTCCTTTCAAAATCACCACAAACCTCCTCAGCCGTGCTATGCAGATTCCTAACTCAGGGGCTGATATCCTTCTTACCAATCTCAACGCCTCTGAGTACGACACCCTCATTACCCAACATCCCTATGATTCAAGCAAGGACTTTGTCAAGCTTAATGCCAACACCTTTCCACCACTCCATCGGATGATCCATAATATCTTCACTACCCTCATCGCTCCTAAGGATGGAAGTAGAGAACTTGTCACCGAAGTCCATAAAAGTATGTTCCACTACTTTCTTCAGAGCAAGCAAATCAATTTTCCCAACCTCATGCTTGACCTCATTAGGCAATACTTCCACAATCCCAAAAGGTCAATGCCCTATGCTTGTCCCATTACTTCCTTCATATCCTTTGTTGGAATTCAAATCACTGCGGGTGAGACTGTCACCCTCAAGTCCAGGAATGCATATGACATCACCACAGCCCATAGGATAGGCTACAAGATGGTAGATGGGAGAGTCACCCGGACTCTCAAAGGGCAAGAGCTTGAAGAAGAGCAAGCCACTGATTAAGAAGAGGATAGTGATGAGGAACCACCTCAGGAACACATGGATGTATCAGGTGGTGATGAAGGTGTACCTACTGAGCAAGATCCGCAGCCTACTTCTCAAGACTTACGATAATTTATGGCAGAACAATTGGTTCAACTCACCCAACACTTCAATGCAAGATTTGATCAGCTTACCATGCATGTCAATACTAGGATGGATGGTCTTGAGAACAGTCAGGCTCAGATCCAGAGGCAGATCACCCAACTTTCTTTTGATCTTCATGTACCACGTCATCCCACTCCTCCTGGGAATGACAATCTTTAGAAATGTATAGGGTGTCTTTCATACTTTCTTTTTGATTGGCAAATGGGTTGTCTATAGTGTCATATCAGTCTTTCACCTTTTTGCAATGTCATGCTTGCCTATGTAATGTGTGCAATTCAAGCTTATCAATGAAATCACATTTTGTCTCTTCTATGATCTTGTGCACATTTTATCTTTTTGAATGTTGTCAAAAAAGGGGAGACAACAATTGTATTTTTGTCATCATCAAAAAGGGGGAGAATGTTGAGTTATGATTGACATGATATTCATGATGCTTAAATGTTTTTGATAATGACATAATTGATGTTGAGAAAATGTGATAAAATGACATGACACTATGAAGAAAAAGCATAAGACATATGCTTTCATGATATCTTATTTGAAGCTTCTTTTTTGTAGGAAATCAAGTGAAAATGGAAGTACACATCAAGAAGCAATCTTAAGTAAAAAACGATCTGGAAAAACTCATGAAACCATCCGCTGTAGACAGGCCTGGACCCATCTGTCGACAACCAGTGAAGATGTTCATCAGACAGTTTCTGGAAAACAAAGATAATCAGTAGCTGTCGATAGCCAGGTTTCATCTGTCGACAGCCCAGCATATTATTCAGAAATTCAGTTCTGGAAGACACAAGTGTTGCAGTATATGTCGACAGCTGATGGGCATCTGTCGATCAGCGCTTGTTAAGTCACAACATGTGACAAACATGTGATCTCTATTAGGGTGTCCTTTCTCTCCTAAATCCTAAGAGTTGTGTGAGACTTGGTCACTCCCATATATAGATCTTTTGGACTCTTTTAGAAGCAAGCAACCTCCACATCAATACCGAAACCTAAAAGAACCAGGAGAAGATTTCCAGACCTCTGCTTCAAGCTTCAAGCCTCAACAACCAGAAGATCTTTCTAGAAGATGAGGTTGAAGCAGTTTCATCCTCAAGGCTTCAAGCAGCAACATCGGATCATCTACGACTTGGAGTCTTACAATCATCAGGACGACGGATTCAAAGAGTTCACCCTTTTGATTTTTTCTCTCCACTCTGAACTCTTCTTGCACTTGATCCTTTCATTTCATTTCATTTCACATGTGTGTTGTTGGTTTGAGTAGCCCTTGTGCTCATTCCATATGTGTGTATTGATTTGAGATCCTGCTTATCTCAGACCTTGTGTGTGTGTAGTGATCTGTGTTGAACTTGCTTTATAAGCAGTTTGGTGTGTGTGTGTGCGTGGACGGCGGACGTAGGATACACAAGTTGTGCAGTTCAAACCACCTTAAATCTTCATGCCCTGTGGTTTGCATTGATCTAACATTAGATGTATGCTAGGCACGATTACTTGTTCACACAACCTCCATACTGCTAATCTCCTAAACGCATTCTTCACACACATTTAAGTCCAAACTTGTTCCATATCTTTATAAGTTTTTCTACAGTCTATCTTAATCTCGAAAAGAAGGTCTGTTTGCTATTAATTGGTAATAATCTATTCAACCCCCCCCCCTTCTACATTACTGTCATAGCTAAGTCCGCACACCTAACAAAAACCTATAGGAAAATCCCCTCTGTAGGACCTTCCTACAACATAGAAAGAGATAAATTTTCTAACTTCTTTGCTGAAAATGAGCAAAAGTTATGGAATCTTCTTCAACCATTCATTGCTCAAATCACTCCTTCCCTCTATGTTCCTAGTTCCACTTTCACTCCATGAATGTAACATGTTCTTTACAGAAATCAATATAGATCTATTTCTACACATCTTTGTGTATCTATCTTTCTATATCTCATTTATCCATTATGTTAATGCCACAAAGGGGGAGAAACAATAGAAGAAAACAAGATTTTATAAAGGGGAGAAATGAGACAGAAAACAGAGAATAGGGACAATTCAATTATTTTTTTCACTATCTATTTAAAACGTTTTTGCCATTAACAAAAATGTGGAGAATTATTGAGCTACTATCCCTAAAAATACTGCTAAACATTAATCACAATGTTTTTTCTATGACAAAACCTTTTTATATCTTTTTACTACAATTTATGAAAAATAAATATGTCAATACAAAGGCTTTTCATATATATTACTGAAATATATCTTAGCCAAAATCTATGCTCACACAAAATCTAAGTATGTACACTGAAAATAAAAATTGTCTAAGTCTACAATGTATACTGCATATCATACTGACTCCGACTCCGACATCGACTCTTGAAAAGTCAAAGTATTGTTTCAATTGATGAACAAACAGGTAGTACTCCGACTCCATAAAAGTCGAAGTCTGGCTTGACTCCAACTCCCCCAAAGTCGAAGTCTATAACAATTGCTTATCCATTGAGCCATACTCCGACTCCTTGAAACTCAAAGTCAGACCTTACTCCGACTCCTCAAAAGTCGAAGTCTATTATCTATCTAGTGGCACTCGGACTTCTTAAAAGTTGAAGTATGACATCGTTTGGTGAACAAGTTTATATCATTCCAACTCTCAACAAGTCGAAGTCTATTATCAATCCAATGTCTCACTGCGACTTCTATATATTTGAAGAGTTGTATGCATGCCTTTGACTCCAACTTCTTGAAAGTCGAAGTATCAAATATCAACTTTTGTATACTTGTACTTAAATTATCTTTATGTTTTTATCACAGAACTTAAGAAATCATTATCTTGACTTTTTCATGAGTTTTCATTATTCATATTGAAATATCTTTTACATAAGAATATTGTCTATGAGACTTATAATTATTTTTCTACTATCATAACATTCAATATATCTTTTTGGCGGGAAAAATATTATATATTCTTTCATTTGAAATGTCTTTTTGAGATCTACAATATTTGTATGCTTATTATCTTTCTCACTGTCAGAAATATAAGGGCTATTTATGTCTGACAAAATGGACTAAAATGTTAATGCATTGATAGGTATAAGCAACATGGGCTATCTGTCAGAGGCCACCTACCACTGTCAGAAACTCCATGACTTTCAGGAAGAGACCTTGTATTCCCCATACAGCTGTATGTCCATCCTTAAATGTTCTGAACTTCTGTCTGTCTGAAATCCCTCATGCTTTATATATTTGTATCTCACCTACCTCCGAAGGTATGGAGGTATATGCATCCATCTTGTCCTTTCAGGCTTGCAGAACATTTAATGAAGCATGCCAAGCTTTCAGTCTTGAGCATGAGACTTACAGAACATTTATGAAGCTGTCTATCAAGCCATGAAGCTACCACATAGCCTAAAGACGTTGGGACTCTTAGAGCTGAAAAGAATGATGTTCATGACAGAAGTCTCCAGATATCAACATCGAAGGGGTTCAAATGGATATCCTTCAAACGGCTAGCTTTTAACGATCAGATTCAAATGGGAAGATATATGAAGCTCATATATAGAAGCTAAAGTTTGAACTAGAACAAGATAGAATACAAGACATAGACACACACACTCCACTCCAATCAGAAAGCTAAAGCAAGAAGTGTCATTGCAACGAGAGAGAGCTACTCCACAATCCTCGACATCCTTGCTCTCCATTGTTTTCTAGAAGTCTTGTCTTCTTGGGTGGCAGTCTGTATTGTAGATCTTCTCAGTCCACCTTCTTAGTTTCAGAAAGAGTTAGAGCTCCAGTTTTTATTTGTTTCTCTTTATGTTTCTCTATGTTTACTCATTCTCTTGAGCAAACACACAAGTGTTTTTCACTTTGTGTAAGATAACCCGCAGGGGGTTTGTTCCCTACAGTGCCCCTCTTGTGAAGGGAAGACCTACTAGTGTAGGTGGTCTTTGTACCCCATGGTAAAGGGAAGACTTGCTTGGGTGCAAGTGGGTTTGTAATACCTCTTATGTTGAGAGAACGCCAAGTGTTCTTAGCAGTTAGTGAAATCCCAAGAGGTTGCTTGGGGACTGGACGTAGGAATTCCATGTGGGAAGGGCCGAATCAGGATAAAATCTCTTGTGCATTTGTGTGATTGTTTCCGCCAAGTTTTTACTTGTTTCACACACACCATACTAAGTACTAACAACTCTATTTAGTGCTATCTATTTTCAGATAAATTTTTAAAGTGCAAGAAGTCGTATTCACCCCCCTCTAGGACAACTATAGTGTAGCAGTCCTCTTCGTTCAAACCCGTTAACCTAATAATGAGCTTGATCTGACTCTGCCTCCCGCTAACGAGCAGAAGCCTCGCAAGGGATACCATTCAAAAGTTCGTAGAAATATAAAGGAAACTGCTTAAATATATATAAGATTACCATCTCATAAATATTTACATGAAATATACATAGTCGTTTCTCAACAGTAACTAGACACAACTACAACAACAACCTGGGGTGTACCCCGAGGTGTACAAAGTAAGAAAATTACACTACTGGTGGTGCAGACCCAACTCCGCTACGACGTTGCTCAGAACAAGACGAAGGGCGAGAAGCCTCCTGCTCTCCCTCACCTGAAAGGAGTCAGGGTGAGCCTCACGAGTCACTAGCTCAATGGGAAAACTCCCCTAAAAACCGAGCAAAACCAAACTCACAAGTTGCAAACTAGGAAGCTACGCTAGCAATTTATAGAATTAACTAAGCAGGATATTAAAGTTCTAAATGCCACTTAACACAAGTTGTTAACTGAATCAACTTTAATAAGTAAACGGCAAACAACAACCAAGTGTACATGCTAAAGTAGGAAAACGCCACACTCAGGCCACGAAGACTGGTTCGTGACACCAGCTACCGACTCGGACAAGCCACACAGAACTACCTCTTAGTCTCGCAGCCACGGACTAAAGGTCCAGCTGCCGCTCACTAGAATAAGCCAAGAAACTGTGGAGACCAACCAACATCACTCTTGGGACCACACTGTCGTAGGCCCATGCCTGACAACTTTAGGGACTCCAGCCCGAGCTCCCTACAGTGAGGCACTGGAAAACAAGACTAGCTGAGGCCCAGTACGTCTACTGGTGTCCGTAACCCCCAACCACGAGCGTGCTACAAGCGACAAACACAAACTCTTACAAGTCACTTTCCCACTGCCATCCTTCCCTCAAAAAGACGACTACTTAACACCAGAGTGAGGGTGTCCAGGAAGACGACACAAACATCAATGGTACACAAGTACCAGGACAAGCCCCGAGCACTCACGTGCCTGGCTCACACAAAACCTGGGGCTCCCAACTGAGGAGGCAACCACGGTAGGCATCGTACTACTTGCGACGCACACACAAACCTCGTGCACATCGTTCAAACCACGTGAACATCACGCTCCTCGAGCGCTATAGGTGCCATTGCACCGCTTACCATTGCCATGTACAACACAAATTGATAATCCAATAATGACATAACCATGCACAAGCATTCAACCTTTGGGTCCCATAACATGACAAGGTCCTCAGTCGCATTCTAAACGCTGCACCTCGACATGTCATGTTCAGAAGCAGAATATGACGGGTCAGGCTGTTGCGTTCAGAATGCGACAGCCAGGTCTGTCGCCTTCACAGGCGAAACCCTAATCTGAGAACCCATCTCCGGATTTCCCACACAAACCACGTAAAACACTGATATAACCATTCAAACATGATCTACACATCTCCCTAACATGATATCTATTGTTGATAATGCAAATAACAATCTATACATGAGTCACATGCAATCCACAGTGCAAAACAGGGCAGAATCTCCCTACCTTCGTGAAGAATCTGAAGAACGACGATGCCTCGATGTTTCCCCCGCTCCGTGTGACGTCCTCGTGGCGAGACCACACCGAAAATGACCCCAAAACGTCGGATCGCCCCAAACTCCACCGCAAAACCTCCTCCTTGGCCGAGCTGAGCTTCTTGTGCTCGGTTCGGCCGGCCTCAACTAAAAACATCTCACAGTTCAAAATGCGACGCACCCTACTGTCGTGACAAAAACGCGACGTAGGAGGCCGTCGCCTTCCAACTGCCAACGTCAACAGGCCCGCCCAGCGCGCGACACGCGGCGGACATGCAAACGAAGACCTCAAACAATGGTAAGTAGAACGCGAAACCTAGGGCGTCGCGTTCAGGTTGCGACACCCAGCCCCGTTGAGTTCAAAAAAAGTGGACCAGCAAGTGCTTTGGGCCCGAACTGTCAGTCCACAAAGCCCTGAAAACCTGTGTAAACACTTGTAACACACACTAATGGACCACACACTGGCCTAACAACCACTAAGCCATGATCCGAATGGTCGATACGCTACAGTACTATCACCTAAATGAAATTTCGTCCTCAAAATTTAAGAAGAAAACTCAGTACCAAAAATTTTCAATCAAGTAAACATGGTACTATCACCTAAAAGAATTAAAGGCTTACTCAAACAAGTATGGATACACTTTCATCATTTCCTCAGCTAATTCCCACGTATCCTCTCCGCCCTGCCTGTTCTCCCATCTGACTTTCACTAGTTCAATTTCCTTACTTCTGAGCTTCTGGGTTCTGCGGCCTGTAATCTGCACTAGATACTCTGGCATTGTCATGTCTGAATTCAAATCATCCCTTTGGTAACTGACATCTTGAGAAGGATCTCGAATATATCTTCTAAGCATGGAATCATGGAACACGTCATGTGCGTCTGTAAAATCTACTGGGAGATCCAATCTATAAGTTGTTTCACCAATCTTCTCTATTATCTGGAATGGGCCAACATATCTTGGACTCAATTTGCCTTTCCTACTGAACCTGTGCACACCCTTAGTAGGAGAAACCTTTAGAAAAACATAATATCCAACTTCAAACTACAAAGGTCTGCGTCTGGTATCTGCATAACTCTTCTAATGACTCTGTGCTATCTAAAGCTTTTCTTTAATAAATTTAACCATTTCTGCACATTGTTAAATGAACTCCGGACCCATAACCTGCCTCTCGCCTACCTCATGTCAATTCAGTGGCGTCCTACACGGTCTGCCATACAATACTTCATAGGGTGCCATTCCAATACTCACATGATGAATATTATTATATGCAAATTCTACCATACCCAGGTGATACTCCCATGTACCTCCCCATACTAAACAACAAGCCCTCAACATGTCTTCAATAGTCTGAATGGTTCTTTCTGTTTGCCCATCTGTCTGTGGATGATAAGCTGAACTGTACCTCAATTCTGTGCCAACCACTCTCTGGAAACTCTTCCAGAAACCTGAAGTGAACCTGGGATCTCGATCTGAAACAATGGTGACTGGAATTCCATGCAATGGTACTATTCTTTCCACATATAACTTAGCTAATCTATCCACTGACCATGACATACTTACTGGCAATAATCGGCAAACCATAGTCAATCTGTCTACAAAAACCCAAATACCATTATGACCTTCTAAAGTCCTAGGCAAACCAACTACAAAATCCATAGCAATATCATCCAATTTCCACTGTGGAATGGGTAACGGCTGCAACAATCCTGCTGGCCTCTGGTGTTCTGCCTTCGCTTACTGACACACTGCACATCTTGCTATGAATTCTGCAATTTCTTTCTTCATGTTAGGACACCAGAAGTGCTTCTTCAAATCTTGATACTTCTTGGTACTGCATGGATGGATGGTGTATCTGGACTTGTGAGCTTCATCTAATACATTATGTCTAACCTCGGCATCTGCTGGAACATACAATCGACCCTTGAAGAACACTGTCATCATCAAGAGTCACTTCTTCCATTCTCACAATATCGGCCAAACTATCATCTGTCCTCTACGCTTCCACTATCTGCCAATATAAAGAAGGTTCCACAGCACTGCTTGCTAATATTCCTCGTCGTTGACTATTTGGCACATATATTGAATTTTCTGCCACATCTTCATACAATTTCCATTCTCTGATCATAAGTTGATTCATAACTATTTTTTTGCTCAGTGCATCTGCCACTACATTAGCTCTGCCTGGATGATATGCGAAACTAAAGTCATAATCATTCAAATATTCCATCCACCTGTGTTGCCTTAAATTCAGATCTTTCTAGGAGAAAATGTACTTTAAGCTCTTATGATGAGTAAATATCTCGAACCTCTCACCATACAACTAATGTCGCCAAATCTTTAGTGCAAAAACAACTGTTGCCAGCTCTAGATCATGTGTCGGATAATTCTCTTCATGCTTCTTTAATTGACTGGATGCATAGGCTACCACTTTTCCATGTTGCATTAACACTGCTCCCAAACCTCTCCTTGATGCATTTGTGTATAAAATAAATCCGCCACTGCCTGAAAAATCTCTAATATAGGTGTTATGGTAAGCCTTTTCTTCAATTCTGTAAAATTACGCCTATAATCTGAGGACCACACAAAGGGTACCCCTTTCCTTGTCAATCTTGTCATTGGAGCTATTATCTTGGAGAAATCCTGAATGAACCGTCTATAATATCCTGCCAAACCCAGAAAACTCGTGATCTCTGTCATTGTCTTTAGCTCTTCCCATTTCATCACTACCTCTACCTTGGTCGAATCAACTGCAACACCTGCACCTGATATTACATGACCCAAAAATTGAATTTCCTTCAACCAAAACTCACATTTGCTAAACTTGGCATACAACTGGTGATCTCTCAAAGTCTGCAATGTGATTCTCAAATGTGCTGCATGCTCCTCCTCTGACGCTGAATACACCAATATATCATCAATAAAGACTACAATAAACTGATCCAGATACAGGTGAAATATCCTGTTCATCAAATTCATAAATGTTGTTTGCGCATTAGTCAACCCAAATAGCATAACAACAAACTCATAATGCCCATATCTGGTCCTTATGGCTGTCTTCTCTATGTCTTCTTCCTTGATCCTCAGCTGATGATATCCTGACCTCAAATCAATCTTGGAAAATACCTTGGCAGATTGGAGTTGATCAAACAAATCATCTATCCTGGGAAGTGGATATGTATTCTTGATTGTAACTTTATTCAGCTGCTTGTAATCAATACACATTCTCAAACTGCCATCCTTCTTCCGGACAAACAATATTGGTGCTCCCCATGGCGAATGTATGGGTCTAATGAAACCCTTCTCTAATAATTCTTGCAACTGCTTCTTCAATTCCTTCAACTCTGTCGGTGCCATTCTATAAGGTGCCTTTGAAATAGGCATACTACCTGGCTGCAACTCAACTATAAAATCCACCTCCCTGTGTGGAGCTAACCCCGGCAAATCTTCTGAAAACACATCTACAAATTCTCTAACCACCGGTACTAAATCTACAGACTTATTGGACTCAACTAAACTAACTAAAGCAAGCTACGCTACACATCCCGCATTAATCAACCTTCTAGCCCTAAGTGCAGAAATAATAAACTTGGGAGTGTAGAAGGGCATACCTTGAAACTCAAACACTGCTTCACCAGGCCTACAAAATCTAACTCTCTTCTTTCTATAATCTACTAATGCCCCATAGGCTTCTAACCAATCCATCCCCAAAATCACATCATAATCCTTTAATGACAAAGCATACAACCTTGCTGGCAACTGGTTCCCTTGAATCACTATTGGAACTTCATCCAAGAAACATGAAGTAAGCATGAAACCTCCTGCGGGAACCTCTACTACTAACTCACACTACCTTTCTTCTAAAGGATGTACCATGCTATCCAGAAAATCCTCGGAAATAAACGATTGCGAAGCACCCGGATCAATCAACACTCTAGCAGAAAAATCAAAAAGAGGTAATATACTTTCAATTCGATTGGATGCTTCCGCTTGAGCTCTGGTGACTACCATAACTCGACCCCGTCCTCCTCTCTGGTCTGGTGCACCTCTGCCTCGCTCTACTGGCTGGTGGATTGGCTGCTACTGCTGAGTCCCTCTAACATAACTATATTCCCAAGGAAGTGGACAATTTCTAGCTAAATGTCCTAGCTGCCCACAATTATAACACTGAAAACGTGGAAAAGTTGCGGGCTGACCTACCGTACTCTGCTGCAACTCCTCCGGTGCTGGCCTGACACCTCAACCCTGCTGAAAACCCAGCTGAAAGCCCTGCTGCTTTCCACCTCCTCGTCCTCTAAACATCTTCTTTATTTTACCACCCCACTTTGCAAACCCTGATGACGTCGATGCTCCTAAGGGTGCCTTACCCTTACTGATACCTGCGGACTGCTGTGGAAGCCGAAAACTACCTATCCCTGCTCCTCCGGACTGCCTAGCCTACACAATCCTCTCTAAGATTGCTGCTCTCTGTGCTGCTTCTTCCACTGTTCTACACATCAAGGGGATTACTGCATCCTGAAGCTCTGGTCTCAAGCCTCGAATAAAGTACTCCACAATCATAATGTTATAAGTGACCACATAAAGAGCATATCTACTCAACGCCATAAACCTCATCTGGTATTCTAGCAATGACAGGTTCCCTTGCTGTAATGTCTGGAACTGCTCCCTCTTCGCCTACTGTATCTGAACTGGAAAGAAACTATCATTGAAGAGCGTCAAAAACTCTGGCCAGGTGATGGTGTACTCTATCCTCCCCAAAAATACTGTCTGCATCTTCAATCTCCAACATTCTTGTGCAAATCCATGCAACTGATAGGCAGCTAGCAGCACCCTATCAGCTTGCGAACACCTCATAATAATAAAAACTCTTTCTATTTCATGTACCCAATGCTCTGTTGTATCTGGATTTAGACCTCCTAAATATGTGGGTGGCTGCAACCACAAAAATCTCTCCACTAGTGATGTAGGCTCCTCCACACTGACTATCCGTATTGGTACTCCAAGGTACATGTACAATGGGTGGTACCTCAAATACTGGTGGTGGTGGGGGTGGTGCCACTGGTACTGCTTCATCCATTGTCGGTGGTGCCACTACTGCTGGCTGGACTGTTGCCTGATGATCCAGCCTCGTCCAGATATCTGTTATACATTCCCACAATCTTTCTATCATCTGCTGTGTAGTCTCCTCTCTTGGATCATCTCCACCACCACCTCAATCTCTCATGTCAGCCATTTCTAATCCTGCACAAACATTATTCCAACCACACAACACATAACAAATCAATACAGAAACCAGGGTCAACTACTAGCACTGTGCTAAAGTAGAGGAAAGGCTATGTAAATTTATGATTCCTTTATATTCACACGGACCTTGCTCTGATACCAACTGTAGCGGTCCTCTTCGTTCAAACCCGTTAACCTAATAACGAGCCTGATCCGACTCTGCCTCCCACGAACAAGCTGAAGCCTCGCAAGGGATACCATTCACTAGTCTGTTGATATATAAAGGAAACTGCTCAAATATATATAAGATTGCCATCTCACAAATATTTACATGAAATATACATAGCCATTTCTCAATAGTAACGAGACACAACTACAACAACAACTTGGGGCATACCCCGAGGTGTACAAAGTAAGAAAATTACACTGTTGGTGGTGCAGACCCAACTCCGCTATGACGCTACTCAGAACTAGACGTAGGGGAGAAGCCTTCTGCTCACCCTCATTTGAAAGGAGTCGGGGTGAGCCTCACAAGTCACTGGCTCAGTAGGGAAACTCCCCTAAAAACTAAGCAAAACTAAACTCACAAGTAGCAAAGCACGAAGCTAAGCTAGCAATTTATAGAATTAACTAAGCAGGATAGTAAAGCTGTAAATGCCACTTACCACAAGCTATTAACTGAATCAACTTTAATAAGTAAATGGCAAACCACAACCAGGTGTACGTGCTAAAGTAGGAAAACACCACACTCGGGCCATGAAGACTGGTTCGCAACACCAGCTACCGACCCGGACAAACCACAAAGGACTACCTCTCAGTCTCACCGCCACGCACTAAAGGTCCAGCTGCTGCTCCACTAGAACAGGCGAAGAAACTGTGGAGACCAACCAACACCACTTCTGCACACCACACTGCCACAGGGCCATGCCTGGCACCTTTAGGGACTGTGGCCCGAGCTCCCTAAAGTGAGGCACTGGAAAATAGGACTAGTTGGGGCCCAGTACGTCTACTGGTGCTCGTAACCCCCAACCACGAGCGCGCTACAAGCAACAAATACAAACACTCACAAGCCGTTGTCCCACTGCCGTCTTTTCCTCAACCGGACGACTACTCGACACAAGAGTGAGGGTGTCCAGGAAGACGACACAAACCTCGACGGTACACAAGTACCAGGACAAGCCCCAAGCACTCACGTGCCTGGCTCACACAAAACCTAGGGCTCCCAACTGAAGAGGCAACCACGGTAGGTGCCATACTACTTGCCACGCACACACAAACCACGTGCACACCACTCAAACCATGTGAACACCATGTCAACCACGTGAACATCACGCTCCTCGAGCACTCTAGGTGCTAATGCACCGCTTACCATCGCCATGTACAACACAAATCGATAATCCAATAACGACATAACCATGCAGAAGCATTCAGCCCTCGGGTCCCTTAGCGTGACAAGGTCCTCAGTCGCCTTCTGAACGCGGCACCTCGACATGTCGCGTTCAGAGCAGAATGTCACGGGTTGGGCTGCCATGTTCAGAACACAACACCCGGGTCCGTCGCCTTCACAGGCGAAACCATAATCCGGGAACCCATTTCTGGATTTCCCACACAAACCACGTAAAACATTCATATAACCATTCAAACATGCTCTACACATCTCCCTAACATGATATCTATCGTTGATAATGCAACTAACAATCTATACATGCATCACATGCAATCCACAGCATAAAATAGGGCGGAATCTCCCTACCTTCACGAAGAATGGCGATGCCCTAGTGTTTCCCCTGCTCCGTGCGACGTCCTCGCGGCGAGACCATGCCGAAAATGACCCCAAAACATCATATCGCCCCAAACTCCACTGCAAAACCTCCTCCCTGGCCGAGTTGAGATTGCTAAGCTCTATTCAGCCGACCACAACTAAAAACATCTCACGGTTGAGAATGCGATGCACCCTACTATCGTGACAAAAATGCGACATAGGAGGCCATCACCTTCCAACTACCAACGTCAGCAGGCTCACCCGGCGTTACATGTAGACGAAGACCTCAAACAGCGATAAGCACAACGTGACACCCAGGGCCATCCCGTTCAGGTCACGACCCCCAGCCCTGTCGCGTTCACAAACAGTGAACCAGCGAGTGCTTTGGGCCCAAACTTCCGGCCCACAAAGCCCTAGAAACCTGTGTAAACACCTGTAACACACACTAATGGACCACCCACTGGCCCAACAACCACTAAGCCACAATCCGAACGGTCGATACGCTACATATAGTGCCATCTCAATCCACCAAATTGTCGTCCAATGGCTCGATATTCTATCTCTCCAAGATCCTTAATCTTGGTTCGAGAACCTTAGGACAATCTTAGAAGAGAGGTCTAGGAAGAGAGAAGTGCAACAGATCATGCTAGCTGAGCTCGAGGAGATCTTAGATGAAGAGGAATTTCCATGGTATTTTGAGATTGAGAAGTACTGTAAGGATGGGTCATATCCCAAAGGGGCACACTCGGAGGATCGCAAGGCCATAATAAGAGCCGCCCTAAGGTACATAGTCATTGGAGAGTTCTATATAGGTGGGCTCTTAATGGAGTTCTTCTGAGATGTCATAATGATGATGAAGCTTGGAAAGTGGTAGAAAGAGCTCATGCTAGCGAATGCGGAGGGCATGTCAACAGTCAAGTGCTTGCTAAGGCAGGGCTACTACTGGCCATCCCTAGAACAAGACAGTGCCATCTACGTCTGTATGTGTGTCAAACGCCAACTCCATGCTGATAGAATTCATGATCCTTCATCCTCACTTAATCCACTTTCCACACCTTAACCATTCTCCATATGGGCTTTTGATATTATTGGCCCCCTTGGTGATCCTAATGCTCAAACAAAGCAAAAATCCTTTATCCTAATAGCAACTGAGTATTACACCAAGTTGGCAGAAGCAGAAGTATTCACAAAAATCAATGTATCTAGAGTGTGCGCTTTATCATGAAGAATATCATCTCACGGTTTGGAGTGCCAAGTAGCATCGTCATAGATAACGGGCCACAATTCATCTCATAGGAACTTCAGGACCTCTGTAAGAAATACAGCATCACTCTGTATCATTCATCTCTATATTACCCACAAGGCAAAGGCCAAGCTAAAGCAACTAATAAAACCCTTCTTCAAATCATAAAGAAAACTTGTGAATCACATAAATTCGTTGATTGGCCAAAAAAGCTAATAGAGGCTCATCGTACCTCTCTTCGTACTCCCACGGGGCAAACCCCATATGCTCTCACTTATGGGATGGAGGCGGTAGTCCCATACAAGATCTTGATTCCTTCACTAGAAGTCCAACTCGATAAGGAACTTAATCTTGACGAACGTCGAGAGGCGTTGCTAGTCCAATTGGAACTCTTAGATGAAAGGCGACTAATGGCAGCCGATCGCGTGCTCTCATATCAAACGTGAATCTCAAGGTCTTTTGAAAATAAGGTAATTGAATGAAAATTCCAAGAGGGTGATATGGTCTTGAAATGTAATTTTATCAAACCTGGAGGTCCAAGGTCTAAACTACAACCGAATTGGGATGGTCCGTACGTAGTGAAAGAGGTGTATCCGGGAAATGCCTATCACCTAATCAATGCTGAGGGCATAAAATTGTCACATCCGTGGAATGGGTGGTACCCTAAAAGATTCTATCCCTAGCTCTATAGGTGTGAGGCCACAGCAATTAGATCAGGGATAACCCTGTGTTAAGAGTCCGAAGTCCCTTCCTTAGTCATCAAGGGTTGCCCTAAGTTAGGACCAACACACACACACGACAAGCTCGGGCGGTTGCACTTAGTAGATATCGTAGCTAGGTAGGCCCCGCTTAAGCGGTGCAATGGTCATTCTCTCCCAAATCGATCAAAGTGTAGAGGCAAGGATCATAAGGGTGAGGCCATCAACCTTAAGTATACCTTGACAATCAAAAGTCTCAAATAGGGACGGTCAAGTATGAAAATAGCAAAAGCAAAGAAATAAAGAAGCAAAGAAAGAAAGGAAAATACATGATAGAATGGGGCATGGCAAAGAGTGGCAAACTCCCCGTGGAACGATCATGAGCTCGGTCGTACGCATGCCCCAGACAGTAGAAGTCCATAAGAAAAGACCACAAAGTCCCTACGCAACAGACCTAATCTTTGAGGGGTATGATGTGGGAAGAAGCCAAACCCAACGTCCTTAAACCTACATTAGACTTTCCTTAAATAAGCTTCCACTTCCATCTATAAGATCGGGTCATCTCTTAGGTATTGCCTGTCAACTAGGGGTAGTTGGCCATGGCATGTCACTCTTAAACACATCCTATCTTAGCAAAGCCCTTGGCAAAAGGGGAGGTGGCCAAGACTCCTAACTAGCGATCTGAATTGGTTTATGTGTAGTGGCCCAAAAGGGTGAGTACCTTCTGTCTCGCACGTCTTATTTTAGGAAGGGCTAACGCAAACTTTAGGCGCCTCCTAAAACTCCAAAAAAATCAAATAATTCAAAGTTTCAAAAAAATCAAATATTTCAAAATTTAAAAAAAAAATAGATATTTCAAATTTTCAAAAAAACAAAACAAAACAAAAAATAAAAAACATTTCAAAACCCCAAAAAATCAAATATTTCAAAACTCCAAAAAAATCAAATATTTCAAAACTCCAAAAATCAAATATTTTTAAAACCCCAAAAATACTTTACCCATTCATTCACGCATGTCATTTGTTTACTTATGCATTTCCGCCTATTTAATAAGGCTAAGCCCCTTGACCATTATCAAGGTTCGTCACTAATCATGCTCAAGGTGAGGGGCTAAGTTGAAGAACGAATCTAACTTGTTTTCATGGTCTTCTTAAGTGTGCAGGTCACAACAAAAGAAAGAAAGCGACCCAAATATCTTACTTATCACTGTCACACAATCACATTCGATGGCCAAAAAGGATTTCATTCCATATCATTATATCTACACATCATCATAATACATGATAAACAAAAAAAAGTGAGAAGAGTACAAGTCCTCAACCACTCTTCCCTGTACCCTAACACAAGAGAGAGGGTGGAGGGGCCATCTCCTTCAGTTCCATCGTGCTCCCCTCGGCTGCTCCCTTATGTCATCTCACCTCCTCCTCGTTCCTCCGTCATCCGAAGAAATCTGTCAAGTAGTGCCCCGCCGAGCCGCTAGGGGCTCTGCTCCTACTAGCCGACGGGCGGCTACAACTGACTAGCAATAGGGCCCTCTCCAGCCCCCTCATCTCCACCCGGAGCACCAAAACAATCTGCTGCTCGGTCCCCAGGTGTGAGCAGAGCTCGTCGACCTCTCGGTGTAGTCCCATCGCCTCGTCTGCTTGGGGGCATAGGCGCACCGTCTCCATCATTGTCTCTAGCACAGCCGTCCGTGCTAGAGCACCTCTCAGCTCAGCCTTCTGCAAGTCAAAACATGTGTCAATAAAGAAACAATGTAGAAGGGGCATGAAGCTAGTAACTATATCGCTCATGTAGTTGGGCCATGGCCTCCTCCGCCTGGGCCACTACCGTCGCCAGCTGGCCCTCCAACATGGAACGACGAGGCTCATCGTGGGAGGTGGAAGTGCCACCCACCATCTACTAGGCCCGCTCCTGCTCGGCACGCTACAAGAGAAAAGCACAAGAGTTAGATAACCAAAGTTATGAATGTGAGAGACGGGTAGTAGACACTCACCAGCTCAGTCACAGTCCGCTGATGATCGTCCCTCTACTAGATGGTGGAGTGAAGGACACCCTCAAGAGAGGCGATCCGGCCATCAGGGTCAAGCTACAAACACAGGTCAAGTTAGCCAAAGAATTAATGATCAAAATATTTAGAAAGGCTAAATTAATTGTACTTGCCAGGCATCGGCTCCCCCTGTACACCTGTGCCCTGTACCTTTGTACATAGGCACAAAAGTAGTCCTCGTCGTTGGTGGCCCAGGAGGTCACTGTTGACCCCATTGTCGCCAGTCCCCCAGCTACTCCAGAGCCCGCTCCCACAAGTCCATGACCTACTGGATCCCGCAGAAGCTACGGCCTGGACTCTCCCTCTACTGAGTCAGGAACTCCACTACCACCTGGTGGAGCCCCAGTGTCCTCGCAACCATCTTCAGGTGGAGTGGTACCATCTTGTTGAAAACATTAAGCCAAATCTCCCTACCAAAGTAGGGGCAGCCCTACTTCACCCACGGCTGGTCCGCGTCCTCATCCCCAGCGTAGGGAGTCCACTCAACCTGCACATCACATATAAAAACCCATTAGTCATTTGTCACAATGAGAAAAAAAAGTAAAAGGTTGCAAGTGGAGAAGTACTCACGTGCTCAAAGAGGACGTGTCTAGAGCATCTCTGATGAGGGTCACGTACAGGTGCAGGGATCGCTCATCTTGGCAAACCGCCAGCGCTGCAGGAGTGGTACAGTGCTCGGTCTCCTCAATACTCCCCGGCCAAGGGAGGGTAGGTAGTAGTAGGCCCACACCTGCAAAAGAAGATGGTCAGTGATACACTCAATTATAATAAAGCAGAAAAAGCAAGAAAGGGTAAAGGCAAGAAGTGTACCTATAGGAAGGGGAAGAAGCCGGCAACCCCTATCTCCCTGCCAGAGGGGCCTAGGCTATCGAAGAGGTGGGCCAGAAGGGCCGCACCCCATGCATAGCTCCCTACCTGGGTCAGGTCCTCCATCAAGGGTAGGCATCTGCAGGTCACCTGGTCCCCTCGAGTCCCCATGATGAGCTTCCCGATCACGAGGATCAGGAAGTGTCTCAAATCTCGATCAGTTGTTGCTCCCTCCTCCTCTGCCAGCATAGTCCTGACATCCTCTGTCAGCCTGGCCATGTACTCCGCCTGGCCCTCTTCTCTCAGATGGCGAGCATCCACCACTCCCAGGCTCGCTTGCAGCCTCATCCTCAACAGTAAGGACGACCTCTCGAGCCAAATCCAATCCCAGGAGCCCCTCTCCATTAGCTCCTGGTAACAAGTGTAGGTCACCCCTGTCACCATTTGCCCAACCACCCATAGGCCGGTGATCCGTGCTGCATCCTCTAGTGTGGGGATCATGTGATCCCAAGGAAGGAGGAAGGCGTGGCACTCAAGGTCCCATCCCTCCTTCAGCGCCTAGATCAACACCAGGTTGGGCGTCAGCTCGTCCAGTATAAGGAATGGGTGGAACCCCATTTACTCCAACCAGGTCCTCTGGAAGTCCAGCAGTCCCTGGTACACTGCCCGAACTATAGCACATCCCATTCGGGGCCTCAGCTCGCTCTACAAAATAGCCAAGAAAATGCACAAGGCAGCAAAAAATCCACACATAGCAGTCTATTCAAGTCGCGACAAAGCCCCCGTCGCCTTCTGAATGTGACACCATGGGTGTTGTATTAAGCTTTCAAAATGTGACAAGTTAAGATGTCGCCTTCTGAACGCGACACCCCTTGTGTCGCGTTCTCCCTGGTAATGCGACAACAATCTTGTCACGTTCACGTGGTGCCCAAGGATGCTAGTGACCTTTCCCTAGTCGTTTCACCTTGGGCCAAGGCCCCTACAATAGGTGCTAAGCACCTTGTTCACACCATCATTCACATCAATCACACATGAGGGAGAGGGTTTAGCCACCTACCTTCTTGGGGTCGACGGCCTACTCCTCACCCGGCACTTTTGTGGGGTCCACCTCCATCGAGGTGGCCGGTGCTTCGTCTCCCCTCACCGTGGAGGGCCCCTTGGCCGTCCGCTGCCGGCTAATTGCCTGTTTTGATCGTGTCGGCCGCTCACCATCATCGCCTCTGTTACTTCCACCGCCTTCCATGGTCTCAAGCAAATAGGGAAGAAGCAAGGGAAGAGAGGGAGGAAGAAGGAAAAGAGTGGAAGATAGATAGGTGTTGTCACCATCGACAGAGGCTCACTGGAGGAGGAGGAGAGGAAGGGTTCTCGGTCGCCAGAGGAAAGGAAGAAGAGAGAAGAAGAGGAAAAGAGGGAAAAGGGTGGCATCTGTAGGACTGGAATTCAAATGGCCTCGGGTCTATCGTCATGACAACTTAAGTGTCATGTTCTCTTAAGGTCACGACAGAATACCTGTCACCTTCTCAACTCAAGTCACAACCATTATTGACATGTCACGTTCTAGGTCGCGACGGCAACCTATCGCCTTCTTAGTCTGTGCACAGAATCTCCATAAATTCATATTTTCATTGCTAATTATCAAAGTAATACATCATATAAAAGCTAAAAATAATGATAAGAGGTCTAATACATCACTTTCATGCTTCCAATACATCAAATATCCCAAAAATACTCAAAAACACAATCAAGTCTCTCTCACAAGCTTACGGTCCCCAAGTGGCCGAATCTTTGTATACTCTCTGAGGTACGCTTGATACATCTCCCGCTTCTCGAGCACCGTGGATGGTAGAGCGTGAGTGGCACACACACGCCACATCACTAGCGCACTCCACACAGCTTGCTCATCCTCTGGATCTCCCAAGCACCTCGCTTTCATAGGAGGCAACTGTGATGGCTGGAGTAGCTTCGTCCGAGGCTTCCCAACCTAAAGGTAGCATCCGTGTGGATTGTAGAGAACGAATGCCAAGTTCCCCACGAGTTGTACATCCAATCCACGTCCGAGGGGAAGTCGTATGTCCACTCTGCGTAGCGCTGCTATGTCCATGGTGAGGTGGTCCATTGGAAGCGTGTTGAGGTATAGTCGCCATGCACTCCGAGTCTTCTTATCCGCCGTCTTGCACACAACATGATCGGAGAACTTGGCCGCTCCGCCAATGAAGCACAAAGGGTAGCACCCAAAGATCTGGATTTCCATAGGGGGGTTTTCTACAGGTTTAAACTTAATCCTCACTCCCAACCAGCACTTCAATAGGATCATAGAGCCAAAGAGTGGGCCCCCCAAAGCCGTCGATGTAAGTCCCGCATAAAAGAATGCTAGAACCACATGAGAGAGGGAAAGTTCCCGCCACACCCCAATAATAGCGCTCAAGTTTGCATGGTGTAAGAGGTGATCTTCGGATGGGAAGAGAACCACACCGCACAAGAAAATGGCTATGGCCTTAGCTATCTCTTGGTAATTCCCGCACTTATTCTTACAATGAGATATGACCCACGTAGACAAGGGGACTAGGTGAACATGTTGTGGGCTAATCATGGTATAGATATCTTTGGGATCCATCATGAATTCACCAAAGATGAGTTTAGGATCAATGGGCTCAATGGTATAGAATGTTTTGTGCTCATCTCCCCGTGTAGTCTTGGGTGAAGCGATGAAAGCTTCAACCACCTCTAATAAGACGGTAGCCTCAAATTTGGGGGGAAAAAAAAGGTATGAGTTTGTGGGTGCAATAGCTCTATCAATGCAGTTATGCTATGCCAATCAAAGGAGATTTTATGGTAGTTATGGGCGGCTATCAAGATACCCCCTAAACCCCACTCTCTCAAGGCATGGATTAGATGCATGGGCATGGCCTTGATCATGGGTGCTAGCCAATTATGTTTAGAGTAGTGGCGGGAGCCAGGAAAGAGCTGAAGGAGAAGAAGAAAAAAAAAATAGTAGAAGAAGAAGAAAGTGCATTAACATAGAAAATATGGAGTTGAAATTCACAGAAATTGAAAAACCACGTTACATACCTCTCTCACGTTGGCATTGTCGCTCAAGTGGTTTGGAACCTCCGTCAGGCTCATGGGCTGCTGAAGGGCATCCGAGCACGCTTGGGACCTTCATAGGAAGCCTTCCCACCCATGGAAGCACTTGGAGCTCTCTTCATGGCCATGGGAGACCTGAGAGCTTGAAGAGAAGAAGAGATGTTCTGAACTCTGAATTCGGCCTCCACAACCTTATTTATAGGCATTTAACACTCCTATTATGGTGGGAGAAGGTTTAGAAAGCTCAAAAGGAGTTAGAACCTAACTAGGTAGCCTTAAGAGTCCAAATAGAAAGCAAAGAGGTGCTCTCAGGTTGCCAATTCAGTTCTGGACGCAGAAACTGAGGTCGTGACGTATCGACACGTCGCCACCTGATCGCGACATGAACGTCGACGCCTTCTGATCAACGTAGCGACAAGCATCTTGTCGCGTTCTTTGTATGACATCTGTTGGCCTATTCTTTGCATTGTCATGATTGTTTTTGCCAATTCAAGATGTTTTCCTGCACTTATGCTTAATTCTTTGATTCTTTTAGTGCAATTTTGATCTATATCTTATTCGTTATTATCTTGAAAATTCATAGAAAAATCAAAAAATGCAGAAAAATCACAAAAATCTGAAAATTCAGAAAATCAAGAGATGGCTCATCAGGTAAGTTCAGTTAAGTATTCCTAATCTTACTCTCTGCATTATTACATGATGTCTACTCTATTATATCATCTCAAGGACCGGCTAGTTCTCGGTGTCTTCTGGGATCTGAGTTTCCCTTCAACAAAAATGAGGATTATCTAGGTGCACATTGTTAATTGTTGGATAGGCCGTTAGATTGTATTGCTTGGGGACGATGGATTCTATCATATGCTGGGAATGCAAAGTGTCTTGACCCTTGCTCATTTGGTCTAGAAATATTATCCTTGAGTATTTTGTATTTTCTCCTTTTCCTTGCATATTAATTTTATGATTTCTTTTCTTTTAGCCCAGCATGCATCATGTAGGACTTTGAGCTTCATGTTTCATGATTAGTCAAATCCAACATCGCAATGATGTCCAACCAAATCTTCATTTCACAATAAGGAATACTATTCCCCTTTGAATTTGAATGTTCTCTTTGAGCTAGTTTGTAACGACTCGACCTCCCGGACCCCCTACCAGGGATGTCGAAGGTCGTGCCGCCACGCACAGATCTGAAGACCTGAAAGGGTTACAATTTAGTCCAGTGAGATAAGCAATGATTTCAAATAACTATAACAAGAAAGTTCGTACATTAATAATGAAAATATGTACAATATGTTCGAAATAAAAGTACAGGTACAAAAAGAAACGTGCAATCCTTAAGGGGCATACCCTGAGGACTTACAAAAAGACAACTCTCAACTCACATAGTACAAGCGCTCACGCTCACAACTCACACTGCTGGCAATGCACGGCATACAAATCGCCACCACGACCATCCAACAACAAACTCCTGCGACTGCGAGTCCCTACCTGAAGAGAGTAGGGGGGTGAGCCTCGCGAACAAGGCTCAGTAGGGATAACCAGTCCCTTACCAGCCAGAGCAGCAGGAACTCCAATGAAAGCAGAAGCAAAACTACTCTAGAAAGCAGTAAAGAGGGAAAACACCTACTGCATAGTACTACAAAGCAGCAGAACAGAATAATGCCATGACCCACAACCATGGTCGGGCCAAACACGACTCCCGCAGAACCAGCGGAGTCAAACACAAAGCGGATGCAACATCTCGGTATGCACCCCCCGAGACAGAGAAGCTCACGGAACACCAGAGCAATCACGTGAGACCAGAGTCTCACGACACAAGCACCCAACATCCCAGACCTCCACAAGGTCGGGAAGGAACAACTATGTGTCACCATGAGAGACACCGTGTATGGCCCTCGAATTTTGTTGTATTACTTTATTACGTGTAAATAATTCATGCTTGTGTATGCATAGGTGTACATATCTACGTACGTACTAACTAGTTATACTTATGTGTACATGTGTATAATTAGTTGTAAATAGTGTATGAATTGCATGGTGGTAGTGTGTACATGATAGTATATATATGGCATGTATATATATGTATAAGTTGAGCATGGTTTCTGCATGTTTTAAGTTCTGGCCGAAGGGCCAAATTGGCATCAACATGGATGGACGTCCATGATGAGTGAGCGTCCACCTCGATGGACGCTAATACTTAAGTCAACGGCCATGGATGTAGACATTAATATCTCTGACCTGCATGTGTTGCAGACCCCGAAATTCCGGGGGCAAGCAAGCCCAGCCATTGGGGAGATGTCCCCAATGGATATCAGGCCATCCAATCACCCCTCCGGGAGATCCCAAGCCCCTTCTCCTATAAACCAAACCCCTTCTGCACCAGAAGAGCTTTCTTGACTCTTTGAAGAGAGGAGAGAAACCCTAGCTCTAGCTGTGAGAAAAACCTGAAGTTTGCATACTTTGATCAAGAAAATTGGAGCTCATCTGGTGACCTACAGCAACTGGCAGCTAGCTAGAGCCTAGAGGAAGGCTTCCCCGACTCCAACCTACTGTGGAGATCGACCAAGAACCCGTAGGAGTGGTGTTTTGGAGGCTTCTTGGGACTGCCCAATGAGAGCTTCATCAACCTCTTTGATCCCTTTGAAGATTTATTTAGAGGCAAGTAACCCATACATTTCGTCCATGTATGAGTCTAGTAGGGTTTTACCATTTTTTTAGAATTTCCTCGTGTCCTGGATCCTCACACTTCTCCTTCTTTTGGAGCTTGGGTCTGTGTTTTGTTCAGACCTGAACTTGATGGCAAGTTCTCTTGCCGTTAAGATCTTCAGTTGGTGGCATGCGACATGTCACGTCCTAATAAAATCATCTATTTATCGGGAGTGACAGAAAATAACACGGAAAAGACACTATATCCATTCAACTCTTAGATAGCCTCATAAGTGTCTTATTACAAAAGTTTCCTCATTAAGTTCCCATGAGGAATAAGTCAAAAGAAACTTATTACATCACATTTACTAATCACAACACTACAGAACAGTAACATAGATAGCTCCTCGTAGATTCGTGGTTCACTCAGCACTCTTTCCCCCTTAATCATTTGCTCCATCTGGATTTCCTGAAAAGTAGAATTCTGTGAGCTAACTAGCTCAGTAGGATTCAAGTTCTATGATCAAGGAGTTCAAGATACAAAGTAAGTGACAAGGAATTATACATGTAATCATGCTTTTGCATGCCAAACTGAGAATGCTATACGACACTTGATAGCAAAGTTATTGAACATTGAACTCAAGATACAAGGATTCATAGTAACATTCAAGTTCAGATTTGAACACATATAAACACACAATAAGATGATATGATGACCAATCAAACACTTAATGATGCTATGCCAAACATCCACTAATCCTTTATCGTTCCGCGCGGCCACTTAAACGAATTTAGGTGCTCCTCCCAGGACTGGACCAGCCCTTATTTGCCAAGCATAATTCTTAGATTGAGTCCAAGACTCTCAATTTGTCATCACCACACTCTTACCTTTGTAATAAATCAAGGAAATACAAAGGTTTTACTCAAAGTTACTCAAGGTTTGCACAAAAGAATCAAGGGACTTGATTCCGTCACTGATTTTAGAAATTAACAATCTCACGAGGACAATTTGTTCAGAACTTGTAGAAATAACTTAAGGTAACAAAGAAGTTCACATGACTGGTCTAAATAGGTGTTTTGGTAGTAAAATCTATATGATAAAGGTAGACCAAGAGTTGGAACAATTGGGTAGGATTTATAGAGATGAACGGAGTCAAATAGGAGCTAGAAACATGACTTTGACCAGACCTGTCGACAGACATGGATCTGCTGTCACAGAGGCTGGTTTCCAGAACCAGATGTGAAGTTCTGTGTGCATCTGTCGACAGCCAGTGAGGGGGCTGTTGACAGATACACACAGGTCTGATTTCCAGAGTTCTGGAATCATGCTCCTGTCGACAGCAAAAGGGTCGCCTGTCGACAGGGGCTGTGTGAACTGTCTATAAGTCATGGAAAACAATTTCAAATGGTTCTATAAAGTTTCTCTAACATTCCTAACATAAATAGGACCCTAAACAAGTATGATTTCAGATGTAATACTCATTGAAACATGATCCGAAAAAGGAAGATCATGGAACATAGTTTGCAAAGATGTTTTAGCAAAAGGTTAACTCAAAGAAGATAATGGGGAGTACTTCTTCTTAGAACTCTTTTCTCCTCATCCTTCTACATTGATCTTATATCAAATGTACCATCTTAAGAGTCTTATCACTTCTCAACACATCAAGTTAGCTAAAAGTAGAAAAATATTGAGGTTCTATCCAGTCTAGATAATAGAATCAACACACTAAATTCAGTCAACTGGATCAAAGCTAGTAACATGTGGTTACTTCTAACTTAAGAATCAATTAAAACATGATGTAATGTAGATTTCCTATCATGGACATGTTTTCTAAACTTTGACAACAACATGATCAGTAATATGACTTTTCAGATTTCATAATAGTCTGAGTTTTCAAGCTAGAAGAATGGCATGCTTAAAGTTCTACATGTCATTAACCGGAGGATCAAAGAGAGGTAATAGGAGATTCTAGAGGATAGGAAAAGAATCCTACCTTGGTTTGAAGAAGATGAAGAAAATAGTCACAAAGAGACAAGTAAGAAGATGTAGTCTTTGGTATAGTAACTGCTTGAGCCTCCAAGATAATTCCCCAATCACTCCTTAGTAGTAACTTCAACCAGAACTTGAGTAGAGACAAGATGCATGAACAGGAAAGAGAGAGAAAGGACAATTGTCTCCCTCAGAATGGCTTTTTCACCAAGCTTTTCACTCAGACTCTCCCAACATGAGGTTTCTCCAAGCAATGGTAGCAGTAGAACAAGGAAATCATGAAGTGGAACCTGACCACGATGACCCTTGGGGTCTTTTTATAACCAAAGGATACCTCTCATGCATGGTGACACAAGGTTACCCATGTGTCACCGTAAAAGTGGAAATCTTTTACCACAAGACACGGGTAACATGCAATTCCTGGGTAGGACACCTCAGGTTAGTTGGTATGATGTTTTACCTCAAGTGCTGGCCACCCAATAGCCTTACACGTAGGCCTTTGTAATTTCCCAGAAAATTCCAAACCGTAAATACCCATAATTCAACTGGTCCAATGTTTACTATGCAAACACATCTAAATGGTGTCCTTTTGTCATGAAATTTTAACCATAGGCTAATAGGATGGTTTTACAAATTTTAGTAATTTTAGTTTAATTTTTATATTTTATTTTACAGTAGGTGAAAAATCACACGAAAAATAGTCGCGTCGACTGTACCTTGAAATCCGTACGTCAAAAAAATTCATATAATTACATATTAAATTTCTCCACATTTTTCTGGAAATTATGATGTTCTCGAATTTTTATTTCGATGTCGTTTTCCAGTATCGCCCTGTGGAGGCACGCACTTCGATGCGCGTCACTGGGGTAATGTTCGTTACCACCAGTCATACTTACATGTCAATTATTTCAATTTATTAACAACGTTAAGGTATTATAACTTAATTATCCTTGTTTTGGAATAATAAATAGTAATAGAAATTTGTGGTATTACAACTCTCCCCCACTAAAAGAAATTTGTTCCTCCAAATTTAATTGCATAAGAGTGTGGTTACTGACCTGAAAACAATTCCGGATATTTGGTTCTGATGGCATCTTCAAGTTCCCATGTTGCCTCTTCTTGTCCGCATTTATTCCATTGAACCTTTAATAAGGGAACTTCCTTGTTCCGAAGTTGCTTGATTTTTCGATCAAGAACTTGTACAGGTCTTTCTTCATATGCTAAGTTTTCTTGTATTTCCAAATCTTGATATCCAATAACGTGTTCCGGATCATAAACATATTTCCCTAGCATTGATACGTGGAAAATATCATGTACTTTAGACAACTGTGGCGGAAGTGCTAATTGATATGTTACTTCTCCAATCATTTTCAAAATTTCAAATGGTCCGATGTACCTTGGACTCAATTTTCCTTTAATTCCAAATCTTCTAATTCCACGTCGAGGAGATACTTTAAGGAATACATGTTCTCCTTCCTGAAATTCCAATTCTCTTCTTCGACGATCAGCATAACTCTTTTGTCGATCTTGAACAGCCTTCATTCTGTCTTGTACCAACTTGATAATTTTGTGGTCTCTTGGATCATTTCAGGTCCAAGAATATATGATTCTTTCAGTTCCACCCAACATAATGGTGATCTACATTGGCGACCGTACAAAGCTTCAAATGGTGCCATTTGTATTGTAGACTGATAACTATTATTGTATGCAAATTCCATGATTTTTAAGTGAGTGTTCCAGTCATTTCCAAACTCTAATATACAAGCTCGGCACATATCTTCGATAATCTGATTCACCAGCTCTGTTTGTCCGTCAGTCTGAGGATGAAATACTGTACTAAATTTCAATTTAGTTCCCAATGCTTCTTGTAATTCCCTCCAAAAGTGTGATGTAAATCTGGCATCTCTATCTGAAACTATATTCTTTGGGATTCCATGTAATCGGACAATTTCTTTCATATAAAGTGCGGCTAAGACACTCACTGACCATCTTGTCTTGATTGCTAAGAAATGAGCTGATTTGGTAAGTCGGTCAATGATTACCCAAATAGCGTCAAATCCACTTCGAGTTCTAGATAATCCCACAATAAAATCCATACCAATACTGTCCCATTTCCACTCTGGCACCTCAAGTGGTTTTAATTTTCCTGCTTGTTTCTGATGCTCGGCTTTGATTTTCTGACATGTTAAGCATTTTGCTATGAAATTTACAATATCCTTCTTCATATTGCACCACCAAAAATGTTTCTTTAAATCTTGATACATCTTAACAGCTCCAGGATGAATAGTATAATATGATCGGTGTGCTTCTTCAAGAATTTGCTTTTTGATCTTACAATCATCCGGCACACATAACCTTTCTCGGAATCGAAGATTTCCTTGGGAATCTTCACTAAAATCAGGTTTAGAGATCAATTTTTCCTTGATTTCTATCAACACAGGGTCATTGTCTTGTTGTTCTTTAATTTGTCTCAATAATTCTGACTAAACTGTCAAGTTATTAATAACAATCTTTCCTTCTTGTGATTCCACCCTTAAACTCAATGTAGAAAATTTCGTTAACAATTTCCACTCCCTTACTTGTAGGTGGCATACTTTAGCTATAGGATTTCTACTGAGTGCATCGGCCACAGTGTTACCTTTCCCTGGATGATACTCTATTTTGAAATCATAATCTTTGATATACTCCATCCATCTTCTTTGTCTCATATTCAATTCTTTCTGAGAGAACAAATATTTGAGACTCTTATGATCGGAATATACTATGAACTGGTTGTCATACAAGTAGTGTCTCCAGAGTTTAAGAGCAAAAACTACTGTGGCTAATTCCAGATCATGTACTGGGTAATTCTTCTCATGGGTCTTTAATTGTCTTGAAGCATAAGCAATAACCCTTCCTTCTTGCATCAATACACATCCCAGTCCAATACCCGAGGCATCAGTGTAAACTTCAAATATTTTTCCTTCTACCGGCAAGGCTAAAATTGGTGCGGTGGATAAACATTCCTTTAACAGCTGAAAGGCTTGTTCACAACTTTCATTCCATATAAATGCAGTTCCTTTTCTAGTTAACTGTGTAAGTGGTGAAGCAATTCTAGAAAAATCCTTGACAAATCGCCGGTAGTAACTGGCCATGCCTAAAAAGCTTCGTACTTCCGTAAGATTCTTAGGCTGCTCCCATTTCTGTATAGTTTCTACTTTTGATGAGTCCACTGATAATCCTTCTTCAGAAATGATATGTCCTAGGAACATTACTTGTTTCAACCAAAACTCACATTTACTGAACTTCGCATATAATTTGTGATCCCGTAATAATTGTAAAGTAATTCGTAAATGTTCTTCATGCTCTTCTATACTCTTAGAGTAGATCAATATATCATCTATAAACACAACCACAAATTCATCTAAATAAGATCTGAACACATCATTCATCAAGCGCATAAATGTCGCAGGTGCATTTGTCAATTCGAATGGCATTACCATAAATTCGTAGTGTCCATACCGTGTTCTAAAAGCCGTTTTATGGATATCCTACTCCTGAATTCTTAGTTGGTGGTATCCAGATCTTAAATCAATCTTGGAGAAATAATGAGCTCCAGACAGTTGATCAAATAGATCATCAATTCTTGGAAGTGGGTACTTGTTCTTTATAGTCAATTGATTCAACTGTCGGTAATCTATGCATAATCTCATAGATCCATCTTTCTTCTTTACAAATAATACTGGAGCACCCCAAGGTGAAGTACTTGGTCTAATAAACCCTTTCTCTATCAATTCTAGTAACTGCCTCTTTAGCTCTTTCAACTCTTCCATGGACATTCTGTATGGTGTTCTTGAAATTGGTGTAGCTCCTGGTACCAATTCAATTGAGAAATTTACTTCCCTGCTAGGTGGTAAACCAACAAGTTCTTCGGGAAATACATCAGGCAATTCCTTTACCACTGGAATATTTTCCAACCCTGAAATATTCTGATTTATCACAGTTACAGAAACTAAATATCCTTGACAACCTTTTTGTACCAATTTACATGCTTTCACCGCTGATATTATAGGTATTTTCCTTGTGCGAGGTTCATCAAAAATTATGGGAGTGATTTCCTTTCCTAGAAAGGTTACTTGTTTTAGTTGACAATCCAAATTTGCATGATACTTAGATAGCCAATCAATCCCAAGGATCACATCATAATCCCACATTTCAAGGCAAATTAAATCTCCAGGAAATTATGCTCCTTAACTATAATTTGACTATTGGGGTAATAGTCCTTAAGTTTCTTACCCTCACTTAAAGGTGTTGCATCCTCAAGTTGTGTGTGAAGTGGAACTGGTTGTACTTTCAATAACTTAGCAAACTCATAACTGATAAAAGAATGGGTTGCTCCTGAATCAAATAATACATATGCGGGTCTTGAATTTACTAGTAATGTACCTTCTATTAATCCGCCTTCTGGTGGAGATTCTGATTCCACTTCCTGCACAGCTTGCAATCTACCTTGCTTTGCTCGAACATTTGAATTTGTTGGCGCATTCTTAACCATAGGACAATCCAAAATTCGATGTTGAGTGCTTCCACATTTCAGACATGCACCCAATCTACGCCAACAGTTTTCAGTCTTATGACCACTACGGTGACAATGCTTACATATATCTTTGTTTGCAACTGGAGCCTTCTCTGCCTTCTTATTTGCTTGCTGAACTTTTGGGGCATTCCCCGACTCGAACTTCCTCTTACGGTCCGAGGATCCTTCCCCAGACTTTCCTCTGATCTTATCCACAGTATCATTAGTAGCTTCTAGTGCTAAGGCCCTTTTAACCATTTCTGAATATGAGGTAATCAAATGAGGAGTTAGCTGCATAATGAAAATAGGACGTAATCCATTCATAAATCTTTTGGCTTTCAATTTCTCTGTTGATATGAGATGAGGGGCATATTTTGACAATCGGGCAAACTGAGCTTCATATTCCGATACAGACATTCTGAGTTGTTTTAAATTATCAAACTCATTAGCTTTCCTTTCTTGAACTACCTCAGAAAAATATTGATCATTAAACAACTCAACAAATTCTTCCCAATCAACTTGCTTTGGATCTTCCAAAGTAGACTCCACAGTTTCCCACCATGCTCGTGCATCACGATCTAACTGAAATGTTGCTAAACGTATCTTCTCTTCTTCAGTACATCGGATCATATTAAAGATTCTTTCCATACCCTTCAACCAATTTTCCGCCTCGTCTGGGTCGGTACTTCCTGCAAATCTCGAAGGATCCAAACTTCGAAAATCCTTAAAGAGACTTGCTACATTGTGACTGTTACTCTTAGCTACATTTCTCATCACTCGCGTCAAATCATGCATTGAACTCTCCATTCTTTTCCAGTTGGCATCACTTCTGTCCATGATAAAATTAGATAAGGATCTGAAACATTCAAAAGAACATACATTAATTTCACAATTCATCCAACTTGTATTCATCACATATACATGTTGCAAATCCATAGAATGCACCACTTCATTCATTGATCAAATATTTACATCAAAATGTACATTCATGATTAGCAACTAAAACTAATATCGTCTTCTACTTCCCACCTCTCCACATTACAAAAACATACTCCTTAACCTCTCACTCCCCATACACTTGGGAGTTATATACATACAACCATCATTTATTAAAAAGGGGAGGTTTTACAAAAAGAGGGACATATTGCCTAAGTCCTCTCTAGTTTTGGGTCAGATCTATGACAACTTCAGCAGGTTGAGGCTGCTGTACTTCATCGGTTCCGTGGTATAGCTCCGTTGCCGCATCCGTCATGGCCTCCCAATATTCCTCAAACTGGTGGAGCAACATGTCTTGCCCCAGCTTCAGATTGTCCAACCTACACATAACTTGGGTCATTACGTCCAGTGTAGCACTAGGATTTTCGGCAAAGAAAGCGCCTGCCGTCAGATTTAATACTTCCTCTTTGATCTGCACGTGGGTTTCTCTCTGTGCTTGAGCATATTGTTCTAGGTCCTGACGTAGCATTTCCATGGCTGCTACCAACCTTTGCTGAGCACTCATGTCCATTCTGAAATAATTAATAGGTTAAGCATTTACATGATTAGAAAAATCATGCTAACTAATCCCATGTTTCTACCCCATCTCACTGATTTCCCTAGGTTTATCGAACTAAAGCTCTGATACCAATTAATCTGTCACGTCCTAATAAAATCATCTATTTATCGGGAGTGACAGAAAATAACACGGAAAAGACACTATATCCATTCAACTCTTAGATAGCCTCATAAGTGTCTTATTACAAAAGTTTCTTCATTAAGTTCCCATGAGGAATAAGTCAAAAGAAACTTATTATATCACATTTACTAATCACAACACTACAGAACAGTAACATAGATAGCTCCTCGTAGATTCGTGGTTCACTCAACACTCTTTCCCCCTTAATCATTTGCTCCATCTGGATTTCCTGAAAAGTAGAATTCTGTGAGCTAACTAGCTTAGTAGGATTCAAGTTCTATGATCAAGGAGTTCAAGATACAAAGTAAGTGACAAGGAATTATACATGTAATCATGCTTTTGCATGCCAAACTGAGAATGCTATACGACACTTGATAGCAAAGTTATTGAACATTGAACTCAAGATACAAGGATTCATAGTAACATTCAAGTTCAGATTTGAACATATATAAACACAAAATAAGATGATATGATGAACAATCAAACACTTAATGATGCTATGCCAAACATCCACTAATCTTTTATCGTTCGCACGGCCACTTAAACGAATTTAGGTGCTCCTCCCAGGACTGGACCAGCCCTTATTTGCCAAGCATAATTCTTAGATTGAGTCCAAGACTCTCAATTTGTCATCACCACACTCTTACCTTTGTAATAAATCAAGGAAATACAAAGGTTTTACTCAATGTTACTCAAGGTTTGCACAAAAGAATCAAGGGACTTGATTCCGTCACTGATTTCAGAAATTAACAATCTCACGAGGACAATTTATTCGGAACTTGTAGAAATAACTTAAGGTAACAAAGAAGTTCACATGACTGATCTAAAAGGTGGTTTGGTAGAAAATCTATATGATAAAGGTAGACCAAGAGTTGGAACAATTGGGTAGGATTTATAGAGAAGAACGGAGTCAAACAGGAGCTAGAAACATGACTTTGACCAGACCTGTCGACAGGCATGGATCTGCTGTCGACAGGGGCTGGTTTCCAGAACCAGATGTGAAGTTCTGTGTGCATCTGTCGACAGCCAGTGAGGGGGCTGTCGACAGATACACACAGGTCTGATTTCCAGAGTTCTGGAATCATGCTCCTGTCGACAGCAAAAGGGTCGCCTGTCGACAGGGGCTGTGTGAACTGTCTATAAGTCATGGAAAACAATTTCAAATGGTTCTATAAAGTTTCTCTAACATTCCTAACATAAATAGGACCCTAAAAAAGTATGATTTCAGATGTAATACTCATTGAAACATGATCCGAAAAAGGAAGATCATGGAACATAGTTTGCAAAGATGTTTTAGCTAAAGGTTAACTCAAAGAAGATAATGGGGAGTACTTCTTAGAACTCTTTTCTCCTCATCCTTCTACATTGATCTTATATCAAATGTACCATCTTAAGAGTCTTATCACTTCTCAACACATCAAGTTAGCTAAAAGTAGAAAAATATTGAGGTTCTATCCAGTCTAGATAATAGAATCAACACACTAAATTCAGTCAACTGGATCAAAGCTAGTAACATGTGGTTACCTCTAACTTAAGAATCAATTAAAACATGATGTAATGTTGATTTCCTATCATGGACATGTTTTCTAAACTTTGACAACAACATGATCAATAATATGACTTTTCAGATTTCATAATAGTTTGAGTTTTCAAGCTAGAAGAATGGCATGCTTAAAGTTCTACATGTCATTAACCGGAGGATCAAAGAGAGGTAACAGGAGATTCTAGAGAATAAGAAAAGAATCCTACCTTGGTTTGAAGAAGATGAAGAAAATAGCCACAAAGAGATAAGTAAGAAGATGTAGTCTTTGGTATAGTAATTGCTTGAGCCTCCAAGATAATTCCCCAATCACTCCTTAGTAGTAACTTCAACCAGAACTTGAGCAGAGACAAGATGCATGAACAGGAAAGAGAGAGAAAGGACAATTGTCTCCCTCAGAATGGCTTTTTCACCAAGCTTTTCACTCAGACTCTCCCAACATGAGGTTTCTCCAAGCAATGGTAGCAGTAGAACAAGGAAATCATGAAGTGGAACCTGACCACGATGACCCTTGGGGTCTTTTTATTACCAAAGGATACCTCTCATGCATGGTGACACGAAGGTTACCCATGTGTCACCATAAAAGTGGAAATCTTTTACCATAAGACACGGGTAACATGCAATTCCTGGGTAGGACACCTCAGGTAAGTTGGTATGATGTTTTACCTCAAGTGCTGGCCACCCAATAGCCTTACACGTAGGCCTTTGTAATTTCCCAGAAAATTCCAAACCGTAAATACCCATAATTCAACTGGTCCAATGTTTACTATGCAAACACATCTAAATGGTGTCGTTTTGTCATGAAATTTTAACCATAGGCTAATAGGATGGTTTTACAAATTTTAGTTAAATTTTTAGATTTTATTTTACAGTTGGTGAAAAATCACCCGAAAAATGGTCGCGTCGACTATACTTGAAATCCGTACGTAAAAAAAATTCATATAATTACATATTAAATTTCTCCACATTTTTCTGGAAATTATGATGTTCTCGGATTTTTATTTCGATGTCGTTTTCCAGTATCGCCCTTGGAGGCACGCACTTCGATGCGCGTCACTGGGGTAATGTTCTTTACCACCAGTCATACTTACATGTCAATTATTTCAATTTATTGACAACGTTAAGGTATTATAACTTAATTATCCTTGTTTTGGAATAATAAATAGTAATAGAAATTTGGGGTATTACACGACAATGCCGTTAAGCTCCGTTAACGACCAGACTATGCCGTTAAGTTTTCCAGGACAGAACAGTAAGCTGTTCTCCCCTCTATATGATTAATTTCCGAAGTGTTTTCGCATGAGGATATAATGTAATCGTATATGTTAGGTAAAATAGACAATGTGATGTGTGTGAAATTTTCTGTGCTTTTTGGTGAATGACATGAATTGTTAGACTTATTGAAATACATGTTTGAAAAAATGGATTATGCATGTTCACCTACTGTCTACCTGATCCCTGACGTATGGAATGCCCTAAATTTTTCTAAACCGTGTGTATGCGTATCAGTCCATGCCCTGCAATTTTGATAATTTTTCCATGATTGTGGGATTTACTGTAATTTCTATTTTGGAAATAGAAGACATGCGTAGGATTTGTAAAGTTTACAGTAAATTGTGTGTTATGCAATAAATCCGGGGAAAATTCCTGTGATGATGTGTATGTTAGGTTCAGGGCTGTGAACTGTCAAACTGGATATTCATGTTATGTTCCATGACAAATTGAATTATGAATGGCATGCAACTGAATGTTTTAATTTCTGTAAATGTAATATGACTCAAAAATTTTTGGAAATTTGTATGTGAGGTCATGAACCTGCAATTAGTATGTGGTTAAAATTTTATGATAATTGGATAACTGTAAAGTGTATTATGAAATTTCCATGTGAAAACATGTGATAAATGCATGCTATCATGAATATGATTTGATGATGTGTTTGCCAACCTGATTAATGTGAGCTACTGAATGTTTGATTTCTGTCAACAGTAGTATCATGATTAGGAAAACAGAGCCATGTGTATAAGTGAGAGAATGTAAAGACATGTGTAATATGTGTGTTAAAAATCGGAATGTGTAATGTGTAAGACTATGCCATGTGTGACACTGCTTCCATAGAGGGCCGTGGAACCGTACCATGGAAAAGTCCCCATGGGAAGGTTCAATGTGTTAAGATCCTAAGGGCATTACGATGAAATCCTGGAGGTGGACAAGTACAACTGGTTAGGGTGGAGACTTGTTCTCCCGGTCTGCGCAGTCCAAGAGTTGTCACTGTATTGCCTAGGTGACCTCTATGTGTATGTGTTATGTGATGTGTCCTTCTAATGGTGGTTTGGACTATGTGTCACGGCACTAAATTTTGAAATGTGAATGTGACTATGTGTAAATTGTGTAGTGTGAATATGTGTGAATGTGCAATGTGTAAAAAGAGAACTATGTGAACGAGTGATTGTGCAAACATGTGAAACCAATAAGTTAGATTGTGAAATTGTGATCCATGATACATTAATGTGAAATTATGTTACAACAGCAACCTAGTTGTATTTATAAGAATGTTTTATATGTGTAAGAATGTGTAGAAACCATGATAGAAATGTTTCTTTTTATGCATGCAAGAATCCCATGTTTGGTTGCTTCCATGTTATAGCCTCATTTAAGATGTAGCTTTCATGTGATTACATGAATAGAAAGCATGTGATAGGATATTTAATTTGGAATGGCTTAAATCATGTACCATGTGTTTTAAAGTTTGTAGAATTATCATGATAGGTTGTCTTTATCAATGTCCAAGCTTGCTGTATGTTTTGCTTTGCAAATTGGAATGAAAAACCAACTGTGATATATGTATGTATGAGGTGTGTGGTGTTATTTGCTGAGTCTTTTAGACTCATTCCTAGCTTCGGCGTACAGGTTTAGTTGGTGACCCCACATCATTAGAGGAGACCGTGGAGAGTGACTCCGAGCGTGGCGAGTAGCGTGGTGGAGTCGTCATCGTGACATTTTGCTTTCATTGTATGTAATGGAGACATTGTAATGAAACTATTATGTAATTGTGGATCAGCTATGTAATCTGATTTTTAGCACTTTATTTACGTGGACTTTAGTTATCTTTGAATTGTCATTTGAATCATGTAAGTTAAATGTGGATGATGAAATGAAGACAAGTAGTTCTTTTGTTTCCGCTACTCTGTATTTATATTTATGAGCATCTCAATCGTATGTTATTGTTTGGGTAAATATCCCACTGTGATGACGTTCATTATACAGACGTGGATTGGTATAATCGTGCTGGTATAAAGAGGGTCGTCGCAGAGATTGGTATCAGAGTGACCGGTTGAGATTGCACATGAATATATATAAGTCATCATCCCTGTTACATGCTAAGCCTACATAGGAATGTCCACATGCGTAGAAATCATTAATAATGAGTGGAAAATAGATAAGAAAATGGTTAGGAAATAAATTAACGTAGCTCTAATGGTGGCTGAAATTTATTGCAGCCATGGCGTCGAGAGGTAGGCATGGCGGAGCGCCGGCCCATGAGGACTAGCCGAGACGTGAGGAGCAGGCGCAGCAGTAGGCCCCGGCACCGCAGTGACGGGTCTCCTTCTCCCCACCTTGAGTTCTTTAGTATGTTGCGCGTCTGACGCTATGAAGGGATTAGTTTGACGAACTCCTCCTCACTTCCCCTTCTTCTTCCTCCCTCTCCACCACCGTCCGCCCTCTCGGTGACTGTGCAAGGACTCAGAAGCATACAAAGTTGGGTCATACCTTGGATGGAGGAGCAAAGGCGGCGATGATGACCCACCCTTCTCCTCAAGCTTGGAAGCAGGGGCTAGAAAGGGCACGAAAGATAGCTTTGAGCATGGATGCGAAGGCGACACTGGAGGGTTGAGAGGATGATTGCCGCAGTCGAGCAGGCCACCAGGTTGTGCACGACAATAACAGATGACGACGGCGGCGTCCTAGGGCGTGGATGATCACGGCCGCGTCCGGCCGGGACAACGATGGTGGCTGAGTGCTTGGACGGCGATGATGGCGTGGTCGGCGTCGGGGACGGCGACGATGGCGGCCGAGGGCGTGGTCGGCGTCCGGGACGGCGACGATGGCGGCCGAGGGTGTGGATGATCACGGCCCCGTCCGGCTGGGACAACGATGGTGGCCGTGTCCGGGACGACGACGATGGCGGCCGAGGGCATGGTCGGCATCCGGCTTGGACCGGCGACGATGGCGGCCGAGGGCGTCCGGCGCGGTCGCTTGGTCAATGGCAGAAGGAGGGCAGGCAAGGGAGTAACCAGAAGGTGCTTTTTTGGCGAATGCAATCCCCAGCCAACATGCAGAACACCGCCCAAGGGAGAACCCCACCCTTTTTATTTCCCGCTCAATGGACATGTATTGGCGCCAAGATTATACCCACGGTTCCAACTTTGCTGGGATGTCATAAGTACATCAATACCTATATTTAATAGCTATCTATAGGTGTATACATATTTTTGTTACATTTACTAATAAACCATGGCTAAAATAAAATTATTCTCTCACACTTTATAAAAACCGTAACTATATATTCGTATCTACATATGGCTAAAAAAAGTGTGTGTATAACCTTACAACGGACGGATTTAACATGTATAAGTGGGGTATATACCTACGTATTACCCTACTGTAGGTATAGCCTCAATTTGTTGTAGTGTGTACTTCCCCCACCGCCGCCTGTGGATTATGGAGTGTTCATGCAAGGTTTGGTGCAGGCCATGCAGTCGCACGCCCACACCCAGGCTACACTCCAGGCTCAGTTGGAGGCTCAGGTTAGCATAATTAACTCAAGAGTAGTCTGTTTTATTTAATTGTGTGATGTTATGTTGAGTACATATTATTTGTTGTTGGATGTAGCAGGCTCAAGTTCCAGCTCAAGACCATGGTGGACCTTCCATCATGGATAGATTCAAGAGGATGTTGCCACCCTCTTTTAAGGGGGAGAGCGATCCGTTACTAGCTGAGAGTTGGATGAGGGAGATTGAAAAGATCTTCCAAGCTATTAGGTGTGCAAATGAGGATATGGTTACTTTAGCCACCTATATGCTTCAGGCATGTGTTAGTTTTGTATGTTTGTATGTTCTATTAAGTTAGATTTGTTTAGATGGTGCTTATGAACGGTGTACTGTAGGAAAGAGCTGATGTATGGTGGGCTTCATTACTACGTACACGGTTTGAGGACGGCGCAGTTGATGTTTCTTGGGACGAGTTCGTGAGGCTCTTTCGGGCCAAGTTCGTCCCCAAGCATATTCAAGATCGGATGGAGCAGGAGTTCCTCTTTTGACTCAAGGCCCCATGACCGTGCTAGAGTATGAGGCAAGGTTTGCAAAACTATCCAAATATGCACCTCACGTTGTGGCTGATGAGCGCAGAAAGGCGAAGAAGTTTGTGATGGGACTCAAACCATCACTGAGGACGAGGCTAGTGGCGTTCAACCATTGCACTTTGGAAGAGGCCCTTAGTGCTGCCTGTAGGCAAGAGGCTGAGATGGAGCAATACCTTGAAGAGAAGAAGGCTTCGCAGAAGAGACCTGCAACTACGTTCCAGCGACAGGACAAGAAGAAAGTGGTGTACCAGACACAGAAGCGATCAGTAGCAGTCGACAGTACTCAGGTACCTTCTGTACATTCCCCTGGTGTGAAGAAAGAGTGTCCCCATTGTGGGAAGACACATGGTGGTTCTGAGTGTTGGATGGTTGCGGGAAAGTGCTTGAAGTGCGGAAGCAGCGACCATAAGATCAAGGATTGTCCAAGACTTCAGCAGGGGGCTCAGCATGGAGCGTCAGCCCCAGCAGCGGTAGCAGCAACAGCACCAGCTACAGGAAGACCAGGAAGGCCTCGAGCTCCAGCTCGAGTGTTTGCTTTAGTGCGCGAGGACGCCGAGCAGGCGGAGCATGTCACCGAAGGTACGGTTCTTCTCCTAGGTGTGCACGCTCGGGTTTTGTTTGATACGGGTGCCACTCACTTGTTCATTTCTGAGCGGTTTGCTACGCAGTTAGCCCTAGAGTCAGGCATAGAGTCTGAGGATTTAGAGGTCCCCTTGTCTGTGCACACCCCTGCGGGTACGGTATCGACTAGGAAGTGCATTCTGTCGTTACCTGTGTACATTGAGGATAGAATCCTAGAAGGGTGTTTCTTCTTGCTAAAGATGAATGACTATGATGCTATTCTTGCTCTGGATTGGCTAGATGAGCACTATGCGTTAGTAGATTGTCGTGGAAAGAGGATTATTTTCCGCATTCCTGGTGAGGATGAGTTCTCTCATCCCTTGCCAAGGAACTTGGCGGGAAAGTTGGTCATCTCTGCCATGAAGGCGATGCGCATGGTAAACAAGGGTTGTGATGCCTTTCTTGCCAGCGTGGTATTAGTACTAGAGGCTGATGAGTCACCTACTCTTGCAGAGATAGAAGTAGTGCAGGATTTTCCAGACATTTTTCCCGATGATTTGTCTCGTTTGCCACCAGATAAAGAGATAGAGTTCACCATAGAGTTGCTTCCGGGCACCTCTCCTATCTCGAAGGCTCCATATCAGATGGCACCTGCGGAGTTAGCTGAGTTGAGGAGGCAGTTGCAAGAGTTGCTAGATAAGGGATTTATTCGCCCTAGTGTTTCCCCTTGAGGCGCACTTGTATTATTCGTCAAGAAGAAAGACGGGTCACTTAGGTTATGCATTGACTACAAAAAGCTGAACCAAGTGACTGTGAAGAACAGGTATCCCTTACCTCGTATTAATGATTTATTTGACCAGTTGCATGATGCATCAGTCTTTTCTAAGATTGATTTGCGATCTGGTTATCATCAGTTGAGGATTCGAAGTGAGGATGCGTCCAAGATGACATTCAGATCCCGTTATGGACATTATGAGTTTTTGGTTCTTCCTTTCGGATTGACCAACGCCCCGGCAGCGTTCATGGATCTCATGAACCGGGTGTTTAGGTCGTATCTAGATAGCTTTGTTGTATTATTTATTGATGATGTGCTAGTCTACTCTCCGGATGAGGCCACACACCGTCAGCATTTGAGGGTAGTATTAGAGGTTCTCCGTGAGCACAAGCTGTATGCTATGTTCAGCAAGTGCGATTTCTGGTTACACGAGGTTCATTTTCTCGGGCATGTTATCTCCGGTGCTGGTGTTACAGTTGATCCAGCAAAGGTCCAGGCAGTTATGGATTGGGAGACTCCCAAGACCCCTTCGGAGATTCGTAGTTTTCTGGGTTTGGCTGGTTACTATCGGCGATTCATTGAGGGATTTTCATGCATCGCCGCCCCATTGACTCAGCTCACCAGAAAGGGAGTGAAGTTTGTCTGGTTCGAGAAGTGTGAGAGTAGTTTTCAATTGTTGAAGACTAAGCTCACGTCAGCTCCCGTGTTAGTCTTGTCGAGCGGTGTAGAGGGTTTTGCTATCTACACGGATGCGTCTCGGATTGGCTTACGCTGTGTGCTAATGCAGCAAGGAAGAGTAGTGGCGTATGCTTCTCGTCAGTTGAAGGAGCATGAGAAGAACTATCCGACTCATGATTTGGAGCTTGCAGCAGTGGTTCATGCACTAATGATCTGGAGGCACTATCTTTATGGTGTCAGATTTGAGGTGTTTACCGACCACAAGAGCTTGAAGTATCTTTTCTCCCAAAAGGATTTTAAACCTGAGGCAGAGAAGATGGATTGAGTTCTTGAAGGACTATGACTTCGACCTTCAGTATCATCCTGGAAAGGCAAACGTCGTAGCGGATGCTCTGAGCAGGAAGAGACCATCTCTCCAGCAGGACCAGAAGATGTTGGAGGATGCGGCTTGCGCGCTGACTAAGTTAGAGCCATCGCTATGCCAGACTTTTGTAGCTCAGTTATCCCTTAGGTCCTCGGTTTTCGATGAGGTGATTGAGTAACAGAAAGCCAACCCTAGACTCTTAGAGTTAGTGGGCAAGGCCGGCATTGCTCGTGATGAGGACGGTGTGATTAGATTCCATCACCGAGTGTGTGTCCCTGATTTGGTAGATGTCCGTGAGCATGTGTTAGCGGAGGCTCACAGGTCGAGATTCTCTATTCATCCGGGTAACACTAAGATGAACCAGGATTTGAAGAGGTCCTTTTGGTGGTCTGACATAAAGAGGGATGTGGCTGATTACGTATCTAGGTGTTTAGTGTGTCAGCAAGTGAAGGCCGAGCGACAGCGACCATCCGGCCTTATGCAAAGGATGGAGATCCCAGTATGGAAGTGGGAAGCTATCACTATGGACTTTGTTTTAGGTTTGCCTCGATCTAGAAGGGGCAGCGACTCGATTTGGGTAGTCGTAGATAGATTCTCGAAGACTGCGCATTTCTTGCCTATGAAGAAGAGGCAGTCGGTTGAGAGTTTAGCTAGATTGTATGTTAGTAGTGTGGTTAGATTGCATGGTGTGCCGAAGTCGATCTTTTCGGATCGAGATCCGAGATTTACTTCGAGGTTGTGGAAAGGTCTTCAGGATGTGTTAGGTTCGGAGCTGAAGCTCAGTTTGACGTTTCATCCCCAGATAGATGGACGGTCCGAGAGGACTATCCAGACGCTCGAGGATATGTTGAGAGAGTGTGTACTGAATTGGTTGGATGATTGGGAGCGTCATCTGCCTCTAGTGGAGTTCGCATACAACAATAGCTTTCATGCGAGTATTGGTATCGCTCCATTTGAGGCGTTGTATGGAAGGCCTTGCAGATCTCCTTTATGTTGGGAGGAGACCGGTGATAGGCAGCTGACCGGTCCGGAGTTAGTTCAAGAGACTTTGGATAAGGTCCAGCTTATCAGGAAGAGGCTTGTTGCAGCGCAGGATAGGCAGAAGAGCTACGCCGACAACAGAAGGAAGGATTTGGAGTTCGAGGTGGGTGAACATGTCTTCTTGAAGATATCACCTACTCGTGGTGTCGTCAGATTTGGCAGTCATAGTAAGCTGAGCCTAGATTCATTGGCACGTATGAGATTCTCAGACGGTTGGGCAACGTGGCATATGAGCTATCTTTACCCCTAGCTTTAGCTAGTGTTCATCCCGTTTTCCACGTTTCTATGCTCAGGAAGTATGTCCGAGATCCATCTCATGTGATTAGTCATAAGCCAGTGGAGATTCAGCTAGATTTGTCGTATGTGGAGCAACCAGTAGCTATTCTTGACTGGAAGGTTCAGCATCTCCGGAACAAGGGTATTGCGTCGGTGAAAGTTCTATGGCGGAACTTCTCGCGAGAGGAGGCTACTTGGGAGCTTGAGGATGCGATGAAGAAGAAGTATCCCCATTTGTTTGAGTAGTTTTGTTTAAACTTCGAGGACGAAGTTTCTTTAAGGGGGAGAGGGTGTAAAGCCCTCGAATTTTGTTGTATTACATTATTACATGTAAATAATTCATGCTTGTGTATGCATAGGTGTACAAACGTACAACAACTGGCAGCTAGCTGGAGCCTAGAGGAAGGCTTCCCCGACTCCAACCTGCTGTGGAGATCGACCAAGAACCCGCAGGAGTGGTGTTTTGGAGGCTTCTTGGGACTGCCCAAGGAGAGCTTCATCAACCTCTTTGATCCCTTTGAAGATTTATTTAGAGGCAAGTAACCCATACATTTCGTCCATGTATGAGTCTAGTCGGGTTTTACCATTTTTTCAGATTTTCCTCGTGTTCTGGATTCTCACACTTCTCCTTCTTTTGGAGCTCAGGTCTGTGTTTTGTTCAGACCTAAACTTGATGGCAAGTTCTCTTGCCGTTAAGATCTTCAGTTGGCGGCATGCGACAATGCCGTTAAGCTCCGTTAACGGCCAGACTATGTCGTTAAGTTTTCCAGGACAGAATAGTGAGTTGTTCTCCCTTCTATATGATTAATTTCCGAAGTATTTTCGCATGAGGATATAATGTAATCGTATATGTTAGGTAAAATAGACAATGTGATGTGTGTGGGATTTTCTGTGCTTTTTGGTGAATGGCATGAATTGTTAGACTTATTGAAATACATTTTTGAAAAAATAGATTATGCATGTTCACCTACTGTCTACATGATCCCTGAGGAATGGAATGCCCTAAATTTTTCTAAACCATGTGTATACGTATCAGTCCATGCCCTGCAATTTTGAGAATTTTTCCATGATTGTCAGCTTTACTGTAATTTTTGTTTTGGAAATAGAAGACATGCGTAGGATTTGTAAAGTTTACAGTAAATTGTGTGTTGTGCAATAAATCCGGGGAAAATTCCTGTGATGATGTGTATGTTAGGTTCAGGGCTGTGAACTGTCAAACTGGATATTCATGTTATGTTCCATGACAAATTGAATTATGAATGGCATGCAACTGAATGTTTTAATTTCTGTAAATGTAATATGACTCAGAAAAATCTGAAAATTTGTCTGTGAGGTCATGAACCTGCAATTAGTATGTGGTTAAAATTTCATGATAATTGGATAACTGTAAAGTGTATTATGAAATTTCCATGTGAAAACATGTGATAAATGTATGCTGTCATGAATATGATTTGATGATGTGTTTCCCAACCTGATTAATGTGAGCTACTGAATGTTTGATTTTGTCAACAGTAGTATCATGATTAGGAAAACAGAGCCATGTGTATAAGTGAGAGAATGTAAAGACATGTGTAATATGTGTGTTAAAAATCGGAATGTGTAATGTGTAAGACTGTGCCATGTGTGACACTGCTTCCATAGAGGAACGTGGAACCGTACCATGGAAAAGTCCCCATGGGAAGGTTCAATGTGTTAAGATCCTAAGGGCATTAGGATGAAATTCTGGAGGTGGACAAGTACCACTGGTTAGGGTGGAGACTTGTTCTCCCGGTCTGCGCAGTCCAAGAGTAGTCACTATATTGCCTAGGTGACATCTATATGTATGTGTTATGTGATGTGTCCTTCTAATGGTGGTTTGGACTATGTGTCACGACACTAAATTGTGAAATGTGAATGTGACTATGTGTAAATTGTGTAGTGTGAATATGTGTAAATGTGCAATGTGTAAAAAGAGAACCATGTGAATGAGTGATTGTGCAAACATGTGAAACCAATAAGTTAGATTGTGAAATTGTGATCCATGATACATTAATGTGAAATTATGTTACAACAGCAACCTAGTTGTGTTTATAAGAATGTTTTATATGTGTAAGAATGTGTACAAACCATGAGAGGAATGTTTCTTTTTATGTATGAAAGAATCCCATGTTTGGTTACTTCCATGTTATAGCCTCATTTGAAATGTAGCTTTCATGTGATTACATGAGTATAAAGCATGTGATAGGATATTTATTTTGGAATGGCTTAAATCGTGTACCATGTGTTTTAAAGTTTGTTGAATTATCATGATAGGTTGTCTTTATCAATGTCCAAGCATGCTACAAAACAAACCTACTGTGATATATGCATGTATGAGGTGTATGGTGTTATTTGCTAAGCCTTTTAGACTCATTCCTTGCTTCGGCGTACAGGTTTAGTTGGTGACCCCACATCGTTAGAGGAGACCGTGGAGAGTGACTCCGAGCGTGGCGAGTAGCGTGGTGGAACACCTCAACCACCTTGGAGACACATACTAGCTAAGGAAGCTCCACAAGAGACTCTACGCCGCTACCCACCACCATTTTCCCCTCAGCTCTGAAGTCTGCGACACTAGGCTGTTAACTCGAGCATGCTCGTAGCCTGGAGAACTCCCTCAACAAGCTCCCGATGATAAGGGTCCTAGGAAACAGAGAAAACCTCTAAACGGGACAAGCCCTCAAGTGCAAAGCACCGGGCGAAAGAGAATAGGCATGGCAACAACCAACAGAAACCGACACAACTATCTTGCAACCAAGATAAGCCCAGCAGGCACAAGCATGCACAACACACCTCTCGGAAACCCCCAGGAGGACCGTCGGCCAACGCCAGCACACACGGCACGGCCCGAAAACTTAGAATACCACCAGACATCACAGAAACCATCGCTCTTCTAATAATCGATTGACTGACAGATAATCGATTTTTAGACAGACACGAGCCTCCTAGCACCGCCGCTAAGATGCGGCCATGAAGGTGTCACCTTCGGTCACTGAATGCCGGGAGGCAACCTGTCGCGTTCCCTACCAAAAGGTCCTAAGGGCAACCCTGTGCTCGGGCACACACCGACATTCCAACGAGGCCACGGAAACACCCGAGGCAAGCCTGGTGCTGTCGCACCCTCCTAGCCCGTCGCGATACCATTACGATAGGAAGGGCAACTGTGACAAGAACCCTGTTGCGACAAGGAAGCGTGTCGCGACAAGTCCCTGTCGCGATGGCTAACCACGCCACGATAAGGTCGCGCCCGACCAAAGCGACGCCTCCACTGATGTTGCGACGCGCACGGCGGTCGCGACATCAGACCGGAGGCAGACCGCCGGGATACTACATCCCGGGGTCGCCACAAACACTACAACTACATAATCACGGGGTGGGGAGCATGGGGAAAGCTAAAAAACATGCAATCCACTAAGAGGGCTCTCAATCAACCCGAATTGGAAAGGGCACAAGAGATCCCTACCGGAAAAAGGAGAACCGAACCCCCCAGGGCCTTCACGACACCATGGCCGCCACCTCCTCGCTCCACGATGCTCCGCCACTCCACCACGAGCCGCTGGCCCTGCCACCGAGCTCCAAGCCGCCAGAGAAGGGAGGGGGAAAGCATCCCCTCCTCGGAGAGGAGGAGGGAAAGGAGGAAAGCCAAAGGCCCCCAAGACGCAACGGCGCGGGGTGTCGCGTCATCAACCTTAACGCGACGGCTGCCCACACCGCGACTAGAACGCATCCCTCCGGGATGCTGCGACAACCTGACAGGTCGCTCTGCCATGCCTGCCACTCTGACAGGCATCAGATGACCGAAAAGCGGAAAGCTGTCGCGAACCGTTGACCGGGCGCGATAAGAACGCGACGCACAAAGGGGTCGCAACACGGATGACTATCGCATCGGGCTCTTCCGATGTGACACTAACATGTTGCTCAGGCCAGACGCGTTAGTGGCTAGTCATCCAACACGCGAACGGAGTGAACGGAGGAAACCGGAAAGCCCGAGATGTTGCAATACATCCAACAAATAAATAATTTCGTCCTCAAAATTAAGGGCGAAACCCAATCGGAGAACACAACATGTGCAAAGGGACCACTAAGTCGTACCATGACTTCCCGGTGGTCACCACCACGACCCTGCGAGAAAGGGAGTGCCTAACCAGACAACCGACGGCTCGCAGAGCGCACACCAACGGCGCGGAGCACACAAGCGGTTATCAACAACTCCACAGGCGCGACACGCACCAAACCGACCAGAAACACTGAAACCACCAGCCGAAAACCACATGACTGAGCCTCTCAACAGACCACGATGTTGAGACCAACCGGTCGGTAACTCACTATATCATCAGCGACTAGACAGAGGTCCCAGCTACTGACGGCAACCGAGAAAATGCCAAGAGGTCATCCACAAGACTCCGCTGAATGGCTCCACACAACTAGCAATAGCTAGCTCCTACGGCAAGGCCAAACAAGAGTTTCTTAATGGTGACCCAAAACCAAGTGGAAAACACGCACGTGGAGAAACCACGGTGAGCAAGGCAGTGTCTGCTGGCACCACTAGATCTCACCCAGATCATCCTTGTCGTCCGACCAGGACACACAACACACACAGAGCCACAAAACTAGGAGTTACCTGCTCCCCAACGTGGCACACTGCGGCGGAAACACGGAAGACACCAGAGGTGAAGCCAAAACTTGGCACCTCACCGCGACACGTAGGAAAGTGTCCGCCGGCACCACTACATCTCACCCAGATCATCCTCGTGGTCTGACAAGGACACACAATGACTGTGGAGCCACAGAAAAACTAGACCAAAACTCCACAGGCAGAATGCGCAGAGGCAAAACTAGGGAGGACGTCTAAGTTTGGCAGAGCCAAGCAACCCAAGACGTCGGCAAACTGCACGAGAAACGAAACAATCACAAAGGTCAAGAACAACATGTCGACCTCAAAGGGACCCAAACTGAAGCTAGGTACCCAACCGAACTCACTTGCTCCCAAGCAAGAGAGAAAAACCCAGCCACAGGTTGCGGCCAGAACCTAGCGTACCACCGATAGGGCTACCTAGACAATGCAAAGCAGCCACCCCACAGCGGCAACGATACAGCCACAAGGCACAGGCCAGCACAAGGTGTTCTAGAGGATAAAAGATCAACGCCTTGAACACCGAGCAAACTCGTGAAACCACGCACGAAACTCACGATCAAGGCACACGGCACACACACCGTGCTAACACAAGCACCAGGAGCCTCCCAAGCTAAAACACAATGCACCTAGGCTCTCGACGGCACAAAACAAACCACTTGAGCACGAGCACATAGTGCTACCACAAGCACCACAACCAGGCAAGATGCAACACAGTTACACCAACGACTGAACAACACGGGCTAACAGAGAGGACTCTCCACAAGAGACCCGCCAAAAGCCACACGCAAGAAACCGCAAGCCTAAGAAGGGCACAACAGGCCATACGGGCCCCAACCCTCAAGGCACAAGACATGAAGCAACGAAAGAAACACGCTCAAGGTGCAGTACACAGCCGCACCCACAGCCCGAAACGATACAGGCCAACCGAAGGGGACTCCCCACCAAAGACCCACAAGAGAAAACACACAGAAATCCAGCAGCTTCAAGAGCATGACAACCACATCGGCTCTTAGAAGCACACAACACAAAGCACCTCTCCTACCACCATAGGCGGAGAGGGCCACACCCAACGGCGACAAGTACCTCCAAAGCATAGGCTGAGGTACAAGCAAAACACACAACGAAATGATGCCTACACAAGCAAGCCAAATAAACGAAAATCGGTGCTGACTCACACAGAACCTAGGGCACCTTGCCCTATATCGTCCAGTCAGGCAACAAGAAACCAGCACAGGAGGAGATGGCGTAATAGGTCACCACAACTGATCGCACCACAAGGAAACAACGTGCACGAAGTGAGCAACCAACTCAACCTCAAGATAGTACAAGGGGAGGGACCTTTGCCACAAAGGTAGCCACGGGGCGCGACACGGCACCAAATGCCATGTGAAAGCACCACCACTCTGAGCAACCCATGGAAAGTAGAGGAAGAAGGCACACAACTGGCTTATTCCTCACATAAAGGAGAAAACATCGCACAAGGCTAGCACCCACACAAGAGGCACAGCTAGCCAGACACCCACTGCACTCACCAGACCACCATCTGGGAGAGCACGCAGGGCGTGAGAAGCAAAGCAAATCACCCGACCACAGGGACACACGAAGTCCCACCAGCACAGCCGAGGAACTCGAAAACGAACAAGAAGACAACCTGGCCAGTACCACAACCAGACACACGGTTAAAGCACCACACATTGACCGATTAAGCCCAAGCAGACTGTCACACAGGCAGTCCGGCTAGAAATAATGATAGCTCATCTCTACAGAGAGAGAGAGTAGCAACGATCAAAACAAAACATAGGGCAGCTCTGTAGAGAACCTCCACTAAAAGCGCCAAGATCCGTTCTGGGAGAACTTCACCAGAACGCAGCTCAACCAAATGGCACACTTCAAACCATAGGGACAACACAATGGTAGCCCAAAACAAATACAGAGCACTCCTGGGAAGAACCTCTGCCAGAAGCGACAAAAGGGCGATCCAGGGAAGAACCTTCACCAAAACGTACAAAACCAAACGGCCAAACAACACAGACCATCAGAGAGAAACACTGCAGCAAGCAGAATTGCAGAAACAATGCAAGCCAGTCCTGGGAGAACCTACTCAAGGACGCAGCCCAAACAAACGGCCAAAACACAAGGCCAACCAAGAGAAAAACACAACAGCCAGTGGAAGCAACACAAATCGGTTCTGGGAGAACCTCTACCAAAACCACTAGCCAAACGAACAGCACACCTCGGACCCTAAGGTAGCACAGCAACAGATAGAAAATGTGCACGGGACAGTCCTAAGAGAAACCCTCTTCAGAACAATAGCAAACCGTTCTGGGAAACATCACCAGAACACAGGGTAACCAAGCAATGCACCTCAACTTCGAGGGCAACGCAACGGCAACCAACCAGACAATAGAGACCTCAAACCACAGAGGCAACACAGCGGAAGACTTCAACGAGCACAGAAGCAGTCCCAGAGAGAGAGAAACCCTCACTAGGACAACAACAAAATAGTTATGGGAACCATCACCAGAACACAAGCAGCCAAGCGATGCACCTCAACCCAGTGGGTAGCGCAACAACAACCAGAAACGAGCACAACATAGTTCTAAGGAAACTTCACTTCCACCAGAACCAACAAAGAAGAAATCCGGGAGCACCTCACCAGAGTTCACAACTAGCCAGCACAAGGCCGACAACAACCACAGACAGGTGTCGTAGCGCTCAACCAGTGGTGCAACACGGCACACAAGGCACCTGCTTAGCTCGAGCAAAGACGCTGACTAAGCAGAGCACAGCGCCCAATGGCGCACAGGCACCCAAGGCCAAACACACATCCAACAACGACACACCATAACAACAAGGGACTGCCAACAGAGCAAGGACACCTTCAACCGATTCTGCAGACCACAACCCTACACCGGTGAAGGCCACACCACACGTAGGCTCTATCAGCCTTCGCGACATAACCACCCGGACGCGCAGGCCGACGACGAATCCAACCGCAGCACGAGCAAAAACAGCAACTACGCTCGCAGCACGCGCACCCAGCAACAGCAGCAACACTCTCCTGCAGCTCACACCAAGACCCTGCTTGAAAGCTAGCCACTTACAATAAAGAGCCAATGCTCACCTAAGAGCAACTCTACACAGACGGGTCAGTAACGTACTAGTACCTTTCTTTAGGACAGCCATAGTTATTAACTCATTACAAATCTCGTTGGACCCCTGAGCTTTGATACCACTATAACGACCAGACCTTCTGGACCCCCCGCCAAAGACTCCGAAGGTCGTGCCACCACCCACGGATCCGAAGACCCGGAAGGATTAGAATTTAGTCCAGTGAGATAAGCAATGAATTCAAATAACTATAACAAGAAAGTTTGCACATTAATAAGGAAATTATGTACAACATGTCCCAAATAAAAGTACAGGTACAGAAATAAAGGTGCAATCCTTATGGGGCATACCCCGAGGACTTGCAAAAAGGCAACTCTCAACTCACACAGTACAAGTGCTCATGCTCACGACTCACATTGCTGGCAACGCACGGCGTACAAACTGCCACCACGACCGTCCGGCCACGAACTCTCTCGACTGCGAGTCCCTACCTGAAGAGACTAGGGGGGCTGAGCCTCGCGAACAAGGCTTGGTTGGGATAACCAGTCGCTTACCAGCCAGAGCAGTAGGAACTCCAACAAAAGCGGAAGCAAAACTACTCTAGAAAGCAGTAAAGCGAAAAAACACCTACTGCAGAGTACTACAAAGTAGCAAAACAGAATAATGCCATGACCCACAACTAGTGTCGGCCCAAACACGACTCCCGCAGAACCAGCGGAGTCAAACACAAAGCGGAAGCAACATCTCGGCATGCACCCGTCGAGACAGGGAAGCTCACGGAACACCGGAGCAACCACGTGAGACCTGAGTCTCACGACACAAGCACCTAACATCCTAGAATTCCACGAGGTCGAAAAGGAACAACCAGGTGTCAGCACGAGAGACATCGAACAACCACGTGAGAAGGAACGTCTCACCACAGGCACGACCACGTGGAATTCTAGGATGTTAGGGCCCAAAAGCAAAATCACACTAGACCTCGGACACTCCATGAGGTCAAGGAACTACAGCCTCCGGTGCCACCATGGACGACACCAAGGAACGGTATACAGAAATAGTGGTTGGTGTCAACACAAGACACCTGAGAGAACCCGCAGAGCAGAAACCACTGAACAAGGCCCACGAGGCCAAACCAACAAAGCCCACAGAACAACCACCGTGCAGGCTAGGGCTACGAGACTCACTTAGGAATAACGTGAGAAACTTCGTCACAGCAAGAGCAACCAAGCCACCACCATAGGCAGCTAAGAGGGGGACACACCATACACACCTCCAACTCGCCAGCCGTTGACTCCTACCTACAACATCCCTAGGTAGAGTGAGGCTAGTGAGCCACATCAAAGAACAACTACAAACCACTGCAGCTCGGTCGAGCTGCGGCCCCACGCCTACCCTCCCTATGCGGCTCCAGAACCAACGTAGAGCGAGGCAGTGAGAAGGACTAACTGGTCCACACCGGAAGAACACCTCAACCACCTCGGAGACACATACCATTTAAGGGAGCTACACAAGCAACTCTACGCCGCTGCCAACTGCCGTTTTCCCCTCAACTCTAAAGTCCACCCAGTAGGCTGCCAAGTGAACCATGCTCGTAGCCCAGAGAACTCCCTCAACAGGCTCCCGAGGATGGGGGTCCCCAGAAACGGAGACAACCTCTGAACGGGACAAGCCCTCAAGCGCAAAGCACCGAGTGAAAGAGAACAGGAGGGGCAACAACCAATAGAAACCGGCACAACTGGCTTGTAACCAAAACAAGTCCAGCAGGCACAAGCACGCATGGCACACCTCCCGAAAACCCCCAGGAGGACCGTCGGCCAACGCCGGCACACACGGCATGGCCCGAAAACTCGAAACACCACCAGACAGCACATAAACCATCACTCTTCTAATAATCGATTGACTGACAGACAATCGATTATTAGACAGACACGAGCCTCCTAGCACCGTCGCTAGGACACAACCATGAAGGTGTCACCTTCGGTCACTGAACGCCGGGAGGCAACCTGCCGCATTCCCTACCAGAAGGTCCTAAGGGAAACCCTGCCCTGGGGCACACGCCGACACGCCAACAAGGCCACAAAAACACCCAAGGCAAGCCTAGTGTTGTCGCACCCTCCTAGCCCATCATGATACCATCACGACAGGAAGGGCAACCGCGATAAGCGCCCTATTGCGACAGGGAAGCGCGTCGCGACAAGAACCTATCGCGACAGGAAATCGGGTCACGACACGACTCTTATCGTGATGGCTAACCGCACAGCGATAAGGTCGCGCCCGACCAAAGCGATGCCTCCTCTGATGTTGCGTCGCGCACGGCGGTTGTAACATCAGACGGGAGGCAGACCGCCGGGATACTACATCCTGGGGTCGCCATAAACACTACAACTACACAATCACGGGGAGGGGAGCATGGGGAAAGCTGAAAAACATGGAATCCACTAAAAGGACTCCCAATCCACCAGGATTGGAAAGGGCACAAGAGATCCTTAACGTAAAAAGGAGAACCGAACCCCCCAGGGCCTTCATGACACCACGGCCGCCACCACCTCACTCCATGATGCTCCGCCGCTCCACCATGAGCCGTCGGCACCGCCACCGAGCTCCAAGCTGCTAGAGAAGGGAGGGGGAAAGCATCCCCTCCTCGGAGAGGAAGAGAGAATGGAGAAAGGCCAAAGGGGGGAAAAGGGGCACCGACCAAGGCTTTAAACCTTCGGCCCCCAAGACGCGATGGGGCAGGGCATCGCGTCAACAACCTTAACGCGACAGCCGCCCACACCGCGACCAGAACGCATCCCTCCGGGATGTCGTGACAACCCGACAGGTCACTCTGCCACGCCTGCCACTCTGACAGGTGTCAGATGACTGAAAAGCGGAAAGTTATCACGACCCGTTGACCATGCGTGACAAGAACGTGATGCACAAAGGGGTCGCCACACGGATGGTTTTCGCATCGAGCACTTTTGACGTGACACTAACGCGTCGCCCAGGCCGGACGCGTTAGTGGCCAGTCATCCAACACGTGAACGGAGGAAACCAAAAAGCCCGAGATGTTACATAGTTGCTCAGTCCAGTTTGCCTGTATGGTTCATATCAAAGATTCCTCTCATCCCCATTCATTATGTCAATTATCTCATTCCCCATTGATCCACTCATTAGCCGTGAACCGCTCAAAGGCCAGAGTCAAATCGACCTGTTGGGACAGCACCGATCCCCTAATGAATGAAACCTACAAGCCTAACATGGCCAGGGTACCTCTTCATCAAGAGGTTGATCACTTCTTTTCTTTTAATCTTTATTCGTCCCATATTGGAGCCATCCGTGCACTCTGTTCCAGCCATGTTCGAAGTCCTCTGGATAATTCTCGCTACTTATTCATTCAGAATGGTTGTCTCTTACCTTAATGTAGGCTTTTCATCTCAATACGCATCATTCTACTACATCATCATTTCATGCCATCTCTGCTCCATCATCACACCACTCCCTTGCAAAGCAGGCATCAAGGAGGGGCAATCTGTAGACACCCATTTCTGACCCATAAGCTGGGTCAAATTACTTATCACATCATTGATGCCGCACATTGGCTCATCATCGCCAAGCTAGATTTATCCGATCATGGTACCTCTCTATTATTTCATCACTCTGGTGTGCTCTTCCTGGTCAAATCATTCAGTCTTCATCATCATCTTGTAGCTCTCTAAGTTGGGAATCCAACATTGCAAACCGTGTGCCAATCCGATACTCATGCAAGGAGAATGGACACTTTGAATGATTCATATGCTGAAAGATCATGAGGGCGACAATGCCCTTGTCGTGTTCATATTTAGAACGCGACGCCTTACTTGTCATGTTCATACCTCAATCTATTGCCTCCAGAAAATAATCGATCATTTCAAGAAGGAGACACCCGATACGTCACGTTCTCATTTGGCCTTTTAATTCCCTAAAAATGTGCCAAAAAATGCTTGAAGACTTCCTTCTAGGAAAGGCGACGTATCGAGGCATCGTGATCTGGTGGCGACAGACAGGACGTCGCATTCTATTTTCCTTCCCATGCACATGCAACGTGGCTTTCCTATTCACACTCCGACCCTTGCTATTCATGAATAATCCGTCTTTTGGTGGGTCTAGAGGTCTTCAAATCTTTCCAAACTTGAGGGAAACCTTCCTTAGAACCTTCTTGCCACGTTCTAACTCTCCTTACACCAGCATAATTACCTAAACTCATATTCCAGCTCATTTTTCCTTTTTCATCTGAATCAAGAAAAATTGCTTATAAAAGTGTCTATAGGGCACGGTTTTGAGGACTCTTGGCGTCTGCTTCTTCATCTCCAAGAGAGCTACAAACTTCCATAAGACTCTTCAGCCTCTAGACGACCAGGAAGTGCCCACCAGGGCATTTTCTTCCCCTCTATTCTTTCTCTCTCATGTTCTTCATGCCATTCATTCAATTTTCTTCATACATGCACATTTAGATTTCTTCCTTTTCATAGTTTTCCGTTAGATCATGTCCCACACACCTATTTTAAACACCAAGAGAGGTAAAACACCACCCCCACATGAGTTCCCTCCATATTGTTATGCTCTTCATTTATTTTGGGATTGATACTCCACAAAACAAGTTTCTAATGGGTTTTCCTCTCTTTTGATGTTCTTGGAAGGTTAAAGAAGACAGCACAAGCACAAGGCTCTAGCTCTTTAGCCGTTGAGGAGTAGGAAGAACAAGATCTACAATCTCTCTCTTCTGTTGTAGAAGGTGACAAGCATCTGGTCGCGTTCTTTAGAAGGCGATAGGCTTCCTGTCGTGTTCCTTAAACCAGGTTCCTTCTGCACTTTTTCTCTGTTTCTAAGATAGTTAGCACATGTTATTCATTTAATCATCTTCTGCAACTACTTTGGTGGCGATCACGGTCTTTTTATTAATTTTAATCATCCTTATTTGGGAATCAATTCTCGTGATTACAAGGATGAGGAACTTGCAAAAGAAATCTACAATTTAAATGAGAACATTGAAAGTTGAAGCTAAAGGAAATTGAGCTTGAAAAAGAAATGAAACTGTCTGTAGAAAAATATGGTGCAATCAACAGTGTGGATACAGGAATGAAGAGAGAAATTGAAGTACTTCAAAAGGAAGTAACGAAAAGACAAGAAGCTTTGGAAAAATTTGTCAGTGGTAAAAACAATCTAAAGGCTTTGTTAGGAACTAAAGTGAACTCTAATAAAGAAGGGTTAGGATTCAATCCTACAAAGAAGAAAGAAATTGGAATGAAAACTATTACATTTGTTTCCTCAACAAGATCAGAAGCTTCTTTATCCAATGCCAAACAAAATGAAAGAGTTTCTCAAAGAAATGAGAAAAAGAAAGATACTAAAAACTCTCAAAATGAAAAACCCAGAGGAAAAGGCAAGGTCAACATTGAATACGGAGGAGGTCGGTCCAGCTCCAATAGAAAGACTAATAACAATCAAGTGCATCGACACCCTATGTATACCAGGTCAACATAGATGCCTCATTTGAACCAATATTGACAGCCACATGATTGGGAAGGTCGACACACCTCATATTGCAGGTCAACACATCCATTTGCCAGAACCCAGGGTATGTCTTGATGGACTTGGACAAGTCGACATAACACCTTCAGAGTCTCGACACATCCTAAAAATTTTGCGACACCCAGCCATCCAGGATATTCTAGGTGGCTCAGTGATTACAATTTCCCATGGATGTTTCATTGGGGCAATAAAAGTCAATCTAAGGGCAATTTTTCTAATGTGAAGATGAACAAAGCTCCAAAAACTTTTGGGAACAACAAAAAGAATGAAAAATAAATTAAAATAAAAAACAAACTAGTTCAACAACTAAAAGGCAAGCATGGATTCCAAAAAGTTTCTTATCATGTGAAGTTGAATTATGTGGTTTGAGGGACCCAAATGCACTTGGGTTCCAAAGACTCATATTTAAAATATTTTGTAGGTATGTTTTACAGCCAAACAATAAGTGGTATCTTGACAGTGGTAGTTCAAGACATATGACAGGAGACATGAATAAATTTTGCTTGTTGGCCGAAAAGAAAGCTGGTCATGTGACTTTTCGAAGAAACAACAAAGCAAAATTGTTGGATCAGGTAAGTAGGTAAGAATCATTCCAATTCTATTGATGATGTACTTCTAGTGGAAGGATTGGGATACAACCTACTGAGCATAAGTCAACTCTGTGACAAAGGACATAAGATAATATTTGACTCTCTTATCTGTACCATCTTTGAACCAAATTCAAATTATGTCAAATTCACTGGTAAGAGAGTTAACAATGTGTATATGGTTGACTTAGATGATTTTGAAAATGATAATCTGTGTCTTACTGCTAACAAGAATGATCTTGCATGTCTTTGGCATCGTAGACTAGACCATGCTAGCTACACTATGCTGCACAAATTGGTAAAATTCAACATGGTAAAAGAGTTACTAGAAATCTCCTTTAAGTAAAATAACAAGATTTGTGCAGCATGCACTCAGGGTAATCAAACAAGAAAATCCCTCAAAAGTAGATCTGAAAGTCAATCTTCCAAACCTTTCGAACTCATTCACATAGATTTGTTTGGACCCACTAGGACTAATAGTCTTAATGGGAAAAGATTCGGATTTGTACTTGTCGATGACCTTTCAAGATTTACTTGGGTATTCTTCCTTCCTCACAAAAGTGATGTCTTCACGAAATTTCTAGAACTCTATAAGAAAATCATGCAAGAGGGAAAATTCAAGATTATATCTATAATATCTAACCATGGTGGTGTGTTTGAGAACACTGACTTTGATAAACTCTACAGGGAAGAAGGACTTACTCATAAATTCTCATCACCCAAAACTCTAGAACAAAATGGAGTGCTGGAAGAAACTGAACCTTGGTAGAAATGGCAAGAACCATGCTGGCGGAAAGTGGTTTACCCAAAAAAAATTGGGTAGAAGTGGTCAATACATGCTACATCATAAAACCTTCCATTGCCCATTTTAGAGTGTTTGGAACAAAATGTTTCATTTTGAACAATGGCAAAAGTGATTTGGGTACATTTGAACCCAAAAGTGAGTTGGGTATTTTTCATGGTTATTCAAATCACTCTAGAGCCTATAGGGCCTTCAATGTCAAAAATCAAACCGTTGAAGAATTCCCTCACATAACTTTTGATGAATTCAATGATGATATTTGCAGGGAAGAAGATGATGGGGAATTCTTGGAAAAGAAAGGCCAGAACAACCATCAAGGAGAGGGATCAAGTGCAAATGAGAATCAAGGTGAGGAAGATGAGTAAGGAACTTCAACTATCAATGAAGTTAAAGATCTACTAAACATTAGAATGCTCAGAGACCATCCTCAAGATAGCATAATTGGTAATTTTCTTGATCCACCTAGAACAAGATCCCATTTTAATCTTATTGATGAATTGGATCAGATGGCCCTTGTCTCACAGATGGAACCCAAAAATATTGAAGATGATTTAACAAATGATTTCTGGATAAATGCCATGCAAGAGGAATTAAATCAATTTGAAAGAAACAAAGTGTGGCATTTGGTTCTAAGACCTTCTTCACAAAGTGTTATTGGAACAAAATGGGACTTCAGGAATAAAACTAGTGAAGAAGGCAAGGCAATAAGAAAAAAGGCTAGGCTAATTGGAAAAGACTATAACCAAGAATTTGGGATTGACTTTAAAGAATCTTTTGCTCCTGTAGATAGGCTGGAAATAATCAAGATTCTGCTCTCTTTTGCATATGAACACAGCATCAAACTTTAACAAATGGATGTAAAAAGTGCCTTTTTAAATGCTTAAATAAAATTCAATCTCCTAAGGTGGAGGGTGGCTTAGGAATTCGTAACATTCATCATGTGCAAATCTCCCTTGCTGTGAAACAAATGTGGAATATTCGCCATGGAAGTTCCTTATGGTATATGTATGCTAGGAGGCGTTTTGCAGCTAACAATTACTCTCATATTCCTAGTATGCCCAAGCATCTTTGTCTGGCTGCTAATTCTATAATCCATTCTAATACTAGATGGATTCATGGAAAGGGTGATAGGATCGACATCTTAAAAGACACTTTGTTTGGGGACCAGCCGTTGGCTGCTACTCTTCAGGGTCCTTTTGAGATTTCGAGCATCTCTTTGCAGGAGTTGCTACTGATGTTTCCCATCAATTGAGGTTGGTTATTCCTTCTACTATTTTCAATGGATTATCCTTATCTGATGAGGATGACAGGTGCATCTGGGCCGCTTCCTCTACTGGTGCATTCTCCACTAAATCAACCTACAATTTGATCAGACATGTTGGTGTTCGCCGACCTGCTATTATGAAGATTTGGCATCACGCCTTCCACCCAAGGGCTTCCTTATTTTGCTGGAAAATTCTCAATAGAGCTGTGTCCATGGATGATAGAATTTCCGAATGTGGAGTTCCTATGGTTTCTAAATGCCATTGTTGTTCAGCTCCTCAGTGTGAAGATCTTGATCATGTTTTTATACAAAGTGATATTGCTGCTATAATGTGGAAATGGTTCCTTCCTCTTGTCAGCAATAAAGTTCATCTGCATCCTCATATCACTGCTAGAATTTGGAGCTTTATCCAACATTCCAATGCACGCTCTCCTTCTGGTTTTACTTCAATTTATTGTCTGATTCTTATGCTTTGGGAGCTTTGGAAAGGCAGATGTTCTGCTAGATATGAAAATAGAAAGACTCGGATTGCAGATATTATCAAAAGTATTAAGCTTCACATCAGTTTTGCTCTTGGCAAGACCACTTTTAATCTTGCCCCTACATTGGCAGAAGAACAAGTCCTTCATGCTTATGGCTTTTACTTTTGTTCCTCCCCAAAGTAGGTGAAGTTGGTCCGCTGGATTCCTCCCATTACTAATTTCTGTTTAAATGTAGATGGGGCTTCTAAAAGAAATCCCGGTATTTGTGGAGGAGGTGGGTGCATTCGGAATAGTCATGGAAAAGTCCTTGATGCATTTGCCAATTACTATGGAGTAGGAAACAGTATTATATCGGAAACAAGGGCGCTTTGTGATGGTCTACGCCTAGCTAATTTCTTCGGGGTCCGGCTTTCTACAGTTTATTCAGATTCGTCCTCCCTTGTTCAATCTCTCCAGTAGAGCAGATACATTAATTGGCATATTCAGCAATGGTGGCGATCTGTTAGGGATTTGTTACATGATGACTACAGTGTCATCTCTCACGTTTTCAGAGAGACCAACCAGGTGGCTGTTCGGCTTGCAAACCATGCTATTGTCTTTATGCGAAATGAGATTTTTTAGGGTTTGCATAGTCTTCCTCATGCTTGTAAGGGGCCTTTACTTATTGATAGATCGGGTCTTATGAATATTAGACTGATCTAATGGGGGTATGCCCCTTCATATTGTAACTCATTTTCTTCATATTTTATATTTAGGCCCAGAGTTTTTCTGCGGGTGGAGTGGGTCCGTTCTCCCCCTCTAGGGGAGGGTGCACTCTCCTGGCTAGGGCTCTGAGGACCTCTTTCAAAAAAAAAATTGGTTTAAGAAAAGAAGAAGTTTTTGTAGAACAACCACCTGGCTTTGAATGTTCAGAATTTTCTAATCATGTCCTCAAGCTTGACAAGGCACTCTATGGACTAAAGCTAGCTCCTAGAGCATGGCATGATAGGTTGAGCTCCTTTCTCACAAGTAAAGGATACACAAGAGGTAATGTTGACCAAACTCTCTTCACTAAAGCACCAAATAATGATATCCTAATTGTTCAAATCTATGTTGATGATATTATATTTGAATCAACAAAAACCTCTCTGTGTAAAGAATTTGCAAAACTCATGACCAATGAGTTTGAGATGAGCTTAATGTGACAACTGAAATTCTTTTTTGGTTTACAGGTCAACCAAACATCAGAAGGAATTTTCATCAATCAATCAAATTACATGATGGAGCTGCTAATGAAATACACACTGGAGAATTCGAAGGCAATGGCAACTCCAATGAGCACAACAGTGAGTCTTGATGCAGATCTAAAAGGTAAAATGGTAGATGCAAAAATCTACAGAGGTATGATCAGATCTTTGCCATACCTTACTACATCTAGACTTGATATTCAATTTGCAGTGTATATGTGTGCTAGATTTCAGGCTAGTCCTAGAGAATCCCACATGAGTGTTGTGAAAAGAATCCTCAGATATCTTGTAGGACCTCATGACTTGGGACTATGGTATCTTGCATCATGTGTATTTAAGTTCATTTCTTGTACAGATGCAGACTATACTGGATGTAAATTGGATAGAAAAAGTACTAGTGGCTATTTCCAAATCTTGGGAGGGTTTCTAGTCTCTTGGGCTTCCAAGAAACAGTATTCAGTTGCACTCTCCACTACAGAGGCAGAATAAATTACTGCAGGGAGCTGTGGAACTCAAGTGTTGTGGATTAAACACCAACTTCAAGACTACCTGGTAGATCTTAGATGTGTACCAATAATGTGTGATAACACTAGTGCTATCAATTTGGAGAAAAAAAATCCAATCCAGTACTCTTGGATAAAGCACATTGAAGTAAGGCACCATTTCCTTAGAGATGAGGTCAGCAAAAATTCTTTTAAACTACATTTCACTGAAACTGCTAAGCAAATTGCTGACATTTTACCAAACCTTTGATTGCTGAAAGATTTTCATACTTAAAAAGAGAACTAGTTTTGTGTAAATTTGATTGACTGCCTGTTGCATGAAGTAAACTATTTGAATGAATTAAAGGTGATTTAATTTCTATAAGCTATTTCTAAGCATCATTAGGTTTAAAATGTTGGTAATGTGTTTTGAATCATGCACATGCTAAGGGGAAACAAATTTGAAATAGTCAAAAATATTGTTGGAACTTGAAAATCTCTTAAGTTCTTGTATGTGATCATAATTATGTCGACACACATCTGCTCACATGTCGACACTAGTACTCTTCTGCTGCCTTCTACTTGAGAATTCATGCTCATGGGTTGACACACTATGAATCATGTGTCGACACCATCATCTAACTTTTTCAAAAACTTCACACATTCAGGGGGAGTTGTTCCTTTCTTGAATCATCTTGATAACTCCCACTCAAATTCATTCTTGAAAATGTGTTCCAATTCATTTCCTGATTAAATCTCTTTTGCTGTAATACCCATCATTCAAATCTTGTTCAGGATAAATGAGTCTTTATGATATTTCTATATCAGAGACTTCAAACATAAAGACTAAAATAATTGTGCACTTAGTTTAGTCTTAAAGATACAATCAAATAACTAGTGTATGCCAACTTTTAATGCTGAACACTTTTAAAATGAGTTGCAAAACACATGTAGGCACATGAGTAGCATTAGTGTGTAACATGTGTGAATTTTGAAGCTTCATCTTTAACACATGTTAGAAATAATATTTGTATACTCATGATCATATCTACTCTAAATAATATACATCTGTTCATGAAAAACTTCAAAAAGAAATCTAATCAGAAAAATAAAGAGATACAGATAGAGCAATGAAAAGTATATTTTATCACTGAGTAACCGGGTTCATTTCATCTAATTAATTGTTTTGGCTCAAGTCAAAAGGTGATAAATATATTTGTTTAACTCTGTAAAAGATAATGAAGGTTAAACCACTAAGTAATTAAGTTTTACATTGGGTAAATGTGACCTCTTGCACTTTAAGGTGTGATTTGACCAAATTATTCTTGTATTCTCTCTAAGAAAATGAAAGAAAAAGCCAAAGTGCAAAAAGAACACTATGTGAATTAACCTGGATGTAGTTCATGACCACAGGGTTTAGAGTCATTACTCTACATTGTGTTAAATGTGTAGCTTCTAAAGTCATGTGTTATTCACTCTTGTCAACTCATATAGGTCACCCTCTATCACATTTGCTTCATCTTTTTAAATGCATTCAAGTTATTCAAAGTTGACATACGTTGTAATTGAGAGTGTCTTTGTTCTTAAACATTGTTGCACAACCCTAAGACACAAAAAAATTTCTCTCTCTCATATTTTCATATCTCAATGACTCCGATTACTCCTACAAACTCCATCTTATGCTTTCTTGTCTTTAATACTTCAGTCTCCACCACTTGATATCCATTGCTCTTCACAGGGGAGAGAAGTGTTTTGCCATGGGTGAGAAATAAACTTTTTTCTGGTGTCAAAAAGGGGGAGTGAGTTTAGTAATTTTGTTATCATCAAAAAGGGGGAGAATGTTGTGGTTTGGTCATATGAATAACCATATTCTTTGTTCTGATTTGTTTTGATGATGACATAATCCTTGTGAATCATGAAGATATCGAAAAATCATTGTTTGGTTGATGCACATTAATGCCTTCATGTTGAATACCCCTTAAATAATGTTTGCTTATCATAGACTGACTAACCATACTGATAACTTGAAAATTCTTGCTTTGGATGTTCAATTTTTTTCTTTGTTAGTCGAAGCATTGAACTTTAGATGTCCACTTTTGGTCTCAGTCAGTCAAAGAAAGACATCACATATGACAAAGCTAGACTTCGTATATGACAAAGTAACTTCACATATGAGGAAGCTATACTTCATGTATGACAACTTAAGCTTCAGATATGACGAAGTCACTTCGACTGATCAAGACTAAATTTGATCGACACTTAAGATGTTCACATTTACTCTTGGTCAGTCGAAGCAATAACACTTCGTATATTCACATTGTATCTCTGCCATCCGAAGCACCTTGACTTTGGATGTCACGATTTACACTAGGCCAATCGAAGTGTTGAGCTTCATGTATTCATGTTATAATCTGTCAGTTCACTCCTTGACAGTCGACTCTTTGACAGTTGATGTTATGACATTCAACAGTTGAGTCTTTGATAGTCAATGTTATGATAGTTGACTCCTTGACAGTCAATCAAACATCGATTACCACATGTATAACATCGTTTGTCATAGCATGGATTGCCAATTAATTTAAACATAGATTGTCTAATGCTTAACATGATTGCCATAACATGAATTGCCAATTAACTTAACATTGATTACCTTTCCTCCTGAATACTTAATCATGCTATTCATGCAGAACAACATGTAATTGGCATGTGTTTCACTTAAGAGCTTGGGGAACACTAAACCTAAGGGCCAAGACACAAGCAGGCCAAGGGAGTCAACACACACGATACTTGTGTCGACACACTTCAACCACGAGATTAAAAACTGGCAGCACCTGTCAGGGGGTCAGAAGCACATGTTACTAAAGGGTGTACATAAAACCCCAATGGTGGTACACTCGCATCCCCAGGTATGAGGTCAATGATAAGGGCTATAAAAATGCTTTTTGTCTTATCTGAAAAAGAGAGCACCCAGAAAAAGGTGTGAAGAATATTCTAGTGCCGCCAGGGAGAATAGAAGAGAGAGCAGTAAGCAGCAGAAGAAGAAGAGCAGAGCAGGAGGAGAAGAAGAAGAAGGCAAAGATGATGATGTGCTAGATGAAGCCTCACCATCGGTAGATCTATTGAAGCCAATAGAAGAGCATCTCCAATCAAGCCTGATTCAAAGAAGATCAAATCAAAATGCTTTAGCAACATATCAATATGATGAAGTCATGCATGATGACCTGAAGCATGATTCAGGCTATCAAGACTTGAAGAATTTGAGATCAAATTGATCAACACAAAGAGGAAGAAGTAGGACCAAAAGACAATTGCTTGAGGATTTTCTTCTCTAAACTCAATTCTTTTGAGAAACATTTTTTCCTTTAATTTACTTATGAACTTGTTGGGTGCTCCTACTGGTGATAGGAGTGTTGATCCCACATTGTGTATGTGTGTGGATTGAGGAGGTCTGTCTAACCTTGAAGCTGTGAATCAGCGAAGGAGCTGTGTAATCAGTGGTTGTCAAGTTGTAAGTCAGCGGGTGTAGAAGTTGTGAATCAGTAGTTGTGAGGGTGTCTCACAGATTTGGGTTTCTCCCAATGAAGCCTCACTTGGTTTAAGTGAGGGGTGGATGTAGGTCTCCTCCTTTGAGTCGAACCACCTTAAAATGTTGTGTGTTCTGCGTTTTGTTTGGTGTGCTTCTGATCTTCTATTTCTTAAGTGCTTTTACTTCTACAATTTATTTTAAGAGGTAGATCTATTCATCCCCCCCCCCTCCTCTAGATCTTCATTTTCTCTATCAACAAAAGGTTTTGTCAGAAATTATGTTGGTATATCCAACAAAGTTTCTTCCATCAGAAATAACCTTCAGCAATGCCGATGGATTTTTTGACTGAAGTATTTCAGTCGAATAATTCCATCGGCAAAACACCCTTTTCCCCTCCCGCCTTCGTCCCCAAACCCCCTCACTTCTCTCTCTCTCTCTCTCTCTAGCTTTCTGGTCATCTTTTTGAAAGAGAGAGTGAGTTGCTTGCGTCGGAAAGAAACTTTCTTTGTTCATCTACTACTCTCTTTAGGCAGTGTCTCAGATCAAGTCTTGTTCTTCTAAGCTTGGTTTAGGGACCTTGTAATCTCCATGAGATACATGTTGTACCTCTTCTTGGAAGAGAAGGCTTGTTGTGCAAGCATTTGTTCCCATTGTGGAAAAGAAGACCAATAGGGTGTTGGGTGTGATTTTACCCCATGGTAGAAGGGAAGACTTGCTTGGGAGCAAGTGTTATGTGCCCCTTGTTCAAGGGAAGACCAAGCTTTGCTTGGTGGTTTAGTGAAATCCCAAGTATTCTTGTGGATTGGACATAGGGTTTTGGTTGATCTCAGTGCTGAACTAGGATAAAATCGTGTGTCCTCTTGTGTGATTGCTTATATCTATTTTTTCAGCACACAAACTAATAGTACTGACTGTCTTGCTTAGTGCTTGTGTCTTTAGATTTCAAAAAGGTTCAAATTAGCCCACTCACCCCCCCCCTTTAGGCTTTCCAACTGAGCCAACAAGTAGTATCAGAGTGGGGTCTCTCAAGAAATCAAAAGATCTAACGGTTTGAAGAGCAAAGATCAATGGCAGCACATGGATACTCTGAAGGACAATCTATTAACAGACCACCTCTATTCGATGGTAAAGACTACAACTACTAGAAGGCAAGGATGGAGTTCTTTCTTCAAGGTTATGACTATCAGCTATGGACCATCATCAAAGAAGGAGATCTAATTGTCCTCTCCTCAAGGGAAAACTGGATAGATAATGACAAAAAAACTATTATCATAGAATGGCAAAGCAAAAAATCTCATTTGTTGTGCCTTGACAAAGAGAGAATCCAATAGGATCTCAACTTGCAAATCAATCAAGGAAATGTGGGACAGGTTAACTCACATATGAAGGACTGACAAAGTAAAGGAAATTAGGATTGATATTCTAATCACTAAATATGAAATATTTCAGATGCAATCAGAAGAAACCATCACTCATATGTACAGTAGGTTCACTAACATCACAAATAGTCTAGCTAGATTGGGAAAGACATATAATATTGGAGACATGGTAAGAAAAATTCTCATATCACTACCAAACCAATGGACTCCAATGGTCACCTCTATAGAAGAAGTGAATCACCACTCCTCAATGTCATTAGACAAACACATTCGGTGTTTTATGACTCAGAAGATAAATATGGAAAGACTAGGAGAGAGCACCTCAAAGAAAAAGATTAGCATTGCCTTGAAAACAGAAGAGCCAAATACAGATGAAGCCATGGCCAGTGATGATGATCAGTCCATCCCCAAATAATTTTATTTTTGGTGATTAAAAAAACCTTAACAAATGTTTTCTAATAATCTTTTGTGAAGTTCATCCACAGGAAATAATCCAAGAAAAATCTGTAAGTTATTCTCACACATTGTTATTTAAAGTTCAGAGCATGTATTTCTTCTAAGTGAAAGAACGATTCTACAGCCATATCGATTTCCTTATACTATAACAATTTCATATGTAAAAGAACGATTTTATTCTTGTAACGATTTTTTAAGAGAAACAACGATTTCGGTCTCACATCGATTTCATAAGTGAAATAACGATTTCTGTCTCACAACGATTTCGTAAGTGAAACAATGATTTCGGCTTCACAACGATTTCTTAAGTGAAACGATGATTTTGGCCTCACAACGATTTCATTAGTGATATAACGATTTCGGCCTCACAACGATTTCGTAAGTGAAACAACGACTTCAGCTTCACAACGATTTCGTAAGTGAAACAACGATTTCGTAAGTGAAACAACGATTTCAGCTTCACAATGATTTCGTAAGTGAAACAACGATTTTGGCTTCACAACAATTTCATAAGTGAAACATCGATTTCGGTCTCACATCGATTTCCTTATTGAGATATCAATTTCGGTCTCATAATGATTCGTTAAGTGAAACAACGATTTGCTTATACAACGATTTGCTTGTACATCGATTTGTTTATATCTGAACAACAATTTGCTTGTACGTCAATTTGCTTATATCTGAACAACGATTTGCTTGTAGAACGATTTGCTTATCTATACAAAGATTTTCTTGTACATTGATTTGCTTATATTTGTACAACGATTTGTGTTCACAACGATTCGCTACTACTTATACAACGATTTTCTTGTACATCGATTTGCTTATATTTGTACAACGATTTACTTGTACAATGATTTTCTTATCTATACAATGATTTGCTTGTACATTAATTTGCTTATATCTGTACAATGATTTGTGTTCACAATGATTTGCTTAAAACAATGATTTGCTTGAACAATGAATTGTTAACCCAACGATTTCATATGTAGACCATTGATCGCATCGACTTCATGAATACATCTATTATTCTCATAATATTCATATATATTTTCAAATATCAAGGAGTTTGAACTCTTCCCGTGATTATCTTTGTATCCTGTATATATTGTGATTGTACACATCATCTGCCTGTCGCATATCTAAATACTTTCCAAACCCATGATACGATAGCAAATACTTTATCAGGTGACAGAATAGCATTTCCAGTTTGGTGTACATTCTTACTGCATAGTTTCTAATGTTGACTGACAAGCATAGAGACAGTCTAGTTGTCTATGGTTTGGCATTTATTGTGTGTAGGTCTTTACCAGTACCACATCCTACAACGTTGGACAACTAGAAGCTGAAGGATATCTGGATGAATCTTCTCTTTACGTGCATGGCTCGTAAAGCATGCTTGACTAGAAGCTTACCTATTCCACACCATGGACCAGGCAGTCTAATGTCCATCTAACATAGAGACAATGACCACTTCAACAGCTATATTTTTCAAGAGAAGATATATAGAAGACTGAAGACTCCATGAAAAATAACTTTTGGTGCGATAGTGCTTCACTGAGAATCATCTACAACTTAGGAGCATCAGAAAGAAGAGCTCTTGTTTTCACTCCATCTTTTCCTGAGCTCTTAGCTCTCAGCCTTTCATTGTTTAGACATTTTTTAGAGCTTGTTGTTCTGAGGGATTTTTTCTAGTTCAAATCTTTCTCTCTCAGACTTTGCCTCAGATCAAGCATTATGTTGTAAGCTTGGTCTAGGGGCCTTTCACCATTAAACACATTATTTTTGTGTGTTTCTCTTCGGACTGTGAATAGAAGACCTATTCGAAATAGGCGATTGTTTTTCCCTTCATTGAGGAAGGAAGACCTATTGTATCAGGTGGTAAGTTGTACCTCTTCTAGGTTGGAAGAGAAGGCCAGCTGCAGATGGATGTGTAAGGGTCCTTAAGGGGGACAGTACCCTTGGTTAGTGAAATCCCAAGTTGTTGCTTGGGGACTAGACGTATGACTCCTTGGGATAGGAGGTCCGAACCAGGATAAAATCCTTCTGTGTTTGTGTGCTTGCTTGTCTGTCTTCATTGTCACTAACACTAACTATCGATCGTAGTGTTTTTGTGTTTAGCATTTTTATTGACAGGTTTCAATCTAAAAGAATTTTTAGAATCCCATTCACCCCCCCCCCCTCTAGGCTTGATAGCTGGGCAACAAGTGGTATCAGAGTCAAGTCTCTTCAAGAAAGAAGATTTCACGATCTGAAGAGCAAACACAAATGGCAGCTCAAGGTGATGCTGAGGGTCAGTCCGTCAACAGACCTCCTCTATTCGATGGTGAAGACTACAACTATTGGAATACCAGAATGGAGTTCTTCCTTCAAGGTCTCGATTTTAAACTTTGGTCCATCATAGAAGAAGGAGATCTAGTAGTTCTCAACAGTAGAGAAAATTGGACAGATGAAGACAAAAAGAAGATATCTCTAAACAGCAAAGCAAAGAGTATGTTGTGTTGTGCACTGAGCATGAAAAAATTCAATAGGATCTCAACGTGCAAGTCAGCAATGGAAATGTGGGAGAAACATAGAATCATATATGAAGGAACAGACAAAGTCAGAGAAACAAGAATAGATATCTTGGTAGTTCAGTATGAGAGATTTCAAATGCAACCAGGAGAATCAATCGCACAAATGTATAGCAGATTCACAGATATTACAAATGGGTTGGCTGGGCTTGGAAAGAGTTATGACATGGGAGATATGGTAAGAAAAATATTGAGATCCCTACCAGCCTTGTGGACTCCTAAAGTAACAGCCATAGAAGAAGCCAACGACCTAAGAAGAATGTCACTTGAAAAGCTTGTTGGGTCACTAATGGCCCACGAAATAAACATGGAAAGGATTGAAAAGTCATCTGTAGACACCCGGTTCTAGCTAATAGGTTGAACCACATTTCTTGTCACCTTAGTGGGCCCCTAATTGGTCACTTACCTTGAGCCCATCATCAGCCTTGTTTTGAGCCTATTAATAATTTAAATTGCCTTGAAATCCCGCCCGTTATCAATTTGAGAGAGTCCTTGGCCATCAATAAGTCTTATCCTTTCATGTGGTTGGCTGATAATTCACATAAATTTTGATTTTATAGTCGCGACGCATCGTGGTGCCACGTCTCTGAGTCGCGACGGTCTAGGCTGCCACGATAGCCCATGCATTATCCATGCACATGGGCAATACTGTCGCGTCGCCCCGACCCGTCGCGTCTCCATATCGCGGCTCTACGATACGCCGCGACAGTAGCTGCGCATGCACGCCTCCGCAACCACCTCCTATTTATCCTCCCATGGGTTTATCTTTATCCCTAGGGAATATCTCAACCCCTTGGGTGAGATTTGGGCCCTAGGAACTCTCTTGAGGACCCCAAGGACTCTCCCATGCGATTTTGGCTAATATTTATCACTCATTTTTATTATTATGGGATTTTCTCTCTCAAAAATCTATATAAACAAGGCCTCTCTGGAAGAAAAAGGGAACCCCCATTTTTTTACCCCGAAGGGCTGCCAAATTTCTCTCTGGTCCATGCTTAGACTCGCAGCCCTCACATCCCCACCATTTCCTTTCACATCTTGTTCCACAAAATTCATTCATTTCTTCATGAACGGATCAAGGAACGCATGAACGGCGACTCCAACATCTCCCTGAAGCCTTTGGACGACATTTGGGACATTCATCAAGCCAAGAGTCGCCCCAATGGGGCTCACCCTCTCCTCTCTCCTTTTCTTCATTTCTTTATGCATTGTTATTTTATTTCCTAGATAGATTGCACTCCATTTCCTCCCACATTTTTTTTTCCTTTCCCCAGGGGTTTAAAACCACCCCAGGTTCGTTCCCTTCATGTTGCTTCATTTCCTTCCATTTTTAGAGCAAATACTACACTAATCATGTTCTAATAGGGCTTTTGTTGTCTCTCTCTTTGATTGGCAGGCATTCAAGCGAAGTTCTACGAGGAGCTCTCATCCTCTGGCCGGCCGGAGGATAGGAAGGAGGTCGTACTCACCATCTCCCACACAAGAAGAGAACGCGACGGAGGAAGGCGACGTGACAAGAGACGCATCCCTCATAACGGACGCATTATCAGGCTTCCCGCGTCCGTCATAACGACCGCGATATCAAGTATTCCTTCGTTCTCTTCCCCCTTTTCCGGGAGTAGTTAGCCCGCTTTATTCTCTTCATTTGGAAATGCTCTAGGTGGCGATCACATCCTATTTTCCATGCTATCACATTTGATATTCATGTTTGTGTTAAGGGGGGGTACAATCCCTGTGATTACACCTTTTGGCGATCACTGTGGGACCTTCAGTGCTACCCTCATGGATTGAGTTTGTCTGCTTGCCATGTTCCCTTCCCTATTTGTCTTTTAGGGCCCTGTTAGTCTGTTGTTCCATTGTTTCCTACATTTTTTTTGTCTCTCGGTTCGTGTCGCGGCATATCATGGTGACGCGATAGGATCGGGTCGCCCGAAGAGGACACGATAGCAGGTTAGTGCAATCATTCCCCTATCTACTTTACTCAGTTTCTACGATTCCATGCACGTATGTTCCATGTTTATCTGCCATCCGTTGTTGTGCTTCTGGGTATTAAAATCCTGCTAGGATTCGGTTTCCCGTTTATTTTCCCTTGTAAGTTTTCGGATCTGGTCGCGGCAGTGCGTGGGGGCGCGACAGGCTCGCGACGGAGTTAAGCGTCTCATCTACAGGTACGCTTTTTATGTTACTAATTTCATCCCTGGATCGGTTTCTGAGTGCTCCATGATCCATTTTGTACTATTTTGGTGATTTTGGACCCTTATCATTTGTTCGGGTAGTTTGTTTGAGCCTGTGTGTGTGACTTACTGCTCTCTCGGGTCTCTGTTCCTATCACGGTAGTCCGCTCTGTCGCGATAAGGTCGCGGTGTACACGGCCACCGCAACTCTACCCGAGAGCTGTTTTGTCGCTCTATTTTCCTTTATTTACTACTCTTGCATACATTTCGGGAATTTAGGCCCCTTTGCATACACTTTTCATCCCATTAGTCAGGTTCCCCCTTGGATGAGTGAGCCCTCTCACCTATGAGTACTCGTAGGCTGACTCGGGCCCACCTTCCGAGGACCTCCGTAAGACCCCGTGACCGTACGCACGTTGCGGTTCACCGGGCTGGTTGTACCCGTTGCACCCTTAGCTCGAGCCATCCTACGTGTGAGTATACCACCCTTAGTGACACCGAAGGACTCGATTTCATACCTGTTAGGATCCACCTGACCGAGTGACACACCCTTAATCAATTCATCTAAAGGTCAAGTGCGAACTTTAACAAATTTGCACATTAATCATGATAACTTGGGTGCTTCGGTTCATCCCTCCTCATCTCAGTCTTTCTTGATTTGTGCTAGAGTCTAGGTGTTGTCAGTATCACCCCCTTGTTATTTAGGGGGTGCATACGTCATTGCCTTGGGAGATCGAGTCATTCCCCTCCTTTCCTTTTACTCTATCATAACCCTTTGTTTGACATGGAACAGTTCTGTGTCCTTGCAGATGATGCCTTGCCTCTTGGACTCCTAGAGGATGTGGCCCAACGCTCAACGGCCATACCCCCAGGGCATGTTCAGGCTCCTCTTGTCATTGGGGGTCATTCCTCTCCTCCTTCTCCTCCAAGGGAAGATGACCCCCATTCCCAATTTAGTCAGTTGCTTCTTCATCTAACTCTGGATCAAGTCTGAGAGTTCATTGCTGCCGCCAAGGGCAAACAACCCTTGTCTCCCTCTGCTCGTAACTCAGCTCAGCTGGCGGTCTCCTCCGCCCATGTTGCCTCGGCACCCCACCTCTCTTCTTTAGGGGCAGACACCACACCCCTCCATCCTCAGGCCATCCATTTTTCGGAACCAAGCTACCTTCCGGTGAGAGAGGCTCGGCCTCGATCCCCTCCAACCTCAATGTACTATACAGTCGAGCCTACCTCCTTTGCCCGTGAGAGGTCCCATGTCCTCGAGCAACCCTGATCCATTGTCTCTACACACCATGCCCAAGCCCCCTCTGACTTCCTTGCGGAGTGGGCTGTCATAAAAAATAGAACTTCACGATCTCAGAAGGCAGATTGATCCTCGGAAGGTGGCTGACATCGCACTCTCGTCATTCTAGTACCTCCGGGTACCACCCCAGTCAGAACTCCCTGTTTACCGGCGATACTCTGGGGTAGGAGACCCATATGTTCATTTAAAGGATTTTGTTTATGAGTCCGCGCCGCACAACTACGACCACCACCTCATGGCGTACTTGTTTAGAAAATCCTTAGATAGTCTGGCCTTAGAATGGTTTTATTCCCTACCACTTGAAGAGGCCGAGGACTTCCAGATTGTTCAAGAGAGGTTCTTGCAGCAATTTCAAGATCGGGTTGGACCCGAATACTCCTTTATTGATCTAGTAGCTGAAAAGATGAAGCCTGAGGAAGAGTTCTCGACCTACGCCGACTGGTGGCACTCATTGGCTTCCAAGGTCCCGTGCCCTATGCCAGAAGAGGAGAAAGTCAAATTGTTAATCTCCAATGCAACCCCAACCTATCGGACCATATTGGCTATGAATGACATTTCTACCATGCACTAGCTTTATAGCTGAGCCCGTTTCATTCAAACTCAGCTTAAAGACTCACCTATACACTCTATGTTTGAGACCCCTAAAGTCTTCTATGCCAAGAAGCCTCAAGGCCCAGTTACTGAAGGGATCCAAACCAACGAGCAGGTGGGTGCAGTGAGCAACCCCCAAGGCCCGGTATGCAGACCTCCGTATACCCAACAAGCTTAGCAGCCATGGAACAACAACAAGCAGCAATCTCCTCAAGGTCAGAACCCTCCTCAAGATCAGCGCCAGTACACTCTGGTCCCTCCACCTCAAAATGGCTTTGCCCCTAGAAAGCTCAATGGACCCAAGAGAGCCCAATATCCTCCTCTACCTGAATCTTTGGCCGATGTCTTTGCAGCCCTCATGTCCATCAATGCCCTTAGACTCCCTCCTGAGAAGCCAAACTGGAATATGGCAGCAGACCAAATAAAGTATTGCGTTTACCATCGCCATCCAGGCCACAATGTGTCAGATTTCTTCCAGTTTCAGGATATAATATATGATCTTCATGCGCAGAACCAAATCGATTGGGCAGAGATGAGAGGGTTGATCTAGACTCTAAGGGACCAACAAGGTCAGAGGCAACAACAGCAACAACAAAGGCGACAGCAGCCACAACAACAACAACACCAACAGCAGCAACAACAACAACAGTAATTCTAGCCCTTCCCGCAACAGTACCAGCAACAACAACAACAACAGCAGCCGCAGTAGCCGGCGAACGATCTTGGCATAATCCGCAACCCCATGCCACAGCATCCTGCAGCTCCAAATCCCCAACCTGCTCCACCACATCCTCCACCCGTGCATGTTAACCCAGTCATCCACATCCACTATACCTCCCTTCTTCACATCTACTGTTGTCGCCTTCACCTCGCCGCTTTACGATTCCCTCGTCATATCACCCGTTATCCCTTCATTCACCAACGTCCCTTTATCCCCTTCGCCAGCACCATTGCTAGACAATCCCTCTATCCTTGACACCTCACCTTCTCCACTCCACCATAACCTTGCCTTGCGGAGCGGGCGGATGTTCCACCGGATGTACCCTAATGCATCCGCGCCTATGCCAGGTCAACCAGCACAGTAGTCCACTACCCAGCAACAGCAGGACATGGAAGACATAGATCCGGCCCCAGGGACCCAATATGATATTCTGAAGCACCTAGATCAGACCCCTGCTAAAATTCCATATTGGAGCTAATCAAAAGGTCGCAGACTCATCAAGATGCCCTAAGGGCCTTCCTGCAAAGGGTCATGGTCAGTGAAGACTTGAACCCCGATAACCTGCCTTCTGTGCTTTCCATTGTGAATAGGGGACCCACGATAACCTTTTCTGATGGCGAATTAGATGCTCCTGAAGCAAGGAAAATGCCCTTATGTGTGACGCTCACAATTAATAAAGTGGCCATTGACGCGACGCTATTGGATACAGAAGCCTCTATCAATGTATGTCCACTAAGCACCCTAAGAGCCTGCAACATCTCAGAACATGAACTGCAGCCTACTCCCACCACCATAGCTGCCTATGACAATTCCCGGCGGGCTTGCCATGGGGTAGTCACCTTACAAGCAGAATTGGGACCGCTAGTCATGACAGTTGAATTTTATGTGCTGAACATCGATCATACTTACAAGGCCATCTTGGGACGCCCGTGGATCGAATCACTAGGGGCGGTACCTTCCACGACACATCAATGTTTGAAATTCCCCTATCAAGGACGGATAGTCAAAGTTAAGAGCGTAGCCACAACCCACATAGTAGAAGCTGTTGAGAGGGTATTGCCATCAGTCTGGCCGTCCAATAAGCTCTTTATCTTGGTGCTTGATGTGAACTACCCATGGGCTTATACTTTCTCTTCTAATCGACCGATTGGGTCCACATCAGTGGCAGCCGTCAGAAAGCATATGTCCACAAATGCAAAAGGATGGGATATCATGTTCAGACTCGGCTATCAGTTAGGAAAAGGTTTAGGTACTCACCTCCAAGGGAGGACCAAGACAGTGGCTAGCACAAAGAAATTCACAAAACATGGTTTAGGATACTCAGAATGGGCTGCATTCTCCTCTTCTTCACAGTCAGACGATGGCCCCCTCACCTGGACATTCTATGATCATTTTATCAGAGGGCCGGTGCAGCCTGCATATAACATTACAGTGGAAGCAGCACCAAGGTCAGCATATCAAGCTTTGGAAGCTCAGCGACCCAACAAGAAGAAGAGGGTCGAGGCAGATGCAGAAGCACCAGATCTTAAAGATTTGATTTCAGCAGTTAATTTGTTGTTCAGTGAACCTGAAGCTGAGATAGAGGAACCAGAATTGGAGGATCTCATCTCAACGGTCAATCACTTATTCAGCGAAGATAACACATTGCAGTCTCAGGCAGCACCGCCATCAACATCAGCAGCCACCATCAAGCGATAGTTGCTTGGATTTGGTGAGGAAATAAAGATAGTAAGTTCAGCTCTTCTAACTAAGGAACTCTGGCCAGGATTTTCCCGGCCTCCCAGTCACTTCATTTCATCCATTCTTGTCTATAATTTTGAGTTTATTCCCTCATCTCCACCCCTCATCCTCCAACTCTCCCCCGACGTTCTTGAAGCGTTAATCCTCACTTCACCCTTCTTTACCATCTTCCTTAATGGTTCGGTTCTGTCCTTTTTTCGAAACCTTCTAATGTAAGGTAGTTTTTTTTCATAAAAAAAAAAAATAAAAAAAATCCAAAATCCAAAAAAATGTGCATTCCCCGTTTGTCATTTCTTCATTTCTTCGGACGACGATCTCCGTCTTCTCTTTTCCCTTTTCTTCGGACGGCAATCCTCGTTTTTCCCCCTTCTCCTTTCATCGGATGGCGATCCCCGTCCTCCCTTTTCTTTTCTAACTCCTCCTTCCTGCTTTCTGCCTTCTGCCTTCTGCTTTCACTCTCGACGGCGATCCCCGTCATCCTCACGCTTTCCCTCTACTCCGACGGCGATCCCCGTCACCCCTGCACTCCTTCTCTCTCACTAACGACGATCCCCGTCACTCCCCTGCTTCCTGGGTGGCGATCCCCGCCCTTCTTCTTCCCCTGTTCAAGCTGTGCCTTCGCCTGATTGACCGACATGGTCATTTTGGGCAATCTGGGTGAGGGGCCTTCTATTCCCCTGCACCCCAATTCTCCTGTCGGCACCCTGAGCTTGGGTGGCCTGCCCCCTCCAATCCCATCAGAGGACCTTTGCGGCCCTGCCGCACCCTTTCCTTTCCTTTCCAATAAACATCCAGACACTCCTCCGGAGCCTTTTGTAAATATCAAGTCTGGTCTAGGTTCAGGGGTAGTATCTAGCAAGTCCCCGTCCCCATCTAGGAAGAAGAAGGGTAGTGGCATACCCCATAGGTATTTGTTGGACCTAGTGCAAAGGTGTGGTGCTCTTCTAGCTATCGAAGAGTTCTTCCAATAAGTTGTTGTTCTGAACATAGAGGATCTGCGCAAAGAGGAAGGGGTAGACGATGGTTTCGGAGTGTATGACATTTTAGCCGAAGAAGACCCATCAGACAAAAATGATTGCGAGATAGAAGATGCTGCCAAAATGTATGCTAGCGGTATGAGGAGATTTGATGAACCAACCTCGGCAGTAGATGAACCCACCAAAGAGGTAAATGTGGGAACAGAAGAGGACCCCGGGCTCTTAACCATAGCTTCCAGTCTCCCTCCTGAAGAAGAAGAAACACTCATAGAAATGTTGAGGGAATTTAAGGATTCCTTTGCCTGGTCCTATGATGACATGCCCGGCATTGACCCCAATTTGGTAGAACATAGGCTAATCTTGAAGCCAGGGGCAGTTGCCATTAAGCAGAAATTAAGGAGATTCCTCCCCCACATTGCTCTGAAGATGAAAGAGGAAATTGACAAACTACACAAAGCCAAGTTCATCCGTGTATTCCTCTATCCTTTGTGGGTGGCGAACATTGTCCTGGTGATGAAGAAGGACGGCAAGGTGCACATCTGCATAGACATCCGGGACTTAAATAAGGCATGCCCAAAGGATGATTTCCCGTTACCTTATTTGGATGTCTTAATTGATAACATTGCAGGGTTCGAAACTCTATCATTCATGGATGGGTATTCAGGCTATAATCAAATCCGTCTAGCCCCAGAGGATCAAGAGAAGACTTCCTTCACCACCCCCTGGGGAACTTATTGCTATGTGGTTATGCCGTTTGGACTGAAAAATGCCGGCGCCACTTATCAAAGAGAAATGTTAGCTATCTTCCACGACATGATACACATTGATGTTGAGGTCTACGTGGATGATATTGTGGTGAAGTCTCAGACCCAAAGAGAACACTCATCCGGACTTGTCGGAGTGTTTCGTCGCGCACAAGAGTGTCAGCTGAAGATGAATCCGAAGAAGTGCGTATTTAGGGTTTCTTCAGGAAAATTTCTAGGGTTTATAGTTAGCAAACGGGGGATTCAAATAGACCCACACAAGGCCAAGGCAATCAATGAGATGCCTCCTCCCAAGAACATATCTGAGCTTCGAGGTTTAATCGGTCAGCTTCAGTTCATAAGGAGATTTATATCTCAGCACTCCCAAAGGTATCGTCCCTTCTACGAACTGTTGAAAGGAGGAGTTCATTTTGAATGGAACACTAAGTGTCAAGAAGCCTTTGATGAGCTTAAGAGCTATCTCATGAATCCGCCCGTTTTTCATGTGCCTGTCCATGGAAAACCCCTAATCATGTATCTGTCAACTATTGAGGACTCCCTAGGAGCTGTCCTTGGTCAACATGATGAAACCAGAAAATAAAGGGCAGTTTACTACCTAATCTAGGCTCTTCAATCCTTCCTAGCTCAAACTTACCACCATGGAGAAAACTTGTGCAGCGCGAGTTTGGGTGGTGCAGAAATTGAAGCAATACTTCCTAGCCCATAAGGTGAGTTTGATTTCTAGAATGGATCCCATTAGGTATCTTCTAAAAAAGCCAGTCCTTGCCGACAGATGGCACGCTGGCTAAGTTTCCTCTCTCAATTCGACATTGCCTTTGTAGTTCAGAAAGCCATAAAAGGGTATGCCATTGCTGAGCACCTTGCTCACCTCCCTCTCCCTCATAGTGATACGGTTCAAGAGGAATTCCCTGATGAAAACCTATCATTTGTCTCCCATGATCCCTTCTGGTCACTCCACTTCGATGGAGCTCTCAATTCTAGGGGACGGGGCATAGGTGCTGTTTTGCTCACCCCAAAAGGGATCACCATTCCTCTAGCCTATCAGCTCCAGTTCTATGCCACCAACAACATCTCCGAGTATGAGGCTCTCCTTGCCGATTTTAAGCTTGCCTACCTCTTAGGCGCGCGTCACCTTAAGATCATAGCAGACTCTCAACTCATCCTTCGGCAAGTCCTTTCTACCTACCACACGCGTGACCCTAAACTCAAGCCCTATCAAGATCTGGTCGCACTTCTAGCCAAGCAATTCCATCAACTCATCTACATTCATAATCCTCGCTCTCAAAATATCCTGGCCGATGCCCTCGCATCCCTGGCCTCTTCTCTCTCCTTCCCTCTCAGCCGCAGCAATGAGACAATCACCGTTCAAAGATTAGAGGCTCCCTCCACACAAGATCCTTGGTTCGTTAACCTTAGGAGCTCTCTAGTTTTGAAGGCGGAGAGAAAGGAAGCGAAAGAGTTATTGCTTGTGGAATTAGGAGAAATCATGGAAGAAGAAAGTCCGTGGTACCATGAGATTGAGCAATATTGTAGGGACGGTACCTTCCCGGAAGAAGTTGAGGCGGAAGATAGGCGAGCCATCTGCAGAGCAGCGTTGAAGTATACCCTCGTGGGTGAAGTGCTGTATAGACGCGCTCTAAATGGAATGCTCCTCCGATGTTTGTCGGACGAAGAGGCTTGGAAGGTAGTGGAAGGATCTCACTCCAGCGAATGCGGAGGGCATGTGAATAGTCAAATGTTGGCTAAGAAAATTCTGGGCAGGGCTACTACTGGCCAACCCTTGAAGAAGACTGTGCCACCTACCTTCGTAGGTGTGTCAAATGCCAGATCTATGCCGATAAAATCCATGCTCCGTCCTCCTCTTTACATACACTATCTTTCCCTTGGCCTTTCTCCATGTGGGCTTTTGATATCATCGGTCCTCTTGGTGATCCTAATGCTCAAGTAAAACAAAAATCTTTCATCCTTACAGCTATTGAGTACTTCACCAAGTGGGCCGAAGCAGAAGGATTCGCAGAAATCAAAGGTTCAACCGTGTGCAGATTCATCATGAAGAATATCATTGCGCGGTTCGGAGTGCCAAGCAGCCTCGTCACCGACAACAGACCTCAGTTCATATCCCAAGAGCTTCAGGATCTGGGTAAGAAATTTAGCATTTCATTGTGTCATTCGTCTCCGTACTATACACAAGGCAACGGCCAGGTCGAAGCCACAAACAAAACGCTTTTGAAAATCCTAAAGAAAACTTGTGAGTCCAATAAAATTGCTGATTGGCCAGAAAGACTAGTCGAGGCTCTGTGGGCCTACCGCACCTCCATCCACACGCCTACTAGGCAAACTCCATTCTCACTTAATTATGGGATGGAGGCGGCATGTCCACACGAGATCCTCATTCCTTCGCTAAGGGTTCAGCTAGACAAGGAACTTAATCCCGATGAACATCGAGAGGCGTTACTTGTACAGCTGGAACTCTTAGACGAACGGCGTTGGGCGGCAGCCGATCATGTTCTTGCATATCAAAATAGACTCTCGAGGTCTTTTCAAAAGAAAGTAATTGAGTGTAAATTTCAACAAGGAGACATGGTTTTGAAGCGGATCTTTATAAAACCTGGAGGTCCAAGGTCCAAATTGTCAGCAAACTGGGAAGGGCCATACGTCGTTAAGGAAGTGTACCCCGGAAACACGTATAGGCTAGTTAATGCCGAAGGTGAGGAGCTCTCTCACCCATGGAATGGGTTGTACCTTAAAAGATTCTACCCCCAATGTTGATAACAACACCAATTTGCAAAAGAGAATGTTGTTGGCCATATGCCTCACCCCCCCCCCCTCATTGTGGTAAATGATCTCTATGTCCGGCCGCACATACAAAACACGGAGACCTAAGGACAATTCCCCTTTGTTTATGATGTTTTGCTCAGCCCTAGTGTAAGGAACCTGAGGTCAATTCTCTTCTCATTCGGACAAGGTCCAAGGGCAAAGGGGAAGCTAGCATGTAGACCTGCAAGCGGTATGGATCATGTGTATGAAGTCTCAAAGAGGGACGGTCATTCAAAAGAAAAGCAAAAGGAAATGATGAAAAAATAAATGAACGATAAGAAAATAGGGGCATGTCAAAGAGTGGCAGAACAGTTCCCCGCGAGACGCCTTTGAGCCCAGTCGTACGCATGCCCCCAATTCAAAAAGAGCAATGACCTTAAAGTCCCTGGACAACAGACGAATTTCACATGTAACATACCCGATGCAAATCTTACAAGCCAGTAACCCCGAACCCAAGACTGAGTCTTGTCTCATTGCTAATCTTCCTATTCTCCCTAAAAGGGACCAGAGACCCCACACCTGGTCTGTGTTGAAACATCAATATTCAAAGTGGCAAGAAACCTTAGTAAGCGAAAGATAAATGCACGCTGCACATAGATATTATTCGCCAAACAAGAGGTGGGAATGAGGTCCATAGCTAATTACTCAAAAATGCAAGAAGTGTTGTTATCAAAAAATCTCAAAAAAAAAAATTATTAAAAAAAAAAAAAATCAGAAATCTCAAAAATCCAAAAAAATCATCAGAAATCTCAAGAATAAAAAAAAATCAGAAAATCTCAAAAAATCCAAAAACAAATCAAAAATCTTTAAAAGTCTAAAAAATAGAATGAGTGTACATACTGCTTTTCTTTAGCATGCATTGTTTATTTTTCTTTCTGCCTATTTAATAAGGCTCGGCCCCTTGACAATTACAAAGTCATATTCATGTTTATTTAAGCGCAAGGGGCTGAGTTAAAGAGCAGATCTAACCTATTTTGCTAAGTGTGCAGGGACAGGTAATTCTAAGGGACACGCAATGTTGTACTCAGTATTCTCTGTCTCTCCCGTGTTTGAATCTCATCTCACACTCGTGTCAATTGCAAATCATTCATTCATTCCATAAAGATTGACACAAAATAAAATTCTACTAAGTGATGAACAATATGTACAAAAGATGGGGAGGTGGCTCACAAGTCTCCTCACTGACCACCACCACTCTCCCTGGATCCCTCCTGCCAGTCTGGTGGTGGCAGCATCTCACCGCCACCCCTACTGCTCTGGGCACTCGTCTTGCCCCGGCAGCGCTTATCCTCCTCCTCATTCCTCCGACGACTGGAGGAACCCGCCAGATACTGAAAAATAGAGGCGCCCGTCACTCTACTGACGCTCGCCCCACTCCTACTCTTGCTGTGTGAACGGCCTATGGCCGTCACTATCTCCTGGAGGCTCCGGGACACTGTCTGCTGCGCCTGCAGGTGGGCGCGTAATTGGGTGAGCTCCTCCTGATCTGCTGAGGGTCCTCGCATGCGTAGGGCCTCCACCTCCTTGGTCACCTCCGCGACCCGTGCCTCAGCTGCCTCCGTCTGGATGCGCAGCTAGTCTCTCTCACCGCGGATAGTCTGGACCTCCCCCTGCAGCTGGTCCCTCTACCCCAGCAGGTCCATCGCATGCTCAATGGTGAGTCGCAAATCCTCCTCTTGTAAAAGAACAATTCAGTCAATATCAATTCTTATAATAAAGGTTCAACTTGGAAGTCGTGTTGTACTTACTCGCTCCTCCAGGTGCCTCTGTGCCTCCTCGGCCCTTAGCACCGCTCCTGCCAGCTGAGCCTCCAGAAGCGATTGAGAGCTCCCTAACGCTCGGGAAGAGGAAGCACCGCCTGCCCCAGTGCTCCTCACTCTCTGCAGCTCCCTCCACTGCGCAAAAGTACACGTCAGTTTCCAAAATTGGCTATGAAATTAAGTACTGAAGTCTGAGTAAGTACTTACCAGCTCCTCGGTCTGCCTCTGCGCCGCCTCCCGATCCTGCATCGCCGAGTAGAGTAAGGCTCGGAGCGATGCAATCTCACCAGCTACATCTACCTGCAACACATTTCAAATCATTAACTCAATTCTATAAAATCAAATTCACTGGGTTGTGGTTTTAGGGTTGTTACATTGTGTGGGGCGCTCTTGTATACCTTCCCTCCATACTTCAAGGCATATGCCTGGAGGTACGCGTCATCGGTGGTAGCATCCGACCTTACGGTCTTTCCTCGGTGCTCCCAGTTGTTGATCTGCTCCATCACCCGCTTGTGCCAATCGGTAGTGTCATGAAGCCCCCGGAAACTCCGACCCGATCTGCGAAACCGGTCTCGGACAGGGAACTCCACGGCACTCTGCCGAAGGCCGAGTGAGCGCTGGCTGATGAATAGGTGAAGAGGTAGCACCAGGATGAGTGCATGCACCCACACCAACCTACCAAAGTAGGGACGGGCCTGCACCAACCGGGGCTGTCCCTCATCGCTCTCCCCCAGATATGGCTGCTAAACCACCTGCAAAACAAGTCAATCAGTCATCAAGAAGTGAAATTAAGCACTTAACCAAAAGGGAAAGGTTAGGGTACTTACATCCAGGTGAGGGTAGATGACGATGGCCTCTTGCAGGCGCTCTAGTTGGTCACCTAGGCTGCGAGAATCTCGGCGAGCATCCCAACAGCGTGCAATGGGCACAAGGCCCGACCGTGTGAGATCCCCTCTCCCCAAGGCTGGGAGGTGTAGATAGGCCCAGACCTACAAAATGAAGAAGGAGATTAGAGCACAGTTTAAAATGAAATTCAATTTAATTCAAGGGTTAAGGAGAGGAATGCACCTGGAGAAAGGGGAAGAACCCGCTCGTCGAGGTCTGCCGCTCCGAGGCACCCAAGCTGTCAAACTGATGTTCTAGAAAGGCTGCTCCCCAGGCATACCCCCCTATCTCACTCAGATCCTCCAGCAGGGGTAGGAAACGGCAGTGGACTGCATCGCCCCTCGTGGTAAACAAAAGTCTACCAAGGAAAAGGTCGAGGAAACGACGCAAGTCCAAGTCCGCCTGCGCCCCGGGCTCGCTCGCTAGCTCCCTCCGGCTAACCCGAACCAACCTATCCAGATGCTCATCCTCACTCTCCCCTGCTCCCTTCCCCACATCAAACAACCCTAGACTCTCCTGGAGGGGTACCCTAGGAACTAGAGAGGACCTACGCTCTACGGGTAGCTCTAGGAGTCGCTGGGCTAGGTCATGATAGCATGGGTAAGTGAATCCGCTCACCGGCCTCCCATAAACTCTGAGCCCTGTGATCCGGCTCACATCCTCGAGACTGGGGATCATGTGTCCCCATGGGAATACGAAGGCGGTCGCTTCCGCATACCACCTGCTCCGCAGAGCCTGAGTAAGAGCCGGATCCGCCCTCATTCTCTCCATCCTAAACACTTCCCCGAACCCCATCTCCTCTACCCTCTCTCTCTGAAAAGGGGGGAACACCAGGAAAACAGCCAGCACAATCATCCAGGACACGCGGGCCCTCATCTCACCCTGTAAACATTTGTTAAACTAGTCAAGTTTTTGGCGTTCGGTCAGCGTCGCGACACTCAGAGAGGCCGCGACCTTGTCACGACCGTGCGGTGCACCGCGACCTTAGGTCGCGTCCACCGGCGTCGTCGCGACTTGGTCGCGATGCCCAAGCCCGTCGCGACACCATGTCACGATAGGTCGGGCTAACGCGTTCTTAGGATCAGACTGGCCGGAGCCTCCTTTGTCCGATCCCCTTTCCTGCGGGCTTCACGCCCTACATTTGCTCTCTAGGGGCTCCGTCTACCACTCCCAAGCATTCATTCATGGTTTAGGGGGTGATCCACTTACCGATTTCATCGCCTTGGCTCTTTTCTTCCTTTCTTCCTCCATGCTCATCATCGAGGCCTCCGCCTTCTCCTCCTCGACCGTGGGCACCTCCACTCGGTGCTGGGAGCTCCGCTGTTCCGCTTGACGCTTCCTCCGTGAGGATCCTTCGTCGACGTTCTTCTCTCCTTCCATGGAGATTCCGGGGTTAGCAAGAGTTGTGGAGCAAGTGAGCAAGCAAGAGGAGAAAAGGGGAGCAAGATCGTAGCCGGAAGGTTTTGGGAATTCAAAAGTTTGAATGCTTAGAAAGTGGGAAAGGAAGGCGCCCCTGCATTTTGAATAAGTCGGTTTGAGTCGCGTCAGCGCGGGTTGTCACCTATATGTCGCGTCGGCGTAGGTGGCCGCGACCATGTCACGACCTCCCGTCCTGACGCATTATAAAGGCGTCACTTCTCCTTGTCGCGTCATAAATAGAGCCCATTGCGCATGCAGGAAAATCCTGTTTTATTTATTCAATTCATATCATTTCATTCTCTAATTCTTCCTACAATCAAATAAATGCTAAAATTCTTCCCTAGCTACCATCTGCTATCTTTCCTACAATCAAGCCTATCAAATCTCAAATGATCCCCACCGCTGGTTGGAGCTTCTTCAATGCTTCCACGTATTCTTTGATCACGTCTTCGTCCTCTTCCACTTCCGCCTGGACGACACTCATTGCGCATCCTTCCCAATGGATGATGGCTCTGCGCACATCGCGCTCGTCCTTCTCATCGCCCCTCTTCCTCTCTTGAGTAGGTGGATAGTGTGATAGGAAGGGAACCACCGTGCGCGTTGTGCCACATTGGAGGTAGCACCGGTCCGGCTTGTAGTTGACCAATGCTTCATTGCCTAGCAATCGTAGAGCGAGTCCGGTGCGCTGGGGTAGGTGGATCATCCGGCCATGCATGAAGCGGGGGCGCATGTCAAACTTTTCCACGGTCATTCTTTTGAAGTAATCACGTGATGCCTTCAGTCCTTTCAGCTGCGCAGTCTTACACCATGCCTTGGCACTCATGTGTAGAGGTCTGCCCACGAAAGCCAGTGGATGGTGGAGTATGGTCTTGCACTCCGTGGCCAAGATGTCCATCGCCCGGAACTGAATGTGCATACCCATCCAAAGCTCAAGGGCGATGACCAAGCCGTAGAAAGGGCCTCCAGTCGCTGCAGAAGTCAATCCAGCATAAAGGTATCCCAAGACCGCTTGGCCGATGCTCATACCTTCTGAAATTGAGGCGATAATGCTAAGGTTGGCAAAGGACATTGCACCATCCATCGATGGGAATAGGATGACTCCGCAAATACAGATTGTAGCCGCCTTGGCGATATCCGAGTGGTTCCCGGTCTTGTGCTGCATTGGGAAGTAATCCACTACGCAATGGGGAGGAGATGCACATGCATCCCGCAGGTCATAGAGTGCAAATCCATCTTTTTCATGGTGATTTCTGCAAGGATGCTCCACGAATTGATGGGCCCTACGGTGTAGGAAACCGCAAACTCTTCGCCCCTTTGATACCGTGGGAGGCCGAGCATTATTTCCAGCTCCTCTAGTAGGATTGTGGCTTCGAATGTGGGGAAGACGAACGTATGGGTCTGGGTGTGCCACAGCTCCACCAGTGCGGTGATACTATCCCACGTATGCACCATCTTGTCATAATTCTTGGCAAGGACAAATATAGTGGATAGCCCCCACTCTTTCAAATGTCTAATAGATGAAGGCGGGAGAAGCTCAAGCATCGGAGTTAGCCATGGCACCCGGGAAAATCGCCTCTAGCCAGGTAAGATCTGAGGGGAGATAGAAGAACAGGGAGTCTAAGAACGGAGAAGAAGAAAACAGAAGAAAATAGGGGAAAACAGAGCAAAAGTTCAGAAATTGAAAAGAAAAGTACTTACTTGGAGATCCGGGCGCATGCATATGTGCCCGGGGATGGCGGAGAATTGCTGGAGATCCGCATAAGACTCCCTTGCTGCCTTTGGACTGGACTAAGGAGGGATATCCTCCTGGAAAGCAGAGAAACTCCTCTTCATAACTGCAAAAAAGAGGAGAAATTTGAAGAAAGGAAGTAGCAAAGGGTTAGCTACGGGATTAACCTCCCAAATCCTCCTTTTATAGAGCTTAGAGAGGTGCAAACCCAGTCTAATCACGATCCTAGGTCTTAGGATAAGATTAGGAGAGGTTTAGGAGTCCTAGTGGTAGTCTAGAAGTCTTAGGATAAGGATAAACCTCGGTTTCCTGCATTTTCTGGGTTCGGGTCGAGTCGCGACGCCGCGATATGACGCGACAAGGTCGCGACATGGCGGGGCGCCGCGACCATGTCTTGGTCACCTAGGACGACGCCTCTCTATCTATGTGGTTTCTTATCTTCGTGCTTCGTTTACCTACTTTGTTTGATTATGTTTGTTTATATATTGTTGTTTCGTGCTTATTCTGTCTGTTTATTGTCAAAAAAAAAATATTCAAATCAGAAAAAAGGAAAAGAGGTCGTCACAGGTAAGTCTGGTAAGTATTTCTTCCCTTATTCCCCCGCATTACTATATGATATTCTAGTTATTATATCATGTCAAGGACCGGCTGGTTCTCAATGTGCTCTGGGATTTGAGTTCCCCTTTACCAAAAACAGTGATAATCTAGGTGCACATTGTTAATCGTGGGATAGGCCGTTGAGTTATTTAAATACGGGAACGATTGATTCAGGCCTGCACTACGGTTGTGGGTAGTCTCTTGACCCGTTCTTATTCAACTTAACAATATTATCCTTGATATATTTTATATTTTCTCTTTTCTTTGCATTCATTTTAATGATTTCTTTTACTTTAGCTCAGCATGCATCATGTAGGACTTTGAGTTTTCCTGACTCACTCATGACTTTTGATGAGCCCTTGTTGAGTGCCCAATCATTCCTCATATTCCAAGCAAGAAATCCAATTCCACTCTGAATCGGAAGGTTTGCTTCCGAGTGAGTTGTTCCCGTCAGTGTGACAAGAATTTCCCTGTCTGGATTAATTACCCAAATTTTCCTTTTCCTTTGATCCGTTTTGGTTGCGAACCGCTCCCAGGACAGAGTCATGAGTTACCTACCTGGCCGCACATGTCCTTCCAAAATAAAACCTGCAGGCCAATCGGCTAGGGTACCTCTCAATCGAGGGGTTGATCGTCCTCCTTTTTTCTCCTTCTCGTCCAGACTTGTGCTTTTCTTTGCATTCTACTCGAGCAGCTAACTCAGGGCTTTCACAAAGATTCCAATTGCTTGTTAGACACATCGGGTGCTTCTTTACCTTGGCTGCCACTTTTCAGTTCACTCCGCATCATTTCCACTCCGCCGTCACTTCGTGACACCTCCACTCTACCTACGCTTCATTTCCTTGCAGAGTGGAAGCCAAGGAGGGGCAATCTGTAGACACCCGGTTCTAGCTAATAGGTTGAACCACATTTCTTGTCACCTTAGTGGGCCCATAATTGGTCACTCACCTTGAGCCCATCATTAGCCTTGTTTTGAGCCTATTAATAATTTAAATTGCCTTGAAATCCCGCCCGTTATCAATTTGAGAGAGTCCTTGGCCATCAATAAGTCTTATCCTTTCATGTGGTCGGCTGATAATTCACATAAATTTCGATTTTTTAGTCGCGACGCATCTTGATGCCGCGTCTCTGAGTCGCGACGGTCTAGGCTGCCGCGACAGCCGATGCATTATCCATGCACGTGGGCAATACTGTCGCGTCGCCCCGACCCGTCGCATCTCCATATCGCGGCTCTACGATATGCCGCGACAGCAGTTGTGCATGCACGCCTCCGCAACCACCTCCTTTTTATCCTCCCATGGGTTTATCTTTATCCCTAGGGAATATCTCAACCCCTTGGGCAAGAATTGGGCCCTAGGGACTCTCTTGAGGACCCCAAGGACTCTCCCATGTGATTTTGGCTGATATTTATCACTCATTTTAATTATTATGGGATTTTCTCTCTCAAAAATCTATATAAACAAGGCCTCTCTAGAAGAAAAAGGGAACCCCCATTTTTTTTACCCCGAAGGGCTGCCAAAATTCTCTCTGGTCCATACTTAGACTTGCAGCCCTCACATCCCCACCATTTCCTTTCACATCTTATTCCACAAAATTCATTCATTTCTTCATGAACGGAGCAAGGAACGCATGAACGACGACTCCAACATCTCCCTGAAGCCTTTGGACGACATTTGGGGCATTCATCAAGCCAGTAGTCGCCCCAATGGGGCTCACCCTCTCCTCTCTCCTTTTCTTCATTTCTTCATGCATTGTTATTTTATTTCCTAGATAGATTGCACTCCATTTCCTCCCAAGTCTTTTTTTCCATTCCCCGGGCGTTTAAAACCACCCCAGGTTCGTTCCCTTCATGTTGCTTCATTTCCTTCCATTTTTTGAGCAAACACTACACTAATCATGTTCTAATAGGGCTTTTGATTGGCAGGCATTCAAGCGAAGTTCTATGAGGAGCTCTCACCTCTGGCCGGTCGGAGGACGGGAAGGAGGTCCTACTCACCATCTTCCGCACAAGAAGAGAACGCGACGGAGGAAGGCGACGCTACAAGAGACACGTCCCTCATAGCGGACGCGTTATCAGGCTTCCCGCGTCCATCATAACGATCGTGATATTAGCTATTCCTCTGTTCTCTTCCCCCTTTTCCTGGAGTAGTTAGCCCACTTTATTCTCTTCATTTTGCAATGCTCTAGGTGGCGATCACATCCTATTTTCCATGCTATCACATTTGATATTCATGTTTGTGTTAAGGGGGGGGTACAATCCCTTTGATTACATCATCTAGTAGGAAGAAGCACAACAATGCTCTCAAGGCCGCAAAAGACACATCTGGTAATGAATCAGATGATAATAAAAGCAATGGGAGTAGTGAAGATGAGGAAGCATTTCTCTCCAGAAGACTGCAGAGAATACTTGCCAAGAAAAAGTATCAGTCAGGGAGAAGATATTTCAAGAAAGGAAAGGACTTCAAGAAATCAGAAGTCAAGGACACAAAGAGATCTAAACCAGTATGTTATGAATGCAAGAAGCCTGGACACACTAAGGTTGAATGTCTGAAGCTGAAAAAGACAGAGTTCAAGAAGAAGGACCACTGAAAGAAATTCAGGAAATATAAGAAAAAAGTCATGGCAGCTGCATAGAGCAACGACAACGACTCAGACAGTGAGTCAAGCTCCAGTGAAGAAGAAGAAGAAGAAGAGGCCAACATGGCCTTCATGGCAAACATAGATGAAAAGGTAACTTCTGACACTTCTTTTAATTCATGCAATGATTCAGATTTAGATAGTCTAGAAAATGCATTCAACGAACTATACAACAAGTATAAAGATGTTTGTAAAATATTAAAAACCACTAAGAAAAGTCTTGCATGCTTGGAAATTACTAACTCAAATTTAAAATCTAAAACTAAGCAACTAGAAAAACAAATTTCTGAATTAAAAAGAAGAAATGAACTGTTATATGAAGATTTAAAAATAAAAAATGAATAGATAACAAACCTGAAAAAGCAAGAAACTTTAAGCAAACTTAAAAAAGAAGTTGACACACTAACAAAATATAATCAATATTTAACTAATACCATTAAAAAATTCACAAACGGTAAATCTTCTCTAATACTAAAAGGAGCTAGAAGATCGGGCAGGAAAAAGCATGGTTTAGGATATACTCCACTAAATAATGAAGAAACAATAATGCATCCTAAAATCTATCTAACACCAAAATTTGTAGAAGAACAAAATACTGAATATAAATCTAACTTTAAGTACATCTCAACTGAAAAAAAAAGTAAAATATCTTGTTGTAGTCATTGTAATAAATTAGGACATACTAAAATAACCTAGACAACTAAACACCTAAAATGGGTACCTAAAAGGAAAAAATGAGGAAACTAACCAGCAAGGACCCAAAAGAACTTGGGTACCTAAATCCTATTATTTTAATTGCAGAGAATCCTTAGAGCATCAAAGTGGTACCTGGATAGCGGGTGCTCAAGGCACATGACACGCAACAGAATATTGTTTTCTTACATTAAAGATGAAGAAGGTACAGTGACTTGTAGCGATAATGGAAAAGGAACAGTGATCGGTTGTGGACCAGTTGGTAGTCATGGCAGAACCCTCATTGAAGATGTGCTATGTGTTCAAGGATTCAAACACAACCTGATAAGTATAAGCCAGCTATGTGATAAAGGTCACCAAATCAGATTTCAAGAATCAAAGTGCCCCATTATGAAAAATGGTGTAACCGTGTTCGAAGCCTGTAGAGAAAAGAATCTATATGTGCTTCATCTAGAAGAGTTGAAGGATCAAGATGTATGTCTAGCAGCAAACAAAGATCAGAATACTGAGCTATGGCACAGAAGATTGGATCACTGCAGCCTAGATGGAATAAGGAAGCTGATCAAACATGATTTAGTGGAACGTCTGCCCAAGATTAGCTCAAGAACTGAAGGCGTCTGTAAACCCTGTGCAAAAGGAAAGCACACAAAGTCATCTTTCAAGTCAAAAATAGTTGTAACCACCTCCAAACCTTTAGAACTATTGCATATGGATTTATTTGGGCCAATGAGAACCACCAGCCTAGGAGGAAAGAATTTTAGTTTCGTAATAGTTGATGATTATTCAAGATACACATGGGTATCATTTTTGGAGCATAAAAATGACACATTTGATAGCTTCGTTAATTTCAATAAGTTAGTTCAGAAGGACAAGAAGTTCAGTATAATAAGCATTCGTTCAGATCATGGAGGAGAATTCCAAAACGAAAAAATTGTAGAATTTTGTGATGATCAAGGAATTGAGTACAATTTCTCAGCACCAAGGACACCACAACAAAATAGAGTAGCTGAAAGGAAGAATAAAACATTACTAGATATGGCCAGAACTATGTTATATGAATATAATCTTCTAAGATATTTCTTGGCTGAAGCGATCAATACAGCATGCTACATTTTAAATAGAGTGATGATCAGGTCAATTCTGAAGAAGACAGCATATGAACTTTACAAGCAGAAGAAGCCCAAGATTAGTCATTTCAGAACATTTGGTTGTCCATGCTTCATCCACAACAATGGTAAAAGAGACGTAGGTAAGTTAGATTCCAAATCTAATGAAGGAATCTTTATGGGGTATGCTTCTAAACCTAAGGGTTATAGAGTTTTTAACAAACAAAGTTTATTAATTGAACAAACTATTCATGTAATCATTGATGAGTCTAACCCTTCCTTGAGAAAGGAAGTCGATAGTGATGATGAAAATGCAGAAATCCTCTCCAAGAAACTGAAAGAAACCTGCATCAAAGATTCTGAAGATCCACCATTGGAAGAACTGCAACAGAAAAAAATATCTCATAATGATCTTCCAAAGGAATCGAGATACAAGATGGATCATCCTATAGACAACATCATTGGAGATCCATCGGTTGGGGTAAGAACTAGAGATAATGTTATCCCGTGTGATTACTTAGTATTTGTATCTCAAATTGAGCCTAAAACGGTCAATGAAGCACTGTTTGATGAATCTTGGATTCTAGCCACGCAAGATGAACTTAATCAGTTCAAGAGAAATCAAGTTTGGTCCCTTGTTCCGAAACCATCAGATCATCCTGTGATTGACACCAAATGGGTGTTCAGGAACAAATTGGATGAAGCTGATGTTTTCACTAGAAACAAGGCTAGACTGGTTGCTCAAGGCTATTCCCAAGAGGAAGGCATAGATTTCGATGAAATCTATCACTACAAGAAAATTATGTTTTAGCGACGGCCATTTTGTCATCGCAAATCCGTCGCTAATTAGCAACAGAATAGCGACCGCTTCGTTTCCGTCCCTAACTTAGGCTTCGGCGGTGGATTAGCGACAAGAAATAGTTGTCGCTACCGCTGCCGCTACTTAGCTATGGAATAGCGACGGAAATTTCTGTTGTCGCTATTCCGTCGCTAAGGTTTTGCAATCCCGCCCACCCTTTTTCCCCTCCCCCCGCCCTTCCGTCGAAACTCGAAACCCCCCCATTTCCCCCTTCTCTTCTTCCCCTCCCTCCTGTTAAACCCGTCTTCCCCCATTTCCCCCCTTCTCTTCTTCCCCTCCCTCCTGTCAAAGCCGTCTGCCGCCACCTCGGAGCTCCCTCGCCCGTCGCCGGAGACACGCCGCCGGCCGTTGTCCCTCGCCGAGCGTCCTGCAACCATCCCTCCATCGAGCATCCCGTCGCCATTGCCATCGCAATCGCCGGTAAGTCTCTCTCTCTCTCTCTCCAATGCCCCCTCACCCCGTCGCCGTCCACCCTTTCGCCGGCCTGTGCGCCCCCTCCCTCTGCACCCTGCAACCCTCCCCTCTCTCTCTCGTGTGCCAGAACCCCCACGGTCTCCCTCCTCCCCTCCGCCGGCCTGTGCAGCCCGTCCCTCTGCACCCTACAACCCTCTCTCTCTCTCTCTCTCCCTCTCCCTTGCCAGAGGACGAGGGGCCGGCGGTGTTACGGCGGTTCCGCCGGCATGCATCCCGTCGATCTGTCCCTGGGCCGGGCCAGAAGGTGACGCCAGCGTGCGGTTGATCTGTTTGGAGTGGTGCTCGTGGGTAGGCATCCACCGCCATGTCGAACTTGAGCAGGGAGCTCGTCTTCCTCATACTCCAGTTCCTGGACGAGGAGAAATTTAAGCATACTGTCCACAAGTAAGTTTAGAAAATAAAAGGGAAAACTGCATTATGTCTTCATTTCCTTTGCAGTTCTTGTTTTCTTTCTTTCGAGTATCAGGTAGGGTAATGTTTGAGTGATGTGAACGGTTCCAACTATTCTTTGGACTTGTTCCAATGGCTTGTGTTTCTGTTTTTCGTGGGTGTGAAAAAAAAAATTGGTCCAAGGTTGGAGCATGATTTTGGGTTCTTCTTCAACATGAAGTACTTCGAGGAGATGGTGCTGGGTGGGGAGTGGGAGGAGGTGGAAAAGTACCTCTCGGGATTCACCAAGGTCGATGACAACCGCTACTCCATGAAGATCTTCTTTGAAATTCGAAAGCAGAGGTACCTTGAGGCCCTTGATAAGTATGCCTCGGCCTGACCCAGTTCCTAATTTTACTCTTCATTTCCTGTTCTTTCACAAGCACTTGTATCTGCTTTCCTCTTGACTGCATAAATTATTTGAATGGTTTGCTTGGTTCTTGTATATGCGGCAATGGCAGGCATGACCGGACAAGGGCAGTAGAGATACAAGGTGTTTTCATCTTTCAATGATGATCTCTTCAAGGAGATTACCCAGCTTCTCACTCTAGACAACTTCAGGTATTGTTGGGCATTGACACTTCTCCTGTCATGAAGGGTCTTGCACTAGGAACTAGAAAATTAATGTGCAGCACAAATTTACCTCCTCTTTCCATTGTAATTATGATCCCTTCTTATACAATGCTATGAATTACCAGGGAGAATGAACAGCTATCGAAGTATGGGGACACAAAGTCTGCCCTCTTAAACCTTTGTTACTCTAATAATCAACATGTTTAAGAAAGATAAATTGTTTGCACCACAATGAGGCAACATCATTCTTGCTCGAGTACCACCCCGCTAACAAGATTGTTTTCTAACATTTCTTTCCATTTATGCTAAACTAAACAGTGCCTGACTTGTATAATTGTCACAAAATCTCAACCCATATCTTGTACCAGATCGAAAACGAATACGGTGATGTCGAACATTACTACGGGGATGCCGGGAGATCATATGTCCAGTGGTGCGCAAAATTGGCTGGATCTCTCGAGATCGGTGTGCCGTGGGTCATGTGTAAACAGAAGGATGCCCCAAGCCCAACAGTTAGTTTTTTTTCTTGATCATGTCTACTAATATATAGAAAGTGCAAGTTCATAGATGTCCTTCTTTCTGTTTTAAATTTTACAGCTTACTAAGATATGTTGATGTTTGCATTATAATCATCATAGCTTACTAAGATATGCCACTTTTGCTCACGACTGGGCCACCATATTGGCCTTATTTGTTTGTATATATTATATTGTAGAATGTGAATGTGTTCATGCATTTCATTTTTTTTTACAGGATGTGAATGTGGGTGGGGGGGGGGGGGGGGGGCACTGGATGGAGGGGAGGGCTGATGTCAGATGGTAACTTCCCTTTCCCTTCCATGGAGAGGATGCTAAAGATGAAATATGTGTAAGTTTATGAATGATATACTTTACGAGAAAGCATACATATTTTCCTTAACTATTTGCTGACATGTGCAATTCTGGGAAATTTGTTTCAGGGTTCTCCGAAATTGCTCATTATCTGGTCAAATCCCTAAATATATTCAAATGATGGAGAAGCTAAAGACCCTGTATGGCTCTTTGCAATACCTTATTTCCACAGTTGATGCATTTATAATATGTCTTTGCAAGATATGTAGAATAAACATAGCAGCTGCGATTTTTGTACATCACCTATGAGAATAAAAGAAGAAAATCTCAACACGAGTTTTTTGCACCTTGAGAAATCCAAAAAATTTATTAAAAAAAAGTAAAAAGGCTCCCTATCCTAAGCCCATGTCCTCATCCCGTTTCTCCCTGTTTGGATGTTTGCCAAAGTCATCGGTCTGGCTCCATTACCCCCATCTATGGTTTCTCCGATCCCTGAATCCCCCATGTAGGATTAAATATAAAATTTCCTTTCTGGGGCATGTTTGAACCCACGCATTGGAGAGTTTAGGCTCCACAGTTTGACAGTCCACAATCATTAGACTGTGAACTATGTCACAATCATTAGATTATGATTGTTCACAATCTATTGACTATGACTATTATGTTATTCACAATCTAATGTAATGACTATTGTTTGGTTCATTGCAACTCTGGTCATTGTTTGTCATATCTTATGTTGAGAGTCCATTATAAACCAACATCTGCTTGTATTATTCAGTTCTTTTATGTGAATTTATCACTTTTCATTTGTTTTATAGGAACTTTGTCGCCAGTTTTTCATCTGCACAAAGTAACTTGTGAGTTTCTTGCATTATTAATTTCAATATGCACTCAGACATGTTACCTCATGTCATATGCATGGATGAAAGATCTAAACCAAATTTTGATGATTCCATTGAATTTCATCTGTGTTCTTTTTGCCCAATCATACTGAAAGATTCTATCTCTGCCCTGTACCTCCAACTCAACCTCAATCTCAGGAGTTCATTGTTTTGAATAGGTATCAATGGTATAATTTTGCGCACTGTTGATGCCCAGCACTGGTACCCTGTCAATCAAAGGGAATGCGCCACATACAAAAGGGAAGGCGGCCATAGATATCTGAAATGGGACTAAACACTAAACCTTAACAATACATAAACCAGAACACCATCCTAACCCCATTGCTTTAGCTGAAATTGTTTGAAATGGGTAACTATTACCCTTTGGATAAAAAAAAAAAGAACAAAATCCACCCAATTCAAATAGGTTTGAAGATTGTCTTCTTGCATCTATTGCTGCTGTAGCAAGGTTTCACTGTTAAAATAAAACATCAAGTATAGTCCTCTTTTTATATTAGGAAGACTGTCATCACCTATCTATAAACACCAATTATAATAATCTCCATGTTCAAACTAATTTCTTTTTGGAAGCTCCCCCTCAAAACCCCTCCGAGACAGACTCTTTGACCCCCTCCACCTGACTAATACAAGTATATATATATATATATATATATATATATATATATATATATATATATATACAATTCAGTTTCCACATTAATGATTAATCTGACATAAAATGGACAAATAGGGGAGGGCGGGAGTGGGAGAATTTTGAAGAGAAGCTCAAGAGGCAATTTTGGAAGAGTGGCAGACAAGATGTGGAGTTACTAATTGGTGGTACAACACTTCTGTCTCCAGAAAATATGTTCGAATTGCTACCGGGTGTTTCTAGCTACATTTGATTCCCATCAGAAAATTGGAGAAAACATTAGGAAGATGATCCATTATGCTGTCTCATAGTGCAAATATCCTCGTAGAATTAGATGTCTGCCAATTCCAGGTTACCTAAACAGAATCCTTAGATCACCAGTTACATTAGTTCTGCAAATAAGAAGAAATGTGGGCTGCTATGTCAGTCTAGCATATAAACATAATGAAAATACCTGGCAGACTTCTTATATACAACATTACAGAATTCTTCACATGGCACCAGGTCAGTCTATTGAGACTTCTAACCCAATCGCACTCAACTTGCTTTGATCTTGCTTCTATTATGACAAGGGCTTCCAGGTTTGTATCACTTTCTGCCATGTCTTTTCCTATTCTTCCCTTTTGCAGTAGGATGCTTATATATATATATATATATTTCCTTTTCTTATACTAGTTTTGGGATGCTGTTAACTCACATGGAAATCCAATAGATGGTGATGGAATAACTACCGGATCTCCCCTGGGTAACCCTCCATTAATTGAGATGATCAGTAATGATCCAATCCTTTGTGGAGTCAAGGTGATTTATTTCTGATGTGTATATCCTCGCCCAATTGCTCATCTTTATCAAAATTATCATAATATTTTCTCCTTTAATGACACAACTTATTGCTGAAGGGAAGAGGCAGAGGAGCCACTCATTTATTCTCTTACATATATTATTTAAAGTAATTCACTAACAGCACCTATTTATCTTTTTCAGGGGCGTCTTTTTCATAGTGTAGACAATTTGAACATGTGGATAGAGTCAAATTGGACATGTGGGAGTTGACATAGTCCAAATCGGACTCGGTTAGAATTTGTCAAGAGCATTTATGTTTAGGTTTATAGTTTGTTAATGTAAAATGATCTCTTATTTTCTCTTCATATTCATACATGTCTAATAATTATTTTTTGCTTGCAGGCTGATGGAGAACAGGCTAGCAACGATGTAGATGGCAATGACCATGAAACTCATCTTGCAGATGATTAAGAGTACGTCATTTGGCTTCTCCATTCTTATCTTCTTCATTATTTATGTAAACATTTTTGTGACTTGTTGTAAATATTTAATAGATATTTAAATTAGTGTGAAATGTTTAAATTTTACTTATATTGTAAAATGATCTCTTATCTCTTCTTCATATACATACATGTCTAATAATTAATTTGTGTTTGTAGGTTATTGGAGAACAATTTAGCAGCGATGTAGATGGCGACAACCACGAGACTCGTTGTGCAGAGGATTAGAAGTCTCGTCATTTGACTTTTCTATTTTTATCTTCTTCATTATCTATGTAAACACTTTTGTAATTTGTTGTCAAACATTTAACAGATATTTGTGTTAGTGTGAAATGATTGAATTTTATTTATGTGATTTTATTATATGTGAATGGTGATTGTGATATATTTTATTTTTTAGTTAATTGTTATATGAATTGTATATAGGTGTAAAAAAAGAAATATTTTTTAAAATATATATATGTTATTTTATTTTTTATTTACTTAGCGACGGAATAGCGACGGATCCGAGTCTATCTCCAACATTCGTCCCTGTTTCAGCGATAAGGTTTGTTTCCATGGTGGTCGCTAAGTCGTCGCTAATTTAGCGACGGGATATGGGTTGCTGCTGATATTGACTGGCGCATACATTAGCGACAGCTGTTGCGACAGCCCATTGCCGTCGCTAATCAGTCGCGATTAGCGGCAACGTCGCGACAGGCCCTCGTCCGCCCCTAATTAGCGTCCAATATATAGCTGTCGACTAAGTCTGTCGCTATCCCGTCGCTAATCTGTCGCTAGACATGTTAGCGACAGAATAGCGACGGTATAGCGACGGAATGAGGCCGTCGCTAAACAGGTTTTTTCTTGTAGTGTATGCACCAGTGGCTAGACTAGAGGCAATTCGGATTTAAAACTTTTTCAAATGGATGTAAAATCTGCATTTTTTAATGGATATATAAAAGAGGAAGTCTATGTAGAACAACCTCCTGGCTTTGATGATGTAGATTTTCCAAATCATATTTTTAAACTGCATAAAACACTATATGGTTTAAAGCAAGCACCTAGAGCATGGTATGAAAGTCTTAGTGCATTTTTATTAAACCATGGTTTCTTCAGAGGACAGGTAGATAGTACATTGTTTATCAAGTCAAAAGTCAAAAATATATTGCTTGTGCAAATTTATGTAGATGATATAATATTCGGATCTACTGATGAATCTTTGTGCAAGTACTTTAAAAAGCTTATGTAGGGAGAATTCGAAATGAGCATGATGAGGGAGCTCAACTATTTCATTGGATTACAAATCAAGCAAAGTAAGGAAGGAACACAAATCTGTCAAGCAAAGTATACTAAGGAATTATTGAAGAAGTTTGGGTTTGATAATGCAAAACCACTATCAACACCAATGAGCACATCTACAAGGTTAGACAGTGATAAAGATGGTAAGAAAGTAGATCAAAAACTTTATAGAGGTATGATAGGATCATTACTTTATTTAAATACTAGTCGACCTTATATTCTATTTAGTGTATGCATGTCTGCAAGGTATCAGGCTGATCCTAAGGAATCTCATTTAATTTTTGTTAAAAGAATTTTTAGATATCTAGCTAAAACTCATGATCTAGGTCTGTGGTATGCAAAATTAGTTTAGTAGGATATTCTGATGCTGACTGTGTTGGATGCAAGGTAGATAGAAAAAGCACCAGTGGTAGTTGTCAATTTCTTGCAGGATGCTTGATTTCTTGGTCCTCAAAGAAGCAGAATTCAGTAGCACTGTCAACAGCTGAAGCTAAGTACGTGGCTGCTGGAAGCTGTTGCACTCAACTGCTATGGATAAAACAACAGCTTGAGGATTATGGATTGCACATCAAGACCATCCCATTGTTGTGCGACAACACCAGTGCAATAAATCTGACCAAAAATCCAGTCCAGCACTCCAGGACGAAGCATATAGAGGTTAGATATCATTTCATTAGAGATCATGTTGTAAATGGTAATATAAACATTTCTTTTATAGATACTTTAAATCAGTTGGTAAATATCTTTACAAAGGCCTTACCTAAAGAGAGATTTATGTCTCTTAGAAGGGAATTAGGCATGTGCAATTTGTAACAGATTTTTTTGCATATAACTGAAATAATAAAAACTTCATAATAAGGTTTTCTCTCTCCTAAAATCAAGAAAATCCTGTATTGCTTGCGTCATAAAATGCTATGACTTTTCAGAATGAATTCTTTATTATTTCCATTATCTTCTCCTCTTTTGTCGTTATCCGCATTTAGTTCACCGTCGTTTCAAAAAACACCTTTATGTCCTGCCAAAGCGCGAAATCCATGTCATATCGATTTCATCCTTCTCTCTCCTCATTTTCGACTTGCCTGGAGCGATAAACCCTATCGATTACAGACCTCTCTCTCTCTGAGATTTCATACAATCCCTCTGTTCCCGCCAAAATTTCTTGAGGGCTTCTATTCCATTCCTCCCCACGATCCTCCAGAACCCCTCCTTGTTCAATTCCATGGCGACTTCTGTGGTTTCCGGCACTATTGGTGGCTACAGCGTCGCTTTCCTCACAGCAGAGCAACAGTAAAGATTTGCAACGGTGAAGACAAAGTTGTGCGGCAAGAAGGCAGTGGATGTTGCGGATTTAGAGAAAAATGGAATGCATAGTGTGGTAGCAATGATGCAGAGGATGAAATGGACAAGGATGGTGACTATTTCAGAGGCAAGCTATCCAGACCTGGTAAAGGCTTTCTATACCTGCCTAAAATCTGAAGAGGACGGGTCCCTTACCTCCACAGTGAAAGGTACCCCCATCTACATAACATATGATCTTTTGGAGAGTTTGTTTAGAGTGTCTACAATTGGTCGCAGTGGGGTAGATAGCGTCGACAACCATGTCAAGGGTTTGGGGATAATCGGAACTGAGTACAAGCTGAAGGATGGCAAGATTGACATCAACCAGTTAAATGCTTTCAACCAGATTTTGCATTTCATAGTTTGCCAGATCCTAGTACCAAGAAGCGCAACTTTCTCCAGTTGCCCTAAGGCATATTCAGATATGATGTTTTGGGCTATTCAGAATCTGGATATTAATATGGCAGAAGTGATTATTGAGAGGATGAAGTTTGGAACTACAATGATTTGGGACAAGAAGAACAAACTGAATGTCTCTCTACCATATGCTCACCTGCTGACAAGGATTTTCCTATATTACAACATAAATTTGAATGGTGGTGTCAAAGAAGATGGGCCAAGCTATCAGGTCCAGAAACATGAAGAAGAGCGGATTTTCTCTAGTAACCGGTGTTTGGACAAAAACTTTAGTTGCAGAAAGAGAGGCCATTATCGGGGAAGCTCAATAAATTCCTCCAATTCCAGAGGCAGAGGGAGAGGCAGAAGTGAGGGTTGAAGACCCTGTCATAGAGGTTCTAGCTGTCCCAGCAGTCCAAGACGAGGCAGCAGAAATCAGAACAGAAGAACTAGTGGCAAGTGCTAGTAGAATTGATGAAATTCCTCTCGAGCACATTGAGCCCGTAGGGCAGCTATCAGAGGTTGAGTCCCCTTCGACAGTTGTTGCATCAATAATTCAAGAAGTGTTGGAAACTATCGTCAGTATTCAGGGGTAGCAAGAAGAAATTGTTCCAGAAGATGTGGCACCAGGCCACAGTGAAGTTCAGATGGAAGATGCTCCTGCTCAGGGGGAGCCTGAAATTGAGAAGGAGGCTGAAATTCAGGGGGAGCCCGCAGCTAATGCCCCTACTGATCAGTTCTAGGAAGGTGTTGTGGAGAGCACCTTCGATGATGATGACAATGTGGAGCCAGTTGCTAGAACAGGTGTTAAGGGCAAAGGTGTGGCCACTGAAATTCCATTACTTACAAGGAAGGCACATCGGAGGTCGAAGAAGAAGAAGGTTCATGTGCACTTGAAACCGGTAATTGAGAGATTAGATGCACAAGGACAGATTCTGTGCTCTGTTCAATATGATATTTCCTCAATTTTCATAAGTGAGAGCACTGGAGTGAAGGAAATGGCTATGGTAAAGGCAGTACTGCGAGGAATGAGGAATGAGTTGGTGAGCATGAAGCAAATGATATCAAATCTTTCAGATTTAGTGAGGGTGCAAGTTTCCACTCCTGCCCCTCCTGCTCCCACTCCTGCAGTGCCTGAGAATATTTCAGGGCCATCAGGGCCAAGTAATGCAGTAGAAGATGTTCAGCCATGACGGACAGTTGCAGAAGAAGCAGTCCGGAGATCAGGGCCAGTTGGTGTTGAGGAATCGATGCAGTCCGAGCCTGAACAAGAAGCTGGGCCACCAGGGCCATCCTTTGAGCAGTCAGGGCCACCAGGGCCAGTTGGGGATGAGTCAGGGCCATCCGGGCTAGTGCAATTTCAGGCTGAGCAAGTGAGAGATTAAAAGACTGTGCCCCCAGAGCCACCTTCTTCTCCTCATCAGACTCCAGCCCCTCCTTCTCCACCTTCATCCTCCACTGCTCCTCCAGCTCTTGCCACCTTTAAACAACCTCTTCCCAAAAACATCTCCTTACCTACAACCTTTCCTGCCACCTCCTCTTCTCCTGCTTCCTGCTCCTACTTCTGAGGCACCTCCAGCACCCTCCTCAGTTGGAGTCTCATCTTCTGGTCCCTCATCAACTAGACCATCTATACCACCTCCTTCTACTTCTTATTCTTTCCTTCATCCTCCTACTCCTCCCTCTTTTGTTACCATTATTCCAGAGGGTGCCCAACTTGAAGGTCACATTATACAGGACATCAAAGATGAGTTTGAAGTAGCCATACTTCGATCAGTCCTATCAGTTGGCACTCATATTCATAGGACAGGCTCTTCCAGTCATAATTCTAAAAAGAGAAAACTTTCTTCAAACCATGCTCTTTCTTCTAAACCCCGTTTTCAACCTCCTTAGTTTTCTCTCACTGTTGAAAATCGAGGAAGGTCTCTCTATTGTGAATTCCTTCAAAATTGTATATTTGCCACTATTTTTGGACTTCCCCACCTCAACCTCACTGAACATCTCAATGTTGTTCTTCCCATCTCTTCTCTTTCAAAAGCTGATCAGTCAAAAAATTTCTCTATGACTGAGGCTAAAAATGAAGATCAATGGGCTCGGAGCCATCAGTCTCTATACAAGAAATTCATACTTGTCAGATCTGATCGATTTCCACCCAAGGATCACCCACTCACTCTCTCTGAGTGGTTTGTGATTCATCAGAAGAATACCGGGGGTCCATTTATCCAGAAGGAGATCAAGCTTATCAGATATTTCCAGATGTTCAATGATTACAGATATCTCCATAATCTGCCAGAGGTTCAGCTTGGCCAATTCCGACAAGCTATTTCTCTTCTTGGATCAGATACTGCAACCACCACCTCAATCTAAGTGGACTTCGCCACTTTGAAACTGCCAGATGTTGTGTTCCTGCCTCCCCTTCATTCTATGGTAATGGAATCTACTGTGGGCCCAATCATTTTTGAAAGGTTTTCCAGAGTCATGGGCCACATTTCAGTTCAGAATGGGAATTTGCTTGCATTCTACCATTTTCTATTCTGGGAATGTCATCAGGGTCACCTCAAATCTGATGTTCTTGCCCATGTTCTATCTGAATGTGAGCGGCTCTCTCCAGCTGATTGGTAAAGGCATTACCCCCTCACTGCTCAGCAGCTTATTGATCTCAATATCTCTCAGGCCAGAGCAAATAAACCTCCTCTCTCTGTTGAAGAATTTCAAGATTTGAACTCCATTCGCCTTGTTCAAGACCCTTTTATCATCTAGGTTGAGAGATACAAGGTTTATGTCTCCTTGAAAAAGGAACTGAAGGCAAATCAGATTTTCTATCCAATCTCAGTTGATCAGTTCCTCCAGCATGCTAGTTTTGGCACTCCAGCTCCTACAAGATGTCTCTTGGCAAGGATGAATATGCCAATTTCTTAGAAGCTCAAAGGCAACTTCATATCCAGCGGATGGTTCTTGTTATGGGATCTTTATACACTATTGCTTGGGGTGTCTTTCAATTGTATTTTGAAGAGCAGGAACTCAAGGCTTGGCCGATTATTACCCGCCATTCCTCTTTCTTGTCTCCTGCCCTCTATCTTCTTGTACCCCCGTTATGATCTAATATAGAGTTGCTTGCCTCCCACTTATCTTTCTTCTCTTCTTTCTTTGTTTATTTTGGTTTCTTTTTGCTTAATGACAAAAAGGGGGAGAAAATAAAACACTCTGAAATACATATCTACAAACCTTATTCCTTATTTAGAAACTTTACTTAAGATTATTTCAGCACTTTACATGTTATGTTTTGTTATGTTCTGTCATCACCAGAAAGGGGGAGATTGATGATCAGTCCATCCCCATATAATTTTATTTTTGGTGATTAACAAAACCTTAACAAATATTTTTAACAATCTTTTGTGAAGTTCGTCCATAAGAAATAATCCAAGCAAAATCTGTAAGTTATTCTCACACACTGTTATTTAAAGTTCAGAGCATGTATTTCTTCTAAGTGAAAGAACGATTCTACATCCATATCGATTTCCTTATACTGTAACGATTTCATAAGTAAAAGAACGATTTTATCGTTGTAACGATTTGTTAAGAGAAACAACGATTTCGATCTCACATCGATTTCATAAGTGAAATAACGATTTCCGTCTCACAACGATTTCATAAGTGAAATAACGATTTCCATTTCACAACGATTTTGTAAGTGAAACAACGATTTCGGATTCACAACGATTTCGTAAGTGAAACAACAATTTCGGCCTCACAAAGATTTCATTAGTGATATAACAATTTCGGTCTCACAATGATTTCGTAAGTGAAACAACGATTTCGGCTTCACAATGATTTCGTATGTGAAACAACGATTTCGGATTCACAACGATTTTGTAAGTGAAACAACGATTTCGGCTTCACAACAATATCATAAGTGAAACATCGATTTCTGTCTCACGTCGATTTCCTTATTCAAACATCGATTTCGGTCTCATAACGATTCGTTAAGTGAAACAACGATTTTCTTGTACATCGATTTGTTTATATATGAACAACGATTTGCTTGTATATCGATTTGCTTATATCTGTACAACGATTTGCTTATACAACGATTTGCTTATCTATACAACAATTTGCTTATCTGTACAATGATTTGCTTGTACATTGATTTGCTTATATCTGTACAATGATTTGTGTTCACAACGATTTGCTTCTACTTATACAACGATTTGCTTGTACATCGATTTGCTTATATCTGTACAATGATTTTCCTGTACAACGATTTGCTTATCTGTACAACGATTTGCTTGTACACCGATTTTGTAACGACCCCGAGAACCCGACCCTCGGCCTACGCCGAGGACCCGATTTTCGCGGTCGCCGCCCACGGATCCGAAGACCCGAAAGGGCTATAATGAAAATCTAATAGGATATGTAACGGAAGTAAACGTCAACTGCTAAACTAGAAGCGTACAAGCAGAAACAGGTAAGAGAGCGAGACCGTTGCATACCTCTCTAAGTACAGTCCCAATGCATGCAAGCTAGTACAAGTAAAAAGCAGGGGAAGAACAAATCCCTTAGGGGCATACCACGAGGGTGACGTACATTGAGAAAGGGGAACCATTGCTAGCTACGGGGACCTCCACTACCGCCCCATCTCATCCGCCCGGCGCACGCCCTGCTACTGCTGAGAAGTCTCACTTGGGAAAGAAAGGGATGAGCTTCACAACAGAAGCTCAGTAGGGACTACCAATCTCCTACTGGCTCTAACAGGCAGAAGAATATATATATAACAAATATTCCACAGCAGTTTATATCTTCTACCTACGAACGGAAGTGCAGAAGCGGAGCTACAACTAGCACGGTACGGAAACAGAACATGGTCGGAAACTCCGTACGACTGCTCGTCGTGACCACCACATGGCTAGCAAACGCAGATAGGGGGATACCCCGCCTGGACAAGGTACACTAGCTATGGAAGACATTACCACTAGTCAAAGGTTAGGTGCGCCCACCGACGTCTTATCCTGGACCCAGGTCCAAACCCTTATGTCTCGTCAGAGCAAGGTAGGACACAAAACATACAACAACAGCCGTCGTAGTCTGGCAAGACTAGGGTCCCACGCCTGGCCTCTCCAAGTGGTTCTGGGGCCACAAAGAGCGAGGCAGTGAGAAACAAGAACGGCTGGCCTGCGCCGGGTAGAACTCCTAACCGTCCTCGGCATCCCAGACCAAGCACGAGAGCTCTGCAAATGACTCAACGACGCTGTCCTAACCACCGTTTTCCCCTCAGCTCCAGAGTCCGCCTGCTGGGCTGCCAACTTGAGCAAGCTCGTAGCCCAGAGTACTCTCTCAACAGGCTCCCGAGGATGGGGGTCCCAGGCAACGGTAACAACCTCTCACACGGGACAAGCCCTCAAGTGCCGAGCACCAGGCGAACGACTAGTGTAGGACCGTACTAGGAAACTAGAACAGGTGCCATGGGTACAGTAAACGAAATGGAAATGGCGAAGACCAAACTTGTCTCTCGGCTGTAGTCGCGCCGCATCGGGCCATCACGACCTTGTCGCGACGCCCTTCCTGGTCGTGACATTGTCGCAGCAGCCCGAGCCGTCATGACCAGGTCACGACACTCAAGAGCCTCGCAATCATGGGGCAACCAGCCAGGCCGTCGTGACAAGATCACGACCTCTATAGTGGTTGCATCTTCAGCAGAGGGGGGTTCCTGAGCAGTCCCTCCGAGAACCACCCCAAAACACAAAATAAACATTTCACAGGGGGAGGGGAGCATGCTCAACATGTATTGAAAGCTGTAAATCCCTCCAAACCACCTTTAGAGCCCTACAAACAAGGATTCACATGAATCTACACTCGAAGGAAAACCTCAATCAACCTTGAGCATGGATTCCTCACACTCCCAAGCCCCAAACCACAGGGAAAACACGATCTAAAGGGGGATGGGAGCATGCTTAGAGTGAGAGGATCAAGAGTCCCTACCTCCACGTGTGGAGCCGACCCGTTGGGGCCTTCACGTAGGAATGACCACCTCCTCCTCGCTCCACACAACACGAACACGGCCCCTGCACGACCAAGGAGACACCGCCTCAGCACGAACACCTCGAGCATGAAGAACCACCAAGAAACACAAGGAGAGCTCGGAGGGAAGGAGAGGGGAAGAAAAAGGAGAGAAAGAGGTGAGGGGGAGATAGGGAGTGGCGCTCGGTTTTAAACTGACGGCCCGAAGAACACGACAGGCCAACCTGGTGTGACAACCACCGTGTCGTGTCGCCCCTAGGCGTCATGACCATGTCGCGATGGTCGCCCCCAGAGCAACCCCAAAAAGGCGGTCAAACCTCGAAGACCGGAAAAGTAAACACGACGGCTTACAAGGTCGCATCAATGCTACGCATGCCTGACACCCGACAAAGCCATTTTGACAGAAAGGATAGTGGTCACGTCTGTCAGAAAAAAGCAGTCGCGACACCGTCAGACGCCGCGACAAGGAAACGACGGCTACCCCCGTCACATAAACGCTTGTCCCCCTCTGCTCGTAACTCAGCTCAGCCGGCGGTCTCCTCCGCCCATGTTGCCTCGGCACCACCTCTCTTCTTCAAGGGCAGACCCCACACCCCTCCATCCTCGGGCCATCCATTTTTCAGAACCAAGCTACCTTCCGGTGCTAGAGGCTCGGCCTCGATCCCCTCCAACCTCAATGTACTATATGGCCGAGCCTGCCTCCTTTGCCCGTGAGAGGTCCCATGCCTTCGAGCAACCCTACTCCATTGTCTCTACACACCATGCCCAAGCCCCCTCTGACTTCCTTGCGGAGTGGGCTGTCATAAAAAAAGAACTTCACGATCTCAGAAGGCAGATTGATCCTCGGAAGGTGGCCGACATCGCACTCCCGTCATTCCAGTACCTCCGGGTATCACCCCAGTCAGAACTCCATGTTTACCGGTGATACTCTGGGGTAGGAGACCCATATGTTCATTTAAAGGATTTTGTTTATGAGTTCGCGCCGTACAAGTACGATCGCCACCTTATGGCGTACTTGTTCAGAAAATCCTTAGATGGTCCGGCCTTAGAATGATTTTATTCCCTACCACCTGAAGAGGCCTAGGACTTCTAGATTGTTCAAGAGAGGTTCTTGCAGCAGTTTCAAGATCGGGTCGGACCCGAATACTCCTTTGTTGATCTGGTAGCTGAAAAGATGAAGCCTGAGGAAGAGTTCTCGACCTATGCCGACCGGTGGCGCTCATTGGCTGCCAAGGTCCGTTGCCCTATACCAGAAGAGGAGAAAGTCAAATTGTTAATCTCCAATGCAACCCCAACCTATCGGGCCATATTGGCTATGAATGACATTTCTACCATGCACCAGCTTTATAGCCGAGCCCGTTTCATTCAAACTCATCTCAAAGACTCACCTATACACTCTATGTTTGAGACCCCTAAAGTCCGATATGCCAAGAAGCCTCAAGGCCCAGTTACTGAAGGGATCCAAACCAACGAGCAGGTGGGTGCAATAAGCAACCCCCAAGGCCCGGTAAGCAGACCTCCATGTACCCAGCAACCTCAGCAGCCATGGAACAACAACAAGCAGCAATCTCCTTAAGGTCAGAACCCTCCTCAACATCAGCGCCAGTACTCTCAGGTCCCTCCACCTCAAAATGGCTTTGCCCCTAGAAAGCCCAATGGACCCAAGAGCCCAATATCCTCCTCTACCCGAATCTTTGGCCGATGTCTTTGCAGCCCTCATGTCCCTTAATGCCCTTAGACTCCCTCCTGAGAAGCCAAACTAGAATATGGCAGCAGACCAAACAAAGTATTGTGTTTACCATCGCCATCCAGGCCACAATGTGTCAGATTGCTTCCAGTTTTGGGATATAATATATGATCTTCATGAGCAGAACCAAATCGATTGGGTAGAGATAAGAAGGTTGATCTAGACTCTAAGGGACCAACAAGGTCAGAGGCAACAGTAGCAACAGCAAAGGCGACAACAGCCATAACAACAACAACACCAACAACAGCAACAACAACAACAACAGTTCCAGCCCTTCTTGCAATAGTACTAGCAATAGCAACAACAACAACAGCCGCAGCAGCTGGCAAACGATCTTGGCATAATCCGCAACCCCATGCCACAGCATCCTGTAGCTCCAAATCCCCAACTTGCTCCACCACCTCCTCCACCCGCACATGTTAACCCAGTCATCCATCACCCACCACCAGAAGCTCAGTGGGCCTTCGATGATGAGCACAAAGTGGGCCAGCTTCTGGTCATTTCCCACAACACACCTGCTACCCCCACACCCACATCCACTATACCTCCCTTCTTCACACCTACTGTAAGACCCCGGATTTTTACTCTCTTTATATATCTGTATATATATGAATGGTGTGTTGGGTGTTCGGTTGTTGTGTGCTTAGCATGCGTATTTCATTGTGCCTACTATAAGTTTTATCCTTCTTTTGAACATGAGCATGTGCAAATATCTATATATGTATACATAGGTGTATATGATGATTAATGTGGAAGTGAACAATTAGCTAATTAGAAGTGTATTATGAATACCAAGAATCGTTGACTTAGGATACTTGAATAGTACTATGCGTGTGCTATCTAAATATTGAAGAATATCCTATACTACCTATTTCATGGAATTTTGTATGGGAGTGTAGGAAGTGCATATGTGTATGTACGTATGTATGTTATCTTGTGCGTGTGACAATTGTATACCCAAATTCTACATGCATAACACCTTGGTGTATTTGTGCATGCATGTGTATGATTAGTTGTAAGCGTTGCTCATTTGCATGGTTTAGCTAATATGAATATTGTACTTCGTGCATTTCATGTACGTAAAGAGTTCAAGCATAGTAGGTGTAATTAGTGGTCATATTGGGATTCTATACTCCTCATGAATAACATGCATATATCTTTATGATGATTAGGTGAGAATAGTCAATTGGTTGAATTATGCATATAGTATATATTAAGAAATCCTATGCATATAGTGCTTAAGCAATGTTAGGTAAAGTTGTGTAAGTTAATCTAATTACCGGTGCGCATGTTGTATCCATCTATTCCAAGCATAATGTACATAAGTATGTTACACCAGTGTGCGTATACTATATATATGACAAATCAAGTGTGTGTATGTGAGGACTATTTTATCGAATGGATTATTCCTAGCTAGCATAAATCATATCACCTCCTAATGATTTGCGAAGCCCTCATAATTCTCGTCATTTAATTTGCGTGTGTTGAGTCATACATGTGTAAAATATCACGTACGTACAGGTAGGTGTCTACGTACATTTTATCTTGTATGCTTATGTATGCTTGTGTATGTATATAGATATTTATGTACATATTAATTAGTATAATTAATGTGCATGTGTTTATATTAAATATAAATAAGGTATGTATTGCCTGGTGATAGTATGAGTATAATACAATATACATATTGCTTGTATATAAGCTTGGTATGCATAGTTTCTGCATAAATTAAGGTTCTGGCCAAAGGCCACCTTGGCGTCAACCTCTGGCCGCCGAGGTGGAGTCAACGTCCAGACCTGGACGCCAATCCTGACCCAGGCGTCCAGCGATGTGGACGTCAACCTCTCTGACCTGCATGCGCAGCAGAGCTGCTGTCTTCTGAAACAAGGCATGGCCACCCATTGGGGGATGTTCCCCAACGGATCTAAGGCTGTCTAATCGGCATGGTGAGTGGGTGAGGGACTCTCCTACATCCTGAACCCGAATTGGCCTCTCCCCACTTCTCATTTTCACCCTTGCAAGAGGAGAGGAGAAGAAAGAAAAACCCTAGAGCATTCTGTGAGAAAACCCCATTCTAGAACCCTCAAATCCGACCCCCTGGAGGTTGATCTGCCATCTACTGTGAAAGAAGGAAGCTGGAGCAAAGGAGAAGGCTTCCCCATCATCCCCTTGCTGTGGAGATCATCCAAGAACCCGGAGGAGGCGATCTTGGAGGCCATCCTGCAACTTCTTGGGACTGCCCAAGGAGGTCTTCACAGAGCCTAATCCCTTGGAGGAATTTTAGAAAGGCAAGTGACCTATCTATGGTGTCCCCGTATGAGTCTAGGTGGTTTTGACATTTTTATGGAATTTTCCTCGAGTCCTAGACCCTCCAATTCACCCAAGATTTAGAGCTCGGGTCTGTGTTTCTGCACAGACCTGAGTAAACGGCAGGGTCCCTGGACGCCCAGTTCATCCTTGGCGTCCATCGATCATGCCGCTGACTCTGAGTCAGCGGCCAGAGACCGCCGTCTAGTTCTTCTGGACAGAACAGTGAGCTGTTCTGTCCCTCTTGTACATTAATTTCGTTATGATTTCCGTGATGAGGATATATGGTATTCCTATAAGCTATGTATATTGTGCATTGTGGTGTGTGAAGAAATGTAGTGTGATGGTGAATGTGGGTTATTAGCATCTTTTAAATTGTGAGCATGACTTGTAGACAATCTTGTAAAATTCATGATTTATGATTAGGGTTTTGTGTGAATGCCTTGGTTTCGGTTTGATCATGAAGAATAGTGGGTCAGCATATGTGTTTGCAAAATTTAGTAGTTTATCCATGCTTGAGAAATTGTAAATAAGTTCGGTTCGGTAAAATAAAAACATGCAAAAATGGTTTGTGGTAATTGATGTATAGATGTATGAATTAGGGTGATTTTGTATTCTAAAATCATGCATATATTAGTAGTCTCTGTGCAAAACAGTAAGTGGATAAATTGCAAAATGTGTTAGACCCATGTTAGCTAAGTTGTGAATAATATGCTAATTAGGTGTTTGATTTTCTGTAAATCCTATTTAGCTCAGAAAAATCTGAAAAATTGAGGGTATCATCTTGAACCCGAAAACAGCATGTGGTTAAAATTTCAGGTCATTTGGACCAGTAAATAAAAAGTTATGTATTTTCATGTGAAATGTGATAATTCATGCATATGATCGCAATGTGATTAGTTATGGTCTAAAACCAACATGATTAGTGTGTTTACTATGTGTTAAATTCTTGAAATCCTGTAGTACCATGTTAGGGAAAAACAGAAATGTTTATGTGAGTGAGAAAGTGAATGAAATGAGAAGAGTTATGTGTAAAACCATGTGTAAAACGGTAATGTGTAAAAGTGTAAAAGTTGTGCCTATGTGACACTGCTACCCTAGAGGCATCGGGAGCCGTATATAGAAAAGTCCCTATAGAAGGCTCCATGTGATATAAGTTTGTCCCAAAGGCATTGGGAAAACCCCGGAGGTGGACAAGTACCACTGGATAGGGTGGAGAGGGCTTCTCCCGGTCTGCGCAGTTACCAAGATTCACCGCTGTATTGCCTAGGTGGTGAGTATGTGTATGAGTTGTGTAAGTGTTGTGTCATGTGTTGTGTTATGAGTTGTGTTGAGAGCTGTGCTAAGGAATGAGCACGAGCTATGAGATATTGTTAGTGTCCTCTACTGGTGGTTAGGACTATGTGTCATGGCAAATTGTTTAAGTAATGAAAAATGAGTAAAATGTGAAATATGTGAATATGGCACGTGGTAAGTGCCCAAGACGCACGTGGTAAGTGCAATCGATATGATATGTGATAAGTGAAAGTGAAAGAGAAAATGATGTGGAAATGAGTAAATTGTATAAGTGTGAACATGTGTACGTGTCAAATGTGTAAAAGTGAACAACGTGAATGAGTAAGTATGAAATCATGTGAAACCGAGAATGTGAGAATGTGTTATTGGAAACCATGTGAAATCAGTAAACTCATGTTGTCATTATCATGCTTATGTGTGCACAAATGCCTAGAATCCATGTTAGGGATAATTAGTGAAAATGAGTGCAAGATAGCTTGATTACTTGATTCACATGATGTGTTTTATGTATTATTGTAGCTCTCATGTGTAGATTTATAGTCATTGAATCATATGAAATCAGCAATCTAAAGCATGTGAAAAGGTTCGTGTATGTGTTTAAAACTATGTGAAATCCATGCTAGTTGTGTTCCCTTTCATGTGTGTAAATTGTTCATGTTGATAGCTTTCATGTTTTAGCTCTTTAAAAGACTAAAGTTCCTGAGCAAATGGAATAGAGATCATGTGATAGGTGAATTTCATTTTACAAATCTGAAAGCATGAGTTATGTATAAAATTGTAGAACTTTCATGATAGGTAGAAAACTTGAATTGACTAGCATGCTATGTGTTGTTAATTGTAAAAGTGCATGTAGAAACCACTAAGACTTGTATGTGTATATCATGAGTAGTGTCGCTTGCTGAGTCTTTGGACTCACTCTTGCTTCGGCGTACAGGTTGACAGGTATCGTGCACTAGAAGGTAGCGTGGCGAGGATCATCATTAGAAGACTATTTTGTGGAGCTGTTACCAGTTGTACTTTTCTTTTGCACAAAAAGGATTATTGTATGGACAATATTTTGGACATTGTAACTCTCTCTTTATTTTGTATTAATGTGGACATTGTCTTTCTATCTTGCTATTTAGATTATGGAATGTGTGTTGGTGACGGATTAAGAGTTGAGTTGTTTACTTTATTCCGCTGTACTCTATTGCTATCCAGGTACATATCAACCTATCGACCAGTGTTGGGTAAATGTCCCACTGTGACGACGCCCTTTATACCGATGGGGATTGGTATAATCGTACCGGTATGAAGAGGGTCGTTACAGAGATTGGTATCAGAGCCTAAGGTTGAGACTGTACATGGATAGGCCATCACCGTCACAACATTGCAAAGTCTTCATAGAGAATTGTCCATACATATAGAATCTCCTACTAATGGATAGAAGATAATAGAGAGAATAGTTGGAATATAGTAACCTAGGTTTTAATTTAGTTATTCATTTTGCAGACTATGGCCGGACGTGGTAGACGTGGTGCTCAGTCTCGGAGGTACGAGCAGAACCGCAAGCTGAAGAATTTTGTGAAAGGACTTAAGCCATCAGTAAGGGCTAGGCTTCTGGAACTCGATTCGCGTGCCTTAGGAGAACTTCTAGGTGTGACCACCCATCAAGAGAAAGGAGCGGGATCTCTCCCAGAGGGGGAGGCAACTCCAAAGGAGAAACCCTTAGAAAATCAACAGTCAACTGTGGCCTCAAGTATCGAGAAGCCCGAGTGCACCCAGTGCGGGAAGCGTCATGGTGGGAAAGCATGTTGGAGGAAGGAAGGAAGGTGTCTTAAATGTGGAAGCAAAGATCATCGGCTTAAAGAGTGTCCGAATCTGAAGACGAAGTTCACTCCGCGAGGCGCTTCACCGACCGCGATATAGGAGCGAGAGTAGCTGATGATGACCTAGGCGACGTCACCACAGGTACTCGATGCGATCTTCGAGGACGAAGATCTTTTTCTAGAGGGGGAGGGTGTAAGACCCCGGATTTTTACTCTCTTTATATATCTGTATGTATATGAATGGTGTGTTGGGTGTTCGGTTGTTGTGTGCTTAGCATGCGTATTTCATTGTGCCTACTATAAGTTTTATCCTTCTTTTGAACATGAGCATGTGCAAATATCTATATATGTATACATAGGTGTATATGATGATTAATGTGGAAGTGAACAATTAGCTAATTAGAAGTGTATTATGAATACCAAGAATCTTGACTTAGGATACTTGAATAGTACTATGCGTGTGCTATCTAAATATTGAAGAATATCCTATACTACCTATTTCATGGAATTTTGTATGGGAGTGTAGGAAGTACATATGTGTATGTACGTATGTATGTTATCTTGTGCGTGTGACAATTGTATACCCAAATTCTACATGCATAACACCTTGGTGTATTTGTGCATGCATGTGTATGATTAGTTGTAAGCGTTGCTCATTTGCATGGTTTAGCTAATATGAATATTGTACTTCGTGCATTTCATGTACGTAAAGAGTTCAAGCATAGTAGGTGTAATTAGTGGTCATATTGGGATTCTATACTCCTCATGAATAACATGCATATATCTTTATGATGATTAGGTGAGAATAGTCAATTGGTGAATTATGCATATAGTATATATTAAGAAATCCTATGCATATAGTGCTTAAGCAATGTTAGGTAAAGTTGTGTAAGTTAATCTAATTACCGGTGCGCATGTTGTATCCATCTATTCCAAGCATAATGTACATAAGTATGTTACACCAGTGTGCGTATACTATATATATGACAAATCAAGTGTGTGTATGTGAGGACTATTTTATCGAATGGATTATTCCTAGCTAGCATAAATCATATCACCTCCTAATGATTTGCGAAGCCCTCATAATTCTCGTCATTTAATTTGCCGTGTGTTGAGTCATACATGTGTAAAATATCACGTACGTACAGGTAGGTGTCTACGTACATTTTATCTTAGTATGCTTATGTATGCTTGTGTATGTATATAGATATTTATGTACATATTAATTAGTATAATTAATGTGCATGTGTTTATATTAAATATAAATAAGGTATGTATTGCCTGGTGATAGTATGAGTATAATACCATATACATATTGCTTGTATATAAGCTTGGTATGCATAGTTTCTGCATAAATTAAGGTTCTGGCCAAAGGCCACCTTGGCGTCAACCTCTGGCCGCCGAGGTGGAGTCAACGTCCAGACCTGGACGCCAATCCTGACCCAGGCGTCCAGCGATGTGGACGTCAACCTCTCTGACCTGCATGCGCAGCAGAGCTGCTGTCTTCTGAAACAAGGCATGGCCACCCATTGGGGGATGTTCCCCAACGGATCTAAGGCTGTCTAATCGGCATGGTGAGTGGGTGAGGGGCTCTCCTACATCCTGAACCCGAATTGGCCTCTCCCCACTTCTCATTTTCACCCTTGCAAGAGGAGAGGAGAAGAAAGAAAAACCCTAGAGCATTCTGTGAGAAAACCCCATTCTAGAACCCTCAAATCCGACCCTTGGAGCTTGATCTGGAGATCTACTGCAACAAGGAGGAAGCTGAAGCAAAGGAGAAGGCTTCCCCATCATCCCCTTGCGTGGAGATCACCCAGAACCCGGAGGAAGGCGATCTTGGAGGCACTTCTGCAACTTCTTGGACTGCCCAAGGAGGTCTTTTCGAGCCACAAATCCCTTGGAGGAATTTTAGAGAGGCAAGTGACCTATCTATGGTGTCCCCGTATGAGTCTAGGTGGTTTTGACATTTTTATGGAATTTTCCTCGAGTCCTAGACCCTCCAATTCACCCAAGATTTAGAGCTCGGGTCTGTGTTTCTGCACAGACCTGAGTAAACGGCAGGGTCCCTGGACGCCCAGTTCATCCTTGGCGTCCATCGATCATGCCGCTGACTCTGAGTCAGCGGCCAGAGACCGCCGTCTAGTTCTTCTGGACAGAACAGTGAGCTGTTCTGTCCCTCTTGTACATTAATTTCGTTATGATTTCCGTGATGAGGATATATGGTATTCCTATAAGCTATGTATATTGTGCATTGTGGTGTGTGAAGAAATGTAGTGTGATGGTGAATGTGGGTTATTAGCATCTTTTAAATTGTGAGCATGACTTGTAGACAATCTTGTAAAATTCATGATTTATGATTAGGGTTTGTGTGAATGCCTTGGTTTCGGTTTGATCATGAAGAATAGTGGGTCAGCATATGTGTTTGCAAAATTTAGTAGTTTATCCATGCTTGAGAAATTGTAAATAAGTTCGGTTCGGTAAAATAAAAACATGCAAAAATGGTTTGTGGTAATTGATGTATAGATGTATGAATTAGGGTGATTTTGTATTCTAAAATCATGCATATATTAGTAGTCTCTGTGCAAAACAGTAAGTGGATAAATTGCAAAATGTGTTAGACCCATGTTAGCTTAAGTTGTGAATAATATGCTAATTAGGTGTTTGATTTTCTGTAAATCCTATTTAGCTCAGAAAAATCTGAAAAATTGAGGGTATCATCTTGAACCCGAAAACAGCATGTGGTTAAAATTTCAGGTCATTTGGACCAGTAAATAAAAAGTTATGTATTTTCATGTGAAATGTGATAATTCATGCATATGATCGCAATGTGATTAGTTATGGTCTAAAACCAACATGATTAGTGTGTTTACTATGTGTTAAATTCTTGAAATCCTGTAGTACCATGTTAGGGAAAAACAGAAATGTTTATGTGAGTGAGAAAGTGAATGAAATGAGAAGAGTTATGTGTAAAACCATGTGTAAAACGGTAATGTGTAAAAGTGTAAAAGTTGTGCCTATGTGACACTGCTACCCTAGAGGCATCGGGAGCCGTATATAGAAAAGTCCCTATAGAAGGCTCCATGTGATATAAGTTTGTCCCAAAGGCATTGGGAAAACCCCGGAGGTGGACAAGTACCACTGGATAGGGTGGAGAGGGCTTCTCCCGGTCTGCGCAGTTACCAAGATTCACCGCTGTATTGCCTAGGTGGTGAGTATGTGTATGAGTTGTGTAAGTGTTGTGTCATGTGTTGTGTTATGAGTTGTGTTGAGAGCTGTGCTAAGGAATGAGCACGAGCTATGAGATATTTTAGTGTCCTCTACTGGTGGTTAGGACTATGTGTCATGGCAAATTGTTTAAGTAATGAAAAATGAGTAAAATGTAAATATGTGAATATGGCACGTGGTAAGTGCCCAAGACGCACGTGGTAAGTGCAATCGATATGATATGTGATAAGTGAAAGTGAAAGAGAAAATGATGTGGAAATGAGTAAATTGTATAAGTGTGAACATGTGTACGTGTCAAATGTGTAAAAGTGAACAACGTGAATGAGTAAGTATGAAATCATGTGAAACCGAGAATGTGAGAATGTGTTATTGGAAACCATGTGAAATCAGTAAACTCATGTTGTCATTATCATGCTTATGTGTGCACAAATGCCTAGAATCCATGTTAGGGATAATTAGTGAAAATGAGTGCAAGATAGCTTGATTACTTGATTCACATGATGTGTTTTATGTATTATTGTAGCTCTCATGTGTAGATTTATAGTCATTGAATCATATGAAATCAGCAATCTAAAGCATGTGAAAAGGTTCGTGTATGTGTTTAAAACTATGTGAAATCCATGCTAGTTGTGTTCCCTTTCATGTGTGTAAATTGTTCATGTTGATAGCTTTCATGTTTTAGCTCTTTAAAAGACTAAAGTTCCTGAGCAAATGGAATAGAGATCATGTGATAGGTGAATTTCATTTTACAAATCTGAAAGCATGAGTTATGTATAAAATTGTAGAACTTTCATGATAGGTAGAAAACTTGAATTGACTAGCATGCTATGTGTTGTTAATTGTAAAAGTGCATGTAGAAACCACTAAGACTTGTATGTGTATATCATGAGTAGTGTCGCTTGCTGAGTCTTTGGACTCACTCTTGCTTCGGCGTACAGGTTGACAGGTATCGTGCACTAGAAGGTAGCGTGGCGAGGATCATCATTAGAAGACTATTTTGTGGAGCTGTTACCAGTTGTACTTTTCTTTTGCACAAAAAGGATTATTGTATGGACAATATTTTGGACATTGTAACTCTCTCTTATTTTGTATTAATGTGGACATTGTCTTTCTATCTTGCTATTTAGATTATGGAATGTGTGTTGGTGACGGATTAAGAGTTGAGTTGTTTACTTTATTCCGCTGTACTCTATTGCTATCCAGGTACATATCAACCTATCGACCAGTGTTGGGTAAATGTCCCACTGTGACGACGCCCTTTATACCGATGGGGATTGGTATAATCGTACCGGTATGAAGAGGGTCGTTACAGAGATTGGTATCAGAGCCTAAGGTTGAGACTGTACATGGATAGGCCATCACCGTCACAACATTGCAAAGTCTTCATAGAGAATTGTCCATACATATAGAATCTCCTACTAATGGATAGAAGATAATAGAGAGAATAGTTGGAATATAGTAACCTAGGTTTTAATTTAGTTATTCATTTTGCAGACTATGGCCGGACGTGGTAGACGTGGTGCTCAGTCTCGGAGGTACGAGCAGAACCGTAAGCTGAAGAATTTTGTGAAAGGACTTAAGCCATCAGTAAGGACTAGGCTTCTGGAACTCGATTCGCGTACCTTAGGAGAACTTCTAGGTGTGACCACCCATCAAGAGAAAGGAGCGGGATCTCTCCCAGAGGGGGAGGCAACTCCAAAGGAGAAACCCTTGGAAAATCAACAGTCAACTGTGGCCTCAAGCATCGAGAAGCCCGAGTGCACCCAGTGCGGGAAGCGTCATGGTGGGAAAGCATGTTGGAGGAAGGAAGGAAGGTGTCTTAAATGTGGAATCAAAGATCATCGGCTTAAAGAGTGTCCGAATCTGAAGACGAAGTTCACTCCGCGAGGCGCTTCACCGACCGCGATATAGGAGCGAGAGTAGCTGATGATGACCTAGGCGACGTCACCACAGGTACTCGATGCGATCTTCGAGGACGAAGATCTTTTTCTAGAGGGGGAGGGTGTAAGACCCCAGATTTTTACTCTCTTTATATATCTGTATGTATATGAATGGTGTGTTGGGTGTTCGGTTGTTGTGTGCTTAGCATGCGTATTTCATTGTGCCTACTATAAGTTTTATCCTTCTTTTGAACATGAGCATGTGCAAATATCTATATATGTATACATAGGTGTATATGATGATTAATGTGGAAGTGAACAATTAGCTAATTAGAAGTGTATTATGAATACCAAGAATCTTGACTTAGGATACTTGAATAGTACTATGCGTGTGCTATCTAAATATTGAAGAATATCCTATACTACCTATTTCATGGAATTTTGTATGGGAGTGTAGGAAGTGCATATGTGTATGTACGTATGTATGTTATCTTGTGCGTGTGACAATTGTATACCCAAATTCTACATGCATAACACCTTGGTGTATTTGTGCATGCATGTGTATGATTAGTTGTAAGCGTTGCTCATTTGCATGGTTTAGCTAATATGAATATTGTACTTCGTGCATTTCATGTACGTAAAGAGTTCAAGCATAGTAGGTGTAATTAGTGGTCATATTGGGATTCTATACTCCTCATGAATAACATGCATATATCTTTATGATGATTAGGTGAGAATAGTCAATTGGTTGAATTATGCATATAGTATATATTAAGAAATCCTATGCATATAGTGCTTAAGCAATGTTAGGTAAAGTTGTGTAAGTTAATCTAATTACCGGTGCGCATGTTGTATCCATCTATTCCAAGCATAATGTACATAAGTATGTTACACCAGTGTGCGTATACTATATATATGACAAATCAAGTGTGTGTATGTGAGGACTATTTTATCGAATGGATTATTCCTAGCTAGCATAAATCATATCACCTCCTAATGATTTGCGAAGCCCTCATAATTCTCGTCATTTAATTTGTCGTGTGTTGAGTCATACATGTGTAAAATATCACGTACGTACAGGTAGGTGTCTACGTACATTTTATCTTGGTATGCTTATGTATGCTTGTGTATGTATATAGATATTTATGTACATATTAATTAGTATAATTAATGTGCATGTGTTTATATTAAATATAAATAAGGTATGTATTGCCTGGTGATAGTATGAGTATAATACCATATACATATTGCTTGTATATAAGCTTGGTATGCATAGTTTCTGCATAAATTAAGGTTCTGGCCAAAGGCCACCTTGGCGTCAACCTCTGGCCGCCGAGGTGGAGTCAACGTCCAGACCTGGACGCCAATCCTGACCCAGGCGTCCAGCGATGTGGACGTCAACCTCTCTGACCTGCATGCGCAGCAGAGCTGCTGTCTTCTGAAACAAGGCATGGCCACCCATTGGGGGATGTTCCCCAACGGATCTAAGGCTGTCTAATCGGCATGGTGAGTGGGTGAGGGACTCTCCTACATCCTGAACCCGAATTGGCCTCTCCCCACTTCTCATTTTTCACCCTTGCAAGAGGAGAGGAGAAGAAAGAAAAACCCTAGAGCATTCTGTGAGAAAACCCCATTCTAGAACCCTCAAATCCGACCCCCTGGAGGTTGATCCGGCCATCTACTGCGACAAGAAGGAAGCTGGAGCAAAGGAGAAGGCCTACCCATCATCCCCTTGCTGTGGAGCTCATCCAAGAACCCGGAGGAGGGTGATCTTGGAGGCCATCCTGCAACTTCTTGGGACTGCCCAAGGAGGTCTTTACAGAGCCCTAATCCCTTGGAGGAATTTTAGAAAGGCAAGTGACCTATCTATGGTGTCCCCGTATGAGTCTAGGTGGTTTTGACATTTTTATGGAATTTTCCTCGAGTCCTAGACCCTCCAATTCACCCAAGATTTAGAGCTCGGGTCTGTGTTTCTGCACAGACCTGAGTAAACGGCAGGGTCCCTGGACGCCCAGTTCATCCTTGGCGTCCATCGATCATGCCGCTGACTCTGAGTCAGTGGCCAGAGACCGCCGTCTAGTTCTTCTGGACAGAACAGTGAGCTGTTCTGTCCCTCTTGTACATTAATTTCGTTATGATTTCCGTGATGAGGATATATGGTATTCCTATAAGCTATGTATATTGTGCATTGTGGTGTGTGAAGAAATGTAGTGTGATGGTGAATGTGGGTTATTAGCATCTTTTAAATTGTGAGCATGACTTGTAGACAATCTTGTAAAATTCATGATTTATGATTAGGGTTTTGTGTGAACGCCTTGGTTTCGGTTTGATCATGAAGAATAGTGGGTCAGCACATGTGTTTGCAAAATTTAGTAGTTTATCCATGCTTGAGAAATCGTAAATAAGTTCGGTTCGGTAAAATAAAAACATGCAAAAAAAAATGGTTTGTGGTAATTGATGTATAGATGTATGAATTAGGGTGATTTTGTATTCTAAAATCATGCATATATTAGTAGTCTCTGTGCAAAACAGTAAGTGGATAAATTGCAAAATGTGTTAGACCCATGTTAGCCTAAGTTGTGAATAATATGCTAATTAGGTGTTTGATTTTCTGTAAATCCTATTTAGCTCAGAAAAATCTGAAAAATTGAGGGTATCATCTTGAACCCGAAAACAGCATGTGGTTAAAATTTCAGGTCATTTGGACAGTAAATAAAAAGTTATGTATTTTCATGTGAAATGTGATAATTCATGCATATGATCGCAATGTGATTAGTTATGGTCTAAAACCAACATGATTAGTGTGTTTACTATGTGTTAAATTCTTGAAATCCTGTAGTACCATGTTAGGGAAAACAGAAATGTTTATGTGAGTGAGAAAGTGAATGAAATGAGAAGAGTTATGTGTAAAACATGTGTAAAACGGTAATGTGTAAAAGTGTAAAAGTTGTGCCTATGTGACACTGCTACCCTAGAGGCATCGGGAGCCGTATATAGAAAAGTCCCTATAGAAGGCTCCATGTGATATAAGTTTGTCCCAAAGGCATTGGGAAAACCCCGGAGGTGGACAAGTACCACTGGATAGGGTGGAGAGGGCTTCTCCCGGTCTGCGCAGTTACCAAGATTCACCGCTGTATTGCCTAGGTGGTGAGTATGTGTATGAGTTGTGTAAGTGTTGTGTCATGTGTTGTGTTATGAGTTGTGTTGAGAGCTGTGCTAAGGAATGAGCACGAGCTATGAGATATTGTTAGTGTCCTCTACTGGTGGTTAGGACTATGTGTCATGGCAAATTGTTTAAGTAATGAAAAATGAGTAAAACGTAAATATGTGAATATGGCACGTGGTAAGTGCCCAAGACGCACGTGGTAAGTGCAATCGATATGATTTGTGATAAGTGAAAGTGAAAGAGAAAATGATGTGGAAATGAGTAAATTGTATAAGTGTGAACATGTGTACGTGTCAAATGTGTAAAAGTGAACAACGTGAATGAGTAAGTATGAAATCATGTGAAACCGAGAATGTGGGAATGTGTTATTGGAAACCATGTGAAATCAGTAAACTCATGTTGTCATTATCATGCTTATGTGTGCACAAATGCCTAGAATCCATGTTAGGGATAATTAGTGAAAATGAGTGCAAGATAGCTTGATTACTTGATTCACATGATGTGTTTTATGTATTATTGTAGCTCTCATGTGTAGATTTATAGTCATTGAATCATATGAAATCAGCAATCTAAAGCATGTGAAAAGGTTCGTGTATGTGTTTAAAACTATGTGAAATCCATGCTAGTTGTGTTCCCTTTCTGTGTGTAAATTGTTCATGTTGATAGCTTTCATGTTTTAGCTCTTTAAAAGACTAAAGTTCCTGAGCAAATGGAATAGAGATCATGTGATAGGTGAATTTCATTTTACAAATCTGAAAGCATGAGTTATGTATAAAATTGTAGAACTTCATGATAGGTAGAAAACTTGATTGACTAGCATGCTATGTGTTGTTAATTGTAAAAGTGCATGTAGAAACCACTAAGACTTGTATGTGTATATCATGAGTAGTGTCGCTTGCTGAGTCTTTGGACTCACTCTTGCTTCGGCGTACAGGTTGACAGGTATCGTGCACTAGAAGGTAGCGTGGCGAGGATCATCATTAGAAGACTATTTTGTGGAGCTGTTACCAGTTGTACTTTTCTTTTGCACAAAAAGGATTATTGTATGGGCAATATTTTGGACATTGTAACTCTCTCTTTATTTTGTATTAATGTGGACATTGTCTTTCTATCTTGCTATTTAGATTATGGAATGTGTGTTGGTGACGGATTAAGAGTTGAGTTGTTTACTTTATTCCGCTGTACTCTATTGCTATCCAGGTACATATCAACCTATCAACCAGTGTTGGGTAAATGTCCCACTGTGACGACGCCCTTTATACCGATGGGGATTGGTATAATCGTACCGGTATGAAGAGGGTCGTTACACCTACTGTTACCGCCTTCACCTCGCCGCTTTATTATTCCCCGTCATATCACCCGTTATCCCTTCATTCACCAACGTCCCTTTATCCCCTTCGCCAGAACCATTGCTAGCCAATCCCTCTATCCTTGACACCTTACCTTCTCCACTCCACCATAACCTTGCCTTGCAGAGCGGGTGGATGTTCCACCGGATGTACCCTAATGCATCCGCGCCTATGCCAGGTCAACCAGCACATCAGTCTACTACCCAGCAACAGCAGGACATGGAAGACATAGATCCGGCCCCAGGGACCCAATATGATATTCTGAAGCACCTAGATCAGACCCCTGCTAAAATTTCCATATTGGAGCTAATCAAAAGGTCGCAGACTCATCAAGATGCCCTGAGGGCCTTCCTATAAAGGGTCATCGTCAGTGAAGACTTGAACCCTGATAACCTGCCTTCTGTACTTTCCATTGTGAACAAGGGACCCACGATAACCTTTTCTGATGGCGAATTAGATGCACCTGAAGCCAGGAAAATGCTCTTATGTGTGACGCTCACAATTAATAAAGTGTCCATTGACGCGGCGTTAGTGGACACAGGAGCCTCTATTAATGTATGTCCACTAAGCACCCTAAGAGCCTGGAACATCTCAGAACGTCAATTGCAGCCTACTCCCACCACCATAGCTGCCTATGACAATTCCCGGTGGGCTTGCCATGGGGTAGTCACCTTACAAGCGGAATTGGGACCGCTAGTCATGACAGTTGAATTTATGTGCTGAACATCGATCATACTTACAAGGCCATATTGGGACGCCCGTGGATCGAATCACTAGGGGCGGTACCTTCCACGACACATCAATATTTTAAATTCCCCTATCAAGGACGCATAGTGAAAGGTAAGAGCGTAGCCACAACCCACACAGTAGAAGCTGTTGAGAGGGTATTACCATCAGTGTGGCCGTCCAATAAGCCATTATGTCGGTGCTTGATGTGAACTACCCATGGGCTTATACTTTCTCTTCTAATCGACCGATTGGGTCCCCATCAGTGGCAGCCGTCAGAAAGCATATGTCCACAAATGCAAAAGGATGGGATATCATGTTCAGACTCGGCTATTAGTCAGGAAAAGGTTTAGGTACTCACCTCCAAGGGAGGACCAAGACAGTGGCTAGCACAAAGAAATTCATAAAACATGGTTTAGGATACTCAGAATGGGCTGCATTCTCATCTTCTTCACAGTCAGACCATGGCCCCCTCACCTGGACATTGTATGATCATTTTGTCAGAGGGCCGGTGCAGCCTGGATATAACATTATAGTGGAAGCAGCACCAAGGCCGGCATATCAAGGTTTGGAAGCTCAGCGACCCAACAAGAAGAAGAGGGCTGGGGCAGATGCAGAAGCACCAGATCTTGAAGATTTCATTTTAGCAGTTAGTTTGTTGTTCAGTGAACCTGAAGCTGAGACAGAGGAACCAGAATAGGAGGATCTCATCTCAGCGGTCAATTGCTTATTTAGCAAAGATAACACATTGTAGTCTCAGGCAGCACCGCCATCAGCATCAGCAGCCACCATCAAGCGACAGTTGCTTGGATTTGGTGAGGAAATTAAGATAGTAAGTTCAGTTGTTCTAACTAAGGAACTCTGGCCAGGATTTTCCCGACCTCCCAGTCACTTCATTTCATTTATTCTTGTCTATAATTTTGAGTTTATTCCCTCATCTCGAGCCCTTATCCTCCAACTCTCCCCCGACGTTCTTGAAGTGTTAATCCACACTTCACCCTTCTTCACCATCTTCCTTAATGGTTCGGTCCTGTCCTTTTTTCGAAACCTTCTAATGTAAAGTAGTTCTTTTCATAAAAAAAAAAAAGAAAAAATCCAAAATCCAAAAAAATATGCGTTCCCCATTTGTCTTTTCTCCATTTCTTCTGACAGCGATCTCCGTCTTCTCTTTTCCCTTTTCATCGGACGGCGATCCCCGTTTTTCCCTCTTCTCCTTTCATCGGACGGAGATCCCCATCCTCCCCTTTCTTTTCTGACTCCTCCTTCTTGCTTTCTGCCTTCTGGCTCTCACTCTCGACGACGATCCCCGTCATCCTCACGCTTTCCCTCTGCTCCGACGGCGATCCCCGTCACCCCTGCACTCCTTCTCTCTCACTGACGACGATCCCCGTCACTCTCCTGCTTCCTGGGCGGTGATCCCCGCCCTTCTTCTCCTTCTGTTCAAGCTGTGCCTTCGCCTGATTGACCGACATGGTCATTTTGGGCGATCTGGGTGAGGGGCCTTCTGTTCCCCTGCACCCCAATTCTCCTGCCGGCACCCTGAGCTCGGGTGGCCTGCCCCCTCCAATCCCATCGGAGGACCTTAACGGCCCTGCCGCACCCTTTCCTTTCATTTCCAATAAACATCCAGACACTCCTCCAGAGCCTTTTGTAAATATCAAATCTGGTCTAGGTTCACGGGTAGGATCTAGCAAGTCCCCGTCCCCATCTAGGAAGAAGAAGGCTAGTGGCATACCCCATAGGTATTTGTTGGACCTAGTGCAAAGGTGTGGCGTTCTTCTAGCTGTCGAAGAGTTCGTCCAAGAAGCTGTTGTTCTGAACATAGAGGATCTGCGCAAAGAGGAAGGGGTAGACGATGGTTTCAGAGTGTATGAGATTTTAGCCAAAGAAAACCCATCGGACAAAAATGATTACGAGATAGAAGATGCTGCCAAAATGTATGCTAGCGGAATGAGGAGATTTGATGAACCAACCTCGGCAGTAGATGAACCCACCAAAGAGGTAAATGTGGGAATAGAAGAGGACCCCAGGCTCTTAACCATAGCTTCCAGTCTCCCTCCTGAAGAAGAAGAAACACTCATAGAAATGTTGAGGGAATTTAAGGATTCCTTTGCTTGGTCCTATGATGACATGCCCGGCATTGACCCCAATTTGGTAGAACATAGGCTAATCTTAAAGCCAGGGGCAGTTGCCATTAAGCAAAAGTTAAGGAGATTCCTCCCCCACATTGCTCTGAAGATGAAAGAGGAAATTGACAAACTACACAAAGCCAAGTTCATCTGTGTAGTCCTCTATCCTTTGTGGGTGGCGAACATTGTCCCGGTGATGAAAAAGGACGGCAGGGTGCGCATCTGCATAGACTTCTGGGACTTAACTAGGGCATGCCCAAAGGATGATTTCCCGTTACCTCATTTGGATATCTTAATTGATAACACTACAGGGTTCGAAACTCTATCATTCATGGATGGGTATTCAGGCTATAATCAAATCCGTCTAGCCCCGGAGGATCAAGAGAAGACTTCCTTCACCACCCCCTGGGGAACTTATTGCTATGTGGTTATGCCGTTGGACTGAAAAATGTCAGCGCCACTTATCAAAGAGCAATGTTAGGTATCTTCCATGACATGATACACATTGATGTTGAGGTCTACGTGGATGATATCGTGGTGAAGTCTCAGACCCAAAGAGAACACTCCTCCGTACTTGTCAGAGTGTTTCGTCGCGCACAAGAGTATCAGCTGAAGATGAATCCGAGGAAGTGCGTATTTGAGGTTTCTTCAGGAAAATTTCTAGGGTTTATAGTTAGCAAACGGGTGATTCAAATAGACCCACACAAGGCCAAGGCAATCAATGAGATGCCTCCTCCCAAGAACATATCTGAGCTTCGAGGTTTAATCGATCGGCTTCAGTTCATAAGGAGATTTATATCTCAACACTCCCAAAGGTGTCGTCCCTTCTACGAACTGTTAAAAGGAGGAGTCCATTTTGAATGGAACACTTGTCAAGAAGCCTTTGATGATCTTAAGAGCTATCTCATGAATTCGCCTGTTCTTCAGGCGCCTGTCCTTGGAAAACCCCTAATCATGTATCTGTCAACTATTGAGGACTCCCAAGGAGCTGTCCTTGCTCAACATAATGAATCCGGCAAAGAAAGGGCAGTTTACTACCTATCTAGGCTCTTCAATCCTTCCGAGCTCAAACTTACCACCATGGAGAAAACTTCTGTAGCGCTAGTTTGGGTGGTGCAGAAATTGAAGCACTACTTCCTAGCCCATAAGGTGAGTTTGATTTCTAGAATGGATCCTATTAGGTATCTTCTAGAGAAGCCAGTCCTTGCCGACAGATTGGCACGCTGGCAAAGTTTCCCCTCTCAATTCGACATTGCCTTTGTAGTTCAGAAAGCCATAAAAGGGTATGCCATTGCTGAGCACCTTGCTCACCTCCGTCTCCCTCATAGTGATACGGTTCAAGAGGAATTCCCTGATGAAAACCTATCACTTGTCTCCCATGATCCCTTCTGGTCACTCCACTTCGATGGAGCTCTCAATTCTAGGGGACGGGGCATAGGTGCTGTTTTGCTCACCCTAGAAGGGATCACCATTCCTCTAGCCTATCAGCTCCAGTTCTATGCCACCAACAACATCTCCGAGTATGAGGCTCTCCTTGCCGGTCTTAAGCTTGCCTACCACTTAGGCGCGCATCACCTCAAGATCATAGGAGACTCTCAACTCGTCCTTCGGCAAGTCCTTTCTACCTACCACACGCGTGACCCTAAACTCAAGCCCTATCAAGATCTGGTCACACTCCTAGCCAAGCAATTCTGTCAACTCATCTACATTCATACTCCTCGCTCTCAAAATATCCTGGCCAATGCCCTCGCATCCCTAGCCTCTTCTCTCTCCTTCCCTCTCAGCCGCAGCGCTGAGACAATCACCGTTCAAATATTAGAGGCTCCCTCCACCCAAGATCCTTGGTTCGTTAACCTTAGGAGCTCTCTAGTTTTGAAGGCGGAGAGAAAGGAAGCGAAAGAGTTATTGCTTGTGGAATTAGGAGAAATTATGGAAGAATAAATGCCGTGGTACCATGAGATTGAGCAATATTGCAGGGACAGTACCTTCTCGGAAGAAGCTGAGGCAAAAGATAGGCGAGCCATCCGCAGAGCAGCGTTGAAGTATACCCTCGTGGGTGAAGTGCTGTATAGATGTGCTCTAAATGGAATGCTCCTCCGATGTTTGTCGGACGAAGAAGCTTGGAAGGTAGTGGAAGGATCTCACTCCAGCGAATGCGGAGGGCATGTGAATAGCCAAATGATGGCTAAGAAAATTCTTAGGCAGGGCTACTACCGGCCGACCCTTGAAGAAGACTGTGCCACCTACCTTCGTAGGTGTGTCAAATGCCAGATCTATGCCGATAAAATCCATGCTCTGTCCTCCTCTTTACATCCACTATCTTCCCCTTGGCCTTTCTCCATGTGGGCTTTTGATATCATCGGGCCTCTTGGTGATCCTAATGCTAAAGTAAAAAAAAAATCTTTCATCCTTACAGCTACCGAGTACTTCACCAAGTGGGCTGAAGTAGAAGCATTCGCATAAATCAAAGGTTCAAACATGTGCAGATTCATCATGAAGAATATCATTGCGCGGTTCGGAGTGCCAAGCAGCCTCGTCACCGACAACAGACCTCAGTTCATATCCCAAGAGCATCAGGATCTGTGTAAGAAATTTAGCATTTCATTGCGTCATTCGTCTCCGTACTATCCACAAGGCAACGGCCAGTCCGAAGCCATAAACAAAATGCTTTTGAAAATCCTAAAGAAAACTTGTGAGTCTAATAAATTTGCTAATTGGCCGGAAAGACTAGTCGAGGCTCTGTGGGCCTACCGCACCTCCATCCGCACGCCTATTGGGCAAACTCCATTCTCACTTTCTTATGGGATGGAGTGGGTATGTCCACACGAGATCCTCATTCCTTCGCTAAGGGTTCATCTAGACAAGGAACTTAATCCTGATGAACATCGGGAGGCGTTACTTGTACAGCTGGAACTCTTAGACGAACAGCGTTTGGCTGCAGCCGATCATGTTCTTGCATATCAAAATAAACTCTCGAGGTCTTTTCAAAAGAAAGTAATTGAGCATAAATTTCAACAAGGAGACATGGTTCTGAAGCGGATCTTTATAAAACCTGGAGGTCCAAGGTCCAAATTGTCAGCAAACTGGGAAGGGCCATACGTCGTTAAGGAAGTGTACCCCGGAAACGTGTATATGCTAGTTAATGCCGAAGGTGAGGAGCTCTCTCACCCATGGAATGGGTTGTACCTTAAAAGATTCTACCCCTAATGTTGATAACAACACTAATTTGCAAAAGTGAATGTTGTTGGCCATATGCCTCACCCCCCCCCCTCATTATGGTAAATGATCTCTATGTCCGGCCGCACACACACAACACGGCGACCTAAGGATAATTCCCCTTTGTTTATGATGTTTCTGCTCAACCCTAGTGTAAGGAACCTGAGGTCAATTCTCTTCTCATTCGGACAAGGTCCAAGGGCAAAGGGGAAGCTAGCATGTAGACTAGCAAGCGGTATGGATCATGTGTATGAAGTCTCAAAGAGGGACGGTCAATTCAAAAGAAAAGCAAAAGGAAATGATGAAAAAAAAATTGAATGATAAGAAAATAGGGACATGTCAAAGAGTAGCAGAATAGTTCCCCGCGGGACGCCCTTGAGCCCAGTCGTACGCATGCCCCCAATTCAAAAAGAGCAATGACCTTAAAGTCCCTGGACAACAGACGAATTTCACATGTAACATACCTGATGCAAATCTTACAAGCCAGTAACCCCGAACCCAAGACTGAGTCTTGTCTCATTGCTAATCTTCCAATTCTCCCTAAAAGGGACCAAAGACCCCACACCTGGTCTGTGTTGAAACATCAATATTCAAAGGGGCACGAAACCTTAGTAAGCCAAAGATAAATGCACGCTGCACATAGATATTATTCTTCAAACAAGAGGTGCGAATGAGGTCCATGGCTAATTACTCAAAAACGCAAGAAGTGTTGTTATCAGAAAATCTCAAAAAAAAAATATCAGAAATCTCAAAAAAAAAAAAAATCAGAAATCTCAAAAATCCAAAAAAAATCATCAAAAATCTCAAGAATCCAAAAAAAATCATAAAATCTCAAAAAATCCAAAAAAAATCAAAAATCTTTAAAAGTCTAAAAAAAAAAGAATGAGTGTACATACCACTTTTCTTTAGCATGCATTGTTTATTTTTCTTTCTGTCTATTTAATAAGGCTCGGCCCCTTGACAATTACAAAGTCATATTCATATTTATTTAAGTGCAAGGGGCTGAGTTAAAGAGCAGATCTAACATGTTTTGCTAAGTGTGCAGGCACAGGTAATTGTATGGGACACGCAGCGCTGTACTCAGTATTCTCTGTCTCTCCCGTGTTTGAATCTCATCTCACACTCGTGTCAATTGCAAATCATTCATTCATTCTATAAAGATTGACACAAAATAAAATTCCACTAAGTGATGAACAATATGTACAAAAGATGGGGAGGTGGCTCACAAGTCTCCTCACTGACCACCACCACTCTCCCCGGATCCCTCCTGCCGGTCCGGTGGTGGCGGCATCTCACCGCCACCCTTACCGCTCTGGGCACTTGTCTCGCCCCGGCGGCGCCTATCCTCCTCCTCATTCCACCAACGACTGGAGGAACCCGCCACATACTGACCAACAGAGGCGCACGTCGCTCTACTGACGCTCGCCCTGCTCCTACTCCTTATGTGTGAACGGCCTATGGCTGTCACTATCTCCTGGAGGCTCTGGGACACTGCCTGCTGCGCCTGCAGGTCGGCACGTAATTGGGTCAGCTCCGCCTGATCTGCTGATGGTCCCCGCACGCGTAGGGCCTCCACCTCCCTGGTCACCTCCGCGACCCGTGCCTCAGCAGCCTCCGCCCGGATGCGCAGCTGGTCTCTCTCACCGCGGATAGTCTAGACCTCCCCCTACAGCTGGTCCCTCTGCCCCTGCAGGTCCATCGCATGCTCAGTGGTGAGTCGCAAATCCTCCTCCTGTAAAAGAACAACTCAATCAATATCAATTCTTAAAATAAAGGTTCAACTTGGATGTCCTGTTGTACTTACCCGCTCCTCCAGGTGCCTCTGTGCGTTCTCGGCCCTCAGCACCGCTCCTGCCAGCTGAGCCTCCAGAAGTGATGGAGAGCTCCCTCTGCTGCACAAAAGTACACGTTAGTTTCCAAAATCGGCTATGAAATTAAGTACTGAAGTCTAAGTAAGTACTTACCAGCTCCTCGGTCTGCCTCTGCGCCGCCTCCCGATCCTGCATCGCCGAGTAGAGTAAGGCTCGGAGCGATGCAATCTCACCAGCTACATCTACCTGCAACAAATTTCAAATCATTAACTCAATTCTATAAAATCAAATTCATAGGGTTGTGGTTTTAGGGTTGTTACATGGTGTCGGGCGCTCTTGTATACCTTCCCTCCGTACTTCAAGGCATATGTCTGGAGGTACGCGTCATTGGTGGTAGCATCCGACCTTACGGCCTTTCCTCGGTGCTCCAAGTTGTTGATCTGCTCCTTCGCCCGCTCGTGCCAATCAGTAGTGTCATGAAGCCCCCGGAAACTCCAACCGGGTCTGCGAAACCGGTCTCAGACAGGGAACTCCACGGCACTCTGCCGAAGGCCGAGTGATCGCTGGCTGAGGAATAGGTGAAGAGGTAGCACCAGGTTGAGTGCATGCACCCACACCGACCTACCAAAGTAGGGGCGGGCCTGCACCAACCAGGGCTGCCGCTCATCGCTCTCCCCCAGATATGGCTGCCAAACCACCTGAAAACAAGTCAGTCAGTCATCAAGCAGTGAAATTAAGCAATTAACCAAAAGGGAAAGGTTAGGGTACTCATATCCAGGTGAGGGTAGATGTCGATGGCCTCTTGCAGGCGCTCTAGTTGGTCACCTAGGCTGCGAGAATCCCGGCGAGCATCCCAACGGCGTGCAATGGGCACAAGGCCCGACCGTGTGAGATCCCCTCTCCCTAGGGCTGGGAGGTGTAGATAGGCCCAGACCTACAAAATGAAGAAGGAGATTAGAGCACAGTTTAAAACAAAATTCAATTTAATTCAAGGGTTGTGGAGAGGAATGCACCTGGAGAAAGGGGAAGAACCCGCTCGTCGAGGTCTGCCGCTCCGAGGCGCCCAAGCTGTCAAACTGATGTGCTAGAAAGGTTACTCCCCAGGCATACCCCCTTATCTCACTCAGATCCTCCAGCAGGGGTAGGAAATGGCAGTGGACTGTGTCGCCCCTCGTGGCAAACAAAAGTCTACCAAGGAAAAGGACGAGGAAACGACGCAAGTCCAAGTCCGCCTGCACCTCGAGCTCGCTCGCTAGCTCCCTCCGGCTAACCCGAACCAACCTATCCAGATGCTCATCCTCACTCTCCCCTGCTCCCTTCCCCACATCAAACAACCCTAGACTCTCCTGGAGGGGTACCCTAGGAACTAGAGAGGACCTACGCTCTACGGGTAGCTCTAGGAGTCACTGGGCTAGGTCATGATAGCATGGGTAAGTGAATCCGCTCACCGGCCTCCCATAAACACTGAGCCCTGTGATCCGGCTCACATCCTCGAGACTGGGGATCATATGTCCCCATGGGAATATGAAGGCGGTCGCCTCCACATCCCACCTGCTCCGCAGAGCCTGAGTAAGAGCCGGATCCGCCCTCATTCTCTCCATCCTAAACACTTCCCCGAACCCCATCTCCTCTACCCTCTCTCTCTGAAAAGGGGGGAACGGCAGGAAAACAGCCAGCACAATCGTCCAGGACACGCGGGCCCTCATTTCACCTTGCAAACATTTGTTAAACCAGTCATGTTTTTGGTATTCGGTCAGGGTTGTGACACTCAGAGAGGCCGCGACCTTGTCGCGACTGTGTGGTGCACCGCGACCTTAGGTCATGTCCACCGGCGTCGTCGCGACATGGTCGCGACGCCCAAGCCCGTCGCGACACCATGTCGCGACAGGTCAGGCTGACGCGTTCTCAGGATCAGACTGGCCAGAGCCTCCTTTGTCCGATCCCCTTTCCCGTGGGCTTCACGACCTGCATTTGCCCTCTAGGGGCTCCGTCTACCCCTCCTAAGCATTCATTCATGGTTTAGGGGGCGATCCACTGACCGATTTCATTGCCCTGGCTCTTTCCTTCCTTTCCTCCTCCACGCTCATCATCGGGGCCTCCGCCTCCTGCTCCACATCCATGTCGATGGCAGCCTCCTCCTCCTCGACCGCGGGCACCTCCGCTCGGCGCCGGGAGCTCCGCCGTTTCGCTTGATGCTTCCTCCGTGAGGAGCCTTCGCCGACGTTCATCTCTCCTTCCATGGCGATTCCGGGGTTAGCAAGAGTTGTGGAGCGAGTGAGCAAGCAAGAGGAGCAAAGGGGATCAAGATCGTAGCCAGAAGGTTTTGGGAATTCGAAAGTTTGAATGCTCGGAAAGGGGGAAAGGAACGCGCCCCTGCGTTTTGAATAAGTCGGTTTGAGTCGCGTCAGGGCGGGTTGTCGCCTATATGTCGCGTCGGCGTAGGTGGTCGCGACCATGTCGCGACCTCCCATCCTAACGCATTATAAAGGCGTCACTTCTCCTTGTCGCGTCATAAATAGAGCCCATTGCGCATGCAGGAAAATCCTATTTTATTCATTCAATTCAAATCATTTCATTCTCTAATTCTTCCTACAATCAAATAAATGCTAAAATTCTTCCCTAGCTACCATCTTCTATCTTTCCTACAATCAAGCCTATCAAATCTCAAATGATCCCCACTGCTGGTTGGAGCTTCTTCAATGCTTCCATGTATTCTTTGATCACATCATCGTCCTCTTCCACTTCTGCCTGGACGACACTCATTGCGCATCCTTCCCAATGGATGATGGCGCTGTGCACATCGCGCTCGTCCTGCTCATCGCCCCTGTTCCTCTTTTGAGTAGGTGGATAGTGTGATAGGAAGGGAACCACCGTGCGCGCTGCGCCACATTGGAGGTAGCACCGGTCCGGGTTGTAGTTGACCAATGCTTCATTGCCTAGCAGTCGTAGGGCGAGTCCGATGTGCTGGGGTAGGTGGATCATCGGGCCATGCATGAAGCGGGGGCGCATGTCAAACTCTTCCACGGTCATTCTTTTGAAGTAATCACGCCATGCCTTCAGTCCTTTCAGCTACGCAGCCTTACACCACGCCTTGGCGCTCATGTGTAGAGGTCCGCCCACGAAAGCCAGCGGATGGTGGAGTATGGTCTTGCACTCCGTGGCCAAGGTGTCCATCACCCGGAACTGAACGTGCATACCCATCCAAAGCTCAAGGGCGATGACCGAGCCGTAGAAAGGGCCTCCTGTCGCTGCAGAAGTCAATCCAGCATAAAGGTATCCCAAGACCGCCTAGCCGATGCTCATACCTTCTGAAATTGAGGCGATAATGCTAAGGTTGGCGAAGGAGATAGCGTCGTCCATCGATGGGAATAGGATGACTCCGCAAATACAGATTGCAGCCGCCTTGGCGATAGCCGTGTGGTTCCCGGTCTTTCGCTTACATTGGGAAGTAATCCACTGCGCAATGGGGAGGAGATGCACATGCATCCCGCTGGTCATAGAGTGCAAATCCGTCTTTTTCATGGTGATTTCTGCAAGAATGCTCCACGAATTGGTGGGCCCCACGGTGTAGGAAACCGCCAACTCTTCGCCCCTTTGATACCGTGGGAGGCCGAGCATTATTTCTAGCTCCTCTAGTAGGATTGTGGCTTCGAATGTGGGGAAGACGAACGTATGGGTCTGGGTGTGCCACAGCTCCATCAGTGCGGTGATACTATCCCACGTGTGCACCATCCTGTCATAATTCTTGGCAAGGACAAATACAGTGGATAGCCCCCACTCTTTCAAATGGCTAATAGATGAAGGCGGGAGAAGCTCAAGCATCGGAGTTAGCCATGGCACCTGGGAGAATCGCCTCTGGCCCAGTAAGATCTGAGGGGACATAGAAGAACAGGGAGTCTAAGAACGGAGAAGAAGAAAAGAGAAGAAAACAGGGGAAAACAGAGCAAAAATTCAGAAATTGAAAAGAAAAGCACTTACTTGGAGATCCGGGCGCATGCATATGTGCCCGGGGATGGCGGAGAGTTGCTGGAGATCCGCATAAGACTCCCTTGCTGCCTTTGGACTGAAGTAAGGAGGGATATCCTCCTGGAAAGCAGAGAAACTCCTCTTCATAACTGCAAAAAGGAGGAGCAATTTTAAGAAAGGAAGTAGCAAAGGGTTAGCTGCGGGATTAGCCTCCCAAATCCTCCTTTTATAGAGCCTAGAGAGGTGCAAACCCAGTCTAATTCCGATCCTAGGTCTTAGAATAAGATTAGGAGAGGTTTAGGAGTCCTGGTGGTAGTCTAGAAGTCTTAAGATAAGGATAAACCCCGGTTTCCTGCATTTTCTGGGTTCGGGTCGAGACACGACGCCGCGATATGATGCGACGAGGTCGCGACATGGCAGGGCGCCGCGACCATGTCACGGTCACCTAGGACGATGCCTCTCTATCTGTATGGTTTCTTATCTTTGTGCTTTGTTTACCTACTTTGTTTGATTATGTTTGTTTATATATTGTTGTTTCGTGCTTATTCTTTCTGTTTATTATCAAAAAAAAAAAATCAAATCAGAAAAAAGGAAAAGAGGTCGTCACAGGAAAGTCAGGTAAGTATTTCTTCCCTTATTCCCCCGCATTACTATATGATATTCTAGTTATTATATCATGTCAAGGATCGGCTGGTTCTCAATGTGCTCTGGGATTTTAGTTTCCCTTTACCAAAAATAGTGATAATCTAGGTGCATATTGTTAATCGTGGGATAGGCTGTTGAGTTATTTAAATTTGGGAACGATGGATTCAGGCCTGCACTACGGTTGTGGGTAGTCTCTTGACCCATTCTTATTCAGCTTAACAATATTATCCTTGATATATTTTATATTTTCTCTTTTCTTTGCATTCGTTTTGATGATTTCTTTTACTTTAGCCTAGCATGCATCATGTAGGACTTTGAGTTTTCCTAACTCACTCATGACTTTTGATGAGCCCTTGTTGAGTGCCCAATCATTCCTCATATTCCAAGCAAGAAATCTAATTCAACTCCGAATCGGAAGGTTTGCTTCCGAGTGAGTTGTTCCCGTCAGTGTGACAAGAATTTCCCTGTCTGGATTACCTATCCAAATTTTCCTTTTCCTTTGATCTGTTTTGGTTGCGAACCGCTGCCAAGACAGAGTTATGAGTTACCTGCCTAGCATGCACATGTCCCTCCAAAATGAAACCTGCAGGCCAATCGGCTAGGGTACCTCTCAATCGAGGGGTTGATCGTCCTCTTTTTTTCTCCTTCTCGTCCAGACTTGTGCTTTTCTTTGCATTCTACTCGAGCAGCTAACTCGGGGCTTTCACGAAGATTCCAATTGCTTTTTAGATAGATCGGGTGTCTCTTTACCTTGGCACTCACTTTTCAGTTCACTCCGCATCACTTCTGCTCCGTCGTCACTTCGTGACACCTCCACTCTACCTACGCTTCATTTCCTTGCAGAGTGGAAGCCAAGGAGGGGCAATCTATAGACACCCAGTGTAGCAACTCGGAAATTTTGAATAAAAAAAAAAAAAAAACCAAAATAATAATTTCTTTAAAAATGAAATAATAAAAACATACGTACCATTATCGTATGTACACAAATACATCAAAAAAATCCGTAAAAATTATAAATCAACCCCAGACATTATTCCTAAATATTCCACAAAGAAATTCGTACAATGAAAAATCAGATTGGTCAAGCGTATGTCACAACGTAACTAATTATCCAAATTAAGAAACTAAGCCGGAAAACTAATAACATGAAAAATATATCGGGCTCATAAATTAAATGAGCAGGTCAGATAGACCTCCGACATCGGGTAATGATTACCCATTATCAGAATTAGACCAATGGACCTCCCATAGCCCAAGAATAAATATATATATATAATAGAAATAAGAATAATCTTGAATAAAAGGAAGTTGTATTAAAACAACTAGGAAATCAAATAAGAGAGAATTAAATAAAACTCATTTAAAAGAAAAGAGTAATGGGCTTTGCTTAATGGATCCCCTAGAATTTATCGGGTCAAAAATATGAAATTGCAAGCGAAAAATAATAAGAAAATACCCTAAATTTGGAGTATAATTATATCATAATTGGAAAGGGGTTATTAAAGCAATAAAGTGGCATTTAGAGTTGGAATTGGATTCCTAAACCTACCCCATATAGTTTAGCACGAATTTAGATACTATCCTAACCCAATTAGTGATTGGAAAGCAAGAGAGGAAAGGTGGAGTTAGGAAATCTCGGAATTAAGAGGAATTTGAGTAGTAGTAGGAATATGAACTTGTGTTTATATAAATACACCTCTTAAATCCTCATGGCTGACCCTAGCTCGTGCAAAGGGGTTCTTGGACGTGGAGAAGAGGCTAAGGAGGAGGAGAAATCGAGGAGAGGAAGATCCATCAAGCTTCTTCCTTCGTTCTTGGAGTTCTAAGCCCTAGAAGATAAATCGAGTCAAAGGTAGGCATTCTCACAAGCAAAACCAAATCAAATCCATCTATAGGTAGTTCCAATCACCAGGAACAAAAGCCCTCTTGTTTCATAATTTTCCATCGAGCCAATCTTTTGTTCTTGATTTTAGAAGATCTGCAAACATGATAACCCCGAGACATCATGTTTAATTCAAATCTCTATCTATACTTGATCCCAAGCTACGAAATTTTTACTGTAGATACTTCATGTTGTTAGGGATCTTTTGCCTCTAAAAGCCCTAAATTTCATTGAGCATACTGATCGAATTTCATCAATCTTTCTCTCTGTGTCATGTTTTAAATAACTCGTTCTTGCTCATGTTCAAACCCTGTGTGAACCATGCTCTCTCCATAATTTCGATTTACTGGAAGTACCCTTGCATGTCTAGTTTAATTTGCAACTTCTTTCGTGATTTTTCATCGACTATGTAATTAGTTATGATTTTTCAAAGTACCCTGTGTCCAAACAAGTCAAGTTGGCACGCAATCCGATGTAGAACATTTTCCCGCTCGAACTCAGGTGAAGTACCTGAGAACGCGATGGCTCGACACGTCGCGTTCTCAGAGCCGTTGTGACCAACATCTTGTCGTGTTCTGAACGCGACAGGAGACCCCGTCCCGTTCTGGCCGCCTAAGCGGACATCCCTGTTAGGACCCGTACAGGACCCTGTCACGTTCCATCATGACCATGTCGCGACCCTTACATGGGTACGTCACCTTCACAGGATTTTGCATAAAAACCCATAAGATTTATTGCTCTCACCTTCTACAATATTCTTACACCTTTTTAACAGTCATATACGCAGTAAAACACCTGTTTTAAATTGGAGCTATATTGAATGCTGTAAAATATATATTCACGACTACATTTCTATCTATGAATTCTCTTACACATGCACACACATGAACCATCCATATATGACTGAAATCTGGCATAAAGTATCTCATAATATATCTGGTAATTTATTGCAATGAAGTATATTACTTGCCCTATTTTAAAGGACTTGTATTTGTTTCTTGCGTGGGTTATATACCGATATCGACGCTCCACTGTTCTAGAATTCCTCTAGAACGTTGAGCACCTGTTTTATATAAACACTTTACTTGGCTTGTGGTGAACACTCCGTCGGATATTCCTTTCGCCGGACTAGTGAACCCTTGCACAAGGCCTCCGTAAGTCTCCTCTGATCATGGATTCCCACATGGTCGACGAGCCGGTTGTACCCTAACACCCATTACACCTTTAGGGATCTATATGATCCAAACGGCTATTAGAAATTCACCCTCGTCTTGAATCACGCCGGACCTCTGGACCTGTGCTTAACAAGGCCAGTGGTAGGGTCATGAATTTCCACCTGACTGCCAACACCAAGTGCGTGTGTTGTGCAACTATTACTATCGCCTGTTTACTCGTTGTTTTACGTGATGTCCACTAGCTCTCATCTATACTCTACTCACTCGCCTATTCACGTTCACTCTATCATCTCATCTATTCAGCTAGTGCTCTTATCTATTTCTTGGTACTCTCAAATTGGCCATTAATTGATTGTCTAAAGATAAACAATGTAACCAATGTCAGCGCAATAGGGCCCGATCAGGTCCTGGGAGGAGCGCCCGAAAGTGCCATTTGCCCGCGGGAGTTAAAAGATTAGGATGTCGGCATTACATCCAAGTGCCATACTATCAAGATTAATCTAAGACAATAAACACAAAGAGCTATATTCTCTCGTTGTCTTTTGACAAACAAGTACTATACTCTCTCTCGGCTATCTTCGGATAACCAGAGTGCAATTACTATCTCGATTGGCAAGAAAGTTAATAAAAAGTGCTATACTATTCGATTGATAAGAAAATCAATCAAAGTGCAATTTACTCTCTATATGGCCAACTACTTTCTCTCTCCTTGCTATACATGTTGCTTGATATTGCTTGACGTTGACGCTATGTGCCATCGTGTTGTTGTGTTGCTTTCTTTCGTGACTCAATCTTATTCATTGTACTATACTTGATTCATCTGCTATTTGAACCATGTTACTTGTGCTCTTACTTTCTCGGCTTTACATGACTCGCTCTATCTTTAGTTACTCTGCCATTTAATGTACTAATTATTTAAAGCCTGCTTGAGCCTGAGATTTAATTCCTACTGGGCGTTATCGCTCACCCTTTGTTATTTGTTATTGTGTCTCAGGTAAGTCGGAAGATGACGTTATACGTACCAATGGGATAAGACTAGAGTGATGAGCGACCCGAAGTCCACTGATGAAGTTACCCTAGTACAATGAAGTCTAGTAGTTATTGCTTTGGATATCTTTTCAATATAGTGATGTCATTGAGCCTTGTGTTTGGCTCTGGATTAGTGGTTGTAATAGTCTTAGTGATTTTATAATGAAATTAAGAGTTATTTCAATTATTGTTCATTAGATGCTCCGATGTTGGCGAAAGTATGCGCAATTGTCGTTACCATACTCGTTGTTTGTGTCTCCCTCCGATTTATTCTGCTGCTAAATTGGAGGGGCGTGACAGTTGGTATCAGAGCCTAGGATGTCCTTATTAGGATATTTTAGGTCCTACTATGTTCTATGTGAACCGCTATGACACATGTCTAAGTCTATCACCATACCTATGTGAGAGATTGGGTAAAGCTTGGGGCTATGCTAGGAGTTTAACTATATGTACAAACACCCTCAGTTAAGAAGAACTTAATAGATTATTATTGCTCGCAGGAGACTAGAAGAGATGGCTGGCGAGCGTGCGCCAATGGTTGAATTACAATGGACCGTACAAGGATTGACTCAACCCCTTAACAACGTGATTCAAGCGAGAACAAGAAATGGGCACGAAGACTTATATGCGAATTTTCAACGAATAAATCCTCCTAGGTTTAATGGAACTCCGGATCCCAAAGAAGCCAAAAATTGGGTAAAGGCGATGGAACAAATTTTTAGAGTCATGCAATGTTCAGAGCAGGAGAAAGTCCTTCTGGAAACCATCTAGTTGGACCGCGATGCTAGAGCTTGGTGGGAAGCTGCCAGTCGTCAATTACCCAACATCAACATAGAGTGGGGAGAATTTTTAGAACTCTTCACCACCAAATACTTTTTCGAGAAGATTCGTGAGAAGAAGAAACTCCTAATGGACGCCGACATGGGACCAACTCAAAGGCTAGTTTTGGCATGTCAGCAAGCCGCTCAACTGCTAGAAAGAGCTATGGAAGCTACTAAGGAGATTAAAAAGGAGACCAATCAGAATGGCAAGAGAAGATATAACCATGACAAGAAGACCAACCAGCAAGTGAATCGTAACGATGTGATTATCTGCCTTCACTGTCACAAGCCAGGTCATGTGGCCAAGGAGTGTTAGCGAAGAATTGGTGCATGCCTACGTTGTGGCAACTCGAGACATCAGCTGCGAGACTGTCCACTCTTAGAAGAATCAGCTACTAGTGTGAAAGATCTCAACTATATCACAAAGAGGAAGCGTCTAAACAGTGGTAAGGGTAAACAGAACAATAAAAATGATAGGCATTTAAATCTCAATCACGAAGGTCGATGCAAGAATTGTTATAAGTGATGAACAGTCCATCCCCATATACTTTTAAATTAATTACATGCTTATTTTGGTGATAAACAAAACCTGTCAAAAGTTTTCTAACCTTGTTTCATTTAGCCTTAAGCACAAAGAAAGTCAAGCATTTGTGGTAAGTACTTATATACATCATTTCTCAGAAGAGCCATAACGATTCCTTCATTAGCTGTAACGATTTACTTGTAAGATTGAATAACCTTGCTGTGTCAAACAAGTCGATATTATAACGACTATGTAAGTTATCGTAATGACTCCTTCAGAAGTTATAACGACTTGCTCATTATAACGACTCTGTAAGTTATCGTAACGACTCCTTCAGAAGTTATAACGACTTGCTCGTCATAACAATTCTGTAAGTCATCGTAACGATTTCTTCAGAGAATTATAACGACTTGCTCGTCATAACGATTCTGTAAGTCATCATAACGATTTCTTTAGAGAGTTATAACGACTTTCTCGTCATAACAATTCTGTAAGTCATCGTAACGATTTCTTCAGAGAATTATAACGTCTTGCTCATCATAACGATTCTGTAAGTCATCATAACGATTTCTTTAGAGAGTTACAACGACTTGCTCGTCATAACGATTCTGTAAGTCATCGTAATGATTTCTTTAGAGAGTTACAACGACTTGCATCTCATAACGATTTGATAAGTATTTCATATCGATTTCTTCGGAATCAGAACGACTTGCCATGTTTCATAACGATTTCTTATATCATCTGTTATAGAACGACTTGCTTTTGATAACGATTTCGTAAGTGATCATAACGACTTCTTATGACACTATAGTAAGTTGTTCATAACGATTCTGTCAGATTATCATAACGATTGCATAAGTCATGCTTTTATTAATTAATTGTTCATCTTGATTTAAGATACGTTGAATAGTCAAAGTAGCATCACGTCTGTTTGACTGTCATGCATTTAATAAAGACTGAACGTATCTCTGCACGGATACAGAACATATCTTCCATTCTCGTGTATCCTCTGCATGCATCTTCTAGCACGATAAACTGTCACTACCATATTTGTGTCTATCTGCTCTAACGTTGATTGACATCTGGAGATAGTATAGCTGTCTACCATTAAAGCTCAACCTTGCAGAACCTTAAGGATATACTATCCTACAACATCTGACACAGATAGAACTACAAGCCAACTCAGAAGATCTCATCACTTTGCGTGCTCCAAAGAACAAAAGACTGTCGACAGGAAGCTTCCACAAATCCTTCAGTCTAACGTTCACTAAAGCTGTGAGACAACGGTCATCTCTTCATCCTTATTCAAATTGGAGATATAAATACAAGACGAAGTTCTGAAGACAGACTATCGATTAAGGAAGGAAGCAATATTGTCATTCAAGAGAGTCTAGAACTCTGCTACTTTCAAGTCTTCAGAAAATCTCTAGAGCCAGAAATTCTCTCCTTTCGATCTTGGCTCCTAGCTCCTTGTACTGCGAAAAGAAAAATCAAGGAAGAGCTAGATTAGTTCTGAGAGAGTCCACTGTGTAGATCTTTGACTCTCAGTGCTTGTAGCTTCAGATTGAGTTTTCTAAAAGCTTGATCTAGGGGCTAGTCATTTCTTCAAGATTTTCTTGTGTTCTTCCCTTCGTGTGTGAAGGAAGACCTGGTGGTACCAGGGTGTTGTGTTCCCTTCAGGAGTGAAGGAAGACCAGCTGAGCTGGGTGGTTGTTTTTGTCCATAGGGGGACTGTACCCTAGTTAGTGAAATCCTGAGGGTTGCTCAGGGACTGGACGTAGGACTCCTAAGGAGAGGAGATCTGAACCAGGATAAATCTGTGTGTTGTGTGATTGTCTTTATCGCGTGATTGTTGCTTTTACTAACCATTACTAATCCCTTCCAATAACTCTTTATGTTTGTTTGAGCTCAGGTTTTTATCAGATAAATTTTATTGAAAGACCCATTCACCCCCCCCTCTGGGTTAGCCAACCGGGCAACAAGTGGTATCAGAGCAAGTCTCTTCGACAAAGAACAAGATCCAACGATCTGAAGAGTAAAGATCCATGGCAGCCCAAGGTCACTTCGAAGGTCAGTCTGTCAACAGACCTCCTTTGTTCGACGGTGAAGATTATACTTATTGGAAGACCAGGATGGAATACTTTCTACAAGGCCACGACTATCAAATCTGGTCGATAGTGGAAGAAGGTGATCTGGTCGTCACAAATGAGAAAGCACAATGGACAGATGAAGATAGAAAGAAAATCTCCTTGAACTGTAAAGCTAAAAGCATTCTATGTTGTGCTCTAAGCAAGAAGGAGTTCAACAGAGTCTCAGCTTGCAAATCCTCCATGGAAATGTGGGAAAAGCTAAGGATTACGTATGAAGGTACAGACAAAGTAAAGGAGACAAGAATCGACATTCTTGTCACTCAGTATGAAAGATTTCAAATGCAATCAGGTGAGTCTATTACTCAAATGTTTAGTCGATTTACTGACATCACTAATGGTCTAGCCAGTCTAGGAAAGTCATATGAGATTGCAGATATGGTAAGGAAGATTCTCAGATCCTTGCCATCTTCATGGACGGCAAAGGTCACAGCTATCGAAGAAGCTAATGACCTTAAGAGAATGTCAGTAGAAAAACTCATCGGGTCTCTCATGGCCCATGAAATAAATATGGAAAGATTAGGAGAATCCTCAAGTAGAAAGAAGCAGTCCAATGCGCTTAAAGCTAATGGGGACGCATCTGAAGAATCCTTGGATGACAGTGAAGATAGCAAAAATAGTGATGATGAAGAAGCCATGCTGTTAAGAAGATTGCAGAGAATCTTGGCCAAAAAGAAGAAGTTCCAGTCTGGTAGGAGGTATTTCAAGAAAAACAAAGATCTCAAGAGACCAAACGGAAAAGATCAGAAGAGGAATGAGCCACTTTGTTATGAATGCAAGAAGCCTGGACATATCAAGGCAGACTGTCCAATGCTAAAGAAAAATGATCACAAGAAGAAGGACAGCTCCAAGAAGTTCAGAAGATACAAAAAGAAAGCCATGGCAGCTGCATGGGAAAACAGCAGCGACTCAGACAGTGAGTCAAGCTCCAGCAGTGAAGAAGAAGAAGCCAACCTGGCTCTTATGGCAAATACCGGGGATAAGGTTAATCCTCGAGCATCCAAATGGTATTTGGATAGTGGGTGCTCAAGGCACATGACAGGAAACCTGAAGCTTTTCTCTCATCTCCAAGATGAAGAAGGAACAGTCACTTATGGAGATAATGGAAAAGGTACTGTAGTTGGCAGTGGATCAGTAAACAGCAAGGAAAAACAGTCATAGAAGATGTGCTGTTAGTCAAAGGTTTAAAGCACAACCTCTTAAGTATCAGTCAGCTGTGTGATAGAGGACATCAAATCAAATTTCAAGAGTCAAAATGCAGCATACTAAAGGATGGTGCAGTCATCTTTGAAGCAAATAGAGAGAAGAATCTGTACGTGCTCTACCTTGAAGAACTCAAAGAGCAAAATGTGTGTCTGGCAGCCAGCAAAGACAAATCAACTGATCTGTGGCACAGAAGGCTAGGCCACTGCAGCTTGGATGGCTTGAGCAACCTCAGAAAGAGGAATCTTGTGGAAGGTCTACCGAAAATCAATGGTAAATTAGAAAGTGTCTGCAGACCTTGTGCTAAGGGAAAGCACACAAAGAGTTCTTTCAAGTCAAAGACGGTGGTGACCACCTCAAAACCCTTAGAGCTCCTACATATGGATCTATTTGGGCCAATGAGAACTACCAGTCTTGGAGGAAAGAATTTCGGATTTGTTATAGTAGATGACTACTCAAGATTTACATGGGTATCATTCTTAGAACACAAAAATGATACTTTTGATAATTTTGTTAGCTTCAGCAAGAAAGTCCAGAAAGATCAGAAGTTCAGTATAGTATCCATTCGATCTGATCATGGTGGTGAGTTCCAAAATGAAAAGTTTGCTAGATTCTGTGATGATCAAGGAATTCAGCACAATTTCTCAGCACCAAGGACACCACAGCAAAATGGTATAGCCGAACGGAAGAACCGAACTCTCTTGGATATGGCAAGAACTATGCTTTGTGAATATGAGTTACCAAGATATTTCTGGGCAGAAGCAGTCAACACAGCCAGCTACATTGTCAACAGAGTCATGATCAGGCCAATCCTGAAGAAGACTGCATATGAGCTGTTTAAAGGGAAGAAGCCAAAGATCAGCCATTTCAGAACCTTTGGATGTCCTTGCTTTATTCACAACAACGGAAAAAGAGACATTGGTAAGTTGGATGCCAAATCAGATGAAGGCATCTTCATGGGGTACACCTCTAAACCCAAAGGCTATAGAGTGTTTAATAAACGTACCTTATTGATTGAACAGTCTGTACACATTATTTTTGATGAAACTAACCCCTCCTTGAGAAAGGAAGTAGAAAGTGATAATGATGATGCAGATGAACTGTCCAATAAACTGAAAGACTCATCACTTGAAGACAAGGATGATCCGCCTCTGGAAGAAATGCAACAAGAAGAAATTTCTCATGAAACTCTTCCAAAGGAATGGAGATACAAGAAAGATCACCCACCTGAAAACATCATTGGTGATCCATCGGTAGGAGTAAGAACAAGAGGTAACTTGATTCCTTGTGATTACCTTGCTTTTGTATCTCAATTAGAGCCTAAGACAGTCAATGAAGCCTTAACTGATGAATCTTGGATAATAGCAATGCAAGATGAATTAAATCAATTCAAGAGAAACCAAGTATGGTCACTTGTTCCTAGACCATCAGACCATCCTGTGATCGGCACTAAATGGGTATTCAGAAACAAATTGGATGAATCTGGTGTAATTCTAAGAAACAAGGCCAGACTGGTGGCTCAAGGTTATTGTCAAGAGGAAGGCATAGATTTTGATGAAACCTATGCACCAGTGGCTAGACTTGAGGCTATTAGAATTTTGCTTGCTTATGCTTCTGCATTAGATTTAAAGTTATTTCAAATGGATGTTAAATCTGCCTTTCTAAATGGTTTTATAAAAGAAGAGGTTTATGTGGAACAACCGCCGGGTTTTGATGATACAGACTTTCCGAATCATGTCTTTAAATTGCATAAGGCTTATATGGTTTAAAACAAGCACCTAGAGCCTGGTATGAAAGACTTAGTTCCTTTCTCCTAAAACATGGTTTCAGTAGAGGTCAAGTAGATAGCACTCTTTTTATAAAAACAAAAGTCAAAAATATACTGTTGGTTCAAATTTATGTGGATGACATCATCTTTGGATCTACTGATGAATCCTTGTGCAAGTATTTTGAAAAGCTAATGCAGGGAGAATTTGAGATGAGTATGATGGGAGAGCTTAACTACTTCCTTGGACTTCAAATCAAACAAGGAAAGGAAGGAACTCACATCTGTCAAGCAAAGTACACCAGAGAACTGCTAAGGAAATTTGGATTTGAAAGCACCAAGCCACTGTCAACACCAATGAGTACATCAACTAGGATGGACAGTGACAAGGATGGTAAGAAGGTAGATCAAAAGATCTACAGAGGTATGATAGGTTCATTACTTTATCTAACCGCAAGTAGACCTGATATATTATTTAGTGTATGCATGTGTGCTAGATATCAAGCCGACCCTAGAGAATCACATTTAATTTCTGTCAAAAGAATTTTCAGATACTTAGCCAGGACTCATGATCTAGGACTATGGTATCCAAACTCCTGTGATGTAAAATTAGTAGGATATTCTGATGCTGATTATGCTGGATGCAAGGTAGATAGAAAAAGCACCAGTGGATGCTGTCAATTTCTTGCAGGGTGTTTAATCTCATGGTCCTCAAGGAAACAAAATTCAGTAGCACTATCTACAGCTGAAGCCGAGTACGTAGCTGCTGGAAGTTGCTGTACACAACTCTTATGGATAAAGCAACAACTTGAGGATTTTGGACTCAAAGTCAAGAAAATTCCTCTGCTATGTGACAACACCAGCGCTATCAACCTCACCAAAAATCCAATTCAGCACTCCAGGACCAAACATATTGAGGTCAGATACCATTTTATTCGTGATCATGTAGCAAATGGCAATATTGAAATATCGTTTATTGATACAAACAATCAGCTAGCAGATATTTTCACAAAGGCCTTACCTGAAGAGAGATTTACATCTCTTAGAAGGGAGTTAGGCATGTGTATTTTGTGAAAAGATCTTCATTTAAAGCTGGTATAAAAATTCTCATAATTTAAGAAGGTTCTCTCTCTCTCCTTTTGTGGCAAAATCAATTCAAAAGTCTCAGTTTAAGCGTTCCGTCCGATAAGTCATAGTCCTTCAAGGCGGTCAACATCGTTTGTCGTTTTCTGACGCCTCACCTTTTGGAGCATTTATATTCTTTAAACCGATGCGTTAACGATTCCTCTTCCTCATTCACCTTTTCCCCTCTTTCGTCCCGACGCATGAGCCGATGCCCTAGCGACTCTTGCCTCTATCCTCTGCAAATTTGAAGCTTCCATCTCCTTCCCGCGAAATCGTTTGAGGGTTTCTCCTCGTCACCCTTCTCTTCAACCCTTCAAACCTTCTCCTACCTGAATCCATGGCCGCACCAGCTATTGCCGGCAGTGTGGGTGGCTACAGCGCCGAATACCTCACCCCAGCGCAGGAGGAGCGTTTCACCTTTGTGAAGACAAAGCTCTGTGGTCACAAGGAAGTAGATGTTTCAGACCTGCAGAAGAATGGAATGAGCAGCATCATTGAGAAGATCAACCAGATGAAGTGGAAAGGGCTTACCACTTGCTCAGAAGTAAGTTATCCGGACCTGGTAAAGGCGTTCTTTGTGTGCTTAAGAACAGAAGAAGATGGGGCCCTCGTTTCTTCAGTCAAGGGCACCCTAATCAGAATCGACCAGGAATTGCTTAGGATGCTATTTGGAGTAAGCACATCCGGTTTCAGTGGAATTCATTCAGTAGAAACCCAAGAAAAGGGTTTGGGGATTATTGGGCCGGGGTTCAAATGAGGGATGGCAAGCTAGATATCAATCAGTTAAGTGCCTTCAACCGCCTCCTTCATTTATTGTTTGTCAGATTTTGGTTCCCCGAAGTGCAACCTTCTCCTCTTGCACTAAGGCTGACTCCGACCTGATGTACTGGGCCATTAAAAATGAGGAAATCAATATGGCCGCAGTGATGATAGAGAGAATGAAATTTGCCAGGGAGCAGATTTGGGACACTAAAAGCAAGTTGAATGTGTCCCTGCCCTATGCCCATTTACTCACCAGAATCTTCAGACACTTCGGTGTAGATGTCTCAGGGGGAGTTGTGGAGAAGATGGGCCAAGCTATCAGGTCCAGAAATTTAAAGAAGAGTGGTTTTTCAGTAGTCAATGGGGTCTGGTTCAAGGCCTCAGTTGCAGAAGGTGAAGAACTCATTGGTGAGCCTTCAGTTGCTCAATCCCAGTTGGAGGCAGATTCTGTGATGCCCGAATTGCCACTGGAATCAGATTCTGTTCCAGTCCTTGTAGAAACAGAGCAGGAAGGGCCATCTATGGCCAGAAATCAATCAGAGGCAGCAACAGCAGTAAGGGCAGAAGAAGACAGGCCAGCAGCAGCAGATCCAGCTGTGCTTCATGCTGAAAGGAGAATTGAGGACATTCTCCCAGAAGACATCTTGCCTGTTATGGAGGAGACTGTGGCATCAGGCCACATCTTTGAAGAAGGTCCAGTGGAAGAAGAGCAGCAAAATCCTCAAGATGATTCTATGGAAATGGATGCTCCCTGTCAGGGGGAGACTGGTGCAGTTGCAGAAGATGCTCCACTTGAGGGGGAGCAATCCCAAGAGAAACTAGATGATGCACCTCCAGCCACCAGAGATCAGGAGGAAGACCAGAGAGAGTCTGCAAATTTGGATGCCAGAGAAGGGGAGACAGCTAGTTCATCAAGTTCTGATGAGGATAATGATCCACCTCCTCCAGCTACAAAGGGCAAAGAGAAAGATACAGCTCCTGAAGTACCCCTTTTAGCTGATGCACCATTTGAAAGACAGGTCAAGCAAAAGATTGTCATCAATTTAAAACCTGTGATTGAGAGGTTGGATGTTCAGGGCGAGCTGCTTTGTTCACTTCAGTCAGATGTGAATTCCATCTTTCTAAGCCAAGCTTCAGCCCGCAAGGAATTGGTTCAGATTCGCTCTGCCATGACATGGTTCCATCAGGAAATGGGGACCATGAAGAATATGCTATCTGACATCCTTCAGGCAGTTGGAGCTCAAGCTCCTGCTCCTCCAGCAGCTCAGGCGCCTCACTCAGGTGCACCTGAACCCTCCGGGCAGTCAGCAGCAGCAGCAGCAGAAGCCCCAGCAGAAGGGCCAGCTGAAGAGTCAGGGCCATCAGGGCCAGCTGAAGAGTCAGGGCCATCAGGGCCAGCTGAAGATTCAAGGCCATCAGGGCCAGTTGTAATGGAATCAAGGTCACCAGGGCCGGCAGTGTTGGATCCCTTGCCCTCCTTGCCTGAAGAAGTGGTTTCAGATCCTCCACCCATTGTTCCCACTTCTACCAACACTCCCATTCCTCCTTCTCCACCCACTGACTCCACAGCTCCACCTGCTCCACCTCCCTTCAAAAAGCCTAGATCCAGGCCCATTTCCTCTCCCACACCTTTTCCTCCTCATCCCATCACATCCTCTCCTGTTTCTTCTACTTCTCATCTTTCTTCTGCTCAAGAATTTGAGGCCCCTCCAGCATCCTCAGCTGGAGCCTCATCCTCTTCTGGTACATCTTCACTTCCAGAAGTAGGATCTCTCAATTCTGATGCTTTTCTAAACCCCCCTGCTCCTCCCTCCTTTATCACTATTATTCCTACAGATGTCCAAATCGACTCTCCCTTCTTGATAAAATTAAGGATGAGTTTGAAGAGGCCATCCTTAGGTCTGTGCTAAAGGTAGGAGACCACCTTTCCAAGACAGACTCTTCCAGTACTGTCTCCAAGAAACGAAAGCTTTCTTCCTCCACCTCTCCTCTTTACCCTCCTTTGTGGTTTTCTCTTACAGTCACCCACAAGCATACCTCACTGTACAAAGAATACCTTCAAAAGGTCGTTTTTGCCACTCTTCACAATCTTCCTTTTCTTAACCTCTCTGACCATTTAGATGTCATTCTTCCCTATACTCCTCTGTCTAAAGCTGAAAAATCCAAAATCTTCTCCTCAGCCCACTCCAAAACTGAGGAGCAATGGGCTAAATCTCATAAAGATTTGTACAATCGCTTTCTTCAGGCTAAGGCAGCAAGGTTTCCTCCCAGGGATCACTCCTTGACCCTTTCTGAGTGGTTCCAGTTTCACCACCAGAACACCTGGGCTCCTGCTATTCAGAAGCTCATCAAGCTGGTCAGGCATTTCCAAATGTTCAACAACTACAGGTATCTCAATAGCTTGCCTGAAGTTCAGCTTAGCCAGTTCAAGAGAGCCATCAAGGTCCTTACCCACTCTGAGCAGTCTGAGGAAATCAGAGTAGATTTTGCAACTCTTCATTTACCTGAAGAAATTTTCCTGCCTCAGATTCATTTCTTGGTCATGGAATCTTCAATTGGCTCAATCATTTTTGAGCGCTTTGCTAGAGTCATGGGCAGAATCAAGATTCAGAAAGGCCTTCAAGTTGGTTTTCCTAGATTTCTCTTCCGGGAATATCATAGAGGGTTTGTCAAATCTGATGTTCTTGCCCCTCTCCTCTCAGAATGTGAAAGGCTGAATGCCTCCGATTGGTCCAAGCTTTACTCCCTGTCAGCACAACAGCTTACTCATCTGAATGCTGCTCAGGCCAGGGAAGGAAAAGCTCCTGTCTCTCCTGCAACCTTCTTGGATATGAACTCAATCCATCTGGTCCTTGATCCCTACAAAGTTTGGGCTGAAAGGTACAAGGTGTTTTTAGCTCTTCGCCAGGAACTCAAGGAGAAACAGATATTCTACCCTGTCACCATGGATCAATTTCTTGCCTGTGCAAGTTTTGGTAAAACACTCATCCTCTGCTCCTCCATGGATCCCGATGAGTATGACCTGTTTCTTACCAAGCAGCGCAGCATCTATCTATCCAAGATGGCTCCCACCATGGGACCAACCTTCTCCATTGAGAGTGGTGCCTTTAGGCAATTCTTCAAGCGTCAGGAAGAGCAGGCCTGGAAAGCTATTTCTCATTATGCATCCCTTCTCTCTCCTGCTTTTTTTTGCCTGTACCTCCTCAACCTTAATGAATGGATTGTGCTCTTTCTCCTCATTGTCTCTTCTTCTTTGTCTCTTTCCTATTGCTTTTTGCTTAATGACAAAAAGGGGGAGAATGTTTAACCTACATGTGTCCGACACATTCTTGAATCATGATTGAAGTACTTTAATTCCTCTTTACTGTTAAGTTCTACTCAAATAATGATCATAGTTTTGTCATCACCAAAAAGGGGGAGATTGATGAACAGTCCATCCCCATATACTTTTAAATTAATTACATGCTTATTTTGGTGATAAACAAAACCTGTCAAAAGTTTTCTAACCTTGTTTTATTTAGCCTTAAGCACAAAGAAAGTCAAGCATTTGTGGTAAGTACTTATATACATCATTTCTCAGAAGAGCCATAACGATTCCTTCATTAGCTGTAACGATTTACTTGTAAGATTGAATAACCTTGCTGTGTCAAACAAGTCGATATTATAACGACTCTGTAAGTTATCGTAATGACTCCTTCAGAAGTTATAACGACTTGCTCATTATAACGACTCTGTAAGTTATCGTAACGACTCCTTCAGAAGTTATAACGACTTGCTCGTCATAACAATTCTGTAAGTCATCGTAACGATTTCTTCAGAGAATTATAACGACTTGCTCGTCATAACGATTCTGTAAGTCATCATAACGATTTCTTTAGAGAGTTATAACGACTTGCTCGTCATAACAATTCTGTAAGTCATCGTAACGATTTCTTCAGAGAATTATAACGACTTGCTCGTCATAACGATTCTGTAAGTCATCATAACGATTTCTTTAGAGAGTTATAACGACTTGCTCGTCATAACGATTCTGTAAGTCATCGTAACGATTTCTTTAGAGAGTTACAGCGACTTGCATCTCATAACGATTTGATAAGTATTTCATATCGATTTCTTCGGAATCAGAACGACTTGCCATGTTTCATAACGATTTCTTATATCATCTGTTATAGAACGACTTGCTTTTGATAACGATTTCGTAAGTGATCATAACGACTTCTTATGACACTATAGTAAGTTGTTCATAACGATTCTGTCAGATTATCATAACGATTGCATAAGTCATGCTTTTATTAATTAATTGTTCATCTTGATTTAAGATACGTTGAATAGTCAAAGTAGCATCACGTCTGTTTGACTGCCATGCATTTAATAAAGACTGAACGTATCTCTGCACGGATACAGAACATATCTTCCATTCTCGTGTATCCTCTGCATGCATCTTCTAGCACGATAAACTGTCACTACCATATTTGTGTCTATCTGCTCTAACGTTGATTGACATCTGGAGATAGTATAGCTGTCTACCATTAAAGCTCAACCTTGCAGAACCTTAAGGATATACTATCCTACAACATCTGACACAGATAGAACTACAAGCCAACTCAGAAGATCTCATCACTTTGCGTGCTCCAAAGAACAAAAGACTGTCGACAGGAAGCTTCCACAAATCCTTCAGTCTAACGTTCACTAAAGCTGTGAGACAACGGTCATCTCTTCATCCTTATTCAAATTGGAGATATAAATACAAGACGAAGTTCTGAAGACAGACTATCGATTAAGGAAGGAAGCAATATTGTCATTCAAGAGAGTCTAGAACTCTGCTACTTTCAAGTCTTCAGAAAATCTCTAGAGCCAGAAATTCTCTCCTTTCGATCTTGGCTCCTAGCTCCTTGTACTGCGAAAAGAAAAATCAAGGAAGAGCTAGATTAGTTCTGAGAGAGTCCACTGTGTAGATCTTTGACTCTCAGTGCTTGTAGCTTCAGATTGAGTTTTGTAAAAGCTTGATCTAGGGGCTAGTCATTTCCTTCAAGATTTTCTTGTGTTCTTCCCTTCGTGTGTGAAGGAAGACCTGGTGGTACCAGGGTGTTGTGTTCCCTTCAGGAGTGAAGGAAGACCAGCTGAGCTGGGTGGTTGTTTTTGTCCATAGGGGGACTGTACCCTAGTTAGTGAAATCCTGAGGGTTGCTCAGGGACTGGACGTAGGACTCCTAAGGAGAGGAGATCTGAACCAGGATAAATCTGTGTGTTGTGTGATTGTCTTTATCGCGTGATTGTTGCTTTTACTAACCATTACTAATCCCTTCCAAGAACTCTTTATGTTTGTTTGAGCTCAGGTTTTTATCAGATAAATTTTATTGAAAGACCCATTCACCCCCCCTCTGGGTTAGCCAACCGGGCAACAATAAGGCGAGCCACATATCGAAAGATTGCTGGAAGAATCAAGGGAAGTGTCTCCGATGTGGAAGCTCAGACCACAAGATTAGAAATTGCCCGAGAAAGACAAACGTTACGGAGAATCAACACATAAGGAAACACACTTGAAGCTTCGACAACACCTAGTCCAAATGACGAAGTCAGAACCATGGAAGGTAAACCTAAACTCGTCTCGATTAAAACTCTTAGTATAGTATGATGATTCATATTTAATTGAAGGAGTCATGGAATTTGGGGACCAAATTCTTTTAAGTGGGGGAGGATGTAGTAACCCGGAAAATTTGAATACAAAAAAAAAAAAATTCCAAAATAATAATTTATTTAAAATGAAATAATAAAAACATACGTATCATTATCGTACGTGCACAAATACATCGAAAAATTCCGTAAAAATTATAAATCAACCCCAGACATTATTCCTAAATATTCCAAGAAGAAATTCGTGCAACGAAAAATCAGATTGGTCAAGCGTATGTCACAACGTAACTAATTATCCAAATTAGGAAACTAAGCCGGAAAACTAATAACACGAAAAATATATCGGGCTCATAAATTAAATGAGCAGGTCAGAGAGACCTCCAACATCGGGTAATGATTACCCATTATCGGAATTAGACCAATGGACCTCCCATAGCCCAAGAATATATATATATATATAAGAATAATCTTGAATAAAAAGAAGATGTAATAAAACAACTAGGAAATCAAATAAGAGAGAATTAAATAAAACCCATTTAAAAGAAAAGAGTAATGGGCTTTGCTTAATGGATCCCCTAGAATTTATCGGGTCAAAATATGAAATTGCAAGGGGAAAATAATAAGAAAATACCCTAAATTCGGAGTTTAATTATATCATAATTGGAAAGGGGTTATTAAAGCAATAAAGTGGCAATTAGAGTTGGAATTGGATTCCTAAACCTACCCCATATAGTTTAGCACGAATTTAGATTCTATCATAACCAAATTAGTGATTGGAAAGCAAGAGAGGAAAGGTGGAGTTAGAAAATCTCGGAATTAAGAGGAATTTGAGTAGTAGTAGGAATAGGAACTTGTGTTTATATAAATACACCTCTTAAATCCTCATGGCCGACCCTAGCTCGTGCAAAGGGGCTCTTGGACGTGGAGAAGAGGACAAGGAGGGGGAGAAATCGAGGAGAGGAAGATCCATCAAGCTTCTTCCTTCGTTCTTGGAGTTCTAAGCCCTAGAAGATAAATCGAGTCAAAGGTAGGCATTCTCACAAGCAAAACCAAATCAAATCCGTCTATAGGTAGTTCCAATCACCAGGAACAAAAGCCCTCTTGTTTCATAATTTTCCATCGAGCCAATCTTTTGTTCTTGATTTTAGAAGATCTGTAAACATGATAACCCCGAGACATCATGTTTAATTCAAATCTATATGTATACTTGATCCCATGCTACGAAATTTTTACTGTAGATACTTCATGTTGTTAGGGATCTTTTGCCTCTAAAAGCCATAAATTTCATTGAGCATACTGATCGAATTTCATCAATCTTTCTCTTTGTGTCATGTTCTGAATAACACGTTCTTGCTCATGTTCAAACCCTATGTGAACCATGCTCTCTCTCTAATTTCGATTTACTGGAAGTACCCTTACATGTCTAGTTTAATTTGCAACTTGTTTCGTGATTTTTCATCGACTATGTAATTCGTTATGATTTTTCAAAGTACGCTGTGTCAAAACAAGTCAAGTTGGCACGCAATCTGATGTAGAACATTTTCCCGCTCGAATTCAGGTGAAGTACCTGAGAACGCGACGGCTCGACACGTCGCATTCTCAGAGCCGTCGCGACCAACATCTTGTCGCATTCTGAACGCGACAGGAGACCCCGTCGCGTTCTGGCCGCCTGAGCGGACAGCCCTGTCGCGACCCGTACAGGACCCTGTCGCGTTCCATCATGACCCTGTCGCGACCCTTACATGGGTACGTCGCCTTCACAGGATTTTGCATAAAAACCCATAAGATTTATTGCTCTCACCTTCTACAATATTCTTACGCCTTTTTAACAGTCATATACGTAGTAAAACACTTGATTTAAATTGGAGCTATATTGAATGATGTAAAATACATATTCACGACTACATTTCTATCTATGAATTCTCTTACACATGCACACACATGAACCATCCATATATGACTGAAATCTGGCATAAAGTATCTCATATATATCTGGTAATTTATTGCAATGAAGTATATTACTTGCCCTATTTTAAAGGACTTGTATTCGTTTCTTGCGTGGGTTATATACCGATATCGACGCTCCACTGTTCTAGTATTCCTCTAGAACGTCATGCACCTGTTTTATATATACACTTTACTTGGCTTGTGGTGAACTCTCCGTCGGATATTCCTTTCGCTGGACTAGTGAACCCTTGCACAAGGCCTCCGTAAGTCTCCTCTGATCATGGATTCCCACATGGTCGATGATCCAGTTGTACCCTAACACCCATTACACCTTTAGGGATCTATATGATCCAAACGGCTATTAGAAATTCACCCTCGTCTTGAATCACGCCGGACCTCTGGACCTGTGCTTAACAAGGCCAGTGGTAGGGTCGTGAATTTCCACCTGACTGCCAACACCAAGTGCGTGTGTTGTGCAACTGTTACTATCGCATGTTTACTCGTTGTTTTACGTGATGTCCACTAGCTCTCATCTATACTCTACTCGCTCACCTATTCACGTTCAGTCTACCATCTCATCTATTCATCTAGTGCTCTTATCTATTTCTTGGTACTCTCAAATTGGCCATTAATTGATTGTCTAAAGATAAACAATATAACTAATGCCAGCGCAATAGGGCCCGATCAGGTCCTGGGAGGAGCGCCCGAAAGTGCCATTTGCCCGCGGGAGTTAATTGATCAGGATGTCGACATTACATCCAAGTGTCATACTATAAAGATTAATCTAAGACAATCAACACAAAGTGCTATATTCTCTCGTTGTCTTTTGACAAACAAGTACTATATTCTCTCTTGGCTATCTTCGGATAACCAAAGTGCAATTACTATCTCGATTGACAAGAAAGTTAATAAAAAGTGCTATACTATTCGATTGATAATAAAATCAATCAAAGTGCAATTTACTCTCTATATGGCCAACTACTTTCTCTCTCCTTGCTATACATGTTGCTTGATATTGCTTGACGTTGACGCTATGTGCCATCGTGTTGTTGTGTTGCTTTCTTTCGTGACTCAATCTTATTCATTGTACTATACTTGATTCATCTGCTATTTGAACCATGTTACTTGTGCTCTTACTTTCTCGACTTTACATGACTCGCTCTATCTTTAGTTACTTGCCATTTAATGTACTAATTATTTAAAGCCTGCTTGAGCCTGAGATTTAAGTCCTATGGGCGTTATCGCTCACCCTTCGTTATTTGTTATTTTGTCTCAGGTAAGTCGGACGATGACGTTATACGTACCAATGGGACAAGACTAGAGTGATGAGCGACCCGAAGTCCACTCATGAAGTTACCCTAGTACAATGAAGTCTAGTAGTTATTGGTTTGGATTCCTTTTCAATATAGTGATGTCATTGAGCCTTGTGTTTGGCTCTGGATTAGTGGTTGTAATAGTCTTAGTGATTTTATAATGAAATCAAGAGTTATTTCAATTATTGTTCATTAGATGCTCCGATGTTGGCGAAAGTATGCGCAATTGTCGTTACCATACTCGTTGTTCGCATCTCCCTCCGATTTATTCCGCTGCTAAATTTGAGGGGTGTGACACCCGGTTCTAGCTAATAGGTTGAACCACATTTCTTGTCACCTTAGTGGGCCCCTAATTGTCACTCACCTTGAGCCCATCATTAGCATTGTTTTGAGCCTATTAATAATTTAAATTGCCTTGAAATCCGCCCGTTATCAATTTGAGAGAGTCCTTGGCCATCAATAAGTCTTATCCTTTCATGTGGTTGGCTGATAATTCACATAAATTTCGATTTTATAGTCGCGACGCATTGTGGTGCCTCGTCTCTGAGTCGCAACGGTCTAGGCTGCAGCGACAGCCCATGCTTTATCCATGCAAGTGGGCAATACTGTTACGTCGCCCCGACCCGTCGCGTCTCCATATCGCGGCTCTACGATAGGCCGTGACAGTAGCTGCGCATGCAGGCCTCCGCAACCACCTCTTATTTATCCTCCCATGGGTTTATCTTTATCCCTAGGGAATATCTCAACCCCTTGGGCGAGATTTGGGCCCTAGGGACTCTCTTGAGGACCCCAAGGACTCTCCCATGCGATTTTGGCTGATATTTATCACTCATTTTAATTATTATGGGATTTTCTCTCTCAAAAATCTATATAAACAAGGCCTCTCTGGAAGAAAAAGGGAACCCCCATTTTTTTAACCCGAAGGACTGTCAAAATTCTCTCTGGTCCATGCTTAGACTCGCAGCCCTCACATCCCCACCATTTCCTTTCACATCTTGTTCCACAAAATTCATTAATTTCTGCATGAACGGAGCAAGGAATGCATGAACAGTGACTCCAACATCTCCCTAAAGCCTTTGGACGACATTTGGGACATTCATCAAGCCAGGAGTCGCCCCAATGGGGCTCACCCTCTCCTCTCTCCTTTTCTTCATTTCTTCATGCATTGTTATTTTATTTCCTAGATAGATTGCACTCCATTTCCTCCCACATTTTTTTTCCTTTCCCCAGGGGTTTAAAACCACCCCAGGTTCGTTCCCTTCCTCTTGCTTCATTTCCTTCCATTTTTAGAGCAAATACTACACTAATCATGTTATAATAGGGCTTTTGTTGTCTCTCTCTTTGATTGGCAGGCATTGAAGCGATGTTCTACGAGAAGCTCTCATCCTCTGGCCGGCCGGAGGACGGGAAGGAGGTCCTACTCACCATCTCCCACACAAGAAGAGAACACGACAGAGGAAGGCGACACGACAAAGGACGCGTTCCTCATAGCGGACGCGTTATCAGGCTTCCCGCGTCCGTCATAACAACCGCGATATCAGGTATTCCTCCGTTCTCTTCCCCCTTTTCCTGGAGCAGTTAGCCCGCTTTATTCTCTTCATTTGGCAATGCTCTAGGTGGCGATTGTAGATACCCATTTCTGACCCATAAGTCGAGCAAAATCCCATGTCGTATCATTGACGCCTCACTTTGGCTCATCATCGTCAAGCTGGCTTTCTCCGATCATGACATCATTTACATTAGTTCATCGCCCTGGAGGACTCTTCCTGGTCAAATCAATCTCTTACATTAAAAACTCTCTGAGTATAAGATCCGATATTTCATCCCGAAGGCTGTGCATGGCTGATTGGACGCATTACATGCCAAAATGCAGAAAAGACCAGAAGGCGACAGGCCCTAGGTCGCCTTCCTGAAAATGACAGCCCCTATGTCGCCATCATAATTCCACATTTTAAATCCTTAGAAAATCGCAAAATGACTCAAGTCAGCCTTCCATATGAGGAAGGCGACATATCGAGCAGTCGCATTTAGAAGGCGACACCTAGGCCGTCGCGTTCAGGGCCTTAAACAGGAAACTCAATCCGAAGCCAATTTGGACCCATGCTATTGATGGTAATTGCTTCATTTGGACGTCCAAATCACGTCCAAATCTTCTCAAATTCGGAGCAGACCTTCCTAACATGTTCCTTTCCGAGTTCCAATAGCCCTTGCATAGCCATACTTGCCCAGAGTCGGACTCTTTCCCATTATTCCTCTCAGATCTGAGTTGGGAATAATCACCCATAAGTACCTCGTCTCTGCATCTTTTTGGGCAAGGCCGGATTCTTTAGTTCGCTGAGCAAGAGAGCTTCATCTTCCACGAAGAGAGTTCTCCCTCCAGATGATCAGCAAGAGCCCTCCAGGGCATTTTCCCACCGGCTACACAATTCTTCTTCCATTCTTCCCTTTATTTCTTTGATTTCATGCATGCATAGCTTCGTTTTCTTTCTAGTTTAGCATTAGATCATGAAACACACACCTATTCTTAACACCCACAGGGGTTAAAAGCCCCAATCCTGTGAGTTCCTCCTATAATGGTTCATGTTCACGTGCTTTTCATTGAATAGATCATCTACACACGAGTTCTAATGGGTGTTTTGTTTGTTTGAATCACTTTGGTAGGTGTTTAAAGGTCAGAGCAAGGTGAGGCTCTTGCCCCTCGGCCGGCTGAGGAGCAGGAAGACGAAGAACCCAAGTCTCCATCCACTGAAGAAGAAGGTGACGACCGCTGTGTCACGATCAAGAAGGCGTCGTTGCCTACGTCGCGTTCACGTTAAAGCATCGCGACGCCCTCTCTGTCGCTTTATCAGGTACGCCTTCCTCTTCATATTTCTTTTCCAAAGTAGTCAGCCCTCCATCTGAACATCAAGAGGCGACTGCATTGGTGGCGATCACGGACAGTTCCTAATCCCTACACTTTCACAATCAATTTCAAAAGGGGATACAAACCCCGTGATTACACCTTTTGGCGATCACGGTGGGACCACTTGTGCCCATCATGCTTGTTCTTCCTTTCCCTGCCGTCCCTATCATCTAACAGGTGTGTTGTTTGGTTAGTTTTCCTCTTTGGTTCTCTTCCTTTGAATTTATTAGTGTTCTGCGGTTCTGGGTGAGAAGGTGACATAATCAACGTCGCGATCCAAATAGCGACACAAGCCCCGTCGCGATCAGGTCAGTACACAGTATCCTCCCTTGTCTGTTTCTGTCTCCTGTGTGCTGTGCAGAAGATGACGTAGGCTGCGTCGCGATCAGGTACGCACCCTGCCCGTACGCCTTTTGCATTAATTAAATATTTGTTGAGCCTGCAAAGAACGCGACGAGGCTTCTGTCGCGTTAAAGGAGGTGACTGTGTTCTTGTCGCAATAAGGTCAGTACCTTGTCCTTGGAGCTTTCTTGCAAATTTGAGTCCACTTCTACATACTCCATCCATGTCCCATCATACCATGCCTTTTTCCATGATCTTGAGAGTTTGTTAGACTTGTATGTTATAGGATTGTGTGATTTTCCGTGCTTAATTAGGATTTACTTGCTCTCTGTCCACTGCGAGGAGGAAAGCGACAGTCACAGCGTCGCGACCTTGGTTGCGACATAGTCCCTGTCGCCTTCCGCCTCTGAGAGCAATTAGCCCTAATTCTTGTTGTGTTAGTACTAGGTTAGAATCTTGCATGCACTCCGGTGCATATAGGATTTGTATACATCATTCCATATTTGTAGTATAAGTTTCCTCCTCAGCGACGCTCACTCTCTCGGCCACATATTCCTTGTGTCCGACTAGAGCACTCGCTCGAGGGCCTCCGTAAGTCCCCGCTGACCGTGGATTCCCACACGGTCGCCGGGCTGGTTGTACCCGTCCCACCTAGGATCGAGTCTAGATTCATTTGGCAAGGTAGAGAGAACCCTAGTCCTACCCGAAGTTGGAAGCCTTCTCCCATTTAGGAAACCCTTCCTCACTTGGAGAGAACTTGCTAAAGTCAAAATCACTAAAGGCAAATTCGAATCAATTAAAAGTAACCATCATCATTGCCAACTGCTTGCTTTGGGTGAGACTTTTCTCTTTCCTTTTGTCTGCATAGGATTGCTTGTTTAGGAAACTAAGAGTCTGTCCAGGTTAGGTTGTTTCTCTCAAGTCTGGAAAGGCTTTCCCCGTCTCTCTCCACCCACTTCCCAAACATGGAGTCTTTCTTGAACCTGATCTACAATGGTGAGAATCCTGATACTGCCCTCCAGAATTCCCAGGAGTACGAAGAATCCCTACCCCATGATCTCTTTGATGAGGTGGCCCGGCCTTGGGTCGCTACCGTCCATACCTCTGAGGGTCGCCATCGTGATGAGGGCAGCCCATCTCGGAACACCCACCCTCCTCAGTCGGACGATCAAGCCGCTCAGCTCTTGCACCTAATTCCTCAGCTTGATCAGTCCCAAATCCAGACCCTCATGACGGCCCTCAAAGGAAAGGCCGCTTCCTCACCCTCACCCAGAGCGGGCGCGTCACGCCCCGCAGCAGCTACATCCGGCCCCCACGTCACCATGGGACGAGCCGACAACACCCCCATCCGACCGCGGACCATCCGGTTTACGCCATTTGAGTCTGAGCACTATATTCCCCGTGAGTCGAGGCCGCGGTCTCCACCATACCAGCCATGTTACTCCCCTCATCGTCCTGAGCCACGCTCCAGGCCTACCTCTCGTGCCTCGTCCATATACGCTCAGCCATCCGCCGCACCGGACATGATGTCCGAGTGGGCGTCCATCAAGAAGGAGCTCCAAGAGCTCCGTAAGCAAGTCGACCCTAGGCAGCACCACGATGTGCATATGCCAAATTTCAATGGCCTATGGGTCCCCTCTCCATCCGAGCTGCCAAAGTACCGCAAGTACAACGGCTCAGGAAATCCTTACACTCATATCAAGGACTTCATCTATGAGTCCGCTCCCTACCAGCATGACCGCCGTCTCATGGCATATCTCTTCCGCCGGTCACTGGACGGGCATGCTCTTGATTGGTTCTACTCCCTGCTACCCGAGGACGCTGAGGACTTCGCTGTCGTGAAGGCCAAGTTCCTCGAACAATTCCAAGACAGGGTCGGGCCTGAATATTCCCTCACGGATCTCATAGCTGAAAAGATGAAGCCGGATGAGGATTTCTCAGCATACGGATAGGTGGAGGCAAATGGCCACCAGAGTTCCGGGGTACCTTCCAGAGGGGGAGAAGGTGAAGATCATCATCGCCAACGCCGCACCTGCCTACCGCAACATTTTGGCGATGAACGACATCTCCAATATGCATCAGCTCTACAGCCGGGCCCGGTTCATCAGACCCAGCTCAAAGATTCTCCCATCCATTCCATGTTTGAACCCCAGAAGTCTCGTTTCCAAAGGAAGCTGCAGGGGCCTGTCACCGAAGGCGTCCAAGTGAACGAGCAAGTAAGCGCGTTCAACCCTACCGGCCAGAGCCAAAACTGCCAATACAATGCCCAGGGTCAGAACCCTACCAATCCGCCACAAGGGCAGCAGCAGCGCCAATACAACCAAGTACCACCTCCTGATGGCTCTCAACAAAGGCGTCCCATGGGCCCTAGGAGAGCTCACTACCCACTATTTCCGGAGACACTCTCCGACATATTCTTGTCCTTGCTCTCCACAGACGCCATTAGGCTCCCTCCTGAGAGGCCTCTGAACCCAAGTGTGGATCAAACCCGATACTGTGTCTTCCACAGGCAGCCTGGTCATACCATCGATCAGTGCTTCACATTCAAGGACTTGGTGTATGACTTGCATGAGCAGAGAAGGATAGATTGGACAGCCCTCCGGCAGGTGATCGGAGACATCAAAGAAGGGCAGAGACAATAAAAGCAGCAAAGGCAGCAGCGCCAACCACCCCCTCCACAACAACAACAGCAGCAACATCAGCAGCCACTGCAGGACCTCGGGATCGTCCACAACCACTTACCTAACCATCCACCAGCTCCGAACCCACCACCACCACAGCAACCTGCCCAGGTAAACCCCATCGTCCACCATCCCCCTCCACAAGCAAACTGGACATACGATGATGAGCTGGACGTTCAGCAGATGATGGCCATTAACCAATATCCAATTCAATCCCAAACAACACAACCAGCCTACGCGGCTCCCCAATCAGTCCCTCCTATAGTTTCCATGGCCAACGCCGTCATACTGCCTGCCAGTTCAGCATATGCGCCAGTCGCTAGTCCACCCATCATCTTACCTTTCGCTCCACCTGTCTCCATCCCTCTACCCCCTATCATATCCACTCCCTCACCCATCATCCTACCACCACCTGGGCCGGACCAACCCTCTGCCGCAACATTATCCTCCGCTAGACAGCCACCTACCAATCCGACCACCCTACGGAGCGGGCGAGTCTTTCGCCGCCCGTACCCACCTATCTCCACCACCACCACTTCCACAAACCCCCAGCAGGTCCTGCATCCGCCACAGCAACAGCAAGCTCAGCAAAAGCACAAGATGAGGGGTTGATTGAGCCACTGCCTGGAACCCACTATGACATCCTCAAGCACCTGGACCATGTGCCAGCCAAGATCTCCATTCTGGAGCTGATAAAGAAGTCTAAAGAGCACCAGGAAGCCCTAGGAATTTCCTGCAGAAGGTGGTGTGAATGAAGACATGATGGCAGACAAGCTACCTAGTGCCCTGGCCATGGTGACTCGCGGGCCGGCAATCACATTTGCAGAAAGCGAATTAGCACCCCCAGAAGCCAGGAGGCTCCCCCTCTGTGTCACTTTAGTCATCAACCATATAGCAGTGGGAGCGGCACTGGTCGATACGGGGGCATCCATAAATGTCTGCCCGCTGAGTACGCTAAGAGCCTGTGACCTGTTAGAAAGTATGATGAGGCCGACACCCACCACCATTGCCGCTTACGACAATTCCAGAAGATCCTGCCACGGCATGGTAACTGTGCAAGCCGAACTGGGACCCCTCGCCGTCACAGTGGACTTCTACGTCCTTGATATTGATCCCATGTTCAAGGCTATCCTAGGGCGCCCATGGTTAGAGTCACTAGAGCTGTGCCATCTACCGCGCACCAATGCCTGAAGTTCCGTTCCAAGGGAGAATCATCAAGGTCAAGAGCATAGCCACCACCCACTCCGTAGATGCCCTCCACGATACCCACCTCCCAGCTGTGTGGCCAGCCAACAAACCCATCGTCTCGGTGCTAGACATCAACTACCCCTGGAGCTACACGTTCCAGTCCCAGCGAGAGGTCAACCTAGCCCGGGTCAATGCGGTCAAGAGAAAAGAGCCACTAAGTACAAAGGGGTGGCAAATTATGATGAAGTTGGGGTATGAAGAAGGCAAGGGCCTAGGGGCAGAGCTACAAGGTATAGTCAAACCCATCCCCGACATCGTCACGAAAAGCCGATGGGGCTTAGGGTACAGGGAGAAATCCAAACCATGGTCATCCAGCACATCCACTCTTAAGGCCGACCGAGAGCCACTCACCTGGACACTCTGGTGTCACTTTATCAGGGGGCCTACCCAACCTGGATACAACACCGTGGTAGTCGAGGCAAACTCTCACAGCACGAGGTGCATGGCCGGAACTTCTCTCGGCACATGGCCCCGTTGCTGACCTATAGAGCCCTAGAAGCCCTCCGTCCGACCAGGAGGAGAAAGACCGGAGACCCAGAGGCTGAGTGGTATAGATGGTTCGACATAGAAGACATCACCATCGCCTTCAGCCGACTGTTCTAGGAAGAGGAAAGAACCTGGCCGCCAGCTGCGGAAGAGTTGTTAGATCCACCCATCGCTATCACATCCAAAATGCAGCTCATGAGCGATGCCTCAGACATAGGAGAGCCAGACATCCCCTACGAAGAGGGGAAGACCATTGATGAACTCTGGAGAGGCACCTGCCTAGCCATCCACCCATCCCTCCTGGATTCCCTCCTTCCCAGTCTGGTCCCATCCTCTCCTCCTTTGCTGATCCAGTTGACTCCTCAGCTCCTCACGGCGGCGCACAACCTCCTCACACCCCAGCTCCCACCGGCTGTCCTCTCCGCCCTTCAAGCTGGTCCAGGTGACCACGAGGTCACCCTCTCCTGTTGCATGCTCTCCTACGATCCCCAAAAAAAAACGTCCACTTTCAAATGCACATTGAGGTCGAGGAGCCGGCATACGTCCTGCACTCTGCTGATCAGGGGCACCCCTCGACTGAGGGTCCCCCTCCTGCTCCTTCATTAGGAGCCATTCTCTTCGAGGACACCATGTCCTCCCCCAGTCCTGTAGAGTCGTCTAGTCTAGGAGAGTCTAGGATAGGTGAGTCTAGCATTAGGATAGATAGGCCTAGGGTAGAGAGTCAGGTCAGCCCGCCTCCCGCCAATTCCAAGCACCGCCCTAGGAAGCAGCGGGGAAAAGCTATTCCCCGGAGATATCTTCAAGAGCTAGCTCGGCGGTGTCAAGCGCTGCTATTGATAGAGGAGTTCACGAGAGAAGCGCTGGTGTTCGAAGAAGTGTTTGAGCAGGATGGGGTGTTCATAGACGACGGGTTTGGTGTCTACGAAATAATGAATGATGAGGACCCAGTCGATGAAGAGGATAGCGAAGTAGATGACGCTGCCGAAAAATATGCCAGTGGAGTAAGAAGGTTCGATGAGCCTACAACGGCAGTGGATGAATCTACTAAGGAAGTCAACCTTGGAACAGAAGAAGATCCCAGGATTGTGATTATCTCAGCAAATCTCCCTCCTGATGAAGAAGAGGAACTGGTGCAAATCCTGAGGGAGTACAAGGATACATTCGCCTGGTCTTACGAGGACATGCCCGGTCTAGACCCCTCACTAGTGGAGCACCGACTGGTACTGAAAGAAGGGGCAAAGGCAATCAAGCAGAAACTCAGAAGGTTCCATCCACTCACAGCCCTGAAGATGAAGGACGAAGTAGATAAACTCCATAAGGCTAGATTCATCAGGGTAGTGCTTTATCCAACTGGGTGGCCAATATAGTCCCTGTCATGAAGAAAGACGGCAAAGTCAGAATCTGCATCGACTTCAGGGATTTGAATAAGGCATGTCCGAAAGACGACTTCCCGCTTCCTCATCTTGATGTGCTAATCGACAATACTGCTGGGTATGAGACCCTCTCATTCATGGATGGGTATTCAGGATATAACCAAATCCGTCTATCTCCTGAAGATCAAGAGAAAACATCCTTCACCACGCCCTGGGGAACATACTGCTATGTAGTCATGCCGTTTGGGTTAAAGAATGCCGGCGCTACTTATCAGAGGGCGATGATGGCCATCTTCCACGATATGATGCACGTTTATGTAGAGGTATACGTGGATGACATCTTGGTGAAGTCAAGAACCAGGAGAGAACACCCCGAAATCCTAGCCAAGGTGTTGCAGAGGTCTAGAGAGTATCAGCTGAGAATGAATCCGAAAAAATGCGTGTTCGGGGTCTCATCAGGAAAGCTGTTAGGTTTCATAGTCAGCAAGCGGGCATTGAGATCGATCCTAACAAGGCTAAGGCAATAGCAGAGATGCCGCCTCCAAAGAACATCGCACAATTAAGAGGGCTAATCGGGCGTTTGCAATTCATCAGAAGATTTATCTCCCAGCATTCGCAAAGATGTCGCCCATTTTATGATCTCTTGAAAGGAGGGGCAAAATTCGAATGGAATGACAAATGCCAAGCAGCCTTCGATGAGCTGAAAAGTTATCTCATGAATCCCCCAGTCTTACAGCCTCCTGTACCCGAAAGCCGCTAATCCTATATCTCTCAGTCATTGAGGACTCCCTAGGAGCTGTCCTGGCACAACATGACGAGTCTGGGAAAGAAAGGGCAGCATACTACCTCTCTAGGCTCTTCAACCCCGCTGAATCCAAGCTCACCACCGGACAAAACTTGTGCCGCACTCGTGTGGGTAGTCCAAAAGCTCAAGCACTACTTCCTAGCCCACGAGGTCAAGCTGATCTCAAGGATGGATCCACTCCGATATCTTCTTGAAAAGCCCGTCCTTTCTGATCGGCTGGCACGCTGGCAGAGTTTCCTCTCCCAGTTTGACATATCCTTTGTGGTCCAAAAGGCCGTCAAGGGGTATGCCATCGCCGAGCATCTAGCCCATCTCCCACTCCCTCACAGTGACTCCCTCCGAGAGGAATTCCCCGATGAGGAACTCTCAGTCATAATCAAAGACCCCTTCTGGTCCCTTCATTTCGATGGTGCACTCAACTCTCAGGGACGGGGCATTGGAGCCGTGCTGCTTACCCCGGAAGGTATCACCATCCCCTTTGCATATCAACTCACCTTCCCCGCTACCAACAAGTGAGGCTCTCCTTGCTGGTCTCAAGCATGCTTATCTGCTGGGGGCATCGCACCTCAGAATTATAGGAGACTCTCAGCTCGTCCTGCGGCAGGTGCTCTCAACTTACCGCACTCGTGACCCGAAGCTCAAGCCATATCAAGACCTGGTCACGCTGTTGGCAAGGCAGTTCCGTAAGCTCATCTACATCCACATCCTCTTCCCGTTCCCAACGCCTGGCCGATGCTCTGGCGTCGCTAGCCTCATCCCTATCCTTCCCTCTGAGTCGCCGGACTGAGACAATCATCGTCCAGCGTCTCGATGTCCCATCTACCCAGGACCCTTGGTTTAGCGACCTTAGGGCAACCTTAGAAGAGAGGCTAGGAGAAGAGGAGCGCAGCAAGTCATGTTAACTGAGCTCGAGGAGATCCTGAATGAAGAAGAACTGCCATGGTACTTTGAGATAGAGCAGTACTGCAGGGATGGAACATATCCTGAAGGGGCAAGTGGAGAAGACCGCAGGGCCATCAGAAGAGCCGCCTTAAGGTACACAGTTGTCGGAGAAGTTCTGTACAGGCGAGCCCTTAATGGAGTCCTTTAAGGTGCCTTACCGATGACGAAGCTTGGAAGGTGGTGGAAGGGGCCCATGCTAGTGAATGCGGAGGGCACGTTAACAGTCAGATGCTAGCAAAGAAGATCATTAGGCAGGGCTATTATTGGCCAACCCTAGAGGAAGACTGTACCATCTACGTCCGTAGTGTGTCAAGTGTCAACTCCATGCCGATAAAATCCATGCCCCCTCCTCCTCACTACACCCACTCTCCACACCATGGCCATTCTCCATGTGGGCTTTCGACATTGTCGGCCCTCTTGGTGATTCTAATGCTCAAACCACAACAAAGTCATTTATCCTAACTGCGACTGAGTATTACACCAAGTGGGCAGAAGCTGAAGCCTTCACAGAAATCAAAGCATCCACGTGTGCCGCTTCATCATGAGAAACATCATCTCGCGGTTCGGAGTGCCAAGCAGCATCGTCACGGACAATGGGCCGCAATTCATCGCACAAGAGCTCCAGGACCTCTGTAGAAATACAACATCACGCTGCATCATTCATCACCATATTACCCACAAGGCAATGGCCAAGCTGAAGCAACTAACAAACCCTTCTTAAAATCCTAAAGAAAACCTGTGAGTCGCATAAATTCGCCGACTGGCCAGAGAAGCTAATAGAGGCTCTATGGGCCTACCGCACCTCCGTCCGCACTCCTACGGGACAAACCCCGTACGCTCTCACCTACGGGATGGAGGCGGTAGTTCCATATGAGATCCTAATTCCTTCACTAAGAGTCCAACTAGACAAGGAACTTAATCTTGATGAACGTCGAGAGGCGTTACTAGTCCAATTGGAACTTTTAGATGAAAGGCGGCTTATGGCAGCCGACCATGTGCTTTCCTACCAAAGGCGAATCTCAAGGTCTTTTCAAAAGAAGGTAATTGAACGAAAATTCCAAGAGGGTGATATGGTCTTGAAACGCATCTTCATCAAACCCGGAGGTCCTAGGTCCAAACTGCAACCCAACTGGGAGGGCCCGTACGTTGTGAGGGAGGTCTACCCTGGAAATGCATATCGCTTAATCAATGCTGAGGGCGTCGAATTATCACATCCGTGGAACGGGTTGTACCTCAAACGTTTCTATCCTTAGGCCTATAGGTGTGAGGCCACAACACCTAGATCGGGGAGTAGCCCCATGTTGAGAGTCTAAGATACCTCTCTAATCGCCAAGGGCTGCTCTAAGTTAGGATTAACACACACGCACACGGCAAACCCGGATAACTACACTTGGAAGATGCTGCGACTATGAGGGTCCACTCTAGCGATGCATCGGTCATTCTCTCCTAATCGGTCGAAGTGTAGGGGCAAAAGGGCGTAAGGGTGAGGTCGTCGACCTACAGCATACCCCGACAAGAGGAAGTCTCAAATAGGACGGTCAAAATGACAAAGGGCAAAGAAGCAAAGAAACGAAAAGAAAAGAAAATCCATAATACAATAGGGGCATGGGAAAGAGTGGCAAAGTCCCCGCGGGACACTAATGAGCCGGTCGTACGCATGCCCCAAAGCAAGGCAAGTCCATAGCAAAAGACCATAAGTCCCTCCACAACAGACCCAATCTCTGAATGGTATGCTGTAGGAAGTAGCCGAACCCAACATCCCTATACCCACACAAGACTTTCCTTAAATAATCTTCCGTTTCTCCCTATAAGGCTGAGTCACCTCTTGGGTGGGGCTTAATTAGTCGCAGCATCAACAAGGGTAGTTTTCCGAGGCATTGTCACCCCTCACTCACGCACTCCTAACTTAGAAAGCCCTGTGGCGAGAACCGGAGGTGATCAAGATTCCTAACCAGCGGCTCGAATCGGTTTAAGTTTTGTGGCCGAAGATGCGAGTACCTTCCGTCTCGCGTGTCTTATTTTAGGAAGGGCTAACGCCAGCTTTAGGCGCTAACAAAACTCCAAAAAAATCAAATATTCCCAAAACTCCAAAAAATCAAATATTCCCCAAAACTCAAAAAAAAATCAAATACTTCCCCCAAACCCAAAAAAATCAAATATTTCCAAAAACCCTAAAAATCAAAATAAAACATTAAATGATGTTTTCAAAATTCCAAGCCGTTTGCATACATGCATTTCATTTGATTATTCGCATCTTTTGCCTATTTAATAAGGCTTAGCCCCTTGACGAATTATCAAGGTCGCTCACTCGTCGCATTTTAAGGCAAGGGGCTAAGCCTAAGAACAAATCTGACTTGTTTCGTGGTTGTCTAAGTGTGCAGGACGGAAAAGAAAGCGGCACTCATATCTCACTCGTCACTCTCACTCAGTCGCAAACCATAAAAACACAAAAAAGTTTCATTCCATCATGTACCCATCATGACAAAAGAAGGAGCAAAAGTACAAACCCTCAACCACTCTCCCCCGTACCCTCAGGCGGGCGGGGAGATGGAGGGCCATCACTCTCGCCCGTCTCGCTCCCCTCTGGCGCTCTCTCCGCGCCGTCGTCACTCCTCCTCCTTGTTCCTCCTCCGCGTCCGAGGAACCTGTCAGGTAGTGCCCAGTGGACCCGCTCGGATACCGCTCCGGCTAGTCACTGATCGGCTGCGCCCGACCAAGGCCAGGGCCCTCTCCGACCCCTCATCTCGGATCGCAGCATGTCGCCGCGATGCCTCTCCTCCCCCAGCTGGGTGCGGAGGTCCCAGCCTCGGCGCGCAGTCGTACCGCCTCCTCCGCCTCCTGGCGCCAGCGCGTCGCCTCCGCCGCCTCCTGCTGCCAGCGCGCCGCCGCCTCTGCCTCCTGGCGCCACCGCGCCACTTCCGCTGCCTCGGGTGTAGGCGTAGCTCCGCCATCTCCGCCTCCAGCGTGGTCGTCCGCGCCAGGGCGGTCCTCAGCTCCTGCTCCTGTAATATCAGAAAATCTTGTCAGAAATCACGAAAGAGCAAAAAACAAAAAAAAACAAGGTGCATCTAATAAGTAACTTACCCGCTCCCACAGCTGGCGAGGGCGTCCTCGCTCGGGGCCGCCGCCGACGCTAGCTGGCCCTCAAATACGGAGCGGCCGGGATCCTCTCGGGAGGAGGAAGCCCCTCCCACCATCTGCTGCACGGTCCAGCTCTGCCCGCTGCAGAAGAAACATCAAGGTCAGTCAACCACAGTTAGAAACAGAAGGGTAGGTGCAGAGTACTTACCAGCTGATCCACCACCGCCTGGAGGTCGTCTCGCTGCTGGATGGTGGAATGGAGGATGCCCTCGAGCGAGGAGATCCGTCCCTCGGGTCAAGCTGCAATCACAAGCCAAGTCAGTCGCATAATCAACTAAGAACTCAAAGAGACTGAAAGCAGTAAAATACGTACCGGTCGTCGGGACCCTTTGTACACCTAGGCCCCATACTTCCGGGCATAGGCCCGGAAGTAGTCCTCGTCGCTGGCAGCCTCGGAGATCACCTCCTTCCCTCGCCGCTCCCAGTCGTCCAGCTGCTCTCGAACCAGGACTGTCCAGTCCGTGACCTGCTGGATTCCCCGGAAGCTGCGACCGGGCCTCTCCCATGACCTCTGTCGGGTCGGGAACTCCACCACCGCCTGGTGGAGTCCCAATGTCCGCACCACTAGCCGGTGGTGGAGCGGGACCACTGTGTTAAAACAGTGAAGCCAAATGTCCCTACCGAAGTAGGGACGGCCCCGCTCTACCCACGGCTGGGTGGTGTCATCCTCCCCGACGTAGGGAGTCCACTGTACCTGCACACCACAAGTAAAGACCCGTCAGTCAATTGTCAAATAAGCAAAGTAAAGGAAAAGGTTAAGGCTATAATACTTACATGTCCGAAGGGACGGTGTCCAACACATCATGATGAGCGTCACCTGTCGCCGCAGGGACCGCTCGTCGCGGCAAAACCGCCAGCGCTGCAGGAGAGGTACAGCGCCGCGTCGCCTCGCCACCCGCGACCCAGGGAGGGGAGGTGGTAGTACGCCCACACCTGCAAAAGTAATACAAGTCAGTACCACAGTTAATTAAGACAAGCAGGAAAAGCAGTAAAGGGTAAGGGTGAGAGGCATACCTGTAGTAGTGGGAAAATCCTGCGCACCCTGTCCTCCCTGCTGGAGGTGCCCAGACTGTCAAAGAGGTGGGCCGGAGGGCCGCACCCCACGCGTAGTTGCCCACGCTGGACAGATCTCCAGCAGGGGCAGAACCGGCAGCCAACTGGGTCCTCTCTGGTCCCCAGTACCATCTTCCCGATCACGAGGGTCAGGAACCGCCGTAAGTCTCTGTCAGCTTCCTCTCCCTCTCCCTCCTCCGCCATCGCGCGCTCTGGCATCATCTGTCATCCGCTCCATGTGCTCCGCCTGTCCCTCCCCTGTCTGGCGGCAGCACTCACCACCCCCAGGCTCGCCTGCAGCACCGTCTGCTGCACTAGCGAGGACCTCTCTCCCCTCACCTCCAGTCCAAGTAGCCTCTCCACCGGCTCCTGGTAGCTGGTATAGGTGGTCCTAGTCACCTCCTGGCCGTCCACTCTCAGGCCGGTGATCCGTACCACGTCCTCTAACGTGGGGACCATGTGCCCCCACGGAAAGAGGAACGTGTGGCACTCCGGTCCCACCTCTCCTTCAGCACCTGGATGAGAGCCACATCCGGCGCTAGCTCCTCCAACCTCAAGAACGGGCCGAACCCCATGCCCTCCAGTCGGCGTACCTGGAAGTCCGGTAAGCCGTCGTAAATTGCTCGGATCACTGCCCACCCGAGCCAGGTCCGCAACTCGCTCTGCAAAGCAAACACCAAAAGGTCAGAAGTCGGAAGGAAAGAGCGCAAATCACTCTCTGTCCTAATAGACGACAAGGGTCTGTCGCCCTCTTAAGCGACAGAACCCCCGTCGCTTTCAGGGACTCTCATTGCGACAGGTACCCTGTCGCCTTCAGTAAGGCGACATGGGGGGCGTCGCCTTCGCTCTGGTAATGACAGGGGTCTGTCGCATTACCAGGCCGAACCGAGACGGATTTCCTCCGTTTTTCGGCCGTTCCCTCGGCAAATCGCCCTACAAATGGGTGCTCCCGCACCCCCCCACATCCCACATTCAAAGTTAGAGTTCGGAGACCTACCTTTTTGGGCCCACCGGCTCGTCCTCGTCTCCCATCGCCGGTGCGGGTCCTCCTCCATTGGCACGACCGGAGGGCTTCCGGGCCGCCGTCGACGTCCCCTCACCCGGTTGCCGACGCCGGATGGACTTCTTGCGCCGCCGACCCGCCGCCCTCACTCCTTGCCCACCACCGTCGCCCTCCATCGCCGGTTGTCAAAGGAGAGGGAGAAGGAGGAGAGAAAGAAGAGAAGGAAGGAAAAGGGGGGCTTGACGGAGAGAGAGAGAAGAGTTGAAGGAAAGAAGGGGAAGAAGGGGGGAATCGCCGGATAGAGGGAAGAGGAAAGAGAGAGAAGGTTGAAAGGAGGGAGAAGGAGAGAAGGGCGCTCGGCCCGAATTCAAACTGCCCCGGGACCTGTGAACGCGACAGGGTCTGTGTCGCCTTTGGCCAGGTAGCGACAGTGCCTATGTCCTTCACTTTATGGTAGCGACCGTTGACTGGTCGCCTTCTTGATTGCGACATAGACCATGTCGCCTTCTTAAACCAGTGCACAAAAACTCCTAAAAATCAATGCTCATTGCAATAAACCAATGCTTACATCAATAAATGTCAATCCCCTTACATCAAGCATCAATCTCCCCACCAAGTCCCATCAAAGCCAAAAGTACAATCAAGTCTATCTCTCTAGCTCACGGTCCCCTCAGTGGCCGAATCTTCTCATGCTCCAAGAGGTACGCCTGGTACGTTTCCCGGTCCTCGTCAAGTCTCGGCGGGAGTGCATGGGTAGCGCACGCCCTCCACAAGGCCAGCGCGCTCCGCACGGCCTGCTCATCCTCCGGGTCCCCAAGCGTCGCTTCTTCACGGGAGGCAAGTGTGATGGCGGAAGCACTCTCGTCCTCGGCTTCCCGATCTGTAGGTAGCACCGCTGCGGGTTGTAGAGCACGGTCGCCATATTCCCTATAAGTTGCAAGTCCAAGCCGCGTCCGAGTGGTAGCCGGATCTCCGCTCCGCGAAGTGCCGCTACGCCCAAAGCAAAGTGTTCCACTGGTAGGGTGCTGAAGTAAAGGCGCCATGCACTCCTTGTCTTCTTGTCCGCCGTCCTGCATAAAACCTTGTCGGAGAACTTGGCCGCACCGCCAATAAAGTTCAAAGGATGGCACCCGAAGATCCGACTGTCGGTGGTGGGGTTGTCTACCGGTTTGAATTTTATCCTCACACCCAACCAACACTCTAGAAGGATCATAGAGCCATAAAGGAAACCCCCGTGGAAGCCGAGGTAAGACCGAGTAAAGTACGCCAAGACGGCGTGAGAGAGTGAAAGTCCTCGCCATACCCCACTAATCGCACTAAGGCTAGCATAGTCTATGAGGTGATCCCCGGACGGGAAGAGCACCACCCCACAAGCATATGGCCACGGCCTTGCTATCTCCCGGTGGTCTACGCTCTTGTCCTTACACTTGGATATGACCCACTTAGACAAAGGCACTAGATGGATGAATTGTGGGCTAATCATGGTGTAGACATCCCCGGATCGGTCATGAACTCTCCAAGATATAAACTTCGGGTTAATGGGCTCAACCGTGTAGCTTATGTTTTGCTCGTTCCCGGGTTGGTCTGGGAAGAGCAAGGAAGGCCTCGACCTCCTCTAGAAGGACGGTCGCCTCAAATTTGGGGAAAATAAAAGTATGGGTTTGTGGGTGCCACAATTCTATGAGGGCCGTGATACTATGCCAATCAAAGGAAATTTTGTGGTAATTGTGAGCCGCTATCAAAACCCCACCCAAACCCCACTCTCTCAAGAACCTAATGACATACATGGGTAGAGATTTGATCATCGGGGCAATCCAAGTGAGCTTAGAGTAGCGGCGAGAGCCGGGGAGAGCTAGGAAGAAAGGAAAAGAGAGAAAAGAGGAAGAACAAGACACAAAATTAATGAAGAAATTCGGAGCATAAAATCATGAAAATTGAAAACACCAACCAACTTACCTCTCTCACTTCCTCGCTCCGGCTCAAGTGGTTGGGAACTCCGTAATCCTCATGAGAGCTTCAAAGGTCGCCCGAGCACGCTTCGGACCTTCGTAGACCGCCTCCCCACCCATGGGATCAAGAGGAGCTCTCTTCATGGCCATGGAGCTTGCAAGACTTGAAA